>OZ035866.1:3937006-4537006 GCA_964034905.1 Itoplectis maculator | reverse complement strand
TGGTTACGACTCCACCGGCAAACCCTGACCTGCGACAATCGCGGAAATAAACAAACTCGCGCACGTGCGCAAATCCGAGACCGCGCCAGAGCCCGCAGCGGAGAACTGCGGAGACAGGGGAATAGGCGCGGCGGGCCAGGGGAAGGAAAAAAATATAAACACGCGCGCCGGACACGCGCTGAGCTCACCGACGGCGCACAAACACACGTCGGATATCGCTCTCATCTCTCTCGCACTCACGGGCCATCCGCACAGCACCTTACCCACCCGAAAGGAGATAGCTACACGCGCTATTCCGAAACATAGCTGCGCCACGGAGCAAATAATTAATTTAGGCCTTGAGCAGAGCAAGCTCCATGCGGGACCACCCGAGTCCCACATGACCTTAGAATCTCGATCCCTCCACCTTTTCATGTTTGTTTAACCAATCAAATTCAATTCAAGGTTTACAATCTCCTCCGCATCAGATAAAACGAATCGCGTCACGGAAAGTAATTCAACAACAAAATTTCACACAATAAATGTTCCCACGACCTGTGATGAGACTTAATTCCACCAAAAACGCCCTCCCTGGGCGAGCGGAATTATTCTGAGGTCAATTTTTCTCTATTAAATAAAATTCCCAGGTCCAGAACTTGAACCACGCGCGCGCTCCATCGCCCGCGCCCCCAGATAGGGACGTCGCGCTCCCCCGCCTCACGGAGGGAGTCCCGAAAACGTTTCAGCACTTTTCCGCGGCTGTCGAAATCTCTCGGTCGCATCTCCGGTGACGAAAAAATCACTCTGCCCCCTGGGAAGCCGCAGCGCAACGTCCGCCGATCTTGGGGCGCTCGACCGGAGTGCCAACGAGGTGCGCAACATCGTCTACCAACTCCGGTAAATATTAGGGTTTCGTAGTTTCTCTCTGAAAAAAAAAAGAAAATGACAAAAAATGTTTTCTAGGATTGCGTCTTCGACGATTCGAAAACAGACTGGAAGCGGGGTGCGGGCTGTAAATTATATTCAATACCCGGGACCGTAAAGCGGGCACCCCGTCCGCACGGTCAGCCGTCTCGACGACGCCCGCGATAACCGAAGGGCCTGGAGGGCCAGGGCGTCCGGTGCTCCGCAGTTGCTCGCGCGGATCTCGAAGGGTCCTGTGGCTCTCGTCCGCTCGTCGAGTCGTAAATTGCGGACGAGGCGCAATCTCGGACGTCGAGGAGAATGCACCGCGAGCGCGCGCGGCGACAGGACCGAGGCTGAGGAAGAAGAGGAAGAAGAGGAAGAGTCTGCCGCTTACAAAAAATTCTACGAAGCAGGTAAAAAGCCGAAAAATTGTAACAAGCGGAAAAGTTGCCGCGTTACACACAGCGGTCGTGTTTATAGTATATATATGGCGCTTGGGGTATCGGCGGGTCGGATGCGGTTCGGGTCGTAAAAACGCCTCGAACTCTCGGTGATGTTTTTTTTTTTTTTTTTTTTTTCTTCGTTTTTCGTTCTCTCTTCGAGGAATCTTTCGATAGACCACAGAGTCTCGCAGTTTTCTCATTGTACTCTCCATGTTTCTCGTCGGCGTTGCCGCTGGAGCTACGGAAAATCCGGGCAATAAGAGCAAAGTCAAAGCGGTCGTAAAGTCATGTTCGACACCCGCGGGAACGTCTCGGTATAGCGCCAAGGTGCGCGAAAGCTCACGCCGTGAAGCTTCGCCGCTTTCTATTAGCCTGCTGAGTCTCGTCGAGCTCACGATTTTCCCCGACCCCCTTCGACGATGTGTTACTTCCGGAACGCCGATCACCGCCGCGTTTCATCGTAAAACGCACCGTTCTCCGCTTTTAATTCGCGGAAGATTTATGGTTCTTTGAAAAAGCATCACGAGCGCGATAAATATAACAATACCGACCGATTCATTCGTACCCAAGAATTATGTCTCTCCCGTTCATCCGGATACGTCACAATATGCGTAATTTCTTTCGCAGCCGAAAGATGACTGATCGCCTCGATTTGTCACACGATCGTTCAGCGCAGTAGCAAGCTTCGTGAGTACGTATGTATACATATAATAGGACAGAAGCCGCGCCGACATGTCAAAATAATCAATTCGCCACTCGGAGTCGTCGACACGGTTAATTCTCCGTTTGACCGATAGCTCGGATCGTACATCATAACCCTTTAGTCCGGGCTAATATGCGTTTAGAGAGCGCGCGTTCTTCCCTCGTCCAGACGCTCGAGTTTATTTTTAAGCGGCAGCGCGCGCGTGCGTCGAGACTCGACTACGAAGACGGCGACGACTGCGACGACTGCGACGACATATACGACGAGTTCCGATGATGAATAACTCGCGCGCAGTCGCGATTACGTTACGGCGAGACAGTCCGGGTAATCCGTCATCGCAGAGAACCCGCGCGCTCCGCGTCCTCGTAGCTCCGTCCTCTTCTCGTCCGCCGTTATTAATTACGCGCTCGCATCACGACAAGTTGACCGGTGGCTCTCCTACGTTTAGCAGAAATGCAACGCGAATGCAACGCACAAAGTAACGCACAATGTGCTGCATTGAAGCGCTGCACGCTTGATACATGGAACTTGAGAATATCAATTGTCACGTCGCGCAATTGATATTCTCGGACATATAGCCAAGTTCCGCACTCGAAGCACTCTTATTCCCGCTAGATTTTTCTCCCCGGCGCTTATCCCCCGCACACTTAATCATGTATCACCGCAGGTAACCGCGGCGTATTTATGCGAATGCGTCATTCACGGTTAGTAGCGATTTTTCAATGGTCCATCGACGTGCTTGATTTATTCGCATCTGCGGTGATGGATGATGAGTTTTTACTGACTTCCCCGGGGGCCGCGTGCATACGAGAAGAGAAGGGAAGAAGTGAGACGGAGAGAGGAAGAGGCAGCGAGGTTGAGAGACAGAGAGTCTGTCTCTCTCTTCGCTCGAGTGATGTACAGCATACGGCGCGAAAACGCGAAAAGCCAATCGCACGAAGTACTAGATGAGCCTCAGTTCCGATCAATCTTCTGCATTTGTAACTTCGCGCGAGAGTTTTGGAGCAGCGAGGGCGGGGGGGGGGGGGGGGGGTGCGAGGGTTAGGTTATATGGATAGGTATATCTTCGCTCGGCTTCCCCATCCAGAGGAAGGTTATATGGAAGCCGAGCGCGAGTGAGTTACCATGTGTTACCCCGAAATATCTACGAGAGTCTCTCTACCCCGCGGGGCACAGAGCGAGCGAGCCGAGCAGCGAGGATATAAATGAGCGGTGCGAGTCGACAAATCAAGAAACTATCGACATAAATAAATTTGTGGCCCGCCAGGGGTTTTGGCGCGCGCGCGCCCGCCGCTCCGCATTTTCGCTCCCCATCAACCCCCCGACCGAAGCTATGAGGAAAATGGCAGGCCCTAAGTCAGCAATTACAACCCCCGCGCGCCCTACGAGCCTTCGGGTTCTCTCTCCCCCGACGCGCGTACCTCAACTCACTCTCTCTGTGTCCTTCTCGCTGTATCGACGCACGACACCAACGGTAATAAAAATAAACCAGTGCCGCACGAACTTGACCACCAAGGATGTCAATTTTTTGCTGCTTTTCTGAAAAAAAAAAAAAAAATTAAACAATAAATAATGATAATAATAATCACGCGAAGAGACTCAGGAGGAACGACGAGCAGTCGGTAAAACAGTGAAGAAAAAAAATACCGTCATTGGTCTCGCGTGTCCGAAGCTGCGACGTCGCCTGGGTTCGCGTCTGCTCTCAGGAATTCCGGATAAGGACCGTTCACGAATTATTAACGTTCCTCTTACACCGGCGGCTGATCGCACGGGACGCGGGGGGCGGGGGAGGGAGGGTGCTCGGCTGTTCGGTGCTTTGCCGTGATTCGATCTAAATCTCAATTTTCGAGCGTTCTATACGTGTACACGATGGCATCGTGTCTATATGTATGCAGCTATACGGCTACACGGCTATATTGCTGTATATGTCTGTGTATGTGGAGACATATATACGTGCAGCGTGTAGGGAGGATTGCGAACGAGAGGGTGAGAAAGCAACCCCCGCCCGCCCGGCCGTCCCTTAGCCACCTCAGCTGCTGCCGGCAACCCCCACGTTCATCCAGTGAATTACTTCGTTAGTGGCCACCTTCAGAGGGTTGTTAATTCCTGCAGGGCAGATTATACAGATAGGTTTATTGCGCTCGTGTCCCAATCTAATGCCCGTAATGCTCCGTTCGCCCCGTCGTATACGCGGCGTCTCCGGGCAGCTCGATTTCCTCGCTCTCTCGCTCGAGAAAACGAGCAGCCACCCCTCACGGTAACCCAGCAGCAGCCCAGCAGCAGCAGCAGCAGCAGACCAGCACCCAATGGGCAATACCGGCTGCAACGCGAATCCTCGTGTCGGCGTATCAAGAAGCTGAGGGGGAGGGGAAGAAACTGCGAGCTTGTAAGAAAAAGAGAGACGACACGCGAAATTTCGTATCCGAGGAACGCGCCGTATGTGCGACCTACGTGATACGAGATAACGAAACGTGACCACAGTCGCCGATTGTTCGAGTTTCAGCTCGGGCGCATCGGACTTATTTTTGTCAATAAGATAGTAAACTTGAGTTCGTTTTTTTGTATTTTTCATATTCAAATTTGAATATTGTCTGCGATGTAATAATTTTCCTAAACTATCTTAGTTTTCCTGAAATATTTGCCGCCTTAGCGTTTATTTAGAATCTCATCAACCGGTTTATAAATCTTACGACGTTTTCACGAGACTCGCAGCCGGATTCGCGTTGTTCTCAAGAGAGATATGACCAGGACAAAATGTGCGGTACAAAATCCGTCGACCCAGAAGAAACGAGCTCGCGCTCGGTTCCCGGGGTGATTTAGCCGCGGCGTCGGAGTTTCGACGATTTTTATTATCTCGCCAGTCATCCGGTTCGTTGGGAAGCGGACGAGAGTGCGGCGGGGACGGTAATTCCAGGACGACGACGTCGAGGACGAGGACGACGATGCCGAGTCCCCCGCGCTCGTACGGCCGTAGTGGCCTCTTCGTTACGCGTGGATAAGCGCGTTAGCTCCCAAAATTCTGGTAACGAGTTTAACGTAACGTCCAGCGGCAACGTCGACGGCGACGAGTGGTCAGCTGCTGCTGCTGCTGCTGCTGCTGCAGCGGTGACGGCGGCGGCTGAGCCGGAGGAGCTAGACGACTCGAGGGTGGCGAGCAACGAGATCTGATTTTAATGGCTCGGACGCTGGCAAATGGTTCGCCGGTTGTCCGAGCTCATTTTGGCCCTGAATCCGCGCTGAGTCATTCCGCCTCTGCGAGCCACATATATATACGAGGGATAACGCGCGAGAGAGCCTCGGGTTTCCTTTTCGATTTTGCAATTCTCTCGGTTAATCTTCATTCCGATCCTGCGTGTGGCGTGCCGCGTTTTCGGGACGGCGCGAGATTAAGCGACGGCTGCACGAGACATTGGAAACTGCGCTCATTCAATGCGATCGTTCACCGTGCATCAGTGTCATTCACAATTTTCGTGTCTTACGGATAATTTTGTCGAGATGAAAATAAATCTGTCGTGCTTTGATTTTTCCGGTTTCGCGGGATTTTTTTTTTAATAAATAAAAGAGGGAAAGAGGGTGAAAAAAGGGGCGGAAAAGGATCGCATCTTCATCCCTCTCGACGATGGCGACGGCCTCCGGGACGTGCCCCACGCTCTTTTTTCTCAGTTTACACAGGGCCGCGCGCGCCTGCTATAATTACGCCAGAGTTTTAATTAACTTCTCGTGAATTTAAACATTCGCCCGGGCCGAGAGAGCGCCGATAGAGCGCTTGTCGAGCGCGAGGAGCCGCCGCCGCTGCTGCCTCAACGGGGCGAAGATTGGGATTCTTACTTCCAATTTCCAGGCACAACGACGCAGACGTCTTTGTTCGCGGTGAATTCGACGCGGGCACCGAAGCCTCGTTGCTCACTGCCGAAATGCTATGATTTGTCTCAATTAATTCGTTTCACTCGTAAACTCACTCTCGGTCTTACTGGGTGTTTTTTCTTTCGTGGTCCTTTGAGATGAGAAATTTGCCAGCCAATTGATTGGCGGGAAACGTTTTTTCTAAATTATTTTCTTTCGATAACATTAAACCAGTTAATTAAACAGTCTCTTGTATTTAATTTTGTTTTTCCAGTCGTAAATATTTGAATTCGAAAAAATCCGATATGCGTAACGATGCGGTCGAGTGATAAAGAATAAAATAAAAAATACAAAACAGGCCATAAACAAAATGGAAACTTGACGCGGTGGTTTCAATTCGTCCTGGCGTCTCGCTTGCTCGCGAAGGACGCGCGGCGCGCGGACGACGATGCGAGTACCGCGCGCGCGCGCCCAGAGGCATTATGAATAAAGCCGGCTCTTAATTGCTTCTGGCCGGTAATTTTCCCCCGGGGCAATAACGTCGCCCGGGCGTTCCATAATTATGCAGTTAACGTCAACATTATTATCCCGCTCCGTAAGTCTCGAGGGCGGTTTGCCGAGGCAGAAGCGAGGCGGACGCGGATCCCGAGCGTCGGTGGCGGCGGCGTCGGCGGCGGCGGCATAGCAGCTACGACCGGCTACTCTCGGAGCCCTCTGGCCGGGTTCGGATTTAAGCTCATGCGCCGCGCCGTACGTGATACGCAGCCCGGCGCTTCTGTCATCGTATCCGTATTAGCATTTTTGTATCACTGAATAAATTCGCAGCTTTATCCGCTTTAATTTATATTTTAATGTAAAGTGACCCAACTATTTCCAATAAAATTAAAAAAAAAAAAAGAACGAAATTCCAATAACTCGCGTATTTCGTCGACTTCCTCCGGAAAAGGGACAAAAGGATTTACCAGTTTTCCACTCACGGACGCGCCACTTTTATGCGACGCGATGACCGTCAGAGATAAGTCGGAGACGCCGCGCAGCTTCCCTCGAAGATAGGAAATTGAGGGCCTCGGGGTGAAAACCGAAAATAATGAAGAGGGTATATACGGCGAGTGAGTCAAAAGTCGTTCTTCCCCTTCCTCCCCCCCCTTTCTCCCTATCCCAAGTGGCGGAGCGAGAGGTGAGCCCGAGTCAGGAAAAAGGTGCGAGCGCGGTGAACACCGGTGCCGAGCGTCGAAGCGAGCGAGAGATATTCACGGACCAGAGATAAAGTTCGTTAATGGGTGAAAGGTTAAAAATAAAGCGAGCGAGAGAGAAGGAAAAAGAGAGGGAGAGAGAGAGTCGCACAGAACGCGCAGGGCGGACCGTCATAAATCTGGCAATCCCCGGTGAGAAGACCCGGCAATCTTGTTTTCTCGCTCGCATCCGATGCTCCCCCCTCTCCTCTCCCTCCCCCCTCGCCGCCCTTCCTCTCACCCACGAAAAATTTTGTCGTCCTCGACGCCCCGAGCAACTAAAATCCAGAATCCAGCGACGATGAGTCGCCGCGGAGTGCCATAAACCAGGCTGGAAACACACAGCGCCCGAGGGTGGCGAGGGGTGAAGCTGGGGGGGGAGACTGCAGCTCGTCGTCTCTGCATCGCCTCGCGGACCGAGCGCAGAGCCCGAGAGTCAAACGGTAGCACAGGCCCTCGTATTTATTCGAAAAATGCTCAATTTTGTGGAAAGATTATTTTCCCTCGGCGCCGGCCGAGGGGAAAAACGTGCGGACGGAAATAGCGTCGTGCCGGGATCGTATGAGTGAGTATATCGGCGGGATGGAGGATCCTTGTGACCGAGAACTCTTCGCCGTTCGTGCGTTTTCGGGACTCGGAGTGTAAAATAAGAAAAGCCCTAAGCGGGTGAACGTGCGTGTATTTTCGTCAGACGCTGCGCACACCCGCGATTTATCGCTGCAATTGTAAAAGCATCGAACTCGAGTATACATTTTTCCCGAGACGCGTTGAGCTGCCGACTGGAACCAGCAGGAGTAGAATAATGCGGATAATAAGCAAATCTCGTTAGAGGGTCATAAAAATTCGCGTCACTCGGGACCGAACAGTCGGAGATACATTAGTCCCGGCGTTAATTCTCCGGGCTTGATATTTTTCGTTCGTGAATGCGACGTGAATGCGCGCGGCCGGGCCACACGAGAACCGGCTCCGTAGTATCCCTATCCGGATTCCATTCACGAGGAGCTCGGAAAAAAAAGAAAAAAAAAAAAAAAAAAAAAGAACACGAGCCACGAGGATGGCAACGCACACACGCTGAACGCGATGACCGCGCGCGCCTCGCCTCGATAAACACTTATACTCAATTTTTATGCGAAATTAATATACCATCAAATTATCGTAAATCACGATTTCTTTTGTCGCCGCGTTTTCTCGCTGTCCGCGAGGCCGGATCGTTTCTCCCCGGCACCGAGATTGCGGCGCATATTTACCGGGAGGCAGAATGAACGAGAGACGGAGAGACCGAGAGAGAAAGAGAGAGACGAAGGATATCTCGGAGAGTCGACCAACCTCGTGAACGACGATTTACACCGATGGTCGCGCGACGACGACTGCGACGACGACGCGCTTTTTACTCTTTGTCCCCTCCACCCCACGCCCCCTCCCCCCTCTCCCTCAGCCCCGGCCGCCCCCAGACACGAGGGATAGTTTATGAACGACGATAATATCTGTGCCAATTAAAAAATTCTTTAAATTCGCGGATCAAATCTCTATTTCCATCGTGCGCTGCGCGCTCTCTTTCTCTCTCTCTCTCGCTCTCCTTCTCAGCACTTTCTCTCTCCCGGCCGAGCGCGCGAGACGCGATGCGTTATTGCATCCGCGCGCAGAGCGAACGCGTCGACGCAAACGCGAGCATTCACCGCGCCGGCATCGCCACGCGCTCTCGTCGCGTCTTCTCCTTCGCGGTTCCTTCGGAAACCTGAAAAACCGGAGTTCCGGGTGGAGATGAGACTCGCAGTCGTCGTCGGCGGGGAATATTCACGCGTTCGTCGGGATCTCCTTCGCGGGGCATAAAGTGTCTCATTAATCCTCCCGCGCGCGCGAGCTCTCCTCGCGGCCGGGCTCGGATCATAATCGGATCTCGCGCGCCGGTGTTTTAGGGCCGTAAATTGACGGAAATTATGCGCGCGCCTCTTCACTCCCCGGATAAACGTGTAGAAGATTTTTCGGAGTTTCGCCGGTGTGAGTGTAAGATGATGGAGAAAAAAATGTCACTATTCGATTTACATTTAAAAAAATGCAATTTAAGGTCTTTTGGTTTCAGGTCGACGATTATTCGGAGTCCATAATCTGTATATCAGCAGCCACGGATGACTATTAAATAGTCACAGCGGCTATTAAATAGTCATTTGTAGCTGATAAAATGTTTTTATCGTAACTCACAACCATACAATAGTTTTACTTTCCACACAGGTAATTCACAAGTCCGGGGAACTGCGTAGAGATAATTCCACGATACATTACGCACACACCGCGTGGTCCATCACCGGGAGACCGGGAGGCAGAATTTCTCGTGTCGAACGCGCGCCGCGAGTGCATATTATGCCCACGTTTATGCGCACGGACGTCGGGCGGGCGCGCTCCGTAAACACTATAAACCGCCTTTATATTTATCGTCACGCCCGGCGACCTCGGATAAGAGTTTAAGACCTCGCTGCATTATTTATTCGACTTCCAGAATCTCGAAAAAAGTTAGCCAGTTGAAAATGATACCTTCGCGCGCGCGCGCGGTTCGCGACTCGGCGACGAATATAAAACGTTTGCGCGCGCAACGAGCGCCCACGCAAGCGCGAGAAAAGACTCCGAGAGTCCCGCGAGTCGCCGTTGTCGTCGTCGGCGTCGTCCGGGGGACGAGGAGGAGAAAGATACGCGCGCAAAACGCCTCGACGACGAGACACCGACCATGGGTGCCACCTATATAACGTGCCCGCGGATATTATACGAGGTCCCCGTTCGCACGTACCTAACACGCCAGAATTAAAAAGAAAAAAATTCAATCGAAACGCGTGTGACTCGAGTTTCCACCGAAACGCGGGACATGAGCGCGCCGATGAAATAACATTTCGCGCGGCGGCCATGGAACCCAGGGGGGAGGGGGGGGGGAGGGGGGGGAGTGGGAGGATGGGGAGAGAAGGTGACGAGGCGCGGAGAGGGCGCGACGCGCATCCGCGCTGTAATATAAACTATACGTGAAGTTAAATGAATTCGAAATTATCGATAAACTTTATCATTGATCAATTAAACTTTGGGCCGTGTGAGTGACGGGTCGGGAGATAGACGGCGCCAGCGGCGTGGATGGCGCATAGCGAGGGTGGAACGAGCGGCAGCAGTCGCGCTCAGCGGAATCCTGATGCCTCGCTCGAGCGAAAACGCGGGCTTACGTTGTATAGCGAGGGGCGAGGGGGAGGTGGAGGGTGAGAGAGACGGAGGGGGTGGCTTATTTAATGAACACCGAACGCGTTGCCCCTCTCGCGGAAACGGCAACCGGCAAGTCGAGCGGCGTCCTCGCGGGCATATTCGCGGTGAGCCGCGTGCGAAGTAAGACCGACCGACGACGACGAGGCTCGAGGGGGTTTCACTCAGGAGGTTGGGAAAATATTTTCTCACGGGTTTGATCGGTGGTAAATTTGAAATTGAGAAATGGAAAATCGACTGTAAATTCGACTTTAAATTTCACTGCAATACGGGTGACACACGTTGGGCAAACGCACGCGCGGAGGGAGCGAGCGTAAGCTAATGAAAATATGAGTTGCCGCGCGATGTATTTAAATGAAAATAAAGCACAATGGCCGCGCGGACTCCTGGCACAGCGCCATTAAGAGGCGCACGACCTTTGAGCGCAGGAGCCTTTGCGTCGGTTATACCCCGCGATCCTCTCTCTCGCATTCTCATCTTTCCTTTTTACGCCCCCCTCCCCCCTTCGCGCTTTCTCGTTTACTCTCTCGTTCCCGCTATACGGCCGGAGGGATGCTCGCTCGGATCTCTCGGGCTCATCGCGTCTGCTCGTCCGGCCGCGGCCACCCTTCCGCGCCACCCCCTCCCCCGCACCGACCTTGCCTCATCAACTCCCGCGCAGTCTCGTGTCTTGAATTAAGTATAACTAATATCAGAGGCGCGCGGTATACGCGGGTATTCAGAAACTTTTAGTATTCATTGAAACCGGAGCAGGAGAAGGAGGAGGCGGAGGGGCAGAGGGGAGGGAAAGCGAAGAGAAGAAGTCGAGGGAGAGGGGGAGGGAGAGCAGCGTAGGCACTCGGGGGTCTTGGTGAAAGAAAGTCTGAATAAAGGATGATACCCAACCTGGAAGCTGCAGCGGCATCGCCGCCGCCGCTTCGGCTATACCGGCAGCTACGCTTTTCCGTGTACACAGTCCGGTATCGCAGTCGTCGCAGCGAGAAACGTCTGCGTATCCGCGCTCTCCCCGCGTCTTTTCCACGGCCGCCGCGCCCGGCGGTTAATTACCGCTCTTTTATGCATTTACATTTTCCTCGTTGATTTGGTTTTTTTTTTCGCATTCGCTCTTCTCGTTCGTCGGCCCCGCGTTCCCTCTTCTCCTCCTCCCGGATCGAATCTGTGCATCTGTCTCACTCGGTTTCCGTGGATTCCGCGCTGCCTGGTCTTCGCCAAGATTCCTCATCGCCGGGGACAATCGACTCGGCGCTGCCGACGACGATCGCGACGAGAACTCGGAGCTCTCGAGTTTCATTCTCGCGCGACGCACCTAAATGCCATCCTTTCATCCGGGAAATCGGGGGAAATGAAAATAAACAAAAAAGACAGGAACGATACTAAAATCTTTTGTCCCAAGTTTTCTCGGTTCTCGGTTTTCCGTGGGGGGAGTCCGGGGAGCGAGGATGAGAAAGCGATTTATCGATTTGTCGGGCTTATTTGAATTTTTCCTGGATTTTTTTTTGTTTTATGGTCTCTCGGTGGTTTATTGTTACGTTGCGTCCAATCGCGATCGAGTCGACGTTATTTATCGCAGTCGCGGCGCGCAAAATTGTCGCGCCTGATCTGTGGAATTCTCCTCCGCGCGCTCGCGACGCACGTTCGCCGACGCCGCGTCGAGTGATTAATAACGCGCGCGCGCAGGCGCATGGCAGGTGCGCACGATACTTTCTCCTGTCTACCCGCGCGGCGCGCGCGATACGACAAATGGTTTGCTTGCATAGTTTTCTGCGCTTTTGGGCGCGATTCTCCTGTGGACACTTTGTTTGCGGCACTTTGGACGATCGAGAGCCGCACGGCTATAAAGGAACATGTTTCGCGCATTCAGCCCAAATGAAGAAGAAGAAGACTTCTTCTTCTTCATTTGAAATATTTTCCAGAGAAATTTTATTTCCCGATATTATTTACGACCAACGAAAATTTCTCAAAGACACAATTTACACGGTTCATTCAATTTCTTCGGGTTCCTTCAGGTAATTCTTATGCTATGGTGATGGTCGACTCGTACCACGCGCGTGCGCGAAGGTTCAACGAAGGACCCACCGCGTGGGCCCTATACAGGGCCCTCGGTAGTCGCCCCTTTGTGCCTCCGGGACTCTTCGGCATTCTAGCTCTTTCATTTTTCACACCGGACACAGCTGTATGTAGCCGTTATAGCTTGGCCCACTTACCACTACGGCGACGTCTCATTGCTTTCCGATGAATGACGCTCCTTCGGCGGTGATTGAGAATAATAAAGCGGTGAAGTCGCGACACGATTGCTGCTATATTCCAGACATGCATGAACAAACAAACATGACTAAAGTTTCCGAGATTGTAATTTGTGCATAATAATAAGGATTTTGTGCTAATTTCCAAGTTGCCAAGATGGATATCAAGGTTCGATTAAATACAAGAGAGAAGCATAACCTCGATTTATTAATTTTTCAATTCCCATCCACGTTCGTCAGGTCTCTCAACGAGATTTCTCCGGCGACTTCCCCTTGAAGCCCGGCGAGGAAGTTACTTTTAATTAGGTTTATAAACCGATAAAGACCGAGGATTCGCGATCTCTCGATGCGGTGGCTGGCCGTCCGGTCTCGTCGTCGTCGGTGATCGCGCGCGCGCGCGCGCAGCTAATAGCATAAAGGGAGTTCGATGAAATCGAGTCAGCTCGGCGCGCGGCGACCGGAGGCAATTTCTTCCTTATGAATCGTCGTTTCGAATGATCGGTTCCAGGAAGTCGGCGTTCTTGCGGGTATTAGTACCGTTCGTCTCTCGGGCTAGACCGAAGTGTTTGGACCATAACGGCGAGCGAGCGAGCGTGCGCGAGCCAGCGGATCCCGAGCTCTCGCGGTTCGCCCGTTCCGAGTTCGTTTTTTTCCACCCTATTATGGTATTATGAACATTTAGTTGCGTCGTCATCGTTACAGGCCGGCCATCCGTTCTAGACCGTTCCAACTCGTCGCCGATCTACCTACCTTCATCCTTTGCTGCCGCTGCTACCGCTGATGCTGCTGCCGCTGCTGCTGCCGCCAACGTATCTCAGTCTCTCCTATCGACCTTCGATCTGATCGCGCTGTACAGCATATACCGCCGCGCACACTCGACGTGCACCACGTCCCGGAGGATGCGGACTGATGGGCACTATATATTTATAAGTATAAATTGCCGAGTCCATTAAAACTCGCGATTGCGGAATATACCCGGGAAAAGCTTGAAGCCTCGATTCAGCGATAACTCATTGTATATGCTTAATTATATGGCCTGTGTCGTATTCCCTGCGGGTCGAATTAAATTGTGACGAACGGAGACGAATGAGACAATTTATGAGTCTTGGAAATAACGATGCGCTTGTGAATTATGATTTTTCCGTCTTTTACTATTTAATGTCTTCGCGACGTTTCATAATTTTTATAGCTCACTGATTTTTATTTTTTTTAATTTTTGTCAGCGATAATTTTATTGCTATCAGCGAACGCGTGTATTCCGGAACTGAGAATTCGCCTGGATTTCGCGTGCAGAGAGTCCAGGCAGGCGCGGAACGCGCGCGGCTCGGATTGATCCGATCTCGCGACGTACTTTTGTTTATCGCGCGCAGCGAGACCGCGCGTAGCGCGCGTTCGAGAGGTTTCCCGAAGCCGGGGCGCTGCCGCGGTTATACGGGTCCCGAAACGGCGCGCAGATCGCGCGATGCGCTCGCTTCTCGTTTCTTATTCCGCGCCCCGAGACACGACGACGACGAATCGTAATAATATAATATCCTTCCTCGCGCTCTCGTCTCGTTTCTCTTCCTCTTATTCGTCGTGCGTGAACGAGCGAGGCGAGGCAGAATGGAAGGAAAAATGAAGAAAAAAAAAAAATAATAATAAACGACGAAAGGGGTCCGAGTGTTTGTGCTGATGCTGATGCGGAGAACCAACTCGACGACGACGACGACGACGACGACTCGCCTCGTCCTTCTTCCACTCGCTGCGCAGATTGGTTGGCCCGGTCCGCCGGGCGCTGAGAGACCGGAGGTATAAGGGTGTCGTCGCCTCGTTAATTGGTATTTATTATAATTGGGACTCGTACTTATCCGTTTGCCGGTGAAATAGAGGCCCCGCGGTCAGGATGGATGGGCCCGGAGACCGGCGCATGCGCGCCTCGACATTTGCGCGCGAATGCCAGAACCGCGAGTTGAGAATTTTTGAGAAACATAATCCGAATGTAAGTGGAGTGATAGCGGGAAAGAAACGGAGCAGAGGAGGGAAATATTTGACGAGGAAGAAGGAGATATATCGTTGTCCAGACGTGGGAAAGTCGAGAGCGAGGGAAGATGATGACGAGGAAATGACGAGGAGAAAAGTGCTCCAAACACCAAAGTCCAGGAAGAGTCGAAGAGAGGCAGAGAAAGGTGACGTCGGATCGAGGAAAAGGGACATCGGATAGGAAAAAAAGTATAAGCAACAGCGCGCGGATGAAAGAGAAAGCCACTCGGGCCTGGACCGGCGTTGCCCGATGCGACCGAGGCGGCAGGTAGACGGGACCGAGAGACCCAAGGAGCCGCCACACACGAGGTATGAACGTTGGATTGGTTTAGGGGTGGTTCCCTTTGCGGCGGGCTAAACTAGCGTCGAATGAGGGCGTGATTTGACGACGTTCGCGGCTTCACGGCTGTCATAATTTACCGCAGTCCGAGCCGCCCGTCCACGCGCTGCCTTTCTTGCCTACGATCACCTGGACACAGCCTCATTAACTTTGGTCTCATTAACCGAATTTAATAAATTGATTTTATTTAAATAAATAATGAAAACCAACAATTAAAATAAAAAGTCGAGTTAATTGCGTCTTCCCGGCCTTTCCCGTTCCCGGGAAGGATTATGCACCTGTGGAGTGCGTCATAAGCGCGGCCGACGACCGAGTCAAAGACCGGGAATCGCCAAATATCGACTTACACGTCCAGCACTAACCATCGATCCTCTCTCCGCGATCGTAAGATATTTTCGTTTCTCCTCCGCTCCTCGCTCGTCCCTCGCCCCGCGTCGTTCGCTCATTTTGTCCCGGTTTGATCTCAAAGTCGCGTCGTCGCGCGTTTTAACAATAAATACATACCCGACGTTGCGCGCGACCGCCTCGCGCAGAGTTTTTGCCCCCGCGGGGCACCTCGGTCGCTCCTTCTGTTTCCCGCATTCGGCCGAACGCAGTCTCTCTGTGTATCCCAGTGGCGACGGCCGCGCAGTCGACCGCGAAGGCTCGAGAGCTGCTGCTACTGCTGTACCGGAGTCGGAGCGAATTGGAAAGAGAAAAAGCGAGAAAGAGAGAGGAGGGTGGCAGGCAGCGCGCCAGCACCACGCCATAATACGATTATAATATAACAACGCGCTTTTAATTCCTGGCATGCCTCCCCCTTTCGATTCATATAACTTCGATGCGCGCGCGCTCGCGTTTATGCGTCGTTGCTGCTGCTGCTGCTGCTGCTGCGCACCGGATCAACCGCAGCCGCGGCCGCTGCATCAGTACAGTCGGGCCACTAACAGGTGTCTCCGATATGGCATGTTGCTCGTCGCGCGGTCCAACCCCGCGCGCGTCTGTAACGCCCGCGACGCAATACATATATTATACCTATATATATATTTTATATACATATATAGTGTCTCGATATATACACATGTATAATACCGCGTATACCGCGAGCTCGACTCACCCGACTCGCGTATAGTGGCCATAACGAGCAACTCAACCGAGCTGCGACTTGTACACATACGACGCGGTATTATGGAATACACGGACTATCCGCGTATGTGCGCGGTGAGGACTGCTCACACGTGCGCGTCGGGCACGTTCCGTGTCTCCGTGGCAGCGCGAGGAATCGGCGAGCGTCGTTCGCTCGACTGGAACGAGCAATTCGTAAAGCGATCTCGCGAGTGCGCACGCGCGCGCGCGCGCTGGGTGCTTCGGACTCTGCGCACGCGCGCGAGCGAGACGCCAGATGCGGCGAGCGCGCGTGCGCGAACGAGTGCGCGCCAAGTCTCAGGCGACTCTCGGCGAGTCGCTGCGCGCGAACGCAACGCGACCCGACGCGGATAATGTTGCTCCGTTTACATCGTTCATTGCGCTCAGGTGCGACGAGATGACGGCTTCTCGGCTCTGTTTCTCGGTACACACCGCCGTATTTTTACGCCGCGTATCCATATGCATGCAACCGCGACTCGCACGCCGCTGCGGCTGCTGCTGCTGCTGCGACTCCTGAGTCGAGCTCGCCAGTCGCGATTTATATATTAGCGCGCGATTCGCGTGTCCGAGAATTTTAATGAAACCGGGAATATAGTCGCGTCTCGAAATAGAACGTCGATGACTTTGTATTTTTTTTTCTTCTCGTCCGGCAATGAGCGTTTTAATTATTATGGATTGTGTCCTGGAATCGCGAGGACTTTTTGCTCGGCGTCGCGTCGCTTTCCTTGGGACGTGTCCATAGGGTTGGACGAACATGCTCGTTTCTCTCGACTTACGGTGAGACGAGTTGAACGTCGAGGTCTCTGATCTGATCTTAATCGACGCCCGACGCAGTTGCGAATAAGCGCGAGACAAAGGAATTCATTTTATCCACAGTGGTAAATAAAAATAAAACATTTCATCAGAACCAAATGAACAAATCCTCTATTACAAAGTGCGTGAACAACCATTGTTGTCGATATAACGCGGCTTCTGATTGGTCGAGGGTCGTGACGACCGACAGTTTTTGTTTAACAGCGCGAGATTTGACAGTTTGTCGTAATGAGCACTGCAGCACTGTTTAACCTACGGTGACCCCGATTTGGGCGGTTTTCGGCCCGGTGGCCAGATCTACGATTTCTGACAAACTGTTCGGCCAAATTTTTTTTTTTTTTCTAAATCAACTAGAAAAGGGCTGTAACCAGTGTTTTCAGGGGTAGAATATGCGACTTGAGAACGATGGTATAGGTTAAAAGTCGATATTTTGAAAAAATAAATTTCGTGACCCTGATTTAGGCGGTTTTCGGCCCGGCGGCCAGATCTACGATTTCTGACAAACTGTTCGGCCAAAAATTTTTTTTTTCAAAATCAACTAAAAAAGGGTTGTAAACGGTATTTTCAGGGGTAGAATATGCGACTTGAGAACGATAGTATAGGTTAAAAGTCGATATTTTGAAAAAATAAATTTCGTGACCCCGATTTGGGCGGTTTTCGGCCCGGCGGCCAGATCTACGATTTCTGACAAACTGTTCGGCCAAAATTTTTTTTTTTCAAAATCAACTAAAAAAGGGTTGAAACCGGTATTTTCAGGGGTAGAATATGCGACTTGAGAACGATGGTATAGATTAAAAGTCGATATTTTGAAAAAATAAATTTCGTGACCCCGATTTAGGCGGTTTTCGGCCCGGCGACCAGATCTACGATTTCTGACAAACTGTTCGGCCAAAAATGTTTTTTTTCAAAATCAACTAAAAAAGGGTTGAAACCGGTATTTTCAGGGGTAGAATATGCGACTTGAGAACGATGGTATAGGTTAAAAGTCGATATTTTGAAAAAATAAATTTCGTGACCCCGATTTAGGCGGTTTTCGGCCCGGCGGCTAGATCTACGATTTCTGACAAACTGTTCGGCCAAAAATTTTTTTTTTTCAAAATCAACTAAAAAAGGGTTGAAACCGGTATTTTCAGGGGTAGAATATGCGACTTGAGAACGATGGTATAGGTTAAAAGTCGATATTTTGAAAAAATAAATTTCGTGACCCCGATTTGGGCGGTTTTCGGCCCGGCGGCCAGATCTACGATTTGTGACAAGCAAAACAAGTTGCCTTTTTTTAAAATCATCTAAACAAGGGTTTTTTAGGTGCGATTTACCCTTTTAAAGCTTTATAAGAGCGCAGCAGCGCAAAGGTATCTCGGGCACGCCAGCGCGTGTGATTAGCCTAGTAAAAATTAAAAAAAATTTAACGACACAAAAAAAGACGTCTCTCGTGCTCGACGCGTACACGGATATCCGCGTTTGCTTGCTCCCGCGGTTTTGCCGAACCGAGCAGAAGCCGAAGGGCCGAGCCGACGAGGACGAGTTACGTCGTCTGCTCCTCGTTGGCTCCTTTGTCGGTGCCCGCGCGATCCTCGGCCTGAATACCTTGCGCGAACAGTTGAGGCATATCGATATGATGGACGCCACCATATTTTATGTATATAACCGAGCGCGCCGGCTCGCAGAGCGCATAGCTGGGGGGGGAGGGGTCCCCCTTCCCCACTCGCGAATATTATATTCCCTCCTCTCGTTCCCTCTCATTCCTCGACCGCGCGGATGTAAATCAGCGCTCGCGCGGCTCCCAATGCGCACGCGCGCGCGCGATGACACGCGGTGACGCAAGGACGCGCGGTGGACTTGAGTCCTTCCAGCGGATCCGAAGCCGCCGCCGACGTCGCGCGGATCCGGAGCCGTCGCCGATGTCGCGCTACCTGGTATAATAATGCTACCGCGCGCGCTCGCGGCCCCACATATAATAAACTATATAAGTCCCGTCGACTATAACCGCGAGATCGAGAGAAATATTCCTTCGCGGGCTCTCGTCGCTTGCGCGTTCTCCGGGCATTATTATAAACGACTGAGTCGTGCTTATACCGCGGGGGCGGGGGGAGGGAGAGATGACAGAGATCAAGAACCACAAGCCTGTCGTATACTTCGTTTGTTCTCCGCATACCGTCCTAATATGCCGGCCTCCTATTCCCCCTTGTCAGTTGGTAAAACGACTGGATGAGAGCGAGAGAGAAAGAGAATAAAAGATACGGAGCAGGGAGAGACACAGACAGAAAGAGAGAGAGGGAGAGCGAGTGACTGACTCTTTCCCCTCCACCCCGCGTTACCATCTTTCTCGTTGGTGCCTTTGTCGTTGAGGAAAGCCGACTGCTTCGCTTGACCGCTCGTATATTATATCGCAATGCAACCCAGGAATGCCGAGGACTCCCTCGGCTTGTCTCTCACCGTCGCCGCCGTTGCCGCGGCGCGCTCCGTGTAGCTTCTGTTGCCGCGCGGTCTGACCGCGCGTATATCGTTCTCGTTGCGAGGTTTCTGACGACGCTCGACTTTTGGGACGCCTAAAATATGACGTTCTTTTTATTTGAACCAACATTTGTGGTGAGAACAGTTTTCGTCAATCGCTTTTTTTTTTTCGTAATTCGACAGCTTCTTTCGTCGTCTCGCACGCCAAAGTCCGGTTGAAGGACGGGTATTTTTTTTTTTCGTACTTCGGTAGTTTCATTCGACGTCTCGTACGCCACAGTCCGGCTGAGGATCGCGTAATTTTTTTTTTGGTACTTCGGTAGCTTCGTTCGCGTCGTCGCGCACGCTGAAGTCCGGCAGAAGTCTCGCAGCGGTGTCGGGCACACTCTCTCTTTTTCTCTGGGTGCAAAGCGAGAAACAAAGCGACGGACCCGAAGGGTCTTCCGAAGCGGCCGCGAGAAGCAGCGAGATAGCATTGAGGTTCGCGAAGGGCGCGGGTAATACGTTTAAAGGATGAACATAAGCGCGGTGGTTGCGTCGCGCGCGGACACCGACAGCAGCGCCCGAAGGATGCAAAGCGGATCGCGCGGACCCGTCCGCGCGTCTTTCTTTCTCGCGGTTCGCGAGCCGAAACGAGGAAACGTCGCGATTCGAGTCGCGATTCCCGCGGTTCAACGCTCGCGCGGGCCGCTTATATATATTTTCTCGCCGCGCGCGCTCTCTCGTCGATTCTCTCGCCGCGCGCTATCGCACTTTTCTGTCTGCGCGCGGGAAGCGTCCTTTTATTCACTGTCTCTCACCGTACTTCGCGCGGCGGGCACGGAGAAACGAGAGTCAAAGTGAAAGAGCCGCGAGAGAGCGCGGCGGTGGAACCGCAGAATTTCCCCCGTGCCTCTTTCGCTCTTCGATCGGCGACGAACGCGTCGAATACGGACACCCAGGTTTTTTTTTATATCCACCGAAACTGTCTCATTTAATTTTCTTGAGACACGTAATTTAGATGTATTATTGTTCGTTATTATTATGCATGTTTGTTTTGTATATTATTTGTCATTTATTTATGTAACTTTTTGGAAAAAATATAAAGAATATTTTGTGAAGAACAGTTCTGTCAAATTTTAATTTTTTTAAAGTCTTTTTTTATTTGTAATCAAACAACGTAAACAGTACGATTTAAATTGCGTAGGCCATATTGACCGCCTATCGGTCTATATTCGAATGCACTTCGCGGGGCTCTCGACCTCGCGCCCGGCGCGAGTCGCGCTGCGAGAGAGCCCGAAAAGCCGGGAGGAAGTGGCGCAGAGAGCGAAGCGGCGGTTGCGGCGAACGATGCCGCATAAATCTCCGGGGCCCGGATCGAGAACTCGATCGAATCGATTCGTTATAGACGAGGGAGTCTCGCGCGGTGAAGCAGCGCGGCTCTTCACGTTAACCGGCAGCAACGCCACCACCACCAAGCGACACCTTCCACCGACCGCCAAAGAATTCCTATGTATACGTATGCACACCTATACGCATATAGCGTATTTATATAGGTATGAATACGCTATCGTCCTATATAGCCACTCGATCTCTTTGCCAGGTGAGAAATTTCGCGATCGAGTAAGTTTAGCGAGAAACCGTTCAACCTCGCCGCGCGAGAACGTCGCTCGGACTTGCTCGGTATTCATGCACGCGCGTTTCCCGCGCCTTCTACATATATCGTCCGCCGAACGCGCGAGCGCGCGAGCCTTGAGCAATATAAAGTCGCGCGCGCGAGATCGGAGGACGTCGAGTCCTCGTCCATTAATTCTCGCGCGTATTCGAATCGAAGAAATTTTCGAATGACAGCTTTGCGACTATATACATCGACTCGACGATCTCAGCGAAAATCTATAGACTCGACCTCGGTGTCTTTTTTTTACAGCAATTTCATACTTAAATTATAATTTCCTCCATTGTGTCAACAACACCTCGAATAAATATTCGTTTATTTAAACAAATTGATAGAACTTGAAAGAAAAAAAAAAAAAAAAAAAAAAAAAAAAAAAATACGCTGCACAGAAGTTCGCATCTCGACTGCTAAATAGCAAACGGTAAAACGGCCGTGCGATTCCCGCCGTGCAGTGACACCTGTATTTATAGCTCGGAGATTGATGCATCAGTGCCGAGCGCGCGCGCGGACGCGCGGCCATATAGCCGCGGCCCCGCGCGTTTGTTTCCACCTCGGGATCATTGCCGCTCGCTCCGCGCGCGGATCGATCGCAATTATTATTCCGCCCCTGAGCACCGACGCTTCGGGGGCGTCGAGTGGGTGGCTGAGCGGGCGGAGGGGGGACAGACGCATATCTATCTATCAATGTATGTATACCCGCAATGCGTTTCTCGCGCTCTGCGGCCGTCAAGCCATCATGGACGAGCAGCAGCAGCAGCAGCGGCGCGTATTCCGCTTAGGAAAAAACGACACCGCGGACGCGCAGCAGCAGCAGCAGCACCGCGGATCTCGGCTCTTGCCGCTCGCTCGACGTGCAATACGCGAGGCATATAAACCCGCGTGTGTCTGTCTGTGTCTGTGTCAGTGCGCGAGCGCCCCACAGCGCGATATATATATATATACACATAACACGGCGCACGGATGTACAGAGATTGCGAGAGAGAGGAGATGCACGGCCGAGCAAACGTATAACGTAACGCGGCGCGAAACGAGGCGAAACGAAACGAAACGAGCGAACGAAACGCCGCCGCCGCCGCTGCTGCTATCGCGCCGACTCTTTCGCCGCACTCGGTTGCTCGCGCGAGTTCTCTCTATATATCCTCTCAGTTTCTATATGTATGCACGTATGTTATATGTGTGTATCTATATATATCTATATAGTATATGCGGTATGTAGCGCGGGGGCGGAACGCATAGACATTGCCAGGGGGGCGGCGGCGGCGGCAGAGTCGAGGATATCGCGCTCGACGAATTTTCCCTCGGCCAGAAGCAGAGCGGCCGAGCGACATACAGCGAGTGTATATGCGCGGTGCTCGCGATCACCGCTTCTCGCTGTCTCTCTCTCTCTCTCTCTGTTTTTCTCTCGCTCGCAACGCGTCCGCAGTTCGTATACGGCAATCAATAACTTTGAAACACACTGACGTTTGGGGAAACAAATTCAGCAAGTTGCTTGATTGGAAAAACCGTCGGGGCGGTGTACAGAGCGCCAAGCGGGGGCGGGGGGAGGGGGGGACGATCCGCGGCAACGACGATGCGGCCGCCGCTCGCCCGATCGCGCGTTTCAATGCGCGTCGGGCTTGTGTGACGCGCCCGAAGCCAGCACCCACCAACGACGGCAGCGAGGGCGGTTTCCCTCGTCTGTGCAGCCCCCGCGAGCAAGCGAGCCGGACGCATCGAAGCGCGCTCAACACTTTTCGCTGCCTGTGTGACACACGCTGCTATCGGCAAAATGTGCGTCCGCGCGGCATCGCCGCTGAGAGTTCGGAACTTGCTATATGCATCTCGCGTTCTCTCTCCGACGTCGCCGCCGCTGCGGCGCTGCCCTGGTAGAAAATCTGTAGCGTTACAGTCGGCGCTAGTCAGGCTTTGGAATGTAACGCTGCAGATTTTCTACCAGGTCGGTATAGCGCGCTGCGCGCACAACCAACAGCGCAGGGTGCGATTGAGAGCGCCCGGTGACCCGCGGCGCACGGCGATCGGAGAAAAACTAAAAAAAAAAAAAAAAACAATAAAAAAAAAATAACGAGAGTCGCGCGGCAGTAGCGGGAGGCGGGAAATGAGAGACAGCAACGGACTCTGTGGCTCTGGCTCTCGGCTCTCGGTTTGCGGACCAGAAGGGCCGAGAGAATGCGCGTCGCTCTCTCCGCATTCGGCGTGTATGCCGCACGCGTCTCTGATGCAGCGCGCGCGGGAATCCGGGGAGCGAGAGAGTCGCCTCTACTGCTGCTGCAGCTGCAGCTGCTGCATACTCGTCGCGCTCTCGCATTTTATTTCCAATTCCAGCGGGAGGAACAATAACGGCTATCTCGGCTATCCGCTCTCGGGCTGCACGCCGCGCTCGCGCTGCCTCTCGCGAGAGCAGCGCGAGCGGCGCGGATGCTGGAGAGCGCGCGAATTCAGAGGGAGATGAGGGCGGCCCACCCACCCGCGAGGCACACGCTCCGCGGCCCGGGATGACGCATTGTTTAAGAATTAATCGGAGGAACGGACGCGCCTCTGGCTCGCTCCGACCCCCCACCCACCCACCCCCTCCTCCTCCCCTTCGCGAAACGTATGGACCGGACGGACAGACGCGTTCGGTCCGTCAGCTCGTCCACCTCCAATTATTCGAGCGTGTTCGACCGGCGACTCTCGACTCTTCGCGTTTTCCACGAAGCTATTTTTTCATTGCTCGCCGGTGCTGTGAAGATTTTTTTTTTTTTTTATTCGCGCAGTACGGGGATTTTTTGGAATCCACTTCGTTGCGGCGCGTCAATGCCGCGACGATTGTGATGGGATCCCTGGACGGCCGGGTGCTGTCGTTCCTCTCTGCGATATGACGCGGGCGATGCCTTTCAACCGAGTCGCCGGACCCCGGACTCTTTGTTCCCGCTTCTGTCGCGGTGACATTTTCCGTGACGCGCGACGCGAAACTCTGAAATTCCGTCGCCGTGGATATTATATTTTCATGGGAATATCAGAGTTTCCTCGAGGGTTGGCAATAATAATCTGGTCAGTTGCATTGTGCTGAAATATATATGAAAACGTTCTCGGAATTTTCTCAAATATTGTGGACACTAGAAAATAAAACAGAATAAAAATAAATAAGAAGAATAAATAGAACAAAATAATACAAAAAGGTTCGAATTAATTTATAAGCTCGAATACCATTTAAAAAAACGCACCAATCACACGGCACTATGTGAATCATGCAGCGCTTGCGAGTCTCTCGTGGCGATAATCATATCGGCGTGGCTGTCACGAGTAAATTCTCGTCGGATTGATAAAGCGATAGAACGAGTTTTCACGGCGAGTCCTCGGGGCGGCTTTACGCCTCATACACCGCGGACTCGCCGCGGCTAGTGTACGCTCGGTGTTATACACCGCGTGTACACCGATCGGGTACACACACGCCCGGTTAATAAAGTCAAGAGAGTCTCTCTGTCTCATATCTGGCGCGGAATTGCGCTTTAAGTCAGACGGCCAATAGCCGCTCGGGAGACAAGACTGCGCGCGCGCAGCACGAGTTACTCGCTATCGCTAGTCGCGCGCGCGCACGCGCACCTCGCAGTACCACTGCGGACGCGCGCGCGCGATGCTAACAAGACCTCGTCGCGGCGCTGAGCGGTGATCCGGTGGTCGTATGGAAAAGGGTAAAAGAGAGCGAGACAGCGAGAAAGAGGGGCGGAAGGAGAGGGGAAGGTACCTCAGCGGAGAAAAGAGAACAAGAGGAAAAAAGCTGCCGGCGCGGTAGTGCGGAGTGTGCACCGGGGTATCGATTCCTATCCGCAACGCGCGGCGGTAAGCACCGATATTGCCGGCCGCCATAAAACGATTATTGTCGCCCGGAGTATATGATTATTGCGCTGTTATAACCGGCGAGAGAGAGAAAGAGGGAGATGGGGAAAGCGAGAGAGGAACTTCCACACGATTGCTAATACATGTATATGCATATATAGTATAGGGATGCACATGTATACGTGCAGAGGTGCTAGCCGACACTGCGAATCGCGCGGTCCATCGTACGTGCATACTGCCGGTATACGTACGGCGCGAGAGGGACCAGACAGCGGGACAGACGTTCAGACACACACATATAGCCGCGCAGCCGATGCAGGCTGACCTTAACTTTACACCAGTCGTTTCGAACATTGTACATTCCGTCGGACGTTTATTGCGTCGACGCGCGGAGTTCAGCTCTGTTCAACCGTCGCGCCCGAATTTATGCTCGATGATTTAATTGACGATCCCACCCTCTCTTTTCCTCCGCCGCAAACTCGCCGAAGATTCAACCTCGTCGTCCGACCCGCGAACGGAGTGGGGAATAATCCTCGCGCGTAAATTATGAACCGACTGCGCGCAGAGTCGTTCGCACTTTCCTCGATTCCGCGGCGAAAAGATTTCGGTGTATCGTTTGTAGCGATGATAATAATAATTTGCAAGGTGTACGAGCCGCGAGTACAAGTGACGCGCCGCGTGGGTTAACGCGGATTTCGAGATGACGATTTTCTCGCGTGTGCTCAAAGCTGCGCCGAAGAATTCGCCTCGTGTCCCGAAAATAACGGGACGTCGACGCAGCACGGCCGTTGCGTCGCGTCCCCCGTGCGCGCGCGGTCTTGGAGCATTGATCATATTGAAAGCAAACAAAAGGGTCCCGAGGACCGCGGAAAGGAAACTGAGGGACATAGCACAACCGAGAGATAGAGGCCCGAGATAGAAGAGGCCGCGGCAGCATCCAAGCGGAGGTCCCGAGCGTTGAAATTGGTCCGTACGACCGCGAGGACAAATGACAATGTGGGCTTTTTTCGGTGATTTCTTTGAAATTCACCATCCGCAACGACGTCGTTGCGGATAACGCTGCAAATGGAAAAACCGTAGAGTCCGCGACCGCGAGGCCGGTCGGGAACCTTTGTGAACGCTTCTTCCCCAACTTTTTCGCTCTCTCCGCGACGAAACGAGACGACACAAGGACCATATTGATCCAGCATATCCGCACACACATCCTGCGCCGCGGCCCTTGCAGCCTGTTATTAGTTACGAAAGATATAATATTACCTCCGGTTCCTACGGATTATCAAGGTATCGCGTTACCCCAGACGTCTAATTATACTCAGGGTGCTGTCCCCGCTCCTCCTCGCTATCCTTCACTCCGCCACCATCTAAGAAGGAAGACAACCCCCTCTTTCATTAACTAACGTGAGCGTCCACCACACGTTTTCGAATGGTTCTCAGTTTCCCTCTGCCTCTCTCGTCATTTCTCGCGTGATCTTTGATTCGACCGGTCCGGAATCCGATGTTGATTGACGGATTAATCACACGGTCCAGGAGACGGGGACCCAGGCTACACTTCGACGCACTCGAGGCGGCCGATGAAAATGAGAATGGGTTAACCTTGGCATTTCTGATTTTGGACCAGTAGATCGTAGAAACCAGGTTGACAAATCTCTGTTCCCAAAAGTCAGGAGTTGCTCGGTGCAATCGGCTGGACTTTCTGTAAATTTGATTCTCGACCATGGGGACCCCATCGATCCGGGCCTGGGACGAATCTGCACAAAGCGTGCGAGAGTTCGAAAGATGCGTGCGGCAAATGTAGATGTAGAAATAAGAGGATATCCAATTCTGTCTCCGGCGTCGGTCGCAGTCGGGAGCAGCGAGAGCGCGGATTGAAAACCGGCGCGGCACACGCGCTCGCTATACCGACAAGCAATCTCGCTAATGGCTCCCGCGTTGTCCCCTTCGCGAATCCTCGGTTCATCACGCGATCCTCCTCGAAATCTACTCGCGGGCCCCGGCATGAATATTTATTCGCCAGGCCTTGTTTGCTTCTATTAAAACTAATAAATTGCAACGCATTCGAAGTACCCGGCAAAGTAATACACAAACACGTAGCTCTGCCTTTTTTTAGGGTCTGCGGGGCGAGCTGAGGGGCGGCGAAGGGGGAAACTTCGATGCGTATCTTTGTGTCGAGGTGGAAACGTGGTCCCGATAAGGTTGTCATTCTGACGTTGTTGTCCTAATTGGCTTCGAACGACTCGATCCTGTTTTATAAGTTGCGAGTTGCATTCACGAACTTTTTACTAGATGCTTTGCAATTATAATTTATAATTGTAATTTATGACCCATCGTGGCAGAATCAATTGAGTCCAACGATTCAGCTATGAAAACCTTAGGTCCCCTCTCCACCGTCCGATGATTACACGTGATTAACGCTTTAACATCCCGTCAAAAGTGCCTTGGGACCATGAGACACTTCGTCGTGTCGTCACAAACGAGGTGCCGACACTCTTCGGCCTCTTTCAAGCTCGTTTTTTTGTCATTGACTAGCGAACACCGCGACCGAGTGGAAGCCCTGAGAGCTCGTACTCCAAAGGGGCCCGGTCGCGTCCTCCCCTCCCTCATAGATGTCATCGCTTAGGCTAGGGCGAGATTAAAAACAAACTCACGAACTCAGCCGGCAAGATAGACAAAACGTAAATGCGAGAAACCATATTAAACATCCATATTACCAGAAGTCACGAGAGTCACGATATCCCAGCCCGATGACGGGTGTTGCCGGTCTGAAAGAGTCTGGAGGTCTATTAATAGCCCGGAATCGCCGGGGGAGAATGTTTAGGCGCGCCAGTGGCACCTAGGCGACATCCAGGCGCGCGCGCCTGGAAATCTATTGCACGAACAGATTGCAGCTGCAGTTGCAAGGAAACGGACGTCGTCGCTGATTAATAAGGAGGCAAAGTGAGGATGCAGCACGCGCCTGACGCATCGCGCATGCGTGGCCAATGCGTTGGTATTTAGTCAGCGTTGCGCATGCGCCGGCGATAAGTTAGACTCGCGCGTGAGGGAAAGAATAATACGGGTTCGTCGTCATCCCCCTAGCAGACTTTTCCTCCTGGGCCACTATACGCATCGGGTCCCAACGAGCAGTTGGGACGTGCCCCCCTCTCACAGTGACGATTATGAGGAACCCGGCACTTGGTCCTGTGTCACCCGCGCCACCCTCGCCACCCTCGTTCGACCTCCCTCGTCATGGACACCGCGACACCCAAACTGCCCTCATCCAAGCGAGTTGCACCGTCTGCCGTTGGGTCGGGCGGGTGTCGCGACCCCGAAGCGTGCACAGCGCGTTCGGAGACCTCGGTGACGAGCCTCAGGCTGCGGCGGGTTAACTTATTTACACTCCGGGGCGCCCGCGGGGTCGCGTCAGCCGCGCACTCTTTGAGCGTGCGTGGATCGTGTCAGCCGCGACGTATATGCCTCGCGTTCATTGCCGCGTTGTATACACGACGCGAGGAGAACTCGTAAATGGGATGCACCCTTCTTCTCGGCGCGCACGTTTAATAAGCAACACCCGGAAGGGGGGAGGGGGTGTCGACGGAAAACAGAACGTTTCGCGCCGACTGCTAATGGAATTATGATGGGGAAATCGTGTCTCACTATTTCACTCAACGAGGGTGAGTTTATATATATGCATCGATGACAGAAACAGTTTCCTACGGGTGTCTTACTTTTGTTTTATTATTCATTATATGTTGTTCCTATTACTCATAATTAAAAATAAGTATGGGAATAATGAAAATGCGGATGCAGGTTAGTGACGAGTGCAGCTATGGCAACGCCACACCCGGGGAGATATATCGGCTTTGTCCCTCAGCGCGAGTAAGCTGAATAAAATTGTCCTCGACTCTGACTACAATGCACGCGACTATCAACTTTGCGACGGAAACTGTAGCGAAGCGACGGAGCAGGTTTTACGTTCGGATTTGGGCGGAGATACAGCACCGAAGTCACCTGGGGGGGTGGGGGAGGAGCTGGGGTTGGAAAAGACGAAGCGGACGAGAGCGATGGCGACGGTGACGAAGAGGTGGAGGCGAGGCGAGCGGCGTCGACCGACCACCCCCCGGGGTCGGTCGAGATTGCCTTTAATCCGTCGAGATTTAATACGAGCGACAAATTTTCAGGAGAATTAATTGAATACGGCCCGGAGGAGCGGGCGGACGGTATTGGCGTCTCGCGCGGATTATTGTATGCTAGCCGGTTTAACAGCACCGACCTCCCACCTCCTGCCCCGCCGACCCATCACCCAGCTTCGTCTTCCTCTTTCGTACGCGCTCTAAGTTCTTTCGCTCTGTCGACATTATATCCCGGGCTATCCCCGTGAATCTCCTCGTCCTGTGTCCCTCACTACCACCTTCTCCGACTACGTTCTCCGGCTGCGTCATCCCTCATCCGCCCTCCGCCGCTTCGATGAATCTCCCTCTTCTCGTCGATCACATTGTATCGTCCTGCCTCGCGATTACGAGTTTGCGGAGTAATTCGATTGATTCGACTTTATGAGCGTAAGATAATTGTCAGGCTGGAAAAACGAAAATGTCTGCATAAAATGAAAATAAAATAAGTACAGCCGGATTGTTCTATGGCCTTCGATATTCTCCGATAAACTCGCACACCCGGAGTCCGATCTCCCCGGCTGTGAAGACAGCGGAGGAAACGTCAGGCAGCCAGTGTGTTTCTCGAGGTGAACGACGAGATGAAAATCTCGCACTCATAATTGAATCCAATCTCCCAGAGGCGAGAGCGAAGTGGGCAACGCGGACATTTTTCGCAAATGAATAAAAGAGAATCATTAAGACGGGCGAAAGACGAGAGCTCCGAGCGCGCTGTCCCACGACGATTCCGAACCGTCTGAAGATTCGTCTCTCTGAAACGAGACGAGAAGAGAGAAGAGAAAGAGGAAGCGCAACAGCAGAAGAGACGGGGAAAAAAACGTTTCGCTTTCCCATAATGGCTCAGACCATAATCCGGCCTCGTTTCTCTCGCGGATTAATTCGGCAAATATTTCAATTTCGCCGACATAAAAGGATGTAAATTACATTTTTGGTCGAACGCTCTCGCTCGTCGTCCCCCTCGAGGGTTTGCACCAGCGACGACGCCGATAGACACAGAGCGAGTTTCGGGCGACAGTCGGGGGCGTCGGTCCCGAGCCGGACGAGAAGTGTCGAGCGAGCGCGCGCGCGCTCATCTCCAGCCGAGAGGGGAGTGGGATAATCGTTTTATTAACCAAATAAAATCGATGATTGAACGAGACGACGATCGGAGCTTCGGCCCCGCGACGAGGCTCGTCCGGCCGAACCGCCGTTCTCTCTCTGTCCCTCTCCCTCGGGAGGATTCGTCTTATTGACACAGATGTCGCCATCCAAAATCGTTTTGGCGACATTTAAACCGACGCTGCGCAGACTCAATTTGACCTCACTCCACGGACCTCGCGATACGCCGCTCGTTTCGCATCTGCGTGACGCGACGCAGCCGACTACTTCAAAGCCAACTGGTTGGTCCCGGTTCGCTCGTCCGTGCGACGATAATTTTGCGCTTCGATACTTAAAAAAAAAAAAAAAAATTAAATCAAAATTAATGAACCAAATACAAAATGCTAACCGTAGTTTATATTTTACAGGCGAATCGTCATTGACGTACGGATGCGTCATCGATGTCGAGCTACATCGGAGCAGTGGAGCACCAATTCGACGTATCCACTTAAAATCCCATCGATACGACGATCGCCGATTGATTTGTCGGCTCTCGCCGGTCGCGGATGTCGTTGCGCCCCGCGTTAGCGCTTCCTGAACGGAGACAGCACTCAGCTTTGCGACGTATACGCGCACGGGGCCAATGTAATCGCGGAAGGGCGAGTGGAAGCGCGCGCGCGTCGCGCGTTCGAACGAGGCGCCGACAATGGAGCGAGGAAATAAGGGAGGAAATAAGGGAGCAGTCCGCAGATCTATGACGAGCACGCGTCATCCTCAACGACTCTGTTCAGCCCCCTCGATGTGTATATTTTCATTCGTTGAGCCCGAACACACTGGCGATCGCTCTCGGCCATTAGCGACTACCGGACACCCGCACATATTTGGAAAATACTGCCGGGTCGCATTGTACACGACGATAACTGCGCTCGGACACGAACCCGAATAAATTCACAGTCGCTGGGTGGCTGCGTGGACGCTGGGAAAAGACTGAATCAACCACGTGAAATTGATGATTATTCTCAATTGATAAAGAGATATGCGGATTACTATTAAATTATAGAATGAAAAGTGATAAGTCGATACAGATAACAAATAAATAAATAAATTAAAGAATATATATTTAATCTAGATAATATTTTTTACGACCACTAATAAAAATGTGGACACTTCCTCGTAGCGTAACGTAAACTCGACTGTCATCCCAATTACTCCAGCAACATTTTATACACTTTGCATTTTGACCGCGACGTTTCCCGCGACAAAGATGACAAAAGGACCCGGTGCGAGTCGACGGAATCCACTCGTGTACGGACGTATTTGGCGAAGCAAGCGACGGGGGCTGCGTCGGCTCTCAGGGTGAACAGGAACACTATTCACGGGGATGTGAATGCATCGGGGGCTCGAAGGTCCGGGTTGCTCGACGCGCGGCACGTGCCGAGCTTTGCCCTGTTATGACAGTCCGTCGACGCGACGTTTCCGCGGAATCGACTTCCGAAAAGATTTATCGCGACGACACGTGGATCGCGCGGCGTCGCGCGGGGGGCGCACAACGGTAATTGTCCCTCAATTCGCGTGGGATTTATTTCGCCTTTTACTGCCGTATCATTAGTCACGTAACAGCGCGACAAAAACCTAATGTATGCTTAATGTTTCCTTGGTCGGATTGGTCGTCCTGCCCCTGCGATTATGTCGCAAGCCCATCGAAATATGCAGATTTATGATACGTGATTTATGATTCGGTGAAACATGTAGATCGATCAGTCATATTCTTTTTCGTTACTCATTCATTACTCGCGTTGATCCAACAATTCGAATTATATCAATTCTGCATCGTACTCAACGTCATGGTCCACATTTTAATTTGGATTTACGGCGGGAGATAATAGACCACGAGATAAGTTATTTCCACCGACTAATCGACGACTCTAATCTCTCGTTGAAATCGACGGGAAACGTTGTTTACGCTCGTTTCTGGACGTCATCGATCGAATTGGATAATCGGGTGGGTGTTCAGTGTAGCCGAGGGAGGAAAAAAAAAAAAAAAACGTCGAGAGCGACGTGCAATCGGTCGGTTCCGTCGGCCATATGGGACCGTCCGGAAAATAATGCTAATAGAAATTGATGACCGCACTTCGGGCTCGCGTTCGGTTTCCCCAACGCGACAGTTTGCGTCATCCGCTCGGGTGAGATATGTCCGGCTCTCTCGGTGGACATCGGCCCGCGGTTCTCGGTCGCCGCTACCGCGAAAAGTGAGACACATAGCTATGGACTTCTCGGGCCGAACAGCTGGGACGTACGAAGCGTCGAACTCGCAGAGGAGCGAGAACTCTGACACGAGTCGCATCTGCTTTCGTGCCTGTATTGTGATGCTCAGATATTTTCGATTCGAATCTATCGCAATGGTCTCGTTACTTTCTCGCACAAAAAAAAAATACAAAAACAAAAACAAAAAAAAATGACATTCCACGACGAAAAGACTATCGAGACGAAACGATATAAATACGCGGACTGCCTGGCGTCTCGACTTATCCAAGTTTCGCTCGACTTAGCATTCCCGGCGCGTCTTTCATTTTCGAATCGAGCGCAATAAAAAGCGACGACCGCGAGCCACACGGTGAAAAGTAAAACAAAAAAAAAGAATAATACATGCGAGAAACGGTGGCGGTTGAGAGGTTCGGAATCGTGGGACCCGTATAACCCATCGGGGATCGCTCGCGCACATCGCGCACATCAGTATTATTCACGTATGTTTATGCGCCGCTCAGTCTATGCATATAATAAAAGAGAAAACGTATTAACGAGCGAGAGAGAGAGAGAGAGAGAGAGAGAGAGAGAGAGAGAGAGAAGCAGACAAAGAATAAGCGCTGTCGATCCTCCCTGGAAACATTATTTTATGCCGCTCTGTCGCGTATAACGATGCGGGCGAGCGACGCTTTGAATTTCTAATCGGATATGATAGTGTGGACTCTCTCTCTCTCTCCCTCTCCCTCGTACGCGCGGACTGCGCGGGGTTCATGCGCCGTACACGTGAAAACGTAACGAAAAAAAAAAAGAAAAAAAAAACAGAGTCGAGCGTTCGCGAGTTGACGACCTGTGGCTTCGCGTTATGGGTGAGGCCCGTGAAACGCGCTCGAAAACGCGGGAATCGAGCGGATGCGATTCATATATTCCCGGCGGGCCAAAACGGTAGCCCCGAAAAGTCCCGAGCGTTGACCATAACGCGGCGCGCCGGGTGCGTCCACTTAAAATCTTCACGACGCAAGTTCATCGCGATGTGGAGCTTATAAATATAAATGGAAACAATCATAGAGGCACCGGATTCGAGGACAGCGACGAGGAAGACGAAGTAAGACGACGATCGAGGAACGACGACGACTATTGCATTATGCGAGGAGCCGTCGGGCCATCGGCCATGGTTACCATAAAGACGAGAGGAGATATTATAGAGAGCGATTCATCGTGACCCCGAGCGAACTTCTCGTGCCGCAAGACACGGAGTTCGTTCTCCGCATCGAGTTTGCTCCGTGAACACACACGTGGAGTTTCGTCGGCGATGCGTTATATGAAGTTTCGTCGACAATTAGCTTTGCTAATTCTGTGTAAACAGTATAAATCGCCTCCGCGGGACGTTGAGCTCCGTTTCTGCAATCCAGAAGCAGCGGCAGCAGCGAGAAAAAACGTCGCTCCGCTCTCTCTGTGCCTTCACCGTGAAAACTCATCCGGAGAAACGAAGGTGGAAATGACGTCTCGGAGAGAAAAAAAATCTGTCTTATCCGTGTCAAATCTCGGCCATTGTTCCTTGCCGTATACCGAGCGCGGATTGCGATTCGCCGTTCGGCGCGGTGGCTGAACCCACGGGCAAAGGGTTAGATGCAGTTGATACTAAAAAATATCAAGCTAACAGTCCAATTGTAGACCAAATTGAAGGAAGAAAAATTCTACATCCTATTAAAAGATTAAGGCACCATATTTGCATCGTTATTGGCAGGGTTGGATGCAGTTTATACTAAAAAATATCAAGTTAACAGTCCAATTGTATACCAAATTGAAGGAAGAAAAATTCCACATCTTATTAGAAGACTGAGGAACCACATTGGCATCAAAGTGTACGTATTTGTAAAATGCTTCGTTGACTGCACCAGCTGCGAAGCAGCGTACACGCTTTAACTATACACGACGGGTACACGTATATATATATACAGATGTGGATATAAGTATATATATAGTGTACGTACTGTAAGTAAGTTTGGGTCGTGGTCGCGGGACGTACCCCGCTCTGGTTTACAAGTATAATGAGTCTTGCGCGCCGCATAACATTACATCGCTCCTTGCTCTGGATTTAGATTAACTGTTTACACGAGGCAGCGACGCGCGCGCGAGCGGGGCGCGACAGAAGCCAGGAGCGCGCGAACCGAGGAGAACACCGAGGGAAACAGCGCGGCGCGAGTCACAGAGTGGCCGCAGCTCGGCGAGGAGTTTGGGTGGCGGGAGGGAAGAAGGTTCGAATCGATTGCTCGTCGCGTTGCTTTGCGAAAAACGACGAGACTGCGACTACCATAAATGCGAAATTTGGAAAAACACTGGAAAAAAAAAGTAGTAATCAGCGACGGTCGTCGGCAATCAAAGGGGAATTCGATTTATTACGGCCGACGCGAGGCAGTCTGTGTGTGTGTTTTTTCTCGCGTTCACAGGTGTCGAGCAATCTTTCTATAAGCGCCGCATCGAGTACGTTCGATCATCGCTTTCGATTTGCGAGGCGTTTTGCTCGAAGCGGGCGGGGAAAAAAGCTCCGAGCTTTGCCTGCTCGGCGACTCTGAATGAGCGAGAAAAAGCGAGCTCTCGTCGACGTGGGGCAGGGGGGGAGGGCACCGCATATACGCGGATATCCACCTACGGGTGGATAACCGTAAGCCCGATTGCCGGACTCTGCGCGGATGTTGCCACACGAGACTCGCGTATTTCGCGAAACGAATCGCGCGCCGCTCGCTCGTTCGTCCGGTTTCCACACGCGCGCGGCAATAGATTCCCCCTGTATGGAGAGCACACCATTCCCCGTGTACAGCGAGCGCACAGCCAGGTATCGCTCGGGGGGTGCGCGTGGAACCATGAGAGGATCGCCGCCGCCGCCCGCTCACGGTGAAAGGCCCGCGATAGTCTTTTCATCTTCGTGATAAAAATCCGCATGAAATAGAGAGAAAAAAAAGTAAAAAAAAAAAAAATCTGCTCACGGGGCGAGCGGAGCTGAACGCGTACGCGGCGAACGAGAGAAAGAGGGAGAGAGAGAGAATAAAAAAAGATATAGAGTCAGGAGAAACGAGAGAAATCAGCGATATTTCGCTCGATAAAAACCGCGCGCGTTTTCTCTCGAGGGTTGCGCCCATATTGATAGCGCGCGTTACGGCGCGCGGGGATGGGCGAGTAGCGCGCGCGGCGGCGTTGCTCCTGCGGTGCGGAAGGAAGAGCTCGGGGCACTCGGATTGGCGCGAGCGAGAGGGCGATACACGGTGCACGACTCGAGTTTAACCATCACGCACGGTTCAGTCGGTAAGCAAGAGCGCAGAGGTGGAGGAGGTGGAGGGTGGTTATGGTTTTACTCGGCGGATATATGGGCTATGGTCGGCGCGAGTATATATAACGCGTATACCTCGCTGCTCCGTATAGCTCGCAGACTTTTACGAGGGACGCGCGAAGGCCCCCTTTATAGATATAGCGACGGGCGGGTATTGCTGGCCGGACGGTCAGTCAGCCTGCAACGTCCAGCTCGACTCTATCGAGCTCCGGCTCTATGTCTCTGTCTCTCATCTCGCAGCGAGACCTCCGACTCTTCGGCTACGCCTCGCGGCTGCGATGATGAAGCGAGCGCGAGCGTAGTCTCTTAAGAAATGCACTTCTCCGCGGGATCAAAGACCCCTGGGGGCTTTTTCGGCGGACGAGCCCCGCGATGATACACCGAAACGGCCCCGCGCGCGAACTCCATTCACCCGGCCGACGACTCATTAAAAAAAAATTCCACACCGATTCAGGCCCCCGCCGAGCGCTCTGCTTTTCACGGTTCCGGAAAATTTCGTAGTCGTAAAATTCAGAGGAGAAAAAGCCAGGAAGTTATACGGCTGCGTTGGGAGAAGATTCACTTTTTTCACGGCAACGTGTGTGAACAGTGCGCACCGCGTGGCGCCCGCTGGTTTCAATCCTTTTGAGGTCGCCCGCGGGAAGAAAAAATTCTCAATGTATGGCGAACCTTATGGGGAAACATTTTATGAGAGGCGGTTGCATTTTTTGTCTCGACAGTCGTAATAATGATGGTGAAAAGAGTCGGTCAAATGTTACTCTGCAAATTAGTCAAAGACATAATGATTTTTTTTTGTTACGCGCGCGGAAAGGGGTTAGCCGGCGTAAGAGGAAACTTGCGATTTTTGGCGAAAAAAAAAATGTTTCGAACGACGAATCGGAGGCCGAATAAATCGACAACAACGGTTACTCGCGAACTTTTTAATAGAGGATATTGCACGCGATTGAAATAAAATACCGATAAATTTAGTTCGACGGTGTTTATTAATTTATGCGGAGAGGCTCGACCGAACGTTGCAGTGTTTTTTTATGTCGCAACCCGCGCGAGCTGCACTCTCGGCCCGTCGGCTCATCCCTCACCGATCGCATAAATCATTCCGATACTCGGACGGGGAAAAAAAAAACGTCGCCGCGACCATTATTGATGGTCAATAGCGGGCATTATGCACGCGTCGCAATCGCCGGGCTCTCCGGATTGATCGATGCGGCGAGCTAGCGAGAGGAAAAACTGTCGCGCGAGATGACGGCCACTCGACCCGAAAACGTTGGTCGCGGACGGCGAGTGAGAGAGTGAGACGGTTTATTACCGATCCGTAATACGAAACCCGGAACTCCGATCGATCCGTCGCTGGGGGCGCGACAAAAAATGTTCAGCATCGATGAAGACGAAGATTATGCGCGGCGGGGAAAAAGAAATATACCGTTTGTCGAAAAATCGCTTCGACTGATTGAGATTACTGTCCTCGCTTTTTCATCCGCGGAGAGAAAATGATTTTGTCGAGCTGAGAATGAAAAAGTTTTCTTATTTATTTTTATTGGGAACACATCGACGCTACACGTATTGGCGACGACTGTGTTTCTGCTTCATAATGACGTGGGAATCGGATGAACGTCGTATCAAGTGTGTAAAACACAATAATCGTCGGACACCTTGCGTCACGGAACGAAACGAGGATCGGCGCGAGGGTGCGAGGCAAGAGTGTCTGAATAAGCGGCACACGTGCTGGCTGGCTGCTGGCTCGGTACTGGGCATACGTCACCCTACGCGCGTACCATTTTCTGGTCGCCGAGGCAAAAAGGGGGTAGTTTTGCGGACGGGGCCGAGGACTAAGGCAGCGACGAGCTAAAGGGGCCGCTTGGCCCCCCTGAGTAACGCGTAGCTATACACACACGAAACACACACACGACCACTCGGTGTTAGAGCCGTGAGCATCAGCTACGCGTCGAATACGGCCGGCGGGACGCGTCCTCGACGCACGTGGAGATTCTCAGCTTACCCGAGACAAATCCGCGATCTCCGCATGCATAAACCATCGGCAAGCGCTTTAAATTTATTAAAACCCGCCCGTCATTTCGTAAGTCAGCTCGTTCGACATTTTTTTTTTTATTTTTATTTTTTTTCCCCTGTCCATCCGTCACGCGTGTCGAGGCATCGCCGAGCGGCATTAAGCGAATATGCAGAGTCGCGCTTTTGCGGCTAAGAGTTAATGCTATTAAATATTAATAATCGTTTGTGACTGACAGAACGCAACTCTACCACTTCGTTATTTTTAGTTATTTTTCCGGTTATTTTAATTCTTGTTTTATTTGTTGCCAATGTTATTACTTTGGCAAATCAAAAAGTGGAAAAAAAAATCTCTTCATCTTCGTTCAAACGGGAAGTGAATGCGAGGGAAAATATTCTTCGAAACTTTTTCTCCCCTCCGTGGAGACCAGGACATCATCGTGTGTATATAACGCGGGCTGGAATATACATATATCGCGAAAGGGGGAGGGGGGGGGGCCCTCGTCGGGGTTGGCCACGCACCCCAATATTGATATTGGAGTGCAGAAGTAGGATCTTAGCTGTCGGCCCCCGGGGAAGCGCGTCGACGCGTTTATATTCGCACTTTCAACCCTCCCCACCCGCGACCCCTAATCGGGGGTCCCGTATCGACGGGACCACTGTCGAGCCACTCGCCATCCACCTCGCCCCCTTTCTGTGTGTGTGTGTGTGTGTGTGTGTGTGTGTGTGTGTGTGTGTGTGTGTGTGTGTGTGTGTGTGTCTACGTTCGTTCTCGCGTCCCTCGCCCGCTCATCTCGATCGGAGTCCGCTTATCGAAATAACGGTTACATCTTCATAAATATTTGCAGGCGCGCTCGCACGGCGTTTTTGTCGTCGCGACAGGCGTGAAATCAGTATGGAAATGAGGGTGCGTTACGGGGACTTTTCAAATACGCAAACGTCGCGCGCTTGTCGCTCGGCAGCGAGACTAATAGCGGAAAATTGTCGAATTATATATTTTTTTCTCACGGTCCGTTAGACTACAATATTAAAATGTCAATATTAAAATTTCAGATAAGTATTATTGTTAACATACTAAAAACATTATTTCATATCGATTTTCGATATGGTAAGACGATAAATTATGAGAGATATGCATTTATCAAGACACCTCGAAATTTTTCATCTATTTCAGGCGGCGACGACAACAGCGACGAGCAGAGTCGCACGCTCGAGTGTGTGCCCGACGCATCCATAAGTATGTAGCGCTCCCGTGTGCGCCAATGAGTCGTCGTCGTCGTCTTCGTCGTCGTCGTCGTAGTCGTGAGCAAGCGCTATACACTTTCCCCCCTCCCCTTCTTCGTCGTCGTCTTCTTCTTCTCCAATCGCTCGTTTACTTACTCACTTGTTCGTTCGTTCCTTCGTTTCTGCCCGCGCACTCGTCTCGGCTCGGCTGTTCCGAGAGACTGTATAAACATTTCAAATTAGTATTCAGATGCGCAGCTGTTGACTGCTCGGTGGCCGCTCGCTTTCGAGGGCTTCCGAGGCTTCGTTTAATTGTCAGGCAGATGCCCTCCACCTCCTCCTCCTCCTCCGCCCCCGCCGTGGCTGCCTTGGGATCGCCCGGCGTTCACCCTCCGAGGGCGCCCTTACACCTTCGTCTCTCGTTGTCTGTGCTATGTGTTGCCTCTACTTTTGCTGCTGCTGCTGCTGCTTCTGCTGTCTTTCCTCCTTCGCCCCCGCAGTCCGCACCTACACGCACGACTCCCGGGGCACCCGGGGTGCGACGACTCAACGACGATTCTCCCGCACCGCTCACCTCCCGGCCCTTCGTCCCTCGCTGTTGCTGCCGCTGCTCCTCGCGGCCTCGCATTATGTGTGCGACCGGCCAGCGCGCCAGCAACTCACGTATGGTTTCTTCTGTAATGTATCTCCTCTCTCTTCGCCGCTCTACGAGTCGCGTACGTACGCGTCAACCGCCGCAGTCCGTACATCAGATATCCCCGAGCTCGATACATGTTCAAAGCTGAAACCGCGACGCGTCGTCCTCCTCGTCCCTGTGTCCATTACACGTGGGAGGCAAGAGGCATACGCAGGCGCTTCGAACGGTGTGACACGAGAACAGTCGAGTATCGTTGAACGAGTTGAATGTACGTTAAAGGGCGAAAATGTAACGCGCCCTGTGCCCCCCGCGACCCATCGCCGCCCCCCTCCGACCCGTCCGGCGCGCTGTCCACTCGAGAGTCCAATTACCCTGCCCACTTGTCACTCGTAAATTAATTTGTTTAGCAGAGCGAGTGTAATTCCTATTGAATTAACGAGAGAGAAACAACACCCCCCCCCCACCGGGCGGAAAAATGCACTACCGCATCACTGTGCTCTTTTTTTTTTCTTTTTTTCCGAAGGAGATAATAATTGGGTTGAAGGTTGTAATCGCAAGAAAAGTGACTTCCGAGCAAGATGAGCATTTCTTTTACAAGATATTTTATTTTAATACGATTTTTTCTGCTTCAATCTCGACAAACGTGGTAACCGCGCATTCCGGGCTTGTGGGATCGCGCGTTATAAGTGCACTGCGCGATATATTCGCGTGGATCATACGGGGAAACCGTGGGAGACGACGAGAAAGTCGCGAGCCGCGCGTACGGGTTGATACACTTCGCCAGAAGCCGCACGATCGCGTTTCAACGCTTTTCGCCCGCGCGTTACATTCATCGGATAACATTGAATTCAAATCGATACGCCCGCGATATTCGAGCGATCGCGATCTCCGCGTTTCTGACCTATCGAACTTTTCTCATTCTCTTCTCGCCGGCCTCGGAATAATCCGCGCGCTGTAACACTGGAAGCCCATAGCGCGAGCAGCAACCGCAGCAGCAGCAGCAGCAGCGTGAAACACATGAAACATAATATAACCGCAATATGTTGGTTATATGCCTCGCGTTTTTGCCCGTGGATTTTCATGGTGTTGCCTGGTTTCCTGCTCGACACCAACAGCAACACCAGCAGCAGCGGCAGCAGCAGCAGTCATAGCAGCAGCAGCAGCAGCACGTAGAGTCGCAAATTATCATGTCGAACGAGTCGGTTCGCTCCCTCGTTTCTCGATCTCGCCTTCCGCTCCGCTCGCCGCGTGTACAGCGTTTCGGACTCGTTCGAACTTTATTAGAAACGCCACGAGATACGTCGCGAACCCGATCGACCGTGCAACAGGCTCCGTGTGCTCCATTCTGCCCATTGTGGCAACACCCGACGAGTCAGCAACGCGCAAAACTTGTCCGATGCCAACGAGAGGAGAGAATCAAGTTTCCGAATGCAGCGCGCATAACGCAGCGGCGCAGCACCTGTTAAACTCCTTGTACCACAACGCCGGACCCGTTACCCGTTAGACTCATTATTAGATGTACTACTGGATATATCGGCGATTTATTTTGCCTCGCGCATTCGATTCCGCGTCGCGGTAGCCGAGACATTTTATATCGACGTGCCTGGCTATTTTATCAGCCAATTAAAAGCAGCCTAAAAGCCTCATAACGCGGCGGTGATTGTCGAGCGAAAATACGGACTGTCGATACTTAAATCGCTGGACGCGGGTGCAGAGAGCCGGAGCGACTGGACGAGATATACGACGAGATCGATAACAAGTTAAACGTAATTAACTATTTAATTTGATACATTTTGCTCGCAGAGGTCGCGCTCGGTGTGTTCGCGGCTAATTTGTTTGATCGCCAGAGTGCGCCTCGATGATGCACCGCGAAATGTAACTCGTGTAAACGAGCAGTGCAGATTATTTGGCGTACGCGCTTTTTCGGGTAAATAGTTTGAGCTGTTTTATTTGCCAATTACTTTTGCTATGAATATTAACAACAAAAAAACATTGTTACGCGCTGTACGATCTCAGCCACGTTCGGTCGAGAAAGCGTGACAGACGCGAAGTAATTGTGGTCGAAAAAACATTTACAATCACCGATAATCGATGACTCTCTGATTATACAGGATAGAAATGCGTTCGGCATCGCCTCTTTTCTTCGTTTTTTTTTGCTTTTTTTTTGCGAAGAGTGAAAGGAGAGAGAGACGCGTTGATCGTCCGAGCGTCTCGCGCTCACGGTTACGCGATTAATAGAGAGGTTGTCGTGTCTCTCGGTGAGAGACGAGGTAGCATTTAACTCCGGTGGAAGTTCCTGATATTTTGACGAGAACATTATACACGACCGGCCGGAGGAGAAGCTCGAAGCTGAGTCCGACAGGTCGCTATTAGAATATTAAATCGTACCAGGGCCGAAATCTCGGAGCGCAGCGCGTGAAAGCGAAAATTTTCGATGCATGTGCAGAGCGACGCGGCGTCGGTTCCGAAACCGCCGATAGTCGACTGCGCAATCAGGGACGATCGCAGACAGTCATAAAACCCGTGGTTAAATCGATCACCCGCGGAAACCGTCCGGTTCTTGCGGCGAGACCCGACGTTCATTATTTCTACAATTTGGTCACGCGGCGGTCGGCGACCGTGGGACTCGCGAACGCGACCGAGAATAATTATAGAATAATTATACCCGCGCTATAATTAAATCGATCCTGCGTATGTGTAGGTTATATATATAACGTTGAAAAAAAAATGGATCTTTCGCTGGACGCAGACGTTGGTATTTCGTAGCAAATGATGCCAAGCAAATTGTGGTACTCATCGTCAATTACGGTGCGACTATTTATACACCGAAAATCGCTGTACAGTCGACATTCCACCTTGTGACTTTTTCTCGTGCGAATCCGCGGACGCAAAATTCCCGGGAGACGAATATGCCAGACCGCAGAAGTCGAATGCCGCGCGCGTCTGGCCTGATTTACTCGAACGGAGCGGAAGATGATATTCCGCAGACGTTCGGCTTCGGCTATATTAAACGTCCGACGCGGCTCGCGGGAGCCGCGAGCCATGAGAGAGGGCGACTGTATAACCGTACAAAACGAGAGCCTCGAAGGACACAGTGCTCGCATTAATTCAGGATGAGATGCCGCGCGGCGTGTTATGACTGTTACTAAACAGCGCGCACGGATCGTCGTTCGGTGATGAAGCGGCGCACCCGGAGCGGCGCACCGACCGACAACGCTCGACGTTCAACGCCGCCTGCGAGTTAAATAAACCCACGTTATTAACTCGGCAAACTCGGCTGAAGCAACAAATACCGCGCGCCGCGTATCTCAGGGATAAATTCACGACGAATTATCGCTTTCCACTGGCGAACCGTGAAATATCGTCGGTTTCTGCCGAGAAATATGCAGTCGGTCATCGATACCACTAAAATGTAATAACAATTAATAAAAAAACTAAAAAATATCTTCTGTTGTTCGTGATTATTTTTAAGATAAAAATTGTCCAATGCTTCTCATGAAAATTAACCAACCTGGTCACGGAAAATTCTTCACCAAACGACCGCGAATAAAATATATCCAGGAATAAAACTAAGATAAATCAATCAAACGTCTCGCGCGTGAATAAAAAAAATAATTAAAACAAGAGCTGCGCGTGGCCCACATAAAGCCCACACTGTACGCGCTCTCGCTCTGCGCTGTAAAATCATGTACAAATCAAAGATAATGCGCGCGATAAGGGCCGATTATGCGAGTCAGCGCCGCGGGGGGATCGTCGTGATCGTGTGACGAGCCAGCCCCGATGAATTTACGGTCACGCGATTAATTCCGGTCTCTCCGCGTACGAGCGTGTAGTACACGGTCTCACCCATATCGCGATATATATACACAAACACACACACACACACACACACGCATATAATTCCTGCGTATACACAAACGCGTGTCAAGGAATACGAGCGTCGAGGATGTTACAAATTGGCTCCGCGAGGTAAAATATATTTTTCATTTTGCGCTATCGTTGGCACGATCGTCCGTGTGTGTTGCGGGCGAGCGCAGTGCCGAGGCGCTTCAGCCTCGGCTTTCGTTCATCGCAGCGAGCAGCGAGAGGCGCGGGCGCGCGCGCGCGCGGGGAGGGATAAGATCGGCGGAAGATCGTAGATCAAACACGTAAACGCGCGCGCTCTCGGGGCTCCTCGACTCGAACGGGGGTTGGGGCCCCCGGTCGTTGCGGTCGTTGCGGTGGTGGCCGCCGGCTCGCCTCGCGCAACACACGGACGCAGCTCTCGGACGGACGGACACACGGACGCGGCGCGAGCGCCGCGTTGCGTTACGTTGCGCCGGGCGCGCGAGTCGCGTCGCTTATTATACATTCACGGCCGCGATAAGCGGGCTCACGGGTTTTCACGACGCGGCAAAGGGGTAGATATGTCCGCGTTATAAATGTCAGTATTATGCGGGAGGCGTCTCTGTCTCTTTCTCGCTTTCTGAGGGGAGAGAGATGGAGAAAGAGAGAGAGAGAGAGAAGCGCGCGCATCGAGACTTAAACTTCTGGAAAATCTAATTGCAGAACGCGCCGCGAGAAAGAGCGACGGCTCGAATAAACGTCGGAGAAACGCGAGCTCGCGCCTCGCGAGTATTGTACGTGCGCGCGGCGCGCTATCCCGACGTCCGGACACGTAAATCAATCTAGCAGCCTCGACGAGACTCATCGCAATAGGCTGCTGGCTGTGTGTATGTCTGCGTGTGTGTTTGTGGGTGTGTGGCAGACTTACTCGAAACCAGTACCGATCATTTGCGAGTCAGATGATACTCGGATAATACTGTTTTATAATTGCAACGTAATTATGTGCCGGGGCTTCGGTGAGACATTCGGCGTTAATTGCGTTACTATAGGTGATCGCTCGATTTTCGCGACGTTGCGGAAGATCGCAACTTTGAGTTTACGAAATTGTTCCGGGACTCGCGACCAAAGTCGAAGACTCGACTTGACTCGAGGTTCGAGGCAACGTCGTACGGGCGAAAACGCAACGCTCTCGCGTTGCTTTCGCGAATTTCACCTGCTCTCGCAACGTCTCGGAGACTCGTCCCACGTCTCCGGTTTAGCTCGCACCGAGCGAGGCCCGGGACTGGCGCAACTACGGCCGACCCGGCGCGATAGTTGCGCATCAGGGTCGGGAAGCCCCCGCGCGGTTATTTCTGCGCGATGCGCACGAGGCGTTGGTCTTGCGAGCCGCCAGTCGCGCGGTGGACGAGACGATCGGATTCGATGGTTATCGCCACTGGCCACCCGCGGCTTCCCTTCCGCTATGCCCGGCGGGAAGCGGCGGAAGAAAAAAAAAATAACTGCAACCGACTGCAACAGAATTTTCTCTGGCCCCTCCCACTCCTCTCAATCCTTTCGCATCGATTAAATATTAACTATTTTTATTATAACCGTGAGCGGTTGTTATGAGAAAAAAAGTGAAAGCGGAGAGAACACAGGAACGGGGTCGGGTGAAAAAAAAAATAAAAAATTGAAACTGAGAAAAAAGGATGCGTCGCCGAGGATGAATGAATGATATGGCGCGAGACACACGATATATCACTTCCCGTCGCACGTATAAAACCAACTTTACGGGTGGGAACTCTGACCACCGGCTGGGGTGGACGTCGGTGGTGGCGACGCGCGCGCGGCGACAGGAAAGAGGTCCACCGCAACTATCATAATACCCGGAGTATCCGGGGTTCGTGTGGCGGTGCCGGCCGACCGGCCGAGTTTGGAAGCGCGGCGCGCGGCCGTCGCCGCGCGTACCATGCGTATCGCGCACCTGTAACACACGGAAAATACCCCTGCGGCTGCGAGCGACCGAGCGGTCCGTCATTGACGCTGTTATTGCCGACTAAATCGATATTTTAATTGTCACGGATCCCGCCGCTTGTGCGTGTGCTGCTCGAATCTACACCGCGCGTGAAAATTACAGAGTAAATTTCAATCGATACTTCGGCATTCAGTCATATAAAAAATAAAAAAAATCAGTATATCAAGTCTTGGAGGTGCTAAATCTGCGGTTAGAGCAATTTTAGTAGTTCTGGTGACTCTAAAATTATCGCCTCGATAACCAAAAATTCATTGTTGTCCTCTCAGACAATATTACATTTTTCTAAGTATATGATAGATGAAGGGAAGCTTTCCGTCACGAGTTCCTCGGTCGCACCGTTGGTAGACTTACCAAACGACGTGTATTTACTCTATTAACGCCGCGGTTACGTCGCGGTTACGCGGCATCGGCGGCGCAACGTGGACGCGAATATATGTAACACACATATCAGGCGTACTTACGTTTGCCTTGTATGTATACATACCTCGCGGAAATACAGTGTACATGGGGTATACCGAGGGGTATATACGCTATATTTCTATATATCGTCGAGGATAGTTCACGTGTTATACCTGTATACACGTAAGTGGGCTCTCGCGCAACCCAGGAAGTTACTTATCTACGCTTCGCCCGATGCCTCGTCGACACCACCGCCAGAAGCATCGGCAGAAGCAGCGGCGACCAACCAACGGCAGCAGCAGCAGCAGCAGCAGCAGCGGCGCGCCAGAACCTCTACGCGCGGTACAAACGGGGCAACACACCTTCGCACCTACGTCGCGCTCTTCCACCGCCCGGTGATATATTATTTAAGAGCGTTATGCTAATACCGCGCGCGCGGAGCGGCTGCTCGCCGCGAGTGCGAGAGAACATTATTTCTCGCGGCCAGAAGCAACGACGAAGACCTGAGGCGAGGCGACCCGAGAGAGCGAGCGAGCGACCCGAGCCAGAGGCGTCGGAAATCGTGGTGTGAAATGAATAATTTCCATCAGGAATATCCGGGGCCGCCGCGAAGTGCTGCCACACGGCTAGGGCCGCGCGTCGGCTGTTACTCCGCAGCGTCCGCAATAGACTTGAGTGCGCGCCGTCCACGACGGATACACAGGTAAATTACAAGCCACCACCAGGACGTTACGATTGTTTCGTTCGAGATTCTCACGCGGTTTTTTTTTTCTTGTGAAAAAGTGGTAAATCTGTATTTAGTGAATTTTCGAAGATTTCTCTAAAAAATAATTGTCGACTGATGCCTGGGAAATTAAATTCGCACTGAGCACGCGCGATAATGACGGATCTTCGGTTTCTCAGAGGAAGCAAAATATCCGTGCGACTTCCTCTCCGGGTCGTCGAGTCTCGCTGGAGTCCTCGCCGCGTATTATACGCATTTCTGTTCGTCGCGCGTCGAGCGTGGAGAGCGCCTTGTCTCTCTCCGAGAAGTTTCGGGATCCGAAGAATAAGTCGCGCGACGTATTACAACGAGGCAATGAACGACGAGCGGCGAAACGCCGCATATTCGTCGCACGTTCCCTTTACTCGGAAATTGATGCGCGAGCGTCTGGCGCGCTCGCGCGCGCGCGCGCATCACATCCGATCCTCAATAAGCGATCGAGCGCGCGCGCCCCGGGACTCGGCAGCTTTTCCCGGAACGCAATGAAAAATATGTTTTTTGCGCGCATCAGGCGCGCGCGCGTACGTGTGCCGCATTGTATTATAAACCCCGGTGCGCGGCCGGCGCTGCTGAGCTGGGTGCGGGGGCGTTCCACGATTGTTCTCCATCGGCGACGACGACGACGATGACGACGACGACGAGTAAATTGACTCTTTTCGCACGACCGACGTTTTAATCAACGGAAATGTCGTGTCTGAAGAAAAATTGCTGCTAATGCAAGACAAATGATGACACAAATTATTACATCGATTATAAATACATAAATAGTAATAATAATAATAATAATTATTATTATTATTATTATTCTTATTTAATATGTAAAGTGAATGGTGAAGTAATTATCATTGTACTCAATTCACTGAGCGATCTGACGATGAAAAATGTCTTGGGAACGTCTGAAGCGCCTGCGTCAGTGGGCCAAACGACCAAATAAACGATGAAATTAGCTGCACAGCCATATACGGGTCAATGAGATTGTATAGATTTGTCAAATAGATCAGCGACAATAAGGCGAGGTTCGTGTGCCGCTCGCACTGAGTTTCATAAATGGCTGCCCCGCCTCATCCGCTCTGACGTGCCGTGTGGATGCCCCGAGAGCCGCGAACAACGAAATACCGAAGCCAGCGCGAGGTTCTCCCGAACGGAAGCTGACAATTTGCTCGTTTTATTTTTATTCTCATTTCTTTTTTTACAAAACGCTCGCGAGTTAATGCGTCCCATCGGTTTCTCTGCGTCATAGGCGCAATATCGGCGTCAATGTCGAGCGCATTGTGCACGACGTTTTGCTCGTCGGCTGTGGATGCATTAAAAGTCATTAGGCATGGAGAGAACCAGTCGGCGGTGACTGAGCTCGCGCGCGGTCCATCCGGCTTTTATTATTAACTCGCGCGCGAGCCGACCGGTCGACTCCTATTTATATTCCATACACACCTATTTCGATGAAATACCCGATGCGACAATAGGCGCCGCGATCATCGCGCGATTCCGTTGGTAAGAGCGCTTCTGTGTTCGATGTCGCGCGGGACGATCGACGGCGCTTGCGCAGTGACAGACGGGCGCTTGAGCACGGACGCAGCTGGTTGTGGAGATACTTCGCGATTATTCGCGCGTAAAAAGGTGGTTCACGAGTAGCAGCCTGAAGGGAATCACACACACTGAGAAAAATGAGTAGTTGTGATTACCAATCATTGATTCGATCTACCAAAATATTGGTTGCAGTTACTAAAATATTGGTAGCTCTGACCAACGATTGGTAATCACAACTATTCATTTTTTTCAGTGCAGCGATAACGATAAGAGGTAAAAATTAAAGTGCAATAATCAATTGCAGTTTGACTAAGAATTTTGACAATTAATTTTGCACAATTAATAGCGTATGCATAACGCGAGCGTGGATATACAATACGCGCAGCAGCCAGAAGGCGGAATATATACGAGTGGCCGGCACGAGTTGGCCGGGAGCGCGCATATCGCGGATGAGAGAGAGATATCCCAACCGTACCGGGAAACACGAACGCAGCTGGCGCCCGAGGCGTCGGCGGGCGGACGCGCGTCCGCATCGCCACCCACGATAAAATTCGGGCCGGACGCGGGTTCGAAGGAAAAGAATACGGAAGGAAAAGAATATACAATACCCGACTATATATAAAGTACATATATGCAGGCACGACGTCCCGGATGCATTCAAGCTCGAGCTCGATTGTCCGAACACGACTGCTCGCACCCTCCGCCCAATCCTAATTCATATTCCTGCACCTGACTGACCTCTCGTTCTCCTCTCCCGAGTCTCATTTAACACCCCCGCGGGCGTCGCGATCACCCGGACGCGCGCATGCGCCGTCCATCTACTCGCGCTGCTCCGACTGGTAGATTATCATACGCCATACACACCTATCACACCTGCTGCCTGTCCTTCTCGCTCCCGATTCTTCCCACAAGCAGCACGTGCTACTTTCGGGCTTTTTTACGACTGTAACGCTAATTTCTCTCTGAATATTATCAAGTGCGCTGGCTCAGCGCGAAAGAGGAACCCGGGCCACGTGTGTCTCGAGGAGAATGGATAACGCGGGGAACTTGAGATACAGGTGCGGCTGCTGCTGCTGCTGCCGCTGGTCGAAGCGTGAATTCTCTTTGTCAAAATAAAAGAGCTCGCTATGAGCTAAGCGCAGATGTATCAACATTGTAATGGCCGGCGAGAGACTACTGACTCTGGGGTTACAATGCGGGGAATGAAAACGAATTATAAAACATTTGCAATCGGCCTCCGAAACTGGTGATTCGTGATTTGGACATCGCACTAGACTTCGATATGATATTCCAATTGCACTGGATTCCAGTTACAGTGGACGCGATCGATGCGGCTCCACGACTCATCCGTCGCCGATGGCAAATGACCCGCGTTGACGTCCGCGTTGCTGCCACCCGGAGACTCCGGGAAAGAAGCGACGGGAATGCGTCGAACGTGCGAGCGGATCTGTCGCTCCGCTTGCGCCGCGCCGAACGAAGAAAATACTGGAACGCTGCGCGGGAGCGGGAATTAAAAACTCGCCGAACAGGTGCAACAGTCGCGGCGTGTCGACTGCGGCTCGGACGTTCGTCCGCTGTAAACGCGAACCCATCTCTCGTTCTCGCTGATGCTTGCGCAGACGATCGTTTCGCGCGCGTTTTCTCCTGCTGGTTTTCTCGACGGTTGAACGGCATCGCGGCAGCCGCGACTGATAACACACACCGGACTGGTATCGCCGCCCGTCTTTTTCTATAAACGCGCAACGCGGGGAACCACGAAATCGCGAGCCGAATCGCAAGTTACCTCGCCGGATGCACCGCAACGCGCGTTGCCCGTAATTCGCGCAATCGTTGTACACACTTTCGTAATAAACCAGCGAGCGCGAGTCCCGCGGCGCGCGTCTAATTAATAATCAAAAGACGCTGAATGCGAGCGAAGAACCGAAAGTTGCAAAACCGAAGCGCTGGTAGCGTAACACGAACTTTCGGTGTTCTGCAGTCTGGAAGAGGTTACTGTAACGAGGGCTCAGCGGTTTTCAGACTTAGCGAAATCGAACACGTTTTTTTTTCTTAAAAAACACAACCATGATTTTTGGAATAATTGGCGCGCGTCATTGTTCCTAGTCCCTCTTTTAAAAAGTTCATGAGTAACGGAAAGCATTGTTAGCAAACTATTCGAGCTGTGATTGGCTGGGATTTTCAGACCGAGTCCAGGTTCATTTGTCCTTGATAACTTTGACAGTTCTGTCAAATATCATTTTTTTTTTAATCCACTAAAAAAAGGTTGATGAAAGTGTTTTCAGGGGTAGAATATGCGACTTGAGAACGATAGTATAGGTTAAAAGTCGATATATTGAAAAAATAAATTTCGTGACCCCGATTTGGGCGGTTTTCGGCCCGACGGCCAGATCTACGATTTCTGACAAACTGTTCGGCCAAATTTTTTTTTTTTTTTCAAAATCAACTAAAAAAGGGTTGTAACCAGTGTTTGCAGGGGTAGAATATGCGACTTGAGAACGATGGTATAGGTTAAAAGACGATATTTTGAAAAAATAAATTTCGTGACCCCGATTTGAGCGGTTTTCGGCCCGGCGGCCAGATTTATGATTTCTGACAAACTGTTCGGCCAAATTTTTTTTTTTTTTTCAAAATCAACTAAAAAAGGGTTGTAACCAGTGTTTTCAGGGGTAGAATATGCGACTTGAGAACGATGGTATAGGTTAAAAGACGATATTTTGAAAAAATAAATTTCGTGACCCCGATTTGAGCGGTTTTCGGCCTGGCGGCCAGATCTATGATTTCTGACAAGGAAAACGACAAATTTCTTTTCTTTTTTAAATCAATTAAACAAGGGTTTTTTAGTTGCGATTTACCCTTTTAAAGCTTTATAAGAGCGCAGCAGCGGAAAGGTATCTCGGGCACGCGCGCCAGGGCATGTGATTAGCCTAGTATAGTAAAAAGTACAACTGCGTCGAATGCTACGAATCGCGGCGAGTTGTCGCTTGTCGAATACCCGCCGGGAGATTCTACTGTACACTCGTTGCCGCATTAAATTATGCAGTAGGGACGCCCGATGAGCCCGGAGCTTGCAGAAGCCGCGCTGCTATATCGATTTCGATAATACATCGGTTCATACCAAAATCCTTCGTTTCGTGTACGCTGCACAGGCAGCGCGTGTGCGCACACGTAAATATAAACTCACCGGGCGCGCGTGTGTATACGGCATTCGGCGCTGAATCAACTGACCCGAATGCACGCGCCGCCGCGCGCCCGTCGCCCGCGCTTTATCAAATATACACGCGGACCGTCCGTCGGAAATGGAAACTAGCGGATATCTAGTTGTCGGAATTGCGGGAATACGCGAATTGAGAGGTTATCGATTTTTCGCCATACGTTCACCTGCGTTTCGCAGCGTTTCGCATCATCATCGTCGTCCCCTGCTGATGGTCCGCACGCTCGCCCGGCCGTTGCAGCTAGAAATTTAATCGCGTACCGAATTTTCCTCGGTTTATTTTCGCCGCTGACGATGAGTAATACAGCGCACGGAGAAAGCGAGGGTTTCGGGGTGTAGCGATTAGTGCCAGAATTTGTGTGACAGCTCAGTGACAGCGTCGAACGGGGATAATACGAAGATGCGCGATCGGCCGTGCGGAGTTGTTGGTTAGAGTTAGTTGCACTTGCCGGTTGCTCTCGGGCCTCGTGTGGCGAACGTCGTGTGGCGTCGCACGGGACGGCAACGACTCACAGGCCCGCAGATCTGTGAGGTGTATGGACACCGTTCGCTCGGGAAACACGGACCGGTATCGTTTATGCACGGTTAACCCGAACATCCTCTCCGCTAGTGCGAAGGATATGTGAGCCTCTCGTATCCACCCGCACCGACGGGGGACGAGAGTCGCCGACGGCGCCGCAGGCCGCAGCCCGAGCTCCGCACAGTCGTTGGCACGCTTGACGCGGCGATTCTCGGGATGTGCATTGAGTACATTGAACTTGGGAGTAAAATTGTCTTTTGACTATGTCGAAAACAAATTCCTAATACGAGAAGAAGCAGCGGCAAGAGTGCTGGAAATGCAACTGTTGTCAATGTAAATTGTCTCGAATTGACTGGAACTTGGGATGCCACGTTTTGGAGGGTGTCAACTCTCGGGGCATCATAGAATTCAGCCGCTATTTACTTGAGCTGAGACTCCAACATTTTCTAAATATAGAATATTACAAAATCACCCAAAAACTGACTACAATATTATTCTGATAAGTCCAAACGATCGCAATACTGACTGATTACAGATCAACGATCCGTACGAACAGATGTTGCCTTTGGCTTGTCACGACTCGCGACAAACAGGCATTTCCTTGAGCGGCCAATGGCTGACGCGCGTTTTGCCCGAGTTACATGCACGAAGGACGCAAAGCGCGCTCGGATGAGAGACAAGACGCGCGCGCGTTGACCCTGCATCAATGTGTGTGCGGCGTTACGTAGGAAACGTGCCCGGTGTGTATTAACGGGGTCAAGAGGGACGCGCGACGCGCGGGCAGACGCGCGTCGGTTGATGACTGCTCGGGTAACACGGTTTCTGCATTAGATCGACGTGTTCTTCATTACGAACAATACGCAACGCTATGAGCCGGCAAAGTCTCCGTATACGCTGCAGAAACGGCATCGAGGAAACGTTTGGACGCGCTTCCTGCCGTCAATATGAGCGAAGCGGAGGAAGCGAGCAGGACTGTAACTATCGAAATCCGGGCTCGGTCGCCACAGGTACAACTTGGTTTTACCTGTAGCACAGGTGCTTTTAGCGTAACCATCGGTTGTCTTTGGATAATGCGTCGCCGGTTAACTGTTATTTTCAAGGAATACAACGTCTGGGTTCACAGGCCAAAGACGTAGGGCTTCGAGAACCAGCTAAAAAGCGTAAAGCGTAATGACAATGAGACTCTGTAAGTCACTCCGATTGGAGAAAATGTCAGGAAATGAGGTGCAACTCATTCTGGTCGTCAATGCTACGTTGCAACGTGTAACGAAATATCAGAAGGGTCCTAAAAGTTGCTGTTGTTCTTCTAGAATAGGCACCGGGCTTGAAAAGGCTGCTAAAAGAGGTTGGGTTTTCGCCTTTGCGCTTTATGGACAAAGGAATCAATAACAGTGATAATAATGGCTTACCCGATATCTCATAGTCCGCGGTCCACAGCGGCCGAGGGGGAAAGATCGCGGGCTTGGAAGAAAGGAGCGAAAAAAAGAGTGGCTCGCGGATCGCGCGGGAAGAATCGGGCGGAATGAATGTCCGGCAATCTTGATATAAGTAATGCATTTCTTTTATGTCTCCTCGAGATAAAGAATAATGGATGGACGCGCGGGCGCCGTGCATGTGTGTGTGTGTGTGTCAGGTGGGTGGAAGTTATGATACTTTTCGCTTTTATAGAAAAATCCCCGGGGACAATAATAACCCGTCGGATCCCCCAAGGGATATCGCGGAGAGATATCTTACCTGAAACAAATATCTCGCGTCTCCTTTTGGGGAAAGTCAACGGTGACGGAAAAATCATTCCTGAAAATCAGTCGGATAAGATTTTTTTTCATGTCTTTTCAACGCGACGTTCGACGCAAACATATTACACCTGTCGTAATCACCCGAATATTTGACCCCTGTCGAATATCCGTCACCCGCCGTGACATTTGTCATCGATACGTCGACCGCATAACGAGACCCGCAGTGTCGCGTGATCTCTCGGCGGGACACGCACGCAACGGGGCTCGGGATTACAGTTGCGACGAGTGACGGGATGAGAACACGAGCAGGTCGCCCGACAGTCGTACTCTCTTCGTGCACCTACCCAGCCACCTACCTACCTGTGTGTCCGACCACCGTCACGTATGAGCCGTGCCACGTCGAGGTATCGATATATATCCATACGGCGCGACGTCTATACGTGGGGAACGCGGAGGCCAAAGGCACAAGCCAAAGCTGTGGCTACCGCAATGACACAGAGTGAAGTAGAGAAGACAGAGAAAGATATAGAAAGGAGACCTAGAGAAACAGAGTAAGAGAGAAAGAGAGTGAGAACGTAGACGCTACAGAGAGACAGAGTCATGGGTGACATATGGCAGGCTCTGGGCCGGAATCACCCAGACGGACGGGGCTTGATGGAGTACTCGGGCATTTGCCACGACCCCCCCCCCCCTCCCCCTCGCTGTCCACCTCCGCCCGCACTCCACCCCGCGCCACGTAGCCTCGAGGAACTTCGTCGAGCGCGCAGTGACCGGCGCGGTTCAAGCAGAAGCACTTGACCGTCGTCGCGGAGCGCGCGTGTCGCGCTCGCCGCGCTCGCGCTCACTGACCCCTGAGTAAAGCGGCTTTTCCGTCCGTCCAGCCCCGACTTCTTATCGTTGGAAATATCATTTTATTTCATTTATGGCCATATCGCGGCAGCGGCGACGGCGACGACCCGGAGAGCCCGGGATTCACGGGACGTGAAGCGGCTCACTCGCTGTTTTATGGCGAATGGACCGAGTTATTGATATATATTTTCAGAACCCAACAACCCCGCGGGCGTGCGTGCGCGTCGGAAGCTCCGAGTCGTATCGCGATACGTGCTCTCGACTCCGATACACTTTTCCGGGGCTCCGCGGCGATCGGCGGGAGGAGAAAAAAAATTGCAACGTCGATCTCGCGAGGTTTATCGATGGAAGATTTATGGCAAAGTGCGGAACGTAATACGAGACGAGTTTCGAGAAACTTACGACGAGTTTTTGTTTTCATCTCGTGGAAAATCTTTTTCGTGGCAATTTTCTGCTGTATCAGCAACGAAGGAAAAATTGAAAATTAAATTGCACTCGTTTTGATTTTATTTCGTTAGTTGATTTAATATATAATTTATTTTTCAGCAGCGCCACGATCAGTCGGAGTTTGAGCGGATTCCGGACCGAGTGGATTCCGTCGCACGGGGAATGTGGTTCGGTAGACGCGGACGAAGGAGCCGACTGCTAAATAAAGTATTCAGCCGCGAAGACCGAAATCGATACAAAGCCGGCGCGGAGTGTGTCTTTTGCCTACATTTCGCGAGACGCGTTCGTCGATGCGGGGACGCGAGGGCGCGGTGGCCGGTATATCGCTCGGTATTCCATAGATTTCTCCGGATTCAACCTCGTTTTGACTAAATAGGAATATATCGACTTTTATAGAAATCCAGTCGTCGCGGACGACCGGAGAGGCCGCGCGCGCGCTCGCTCGCGTCGCTCGTACGTTCGCCTTACCCGGGAGAAAACGTCAAAATTGATATTCCTCGCTCGCCTCGAACTCCTCGAACTAGCGAGCACAGTCGTCGTGTATATATAAACCCAGAATCCGATATTTCACGTGCACCGCACCGGCAACTGTACATAACGCTATATACATACCGTGTGTATCCAATACGCTTCTTCCTTTGCGGTGAAACGCAATATCCAAAGGTTTGCATTGCCCGAGGTTGGATCTCACATAATAAGAAATATCGCGAAGCGCTGTTGATACTGTTATATATATTTTTTTAACTTCGAAACGCTGCCAAAAGTCCTGCGTGTAATTGTACACTGTGCATAGAAATATAGAATGAGTTTGAGTAATAGTAATAAAATAAAGAAAACATGTATTTAAAATTCAATAATGTTATTATTATCATTATTATTATTGAATGTGCTATTACGGAATCGCTTTGATCGATCGCGTCGAGTCCTTCGGTGGTCGCGGACAGCACGAGACGTCGCGGAACTCCGGGGTGACAGCGATCGCCAAGGATGAGAATAGGCCTAACGAAGCGTCAGTGCATGCGCGGCACACGAGAACACAAGAAACTCCGAGAGAGAGATCCCACGTATACCGCGGGCGGGTACAAAACCGTGCGGGAGCGAGAGATATATCCGACGTCCGTCCGTGCGTCCCGCGCACGGTCGCCCGGACGTCAACGGCGGAAAGACGACCGCCCAGCACGTAGGTTCGACGTGGAAACTGCGCCTCTCGAAGTTGAGGACGACGTGAGCTCTCCGTTGCATATAACGTGAATGCTCTACCTATGCTCTATCCTGTGATCTCGATGAGGCTCCGGGGAGAAAAATGAGTCAGACCAGTTTTCAGTAGATCATCAATTTATTCGCGTTTGATTCGATAACTCATATCAAGAGACCTTTTTGCCCTTTTTCGTTTGCTAGGAAATTGTAACTCGAATTATTTGAGGTACCACGTCGATGACGCCAAATGTGTCAGATCCAATATTTTTATTTATTTTTTCTCTTTAATAATTATTCGGGGGAATGAAAGCATCGGGAAAAGGCCCGATCATAAATGCGCCGCGACGCGAAATAAATCGTGCGGTGAAGGGGTTATAGAAATACCACAAATCCTGGCAGCAGCGCTAGTATACTTACCGCATTGGAAACTCCGCGCTGCCGCGCAAGTACCGCACGCTCCGGCCGCCAGGCCAGCACGTTTCAGAGGTGCACATGCTGACGGAAAAATATGGAGCGAGGTGGAATTCCACGAGCGTTCAACTCTCGGCGCGTCTCGATTAGGTCAGTCCGCGCCGTTTATAATACCGGCGGCCGGCAACCGTGCGGCTTTTTTCCCCTTCTCCTTCAGAAGCAGTCACTTTGCTCTCCCGGTGTGTCCTCCGATATACGCGACGAGCGCGTTACTTTCCGACTTCCACGTTTTGTACTCGCGACAACCTTATTTGATATTCGAGGAAGCGTGTTCGTTCGATATATATTTCACAGGGTCGCGCGAGGTCCGCGAGTGCTAGTCCGGCGCGCGCGGTTCCTCGGTCTCGTCGAGTCAAGTCCGCGATGCGAATATCCGGCATCCTTCGTCTCCCCTTTTTCCCTCTCTCTTTCTCTATCCGTCTCTTCTCTTTGACTCGGTCGGCACAGCAGTTCCCACTTTTTCTCCCGCCCTCGCAACCCCCGAGACTCGGGACGCCGCGCGCGATATCGCAAATCCGAGAGCTGGCAAGAGTCACTGGTGCCGCGCGTCGCGTTTGCCTCGCGGCGCGGGTGGCAGCAGCCCAACCCGCGAGACACCCTTATTGATGCCTTTTGGGGAAAAGTTTGATAGGTTGTTTCGCGAGGTTTCGCCGGTTTGGCTCTCGCTGGAGCACCGGAGTGACACTCGGTCTCCCGCAGCTGCCGAGGAAACCGGGAAATCCGGGCGCGAGCGGGTTCACGACAGACCGACGGTGTCGCGGCTGACGAGGAGCGAACGAGGAAGAGGAGAGAAAGAGCTGCGAACGCGGGAAAACACTCGCGTTATGCGGCGGCTTGAGTATACCGTTATGGTGCAAGGATGGTTGATGTTCGTATGGAAAACAGCGGCGGGATACAAAGGAGAATGGATGCGCGAGCGTCAGAGTCAAACGGAAGACGCGCCAGACGCGCGTCTCATGGGAATGCGACAGTGGAAAACATCGCAAAATGGATATCGACGAATCCACGATTAAAAAGATCGTGAGCAACCATTGTTATCGATTTATTCAAACTCGTTTGGGGCGACTGGTGGGCGCTGCTCGTCGCACATGCGCGTTTCACTCGTGCAACGTACACGAACGACCGTGTCTTATGACCAACGTCCGCGTGTCTTATAACGCGAATCTCGGGCGAATCGCGGGGCGACAAATGCGTCCACGTATCCGCGCGACATGCGCACAGCCACAAACGCACAACACGAGACGCGTCGCCGGTTATATACGTGCGAGTATCACGTATAACCGCGTCGCGTCTCTCGCCGAGTGCGACAATCCTCGACTCGATCAGCATGCGCGGCCTCCAGCGTCTCGTGCTCGTTCGGCCTACAAAAAAAAACAACATATAAGCAGAAGAACTGCCGAGAAAAGAGTCGCGGGGTGAAAATAAATAATACAAATAAACGAGGAAAAGGCCCGAACACGTCACGCATTCCCACACTTCGTCGCTCGAGGTGTGACAGTCCGTTATGCCCGGCGAATGACTCCGCGCACACAGGCAAAATCGTCGACCCTCGCCTGTATCGTTTTTTTTTCCCCTGGCGGCTGCATCGTTCGCAGTTCGCGCGCGATTGTCCCGTGCGCCGCGCGCGCGTCGCCGCTGCTATTCTATGACTTCTTCTCGGTTATGTTAAGTTCAGTGTCTCCCGTGTCCCTATTTCTTCCTCCTCGCCTTTCCCGTCGTCCTCCGAGGCCCGCCAGTACTTAGGTTCATCTCGGGCTCGCTCGCTGAGCCTCTCCTTCTCTGCCTCCTCTCGCGCTTTCGCGTTTCTCCCTCGATTCCACCGCGGCTCCTTCTCACCCACGCGCGACTTCAGCTGCCTCGCTTTCCTACACCGCGCGAGCATTCCACCGCTCTTACAGCCAGGTACACCGCATACTTACATATCTCATGTCTCGACGTCGCCGCGAGACTGAGATTTTTCTACGGCGTGTCCGGCGTGTATGTTTCACGTTATATGGTATATACGACATGTACGAAGTAAATGTATATATATCATTTTTTTTTTTCATTTCGTATTGTAATAGTATCGGTTCGGAGTTTCTCGGTGCGATGCCGATCGCGCCTATCCGGCATACTGGTCGCCGCGCGTGCGCGGTAATTGCAAGCCTGGGGGTGAGATGTAACCGGCGACGCGGGGGTGGAATTCGTTCGAGGGACCGCGGATCAAGGAGGCTCTGAGTCATCCGCAATAGATGCTGTAATAACGTTCATCGATATTGTCGACAATTTGCTCAAAAAAAAAAGAAAAAAAATGATAAAATTGTCTCGGGAATTATCGATATTTCGCCTGCTGCTGCTACAGCCAGCCGAGACTTCTGGTCCGGCATTCGTTAGTGCTCCGGATTCTTCGTAGTGGAGTCCAAAGTGTAACACACCAATCTTACCCACCCTATACACTAGACACACACGCTACAAGAGATGGGGAGGAGGCGACGGGAGAGGAGTGGGGGGGGGGGGAAGGGGACGAGGGGGCTGCGCATGGAAATCCATAGGTTTTCTCCGCGGTTCGATCGATCCGGCAACGCTCTCTCACTCCCCCTCCGCGCTTACCCTCCCCCTCGCCTCTTTTGTTATTTCGCTATTTCCCTTTATTTGCTCCTTCGCGCGCGCCGCAGCCCCGGATAGCGAATCGAGTGTTTATTTCTAACCGGCACTCTGTGTGTTATCTCCTCCTCCTCCTCCTCGGAAACTTATGTGTTTTAATTTTCCGCGGAATTATTCGAGCGCGTATCGTTTGTCAGCGAATCCGGGGAGAAGGGGCGAAAAGGCCGCATGGGTTAAAGGAGGAGCGGGGAGGAGGACGCGCCACACGTTTTGCCTGTGGAAAAACGTTTTATCTACTGCGGCCGCACGGCGACGGCGGCTCGGAGACGGCGAGCGAGCCGCAACGTATCCGCGCGGCTGCGAAGAACGATCCGAGGACCGCGCGAGCCTCTCGGCTACATCGTCGGTGTTACAGTCTTTCTATATGTATCCCTCTATATATACATACAACAGCGAGTGGTGCTCGACGTTCGTGTTTCCTTGTATTTGTGGGTCCGCAAGTGTTTGTCCGTATTTGCGGGTGTAGCTCGCGAGAGCAGCGCGAGAGAGGCCGCGCGCCCGGCCTAATTTGTGTCTTCCTTAACAACTTATAATTCAAGCTCGCAGACTGGAACTAAACTGAACGGTCGCTCGCGGGAAGCGCAGAAACTACGCCAACTTGAACGACGATAATTATACACTCCATCCTGGCTGCGCGCGGTGTGGCCCTCGGGGTTTCCATCCAGCGGGTTCCTCAGGTTATACCGGGGGGATAGACGGCTGTGTGTGTGTGTGTGTTTGTGTGTTTTACTCGCTGTATATTGTACAGATATATAACGCGTTTTAGCTACCTGCCCGGGGGTTTTGCCCCGCTCTCTGCTGGTTACTCGCGCTTTCGCTCTGCTCTCTCCGTATCTCTCCGTTGGCTTTCGCGATCTCTCGCTCTTTCTGTTTCTCTTTCTCTCCATCTCTATCGTTCCTTCTATTCTGTCTCTCTCTTGCCTACCCACGTTTGCCCTTAAATTTGGTCTTATTTATGCCTCAGCTAATGTATTCAACGCCTGCTGCTTTATCCGCGAGCCTAGGATTAATCTCGACGAGAACTCGAGTGGTATGCGCGCGCGAGGCGAAGCGAAAGAACGCGAAAGAGCGAGAGACCGGAGCGACGAGGAAAGAGGAGAAGCAACGCGGGTGCGCGCAATAATGTTGGTAACTTATCTGCCGCGCCTCGCCCTTTGCGCTCTCCGCGCCGCTGCTCTACTCTCCCAGCAGCCGTTTGCCGAAAGAAAATTGTGGAAAGGAAAAAAATTAAGCTCGAGACTTCTTCTCTTATCGCACCGAGTTTTTGTCTCTCGCCTCGTTGCTGCGTTTCATTTGCGCGCAGCCAGATACGTCACTCATCGAAACGAACACAATATTACTCTGGTGTAGCAACGAAACATTTAGTGGCATCGAATATTTGGATTCGCCTTACGATAACCGTCGTATAAAAAACACGAACGATTAATTGCAATAATTTTTATCCTATTCTTTCTCCCCAATCTAAAATTCTCCTGAAAACGAAGCTGAAGTAAAAGTCGAGTTACACGTTTTCTCAACGCTCAGACGACGCTCGGCTTTAATTTTACAGTTTGCGTTGCGCCGGGTGTGTAATGCAAACGGGGAGTGGTAGGGGTGTAGGGGGCGGGGGACGAGAGGTGGTGAGAGGAAGTCGGGGGATACGACGCGTTTGCGGAGGACAAAGGAGGATGGACAAACGCGCTGTGCTGTTACAGTCTCGCGCTCCCCGACGGAATGAAACGAAATCTACAGTGCGGTAAATTAAAGTGCTTCGTTTTAATACACCGCGGCTGTTATAGGAAATACTGCCGAGTTCTCGGTGAGACCGTCTTATCTTGCGGTGTGGCCACCTTCCTCTGGGCTTCGAGGCGCGGTGCGCCACCGCCGCCCCTCGGATTTCTCGGTCTCTCTCTCTCGTCTCATTCCGTTTTACTCGTGCTTCGCTCGCGTACAGCTTCATTCGCGAGCCCGTGTATATACCGACATTTTCTCGACGAAGATTCACGCCGTCCGTATCCTTCGAGGCAAAAATATTTAGCACGAAACGCTCGCAATTGTATCGCAATTGTTCGTGACCCGTTAAAAAAAAAAAAAAAAAAATCGATAGAGGAAATTTCGAAATATGTCATATTCGGAATTCGAATAATCGTCCCACGATAAATCTCGACGACCACGACTCCCTTAAAAATTCGTTTACGGTCCGAAGTTGGAAAAGCCCGGCCGAGTGTGAGATTGGTCACATTTTTACACGAATCCACGCGGACGAGCCTCTGGCCGCGAATGGCTAAATGACGACGCTGGTAGTCCGAAAAACCCGGGGGAGCGGATCCGTTCGTTCGACGTTTCCACAGACTCTCGTCGCCGAAGTGCGCAACTTGTAAACGACAAAGACGCGCGACGCGTCACACACCGCGCGCGATTGTCGTGTGCGCGGTGCGCAACGAGCGCGAGGGGGTAAAAAATTGTCATGCGCCGCGCGGAGGAGACGGCGTAACGGTAAAACGAGCGGAGCGATCTCCCTCGCTCCTTCGCTCTCTCGCTCGCTCGACAATTCCCGGCCGTCGATGTCGTTGCGCCGTCGTCACACACAATGCAAGGTTACGCGTTTGATATTCAGTCGACGACGTCATTACCCATCGTTAGATGGAAATCTCGAAGCCCCCGGCGAGAGTGTGAAAGCGGCTGCGGCGGCGGCGACGGCGACGAACGTACGCGCGCAGCTTCATTGGCGAAGCCGGAGAGGCCTCTCCCGATCTCCTCGCGCTGATTCCAAGTCGCCTCCCTCAGCGCGACACTGCGCGATCGCGGATGTGCATGCGCGCGCGCGCGCGTGTGATCAAACTTTTACAACGTGTCAATTACTCATGCAAACTTGCGCGCTTCTCGCGTCTCGGGCTTGAGCCGCCTACGCGTCGCGCGTCTCGCGACAGATTTACGAGACGCCGCTCGATTGACGATGATATTTTCATTAACTACCGTGCGAGAGTCGCGCGCGCGCAATTCTCTATCATAAAGCATCACACGCCAATGCGTTATGTGTCAATGAGGCGGCAGTCGAGGAATAAGCGGAGACAAACGCGGTTTTTGCAAATAGACGCGTGGGCCGAGCCAATAGATCGTGTCAATTAGCCATGCGGACGACGATAAACAACTCATTTTTTTTATACTCAATTGTGTTTATATTTTTTCGAGCTCCTGGGTATCGTTGATGTCACTGCGATTGTGCATGCGGGTTGCGATTGTTGCGCAACGCGCGGTAGGTGTCATGCTCGCGTCGATGAGAATTATCGTCGTTTGGAAGATTTATGCGATGTTTCGCGTTGCAAATCGATAAATACATGGTCGGTAAGCTCGAGTACATTGTGCGGCGAATTATCATTTTTATCGAATTATTGATACGCACCGATCAAAATATCTTTGTTGAAACAAATAAGGTTGTATGATGGATACATATATATATTTTTTTATATGACAAATACAACAGAATTTTCCTTAACGAGCCATCGCACCACTCGCGTTGGGTCGTAATGAGCGACCGATATATTTTTTTTTTCTCGGTGTGATTAAGACACCGGTGGGTAATTTGCGGTCTGGACGAGGAAGGTGGTGCGTCGGGTCACGTGCGAAAAGCAGAGTGCGAATCGCCCGCGCTTCCCCAGGAGGAGACCCGGGAGGGAGGGGGGGGGGGGAGGGAGGGGAAACACCGAGGGGGACCCGCTAATATACCTCACTCATAATCATTAATCACACCGGACGAAGGAGTCTGACCGAAGCGACTCTGCTGCGGGGATCGTTTGGTCTGCCAACGGACACAGCGGTAGAACGATGCTCATACACGTATAGTCACTGTACCTCAGCGACGGTGTGTGCGTTGCGTACCGGACGTCTCTCGTGAATTTCCGGGAACACGTGGAATACCGCAGTGGAAATTAATCATTCCCGACCCTCCGCGTCTCTCTGGCCCCGCGCCGTGTTTACGATATTCAATGAATTACACGTCTCGAAGCTTTTCTTATTAATAAAAAAAAAACCTGTGCAAAAGCTGATGAATCCCGAAACTCATAGTTAAACGAATGTTGTGACGAGGGAAATGACGTTGTGACGCGAGGATATCAGTTCGAGTTTAGTCTTGCGTATTGCTACGTACGTCGGAATAGTTTGCTATCCGCGAGAGCGGCTCCCGCAGTTCCGCCGAAACCCCGTAGCAGAGTTGACCGGTCATTAATAAACCGAAGCCATTACCGAGCGACCCTCGAGCGCACATAACCGCGCGTACACTCGGCGCGCGCCACGCGCGAATCCCGCGCGCAAACTACGGTCCAGCGCAGTTCCGCCGGTTCGTATAACGACGTACGAATGCTCTGTGGGTCCGACGTGCGTGTTTGTATATTTCCGTGTATACATAGATATAGATTCGTAAGCGGATACACAGAGAGCCGAAGTATTCGAAACCCACTATCCTCAGAGTTTCCCCTTTCCGATGGAAATCCAAACCCCACGCGTTTCGAGCTCTGCGGGACCGAGAGAGAGAGAGTGCAGCAGCACTTTCGGACACATTGATAAACTGTGGAGCGTAATATATCCGCTGAACTCAGGAGAGAAAAACTGCGTTCAATTTGCACCGCACCGCAATCAGCTGAATCCGACTCTCTGAGGTCGGACGTACAATTACGAATTCTTCGAAATATTTGGAAAAAAATGTATTTTTTTCAAATTGCACATTTTCACATATTTTTGTGGTCAATTTTTTTTCCTCGCATTGGAGAAAACTTTGATACACGGAAAATTGGTTCTCTCTCTGTCCTTGCCGAGATAACACGGAGCCCGGACACTGCGCTCATTCCGTCCCTCGTTTGACGTCGCTTCTCCGTCTCTTTCTCTCGCCCGACGCACCAACCATAGGGGAGGTATAGTTAACTGGTTATAGCGTCGCGGTCCCGGTGTGTCATTTATAAATGTCCCCGCGAAACTGCTCGTCCCGTCCGTCTCATCCCCTAAGCGCGGCCCATTAAAGTCAACTGCCCGGTTCACGTCGAGTAGTATAAACCGCGCGCAGACCGGACACTTCGACTACCCCCCGGTCCGGGTCTCCGCCTCTGCGTTTCACCTCGACACTTAGTTGATGAATTTTTCCCTCGAAATCAGACGTTGAGCCTGGAAACGTGGACGACGACCCTCAATGACGCGTAACTTGACGGCCTGGACCGATGAGCCTTTATTCTCCAGAAAAATGCACTGTTACTCATGAAAATAAATACAAACGTGACACGCGAAGGGAATTTTTTATGCATTCGCCCACAAGTCGGAACAAGAGTGATCGATACTTACCTCATCGTTTTACTACATCGATACGCGACGCGAAATGCTAAAAAAAAAGCCGCGTTTCCAGAGTAGAAAAACTTGTACGTGTCACGAGACAGATTTCGCGACACCTGTTACAGCGATATTTGATCGATCGGGACCCCTCACTCGTGGTCCACGCCGGAAACTTCACGGGCAGCGCGCGCGTGGTGCGAGTTTGCAGTTTCCCTTAGCGCGAAGGGGCCGCGAGAAGGGTTCCCCCGCCGGTGGCTGTGGGAAGAAAAAAAAATGACACGAGTCGGTTATGCATCGCGAGAGGCCGCTAAACGTGCATATGGAGAGTAGACGGATCGTCGGAGCGACGGGACATAGCGCGTATGTGCGGCCCGCAGGAGAAACGCGAAACACAACACGACTTTCCTCTTAGAACTCTTCCGCGCGGCGAGCTCTGCCCTCGCCAAATCCGAAAATGCCTTTTCCGCTCCCGCGGGGAACAGGACGCGAACGCCGCGGGCACTGCGCGTGCTGACTATGCGTCTAAAAAATGCTCACTGTAAAATCGAATAAAAAAAAAATTAAATGCTCACCGTAAAATCGAATTTACGGAGATCACCGCGTTTCACCGATTCCATATACCGCGCGGCTCGAAGGTTCCATCAATTATTAAAACCCGCGCCGAGTGCTCAGTCGACGCCGCGCGCGCTGCCAGCGGCGGAAGATATTGAAAAAGCATCTACGGTTTTTTTTTTCTTCTTCTTATCTCTGAAACATAACTTTATGAAGCGTAACGCTCGCGGTTTAAACGAGGGTGGGACGAAGGGGATGAGATCACGTGGCCGCGTAAATAATTCCCGAACGGCGTCCCGAGGTCTTGACGCTCAATTATTTTTAGAGACGAAATACCTCGGCCCCCGGCCGCGGAATTATTTATCGCCATCCACGATCAAATATTCACGATATTTTTCTAGCACTTTATAAAGCCGAGGAGACGGGAGCGCAGGGGACGAAGCGCGACAGGCGCGCGGGACGCAACTCGCGCGAAACACGCGTCGGTATGCAAAACCGCGAGAGGGCGAACCGGGGGGTGGGAGAGAGGGGAAAAAATGTACCGGAGGGCGAGGCCGAGCGTGTTTTCCCTATGAAATATTAAACGGCGACTCCGTCAGCCAGTCGTTCCCCGAGGACCTTTTTCCTCTTTACCGCAGCCTCTTCAGTTTGCTTTCCCATCTCGCGTTGTAACCTTTTTTTTTATTTTTTTTTACTGTCCCCGTATATCGACGAATTCCGTTGGGTACCACTGAGGAGTGTCCACGAGAAATTGAAAAAAAAAAAAATTTATACGACGTTGTGAATCAGTTGACTTTTCATGTAATTGAATGAAAAAATAAAAACACAAATGAGTATCCGTGGAATACAGAAAACATTTTTTTCCTCGAAACGTCAACGCGTCACGTTCGTTCGTCGTGGCCGCGTCTAATGTCATCGTTAAAAATCATTCTATAAATACAACCGCGCAAAGCTCGAGGCGCGCGGGAGGTCGCGAGTATCGAATTGTCCGTAAGGAGTCTGCTTACATTAGCCCCTATCGTTCTGCTGCCTCGTCCACGTCGTCGTCGTCGTAGTCGTCGTCGCGCCGTTGCGCGCGGTCATTGACTACCCGGAGCACGCGTGTCATTCGAAATTTTTATACGAACGCCGGCGATATTGAATTACAAATTTTCCGGGATTGTCGAAGGAATCACACGAGGCGCGCGAGTGGCGTTCGCGGTGCTCCATTTGTAATACAGTCGCTTGGCCGTTCGGGGCGCGCGGCGCACGTATCGCGTCGTCGTCGTCGTCGTCGTCGTCGGGATCCATTGGGCATCACTCTTCCCGCTGAAAAATGTCTCGTTTATAGAAACGTGATGGTACGCGCGAGGCGAGTGCGCGTCGCATGTGTAATTCCTGCTTACGGACCTCCGGGCTCCCCATTAAATTACCCGCCGCACACATGCGTCAGGCATTAACGAGGCGCGCGCGCACGACTCCGATGGAAGAATCCATTCTTTGGACATTTTCGATTCTTTCGACTTTTCTTTGCTTTATCTTTTTTTTCTTTTCTTTTCTTCATTTCCCAATTTTTTTTCTCGTTATGTTTCTTTCTTTGTTCCGGAAGGCAACGAAAAGGCAGCGCGTTCACGTGTTCACGTCGTTCAGGTGCTTCCCTAGGCTTCGACGTAGCTGCTCGCGACGCGACTCGCACCGGATGTGTCGCGAGGCGCATCAACCGCGTCGACGGCCCCCAAAGTGTATTGTAGTTTCCTCGGTTGTGTCGGACGTCGGACCCTACGCGACACGTTTGTATTCCTCGGTGCACAGGTCGCACGTCGCCGCGGCCCACACGTTGGAGGAGGAGGAAACAGTCTCCCCAGTTTCACGGTACTTTCCGCGCGTATATTACGTACTCGGGTTCCCATAAGCCGGCGCTCGAGTCTTCGGGCGCGGATAAGCAACGGCGCTGGGCACTTTCGAACTGGTCGCCCGTGTCCAGGCGAAGCCAGGAGACAACCGAGGCCTTCGAGTGGCTCGTCACTCGACGAGCCGGCGCTAAAAGGTTTCGCTTCCGACGTTCCAACCTGCTGGAAACCCCGGCGCGAGCCCTATGACCAAGTCGCACAACTTCCGGAACATTAAGCAAGTGTATCCACGTCCGCTCTGTGTGTGTCTCGTGAAGATTCGGCTGCGTCGCAAACTTTGGGCAATTATTCGCCGAAATCACAGCGAAATATCCCGAGGACCCCGAGGAGATTCGAGGAAGGCAGCGGATAGACTCCGAGACCGCAATCGGAGATTATCGAAGTGACAATATAATCGAAGTCGACCGGGCTGCTCCTCCGACCCCACGGCGACCCTGCAAGATCGCCCCGAGCGAGCGAACGCGCGCGGGCAATGAGGTAAATTCTCCCAACAGCGAAAGGCTTAGCCGAGTGTATGGATCCAGTTTCGGTCGATGCAGCTTCTGGCATAATCTGGAAGCGGATTTCGCGTCCTTGGATCGTCATTCGCCCTCCCCCCCTCCCCCTCCCCCTTCGCCCTATCAAACCGTCCAACCCCAGTTCCGGCCGTTACGCGCGCCGTATCAGTTTCGGCGTCTATACAGTCACGGGTTGCACGCAGGTTGTGTTAGTGTCGTCCGCAGTACGCGGATAAATCCTCCGGGAGAGACGCCTTGTGTACACTTTGAACATTAAGACGCGGCGTTCGTGGTCGTCCTTTGGGGTTGTAACGACGATGGCTCGTCCTTGCGCCGTCCTTTGGCCGACGCTGGAAGCGAGAAGTCTCCTTCCTGGAGGACTCGCGCTCCTGGAGGGACACGATGCAGCGAGATCGCGGTGTATATACGGGCGCACCCGGAATCAGCTTCGAGGACGTTCTCGAACAAAGGTACGGAGCCCCCAATGCGCGAGACGTTACGTTACATTCGGTTCCTCAATGGCTAACCGGAGTTTCCACCCCCCCCCCCCCCCCCCCACCCCCCAAAGTACGAGAAGTCGTCCGGACCAGTTCGCGGACCTCTTGGGGCGATGCCGAGAGTCCGGGAGGAGGGAGGGAGTCGGGAGGGAGTCGAGAGGTGCGGTTCAGGGGGTGAGTTAGGGGGTGGGTTAGGCACCTTCGCGAGGAATCTGCCACCGCCTTCTCTTTCTCCCGCTTTCTCTGCCGTGTGGAAACCACGGAGCGTCCTTCACCAGCGGCTGGCGGGTGGAGGGGGAGGGGAGGGGGGAGGCGGTGACTTTCTCTCTCTCTCTCACTCCGCGCATTCGAGTGTCCGGTAACTCGGGGGATCTCCAACTATCCCGGAGGATTACCAACTATTCCCGAAGACGAGGCCATTCGGGATTAGACCGGTGGACCGGTTCATCCCCCGCTGTACCCAGAAGCAGAGGCTCTCCCACCCCCAACCCCCCAATCTCTCTCTCACTCTCCCCGACCCCCGTTTTATCCCTATGTGCAGCATCATCTACAGCCGTGGCGTTCTGCGATCCCGAAACGCGGCAGCTTCACTTCCTGACCGGCAACTCCTCGGCCCTTTCCCCCCCAAAACTCGCGCAGACTCGACGAGTCTCCGAGTCTCCCGCGTCTTCGGCTTCACCGCCGCCGACGCCGCAGCAGCAATCTTCACCCATCTTCGACCACCGCCACCGCCACCCGAACCAATATCAATTATATGAGAGAAGACAAGAGCCCGCAATCACGCCCGAGCAGATCCTAATGGATCAAAGGTCTTCGCGAGGGCCCTCGGGGCCTGCGGGATCAACAGTTTTTAGATAAGAAATACTTCAATTAACCGAACCAACGCGCGAGGCTCCGTACCCGCAATCGCAATCGCCGCGGTGTTGGTCCAGTGTTGGTGCTTCTGCTGCTGCTGCCTTGCGATGTTCGCGCGCCGTTGCCGCTCGGAAGATTTGGTCGAGAGATGCTGCCTCAAGGATTTCGCCACGTTATTGCTTCTTGGATCAGCAAGAAAAAAATATAGATCGCGAGTGTTGGCTTGATTTTTCGACCTTGGATAAAAATCCGAGTCGGAACGAGTTGGAAGCGAGGGATCTTTCGTTATGGGTCGGTCTCGTTTGCAAATACAACGATGCACGTGCTTCAATCGTGTTGAAGTCTGTGTATACGTTCCCAGTGACGACTCCGTGATTTTTGTATGGTCCGGAATGAAATTTCACACGCTGATTTCAGTTTCAGAGAAATAAGACGGGACCGACCAGATGAGACACCCGCGGGGGCCAAGTGGCAGCCGAGTGAGGACGGCACTTAAAGGCACAGTTATTTCGGTTCGACGTACGCCCGGTGGCGCCGATCGGTGCGTGTCTTTCGCGCGAATGCGAATCGTAAATCGTGCTACGGGCGCGGGGCGACTTTAACGGCCGATCTTCGCGGAAAAATGAATCGCGAGCGTCCGCGAATATTTCCCAGCGACTCGATTTATGACGCGTTTTGCGTGTTTAGTCTGCTACGGATAAGTACGAACACGTTGACCCTGCGAATAAGTAAACCGACACAACGAAGGGCCTCATTTTTTTCCTATCACGAATTCCTTTGACAGTCCGAAACCAACGCGAAAAGTATCGAACGCAATCAAACTTTTCGATTACAACGTACGAAAGTGTCGGTCCATTTTTTATGGAAAAAACTCGCAAGTCCGGAAACCTCTTAATATTCGACCACGTGTGTAACAACCAAAGGGAGAGCCGGAACTTTTTTTTTAGCTATATCTACCGACCAACCGCAGCCGGATTTCTCCGTTACCCACCTTGACCGTGATATATATGTCCGAAGTGTATTTCGCTCTCTCACTCCCTCGGCCCCCTATAACCCCATGGATTCTCATATGCACTTAGTTTTCATTGCCGGATCGCGCGCTCGTGTGCGATATAATATATTTCGCAGTATGTTGCTCCCCACGGCGCCGTGTCTCGCGGTTGCCGTTCCTTCTTGGCCGCACAGTCCGAGTGGCCGCCCCGCGCCGCATCTTGTCCGCATCTCTTTCGCCCTCTATATGCTCCCGGGTCACCCCGCGAGACCCCTCCGAGCCGGCCCGCACTTATCTCGTTTTCCTCTTTCCCTAAAACTTCTCCCTTCCATCCACGACTTCCAGTTTTCTTCGCAATCTCAAATTTCACACATTCGGCAATTGCAACCGAGCTGATTGCCGCGCCCTGATTTTATTACAAAGTAAAAAAAAAAAAAACAAAAATGTGTGTCGCAAAATGCGAGCGAGTAACGCCGACGCATTATGCATGAACAGTAGAAGATCCGAGCTTCGAATTAAATTACCTCATCCTCCCTTCGTGTCCCGCATGACCACTGTGTATTATTCATTTTCCCCGATTCTTCATCGAGATACGCAAAATCTCGTCCACAGTCCACGAGGAAATCTCGTCGTTCTCGGGGGGCTGCACTTGGCGCCGTTCGCATCGCTTCGCCGGGCTCTCTGCGCGTCGAGACTCTCCCTAAGCCTGTTTATTCCTGATTCATGGTAATCCGCGCGCGCGGGCGCCCAGCTCGCGCATTTGTCCCGCGAGTGAGTCGCGCGGAGTGCGCGCCGAGCGAGTGTAACAAGCTCGGACGGTCGAAATGGACGCGAGGTGCACACAGGCGGACATATGTCTGGCGCGATAAATATTTCACGCTACGGCGTTCGATCTCGCAGCTCTCGGCCCGTTCAATTCACGGGGGCGGCGCGGTCGCGCCACTGCACTCGAGACTCGCGACGAGGCAAAGGAAAAGCAGGGAAAAAAACGATATATGGGCTGCCCCGAGAAAAACGGGTGCGGGGGGTGAACTCGCCGAAGGGTGTCGAGAGGGTAACTTTTTTTTTTCTTCCTGCTTTCTATTATACCCGTGATTGTTTATTGACGAAGTGGCCTCGCCGGGTGGAGCGAGAGTATCGGGCGCCGCATTGGTCGGTCCGGGGGTGCGGCTGACCGGCTCGGGACATCTATTACTTTGTTGTTTGCTTCTTTCGGGGGTTTTCGCGCGCCGGCGATACGTACACGCGGGGTGGACGAGCCGTAGATAAATATACGTAGATATAAGAGGACCACGAATCGACGTTGCGTGTTGTATTATACAGATGAATATATATATATATGTATTGACCCGAGTATACAATACAGGACAAAGTCGTAGTATGTGAAACGACGGTCTGTGCGAATGTTAGTGGGACGAATTTGGGTGTGAGTGGGATACCGTAGTATATACACTGGTTTACGAGTGCAAACAGTGGCGCGGTGGAGGGGGTCGAGGGAGAGGGGGACACTCGGCATGGAAATTGATGCGAGCGAGCGAGACGTAGGGTGCGAATCTTTCTGACGTATAGACAGACCCCATATATATACATGTATTATACGTACGTGAGTGAGTGTGTAGGTATAAAGGGCTGTACACTTGCGTCGCAGTCGCTGATACACCGTAAAAGGGATACGGCCAAAAGGGAAGAAGAAAGAGAGAGAGAGGCCAGGCTGAAAAAGAAATAAAGAAATAAATATACACACTGTCCATTGTGTGTGTGTGTTATAGGGTCGTCGCTGTACGTGTATAGGGACGCAGTATAGGACATTACAAGGGGTCGACGAGAGCGGGTCAGTTTTGTCCCAAGTGTGCAATGCTCGGGAGCCATAGATCACGCAATATCAGTTGTCAGACGAGTCGAAACGTATCGCGCGCGCGCGGGAGGCGCTATAGTGCTTCCTACGGTGCTGGTGTTACTCGCTGCCGACGGCGACGACGACGACGAAGACCTTACAGGGTGGACAACGACGACGACGAAGTATCGCCCGCCTCGCTCGCGCTTTTCGCGTTCTTTGCTTCGCGTTCCTGGCTCTTCGTGCGCCCTGTGTTCGTGTGTCCTGTGTGCGTCTGTGTGCGAGCGCGTCAGACCGAACTGGACACCGAGACTGTCCCCGAAGTGCGAGTGATGACCCCCGCGAGACTTATCGGGAGCACCGTAGCTCGGGGACGGTACGGCAGGGGGCGAAGGGGGAGAACACGGGGTCCATGCAAAAACGCAGAAAAACCTTCACCCCCACTCCCTCCCCCCCGTGACCATTCCGCTTTCTTTCCATACTTTTCGCTCGGCGTTTCGTTTCGCTTTTTTTTTTCCGTCATCGTCCTTCCCGTCGATGTGCGGCTCTCCTCCCGGTCGAACGGCGCGTCGGCCATTTATGGGCGCGCGAGAGACACATAAAAAGGAATATGTAACGAGTGGCACGAGAATTCAGGTTTCCCGCGCGCCCTTTCCGCGCCTCGTTGAACTTCGGTTCTTTTTTCTCTCTCCCTTTCTCTCTCAGCTCGTTTTCCGTCTCGCTCCGCGCGTACAAGTTTTTCCTCGTTTTTTTTTATCGACTGCGCGGATCTTCGGAGAGTGACCGTTTCTCGGGGTTAAGGGTAGCGGGTGGGGGGGATTGCATGTGAGGGGTTTGCAATATTGTTTGATGCTGACGCGACGAGCGGCGACGTCTGCTTTGCCTCGAAGCGCCGAGGTTTTCCCTGCAGACCTGGGTGAATGCGAAATTGCACGCACCCCAGATTTCCACGATTTTCCTCGAATCCTGGGGCCCGTGACTTATTTATGTGATTGCCCCCCTGCCCTTCCCCCCTCCCGCGCCGGTCGATGTAAAACAATGTTACGAACAGACCGCACGACGGTGTAAAAGGGGATCGACGGGGATTTGTCGAGGAGTTTTCTTCGACCGGGACGGTGAAAACGATTGTATACGCGTGTTATATATCTCGCCTCGTAGTTTACGACAGGCTCGGCGCATCCGCTCGAGCCGGCCACTTGAAGTTGGACGATTGGGATATTTATTATGAAAAGATTTTCGTGATTATTTAGCTTTTTTTTCGACGAAGTTGCGTCGTCCAAATTGGCGCACACCAGGAAATTGTAGCACCGCAATTTATGACCCTTGTGAAAATTATTATAATTTTATTATAATTATTCGATAACCACAGATAACCACCAAGCGACTCCGCAGTGTCGGATAATTCGGTGCTTCGAAAGAAAATGCGTTTTTCGTCACCGTCTTTACGAACCACGTCGCGCGGACGGTACGTTCGGCTCGAAAATTTCAACCGATCGAAGATTTCATTCGACGATCGCGCGCTTCATAATTTACGCGCGTGACTGTCGATTCGAATGGATTTTAATTGGCAGCTCGCAGTGCAGCGCTCGCGCCCGCACCTCGAGTATATAATTTCGCCTCTCGACGAGACCCTCTCGAGTCCGCGACGAGCGCGACGAAATGTACCGACAATATCGGATAATCGGCGAGCGGCGCTGCTCGATCGGCGGATCCGTGTCGCTCGCGCGATCGAGACTCGTTTGGCGAGGCTGCATATAATGAACCGTGTGTCCCGCAAATACACGCTTATTGCTTATTACGGCCCGACGACGTCGTCGACACTTTTGGTCACGTCGAGTCGGCGCACGACCGGCTGAGAAATCGCACGAGTCATCGGTACATCGAAACCGAAATGATATCCTCATTCGAGTTCCACTAAAAAAATAATAAAAAAAAATAAAAAAAAAAATAAAAAATACACTTGAGAAAAATATGGTTCTCATGGCGAATATTCGCACACTGAAAAAAAGTTAATAGTTGTGATTACCAATCGTCGGTCAGAGCCACCAATATTTTAGTAACTGCGTCCAATATTTTGGTAGATCAAACCAATGATTGGTCATTGCAACTACAGATTTTTCTCAGTGCAGATCGGGGTGTTTTTTTTTATCGCAACAACTTAAAAAAATTGAAGCATCGCGATTTCAGGAAGAAAATCCGTCCCAAGGCGCGAAGCGAGCAGCGACGCATTATATATGGATAGAAGATCCGCCGTGCCGTTGGCGCAGCGCGGTAGACAAAGCGACGGAGGAGGCTAAAATTAGCCGGAACAATGCACGTGGCCGGATTCTGCCGAGAGTCGCGGAGTGTCACCCCGCCATACCCGGCTCGTCCGAGCCCCTTTCTCCCATGCTACGACGACGACGACGACGACGGCGACGACGACGACAACGACGACGACGACGATGCTGCTCCCGCCGCTGCCGCGCGATGCGCTCTATTCCTCGCTGACTTCTCGATCTTCTCTTTCTCGCCGTCTCTGTCCGTCTCTTCTTTCTCTTCCTCTTCCTCCTCTTCCAACCCCCTCCTCCTTCACCTCCCCGTCGTCCTCTTGTTCCCCCTTTTGCTCTCACTTTCTCCCTATCGTTCTTGCATCGCGATACTTTTGCGTTGCGCGGCGGCTTCAACGTTTTCTCGGCTCGATTCGCGTCGAGAAAACCGTTGCGTGCGTCTCACTTTTTATTTTCCTCCTCGCGCGCCGCAAGTGTATTTCTCGCCTCTCCGATGCGCGACGCGCGCGTCCACGCCGCAGTTAATACTATTTTCATTCCATTATAATCGAGTGCGCATCGGTATTTAGCACAAAGCGCCGGAGTCGCGAGAGAAGCAACTTGGAAAAAAAATAAATAAATAAAACGACTCGAGAATAGAAAGTGCGTGCGCGGCAGCGAAAATTGTTTCGAGAGATCCGGCGCGGCGCTTTATCGACGACGCTCTCGCACAGAGACGTCGACGCGCTCGGCGCGATCTTCGGCGTATGCGAACACGTCCGTCCGTCCGTCCGTTACGCGGCTCGTCGTGACGCATACCAACGCTATGAGAGGAGCTATCTATAGCCAACGGGGCACGCGATGCACTCGGCGAAAAAGCCACCCGAAGCCCCCTTCGCCCCGCGCCGCACCGTTTTGTACTCTCGTCGAAGATTCGCACTTATAGATGCTCCGTAGATGCAGCAGCACCGGCGAACTCGTCGACGCATTCTTTATCCGTTCCCCGTTCGACGATGTTTCTCGATGTTTCAGGAGAGACCCGCGAGACCCTCGCGAGTCTTGCAAATCGGGCGCCGAGTCGCCGGAATTCAATTGAAATTAATTGAATTGATTTTATTTGTTATTTTTATAAAAGCGCCACTTTCCATTTTTACTTTGAACCGCAGATTGAAGTGACAATTGAGTAGTCATTCGCAAACCTTTTGTCGTCACCGTAGATAGAATCGACTCGAATATAAATTATCGAATTTTTTTTTGTACATATTTATATACATTTTTGTTTTCATCCGTCAGTGATATCAGCTATTCAACGTACTGAACGAAGCAGCCCGAGAGCCGCGGCGAAATCTCTCGAGAACTTTTCATTCCGTTCGAGCGGGTGGGTCATTTGCCGCTTGCTCGCCCCGCGTCCCCCGTGGAAAATTACGAGAGGGGCCGCCGTTGCCGCGGATCCGTCTCGCGGGGAACGCGAAAGCTTCACGGAAAGTTTAGAGTTCAATTTGCCGTAAAATTATTGACGGAAGTCTGAGCCGCCACCGCCGCTCTTCGTCGCGGCTCGCTCGGAATCATAACGCTTCGCGGATTCCTCGTGCCCGCACGTTCGAGTTGCCGCGGTTATATACATCGCGTGGAAACTCAATCTCGCGGAGCCCGAACTTGCTTCATTCCGCTGCGCGTCCGTGTCCTATATATCCGACGTTCCTACTTTGAAAAAAAAAAAAAGATTCGTCCTGTTTCATCAAGCAAACACGGACGTCGGATTTTGCATAGCGTTTTGTCGGAAGTTGTATTTTGTTTTATGGCACTTTTTTCCAAGCAAAATAATCATCATGAAACTTTATCGCCTTTTTTAAGAAAAAGAAAATAAAAGAAATTCTAATTGCAAAGTGTGTCGGCTATAAAACCACGAAAAATTAGTCTCTCTCTACCTCGATGAATGATCTCAGCATTAAAGCATCCAAGTGTCTATTCTTCGCGTATATCTGTCGTCCAGTTAAAAATAAGCAATCGAAGCTGTGCACCGCGGACCGTGAACCCGGCGTCGAGTCGCCGATTTATATGCTAATGATCGTTATCCAGACACCAACCGTACTCCGCAACGTTCTGTACAGAACATTGTACGCTCATTGGCGCTGTCACACGTTCGCCATGTCACCACGCGGTGGTCTGTGGCGAACGAAGCTGCATCGCCGTCGAGTCTCGCCTGCTTGCGTTTGTCGCGTGAAACGCGCCAGCGACAAAGGAATTATATCAAGAAATCATCGGGACCGACGGGAAAATGACACGTTTCATTGCCACGCGGTCGTAAATAATTTCATAATATCAAACGGCGATCTCGTCGCGACGGACGAGTAACGAGCGACTCGTAAAACGCGACAGAAATTGATTTATAAATCACCCGCGAGATTTACCGTTCAGCCCTGTGCGTGAGGTCTCTCGAGGCGCAGGCGCAACGTGCGACTGGCTACACGCGCGACGCGAGCGCAAAGCGTTCTCGCTCCTTTGATCTCTCGGCGTCGTCAGATTAAATAATACGTGTTTAATAATCCGCGACGCGAAAGCTCCGACCCCGAAGATTCACGAGCCGCCCGAACTCGCGGAGGCAAAACCGAGCTGACGTTTTCTTAATCCAGATCCAGGCGTCGACTGTACACAGAAACATTTTGTCATCGCGTTCTGATCGCCGCCGTCGCGCGGCCTCACCGACTGTTTTGCGTCGCAACTCGCGGGAATACAAATTTGTCGCGTCCCCGCGTCGACATCAAAGCCAGCGACGCGCGAGAAGTGAGCGATGGCCCTGATGTGTATCTACATCGAGAGTTGGTTCGTCGCGGGCACCGCCGGGAAATATGGACACGTTGGGTTTTTTATACACTCGTAACTTTTGCCAACACAGCGACCTCGTCGCGTTGGCAACTGACGGTAGGAACATCAAACGACATCGTCGATCGTGTAGAGACAAAGTTTCGGCAAACTTGCATTTCATCTCGCGACATCTTGATCATTTTACCTTACATCAAACTTTGCCACTCTCCCATTTGATCTGCGATCTCGCGACAATGTCTGGATTTCTCTCCCAATCGCCTTTCGGATCCAGCGTCCACTTCGTCATGACTCTAGAATCAACTCTGCTCCCCCGCAGGCAGCCGCACGCGCGATGACCGTGACCGCGACTTCAATTCGTTAGTCCCAAAGTGTCCGATGTACCGTGTCCAGCGGTGAAAGCTGCTGCAGGCGCTGCGCTGCATCGGATGACCGATGATCACCCGGGCTCTCTATGTGCGCGCGGAGGCTCCGCACGTCGAACAGCGACTAATTGTTGGTCGTGTCGATGGCGGACGGCGAACACGGTGACATCGCGACTGCAGATACGAGATCGAAGCGGAGAGAAAGGCGGATGGACGGAGAGAGACTCGCCGACTGTGTCGAAACTACAGCGAGAGCTATGAACGACGGTGTTGGCACACGGGGATCGCGCCGAAAGCGGCCGCAGTAAAGGGGTGGCAGTCGCAAGGGGTGGTAGAGGGTCATTCAATAGGGTCGTCGTAGTTCGTCGTTCGTCGTTCGTTCGCCAACGTCGCCTGGGCCAGGCCTCGAGGGTGGGCACGACTACCCGGGCAGGAACGAGGGAACAGTGGGCGGGGGGGGGAGGGTGGCTGCCCCGCGACGAGAGCTTCTGCATTAATGCAGATGTCCTTCGCCACTTCAAAGCCGCGCGCGATCCGCGACCACCGCTTACCCCGAACCATAAACACACCAATTACCATCGTAAAGGCGCGCAAAGGCCTCGGCCAGCGAGCCGATGGATATAGTGGCCGAAAGTGACTCCTCGTGGTATTCGGCAGCCGGGAAAGACGAAAAGAGTGAACTGCCGAGAAAAAAACACCAAAGGAAAACAAGAAAGCCAATCGCGTATTAGGGAAGAAAATTATATATGGAATGAAAAATCTTTGCAAGCTCTGGGATATGGCTAAAGACCCTTCTTGTCTTTACTCAGGGTAGACTAAAAGAAGGGAGCCAGCTGTGAAAAAATCTGCAGGCGAGAGAGGCGCTTGGTTAGACGTCCCGGGGATGGAAAGTTTCGATGCCCTCGCGGACAACGGGAAAAGGCGACACACGAGAGGCTTGAGAATGACCGTAAGCAGTAGTGTGGCTGCTCATATAAAGTCCATAAGGTCCGTACGACCTTTTGCCATCATTCTAACACCGAGCCTCCTCCTATATGACCGGAGGTGTACGTTTTCGGCGTCGCGCGCGAGGAGGGCGACGACGTGGTGCACTAAGATATCAACGTACCTGAAGGAGGCATCAAGCGTGCGTGGCTCCGGTGAGTTCCGCATTGGTGATTCGCGGCCCTGGCGTTGTACCTAACCGGGCGAATGTGCCGCGCGAGAAAAGGATGACGACGTTGGAAATAGGTGCGAGAGAGACGTCATGACCCGACTATGGCGGTTTATCTTCTACTTTTATGTTAGATTTATGGGGAGGCAAATGGAAGAAAAACATGACGGGCGCACGTGTTTATCGTCGACGTGCGCGCTGAGCTCTATATGCTCTATCTTCTCTCCCCTTGCGTCGAGCAGGGAGAGAAGATGAAGAAGATGAAGAAGAAGAAGACCAGTCTTTTCCTTGGCCTTTTTCTTCTTTATCTCCATCTCGTTCTGCAGCGTTCTTTTCGCGTTGTCCGTTCCGAATTGTCGCGCACGTCGTCGGCTCTTCGGGCTTCCAAATTTGTCAGCCCGCGAACTACACGCATTAATCCACATCGTCGGAAGCTCTCGTCACTTTCCCACTGCCTTTTCGGACTCTTTTGCACCGGCACAACGAGACGATGATTCCTGAAGACTCAAGGCTCGTGGGATCAGCTCGTAGCCTATGATCGATGACATCGAGCAGAGTTAGTCATATTCCTGTTTTTCTTTTAAGTCTCCGAAAATCCAAGAAGAAATATTACGGTAGATGTAGACCAGACCATATGCCAAGAATAAAAAAAAAGGCGGAATCGTATATCGAGATACAAGTGGCACCGCGTTGACTTTTTTCATCTCCCTTTTATCAATTTCTCTTTCCACTCGCAAATTTCGGGTGGCGCGACGTTTTTAAGTTACTCCCGACGTTCATACCGGACGGCGAACAGCGTGTCAAAAGTTTGATCGTCCGCGCGAACACGTACGTCGCGTATTCCCGCTGTTTTCCAGGATACCAGGGTCTTGACCCACATTCCGTCGCTCTGGTATTCCGAAAGCCGGTGCGAAAGCTTCGTATTGGCGATAAAGCGTTTGGCGGGTGATAAAATTCAAAGAGGAGATGCAGCAGCTGTGCGCCCCGCGCTGCATTCGACGTGCCGCACGGTGGTCATTCGCGGATGGTTGAACCGCGCGGCAAATGCGCGCGGATGCCTCTCGCATCGGGGCAGCGATCGCGGTCGTTCGCTGGCTCCATCTGTGACTTCGGGCTGTCGTCGGGCTTCTGGGTGTGAGAATGGGAAGAAAGAGGAGAATCGCCGTGAATGTTTATGACAAAGAAAGGTGAGCGAAGCAGAGAGGAAGATGAAGAAGAAGACGAAGAAGCGGCAAAAGCAGAAGTGGAAGAAGATGATGAAAAAGAAGAAAAAAGAGAAGACGAAGATGAAGAAAAAGAAAACGAAGGAGGAGAAGGAGGTGGAGAAGACGATGAAGAAGACGAAGAATAGAGCAAGAGAACGAATACCGAGAGTATAGCTGGGATCAGGCCGTTATTTAGTTAATGACTATTCTCTCGCTCTGGCTGCGAGGCGAAGGCGTGCAGCGTGGAATACAAGATCGTGCTTGAGATGCTCGGCGTGCTGTGTTCCGTGCTGTTGCTGCTGCTTCTGCTGCCGTTGGTGTAGCTACGGATCCGGGTCCCCGGACCGGACACAATTCCACGAGGTATTAGTAAAATCGTACATCGACGTCGTCGGTGTCGCCGTAGTCGTTCCTCTCCACTTCCCTTCCCGCATCGGCTCATACTCACTCTCTCTCTCTCTCTCTCTCTCTTCGACTCTCTGTATACGATAGTCCCATGAATTCCGCTTACCTATGTCGACAATGCCGCATCGACGTTACCAACGGAATCACGCGCGCGCAGTTCTATACCTTTCGCGAATCCAAAGCCGGAGAAGTCGTTGATTATCCGACTGCACTTTTTTTCTATCCTTTTCCTACATCCTTAATCTTCGTTTCCACTTTATTATCACATCGACGTGAAAATCGAGTTAAATAGTTTTGTTATCGGAAATTCGTTATAAAGAAGAAAAAAAAATGTCAAATGCAAGAAGATGAGGTCATCGAACCCACGAGGCGAATGAACTCCATGCAGACAGCGCCGATGAATGAGTTTCGCGACCCCGACTGAACTGCGTCGCGTAATTGGATATAATTTCGGCGCGCTAACCCGATTTTTTGTATCAATTCGCTGTTGGAAATAGATTCGTGAATAAAGCAGCACACGAAACCCGACCAGGTTGCCCCGGGCTCTAAAATCGTCATCGCGGTCGCCCGATTCATCGACTCGATATCGATATAAATCGATAAATCGTTAATGCGACGACGAGCGGACAACGTAGGCAAACGTATCAAGACAAAAACGCGTCTGCATTTGCATCTGCGATGTGGGAAAAGGGAACCGAACTTATTTATCGGTCAGTTTGACGCGAGCTATTTGCAACGAGCGAGATAAATAAAAGTCAAGAACCGGCTGGATTGACCTCGGAATTGAACGTCGGACTCGCTGCGCGGTGGCCAGTAGCTTCTGCCGCGCTGCAGCTACACCTCAGTTCGTTTTTCGTTCTCTCTCTCGCTCGCGTCCGACGATCCGCAATTGGCATTGTTTGTAGCAATTTGTATCTCGAAGCGAGCTGAGAGACTCACGAAGTCTCGAGGATACGTGCGCGCGCTGCGCCCGATCGGTTACCCCCGAGGACACGAGTACGCTCGCCTCTGCTTCTCCATCGCGAAGCCAATGAAGGAGGGACGAGGAGGGGGCGCGAGGGTATATACGAAGGGCTCTCGCGAAGGGAGATCGTCGAGCGGCGGCGGTGCGAGAGCGGATCGAAGAGAGAAAGAGGGACATCGAGAGGGAGAGAAAAAAAAAGGTTCGAAAAGACCGTACGATAAGACTGTACGAAGAGAGAATCCTCGCACGAGCGAGAGTATAAGTATCGCTTGTACTACGTACTACCTCGCTGACTATAGTATAATACGAGTCTCGGTGGAGCTTCTAGCGTGGCTCCTGGCTCGATTAGTCGTCTCCCTTTTTCGCTCGCTCGCTCGGTTGTCTATTTATACCCGGAGAACCGAGCGAGAGCGAAAGTCGTCGCGAGTCTCGTTCCTTCTCGTTATCTTCGTCTCACTCGTCCTGGCGGCGGGGACGAACAGACTGACCTGACATAGTGACGAAAAAAAAATGACATAGCTTTTTGCCAGCTTGATACGTCGATATTAATTTATCTATGTTTTAAAATCCCTCTTTTAAAAAGTTCATGAGTAACGGAAAGCATTGTTAGCAAACTATTCGAGCTGTGATTGGCTGGGACTCTCAGACCGAGTCCAAGTTCATTCGTCCTTGGTAACTTTGACAGTTCTGTCAAATAACGTATTTTTTTTAAATCCACTAAAAAAGGTTGATAACAGTATTTTCAGGGGTAGAATATGCGACTTGAGAACGATGGTATAGGTTAAAAGTCGATATTTTGAAAAAATAAATTTCGTGACCCCGATTTAGGCGGTTTTCGGCCCGGCGGCCAGATCTACGATTTCTGACAAACTGTTCGGCCAAAAATTTTTTTTTTCAAAATCAACTAAAAAAGGCTTGAAACCGGTATTTTCAGGGGTAGAATATGCGACTTGAGAACGATGGTATAGGTTAAAAGTCGATATTTTGAAAAAATAAATTTCGTGACCCCGATTTAGGCGGTTTTCGGCCCGGCGGCCAGATCTACGATTTCTGACAAACTGTTCGGCCAAAAATTTTTTTTTTCAAAATCAACTAAAAAAGGGTTGAAACCGGTATTTTCGGGGGTAGAATATGCGACTTGAGAACGATGGTATAGGTTAAAAGTCGATATTTTGAAAAAATAAATTTCGTGACCCCGATTTAGGCGGTTTTCGGCCCGGCGGCCAGATCTACGATTTCTGACAAACTGTTCGGCCAAAAATTGTTTTTTTCAAAATCAACTAAAAAAGGGTTGAAACCGGTATTTTCAGGGGTAGAATATGCGACTTGAGAACGATGGTATAGGTTAAAAGTCGATATTTTGAAAAAACAAATTTCGTGACCCCGGTTTAGGCGGTTTTCGGCTCGGCGGCCAGATCTACGATTTCTGACAAACTGTTCGGCCAAAAATTTTTTTTTTCAAAATCAACTAAAAAAGGGTTGAAACCGGTATTTTCAGGGGTAGAATATGCGACTTGAGAACGATGGTATAGGTTAAAAGTCGATATTTTGAAAAAATAAATTTCGTGACCCCGATTTAGGCGGTTTTCGGCCCGGCGGCCAGATCTACGATTTCTGACAGGCAAAACGACAAATTTTTTTTTTTTTTTTTTTTTTTTTTTTTTTTTTTTTTTTTTTTCAAAAGTAACTGAACAAGGGTATTTTAGTTGCGATTTACCCTTTTAAAGCTTTATAAGAGCGCAGCAGCGCAAAGGTATCTCGGGCACGCGCGCCAGCGCGTGTGATTAGCCTAGTTATATTATTAAAAATGATGTTTAAAATTATTTTTTGGTATTGTGATCATCATTTTTGTTTTACCTTACGTTAATTTTAACGTTGCAGCTGCGCAGTGTCGACTGCGCTGGAGGCGCGAAGAGAACCAGAGAGGTCGTGAGGCGCAACGTCGTCGTACTCGGGTGAGGCCGAGGGGGCTGGAGGGATCTCCGGCACAGCAGCAGCAGCAGCAGTAGCAGAAACAGAAGCAGCAAGGGCACGCGGCGCCGAGGCCGGGAGGGAGGGAGAACTAATATCGGAACATCGACGAGAAGCGGCCGAGGAGAGCCTCGCGGAGAGTCGAGACTCGCTGGATGTTTAATTAGGAGCCAACGAAGCCGGGGCGACGCCAACACAACGGGCCACGGGCGGGCAGAGGCAACGAGCGAAGAATACTATCGGCATCATTGCCGCGCGGATGCAAAGAGGGAGAGCGAGCGAGAGTCCGAATAATATAAGACGAGAAGAAAGAATGAGAAACTATACATATACACGCTGCGCGCCAGACAGAGACCAGAAATCAGAGACGAAGAGACGGAGATGAAAAATAAATCTCGCAACTGCAAGTCTCAAGCCATAGAAATATAGACACCCTCGATCCAGCGAATTCCCCTCGTCGTCTACCTTTCTTGGTCCTTCTCTCCTTCTCTCTTTTTATCTCTCCCTTTCTCTTTCTCTCTCCCTCTCTCTTTCTGCTTTTTATTCTTCGACCGCAGCGCTGGAGTATCCATACTCCACTCCCAATGGTGCAGTCGCAGCACCCCCGTTGCACCGATCGTCGTCGTCGTCGTCGTCGTCGTCGTTGTCCTCCTCCTCCTCGTCGTCCTCCTCGTCGCGTTCTCGTTCCGTCTCGCACCGAGCGAGCGAGCGAGCTTATCCACCTTCATCACCCCCGGGTACAGCCCGAGCAGCGGTGCCGGAGCCGCGTGCGAATGCGCATAGCCGTGTACACACGCCACACGGCGCAGCAGCAGCAGCAACAACAACCGCGCGGCTGAAACCGAAGTGAGCGGTGACGGAAGGAGGAAAGAGCGACCCGGAGAGACAGAGACGGAGACAAGTGCAGCCCGACACGCCGAGGAATCGCCTGCGCGATTCCGTTTTAGCATCCTCGTAGCGCCGCTGCAAAAGCTCTCGGGGTGTGGAGAGAGACGAAAGACGAGAGATGAGAGAGAAAGAGAGAGACACTGTATATGTACGCTGCCGGTTGAACCCCGTGCGCGGGGTTCAAACCGGCAGCGGCCACCTCGATCGCACTCATCGATTTCTCACACTCGTTCCGGCTCTCTCGCTGCGCTTCTCGCGCGGCGCTCTGCGCTTCTCTTCGCCGCCTCCTCCTCCCCCTCCTCGCTCTTTATGCCTACGGAGAATCGCGAGGTCGTATAGCGCGCACGCGCGCGAACCGCACGAAGCGGACGAGGGAAAAATAAAGCGAAGCGAACGAGGAAAGGCGCAACGCGCGGAGGTGAAGAACGCAAAGTAGCTGCAACGCCGGACGCGAGGAGAGACAGAGTGAGAGAGAGAGATTCGTTTATTCCGCACAGAGTGAGAGAGACATTGGAACGAACGAGTGGGGAATCTTCGCGCGTATGAGACGATAAATGTGTGCGCGGTGTCGCTTGTACGCACGTCTCGCGTGTGGCGTCCGTGCGCGCTGCATCGCGAGGGGGGCGAGAGCGGTGAAGGGGGATGGGGGGGAAGGGACCGGGGAGAGAACTGCGGGAGACAGATAAATGCTTGGAATTAGTTCCCCGTATTGTATCCGTCGTACAGATCCGCCGGGCCTCCGGCCAATTGCATCGCTCTCTCGCTCTTTCTCTTTCGTTCGCTGCTTCGTAGTTCGCGAACCTTTCCCTCTCTCCCCTCCTCGCCCGACTACTTTCGTCACTCCGTCTCCGTCCGACCTAACCCCCTCCCACCATCATCACCCCTTCCCCTCCCCCCGTGTGTGGCAGGCTTTTCTTCGGCGCGAAGCTGCGCGAGACCTCGATATCCGATAGCGAGATTACCGGCCGCGGAATTATCCGTCGACAATGACTCCACGGAAAATAAGGCCGAAGACTCTTTTTTTTTCCTGGTGAGAAACCAGGAGCGATTGACTGTTCCATGGGTTTTGCAAAAACGACGCTTTTTGTGCGGGAGTTTTTTTTTGTAAAGGATGGGAAACATTCACGCAATCAGAATTGCAGCAATTATCGAAGAGGATTTTTTTTCCCTTCTCTTTCTCTCTCTCCGCATCTTCTATTTTTCTTCCTGCACCGCGGCTCGAGAATTCTACCCCGAGTTCCATAAATTTGAATGAATTCTCGAGATTATTCCATTAGCCCCGCGAAAGGCGCCGGGGGGGGGATCTCTTTCTCTCAATCCCCGAAACGGTCAAGCGCGTCGATCATCGCAGCGTAACAATCGGTCGCGAGAAGGGGAAGAGAGGGGGGGGGGAGCGAAAAAGCGAGACGCGGCGAGAGTCGGAATTTTCAGAAGCGGCCACTCTAAAGCCTGGAAGCCGGGGTGGTAGCCGGGGGGCCCTGGCGACGTCGACGGTGACCACCCTGTGCGAATTTCACACATCGAAGCTATTCTCCACGAGGACTTAGAGCGAGCGAGCGAGTCGAGTCGTATAGCCGGAGTGCTGGAGATTCTACCCGCGCTATATTCGCCGGAGAGGAGTGCGAGGGATGAGAGTGTCGGTCGTCGGTCGGTTGGTCGTCGGCGGAGGCCGCGGAGGCCGCGCCGAAGTGGCCCTCTTCGACCGTAGGAGAAACTGTTTTTTCATCCTCCGGGCTGAAATGTATGAATCGTGTTGCAGAGAGAAAGAGACAGAGGAGGGCGGCTTTGGGGAGTATGCGGCTAATGGCTCCTGTGGAGGAGTTCTCGTCTACCTCTTTCCTGGCAACACAGCTGGGCGGCTCATGCCCACCCACCCACCTTTCCTACCTACCCACCTACCCTATAATAGATTATAGTATACCTACCCGTCCCGACACCGCCGCCTAGCGCGGTCCTCGGCTGCTCTCGGCCGTTCCGCGTCTGCATTTAGGACCGCACCCTTAAATCTACCCCCGCGTGCTTTTACTCTCGCTAACTCACTCAACGAATAAGCCTCGGGGGCCTCCAAGCGTCCCTCTTTCCCTCTCGACTCCGCGCGTTCGTCTCGTCGTACGGCCCGAGACGAACACGTCACACACGTCCGGGCCGCACTCGTGGTGTGGAATTAACGCAGACATAGTCGCGCGTGCGCAACACACATTTTGACTAACTACCATATACAACGAGAGCCGCCGCCTTCATCTCGTCCGTGCTAACTCGCTGCGGCAGCGGCAGCAGCAGCAGCCGCCGCATCGGAGTCGCACTCATACATTTCCGGACGCGGCGGAACAGAAATCTCATTTCATGCCGGAAACCCCAAAAGGGATTAACGGCCGCCATTTTCCGCGGCTTACAGGATGGCACATGGAGTAGAGGCGGAGTGAGAGGCGAGTCCGATTTTAACTTTCGCGATAGCGTTGTCGACGTCCACTGTACACGAGATGGACCGTGGATTTATATATGTGTGCTGTGTATGTATGTGTATAACATATATAGGGACTGAGAAACGGTAGTGGTAACCGCGGTGAACTCATCTCCCGATATATAGACGCCTATTAAACCGATTACCCACGGGCAAGCAGTCTTGAAAAGGCTTCGGCCCTCGTCGGCGCGTCGACCCCAAAAAGGGTTCCCGCGCGGTGTTTTGTATCCCGGGGATGAAAACCAGTTTCTATGGAAATGCCGAATCCGCGCGATTCTCCTCCCGCCGCCGCCGCCGCGGGCCCCCAGCGTGAATTCGGATTCGTCGGCGCGAGGACCGAACCCGAACGCCGCAGCTTATTTCTGTAAATTACATGCTAAATATTTTCTCCCCGTCTTTTCACCGCCCCTGGAGCCCGCCTCGCTCTTCTCCTCCGTTATCTACCCTCGCCTTTTCACCGCTCGATCCACCCCCGCTGGTGTGGGTGGAGAAGGGAAAGGTCGGGAGCGCCTTTTCACGTCTGTTGTTTTATTTTCCGTCTGCGCGAAACAGGGGAAGCGAAAAAATGGTGGGGTAATCGCGTGAATTTAAGCAAGCCTGGATGAGGCATTTTGCTCGGCGTTTTGAGAGCTAAGTGACTTGAAACGCGAGTCTGGATATCGGAGCGAAATGAGAAATGATCGTATTGAATAGGCAAAAAAAAAGAATCCTCCTCAAAGACTCGAATAATCCAAAATACGTTAATTGGAAAATCACGGGTCGAACGTTTTTTTCCCTCAACCTCGAAATCGCTTCCCGCGATGTCGAAACGCTCGTTTTTGCACGCGTCCGAGCCGGCGAACCGCGATAAGCGCGAGCGCATCGAAGAAAGAATGAAACGTTTATGCTCTCGGCGTTCCGGGATCCGACGTTCGAGTTCCCGCGAACGCGCGCGGGGCCCGCGCGCAGATTAGCAATTATTAAAAACACGTGGGGTCCGCGGCCCGGTCGCGGCGCGCCGGTGGAATGACGACGTCGCGCGGGTCTCCTGCTCTCTCATCTCGCCGTGTTCGTTCCGCGAAACCCGCGTCGCGTTCCGTGCGCCTTGTGGATAAAGGCAGCGCGCATCCTAGGAATTCGATAGCCGTCTATGATTGCCATTTCTGTGGGGTTGCGCGGAGATCGAGCTATTGGTACCACATGCGAATTCGAGACGGTGCTTCGCGGACTCTCGGGGCGAAAACGGCCCTGCACTCACGTGTACTAAAATATATATACCCATTGCTATATATATAAATGTGTAATATATATATGGTGAGCATATGCGTCACTGTAAACTTCGGCATTAATGGTAATTGCGTTATTAAGGGTGTAGGGTCCAAGGGGGAATGCGAGAACAGAGAGAGAAAGGGAGAGAGAGAAGAAAAGAGAGAAAAAGGGAGAGAGACAGAAGGAAAGAGCACAAGAAGAAGCACTAGGAGCGCGTCCAAAGGGCCAGAAGTGGACAGGGGTCAGAAACGAGCGTTTGACCCCAGAGGACCGAAAACGCTGGCGGGGGGAGAACTCGGGGAAGCAGCTGTACAGCCGCGTGTACGACCGAGAAATCGACTAACATCGAGGAAACGCGTATATACACGACGATATACGTGGGTGCGGCTGAGTACTCGGAGCGTCATACGTCATTAGACAGGACCTCCGGCTGCCGCGCGTTCGACGCGAACTGCCGCGGTGGGAGTTAGGGAATATCGCCAGATGCTCGAGTCGCGAAACTGGTCGGAGAAACAAAGAGTGGACGACGGCGATGAGGGAAGGAAAAATGCGCCGAGCATCAATCGCTCCGAGCCGGACGCGCGAGGCCTCCGAGAGTGGCTATACGCGGAGGAATCGTAGGAATAAACCTTTTCCCGTTCGGAAGCCGCCTTCCGCGCCTCGGGCACGGCTTTTTTTTTCCCCTCCCGCGATTCTCTCTCGGCAATGATGTAACGAGAGCCCCCGGATCTATCGGCGAGACGCGCGCGAGACGTGCGAGAATATATATCCGGAACTCCCGGCGGACGTGGATAGCGAAAAAGGGTTACCGCACTTGGAGGATCATGTTACGGTTATATCTCGGCGTCGAGACTATCGGCGCCTCGGGTATCTCGGGTATTGGAGCCTTGGAAATATCGCGTCAGGAGCGCGATGAGTGTCTCGGAAATACGGAAGGAATTAATCGAGGATACAATGATGCATATTTTCTCGACTATTTTCATCCGCCGTGTCCATCAGTGTTTTACGTCAATCATCAAGAAGATTCATCAACCTACTGCGGACTCTGTGTGATTGGACTGCGTAACGAGCTGCGAGTGGAACGACGGCCGAGCAGTTGGACAAAGTTGGTGGACGAGGTGGAAGGACGCGAACCTAGGGCTGAGTCTCTCTGATACTTGTTCTCTCACACATGTAGCATGTCACCATCGAGCTTCGAGAATACATATGTACTATATACTACATATGTATATCAAAGTGTGGATATCGGTGGCACTATGTACGCGCTGTAATACCGTCTGCTGCTCCGCTGCTGATGATGATTGCGGGGCCACATGTTCGAGGCTCACGCTCGTCCACTAAACTCGCGTCCCACGAGAGGAAAAGGAGAAAGCCAGAGCGACACATACGCATTGAGGATCGCGGGTGGCTCGGGTTGGGGCAGGGGGAAGGGGTGGGGAGGGGCGCGGGGAAGAGGCCGCCGGATTTTCAAGTCCACTCTGAGCAATGGACCGAGTCCTTCGCACCGCCGGAACACGCGGCTGCTGCTGCTGCTGCTGCTGCTGAACGGGGATCGTCACGATAGTCAGATAGGAGCGGAGCGTCGCACCAATAGCACAGAAGTGGACGACACGACCCCCGGGCGCACACACTCAGCGTCGTCGACGGTTCGCGAGCGGCGGTAGCGCCATTGACAAATCAATTCCCGACATAACGTGGTAAACATGACGGGTGAAAGAGGGAGAACCGAGAGAACGAGAGTAGAAGGCATTGCAGAGAGAAGAAAAGGTGCCGACTGCCATGTGGAAGTTTGCACAGTCGGCGATGGTTCTCTGCGTACAGGCGCGATGCTCGGACTCCGATAGGATTCAGCGGCGTTTCAGGGCGAGAATTCGGCGTCGAGTGTTTGTCGGGTCATTTTGGGATCGCGCGAAAGGGACGCGTTTTATTTGACCATCAATATTTCGGTCGATTTACGAAATTGGAAAATAGGAATATTGAAAAATTGTAAAAGACATTTTTGTTTGCGCTCGATCCTAAAGCATCGCGAGAGTTCGGAGCTCTGGGAAAGAATTTGTAGGAGACACAGGCGAGACAGAAGCGAAAAATCAAGGCGGTCGGGTTATGAAATATGCAAGTCGCATCGAAGCCGCCCCCGATGTCCGGCGGAAACGTGATTCGCGATATAGCGGACCAGCACGGAGACCGGACGTAAGCGGGAGGATAGATAGCGGAGGTAAAGAAGCGCAGTGATTACCTAACCCCCGTCGACCCGTCAGGGGGGGTCGAGGAGGACGGCGAAACGCAGGGGTCGTGGCCTGTACACACCGGTGAACCGTGGTGTTTCCGCGGATGAAGTCGAATCCGCAGGAGAAGCGGATAAATAATTCAGGGCGACGTCTGAAAATCGCCGATAGCGTCGAGTCGAGGTCGGTACTGCAGGTTTCTACCTCGAATCGCGGTGCAGCGAATTTCTCGTCCGTTTCAACATGCCCGGCGAATCTCACGACGAGATGACAATCTTGTTTTAATATAAAAAAAATAATAAACACAAATATCCTGTATTAAAAAGTTCGTGAGCAACCATTGTTGTCGATTTATTCAGCATCTGATTGGTCATTGGGAAACTGGCAGCAGTTTAATGTTTAATATCGCGAAATTTGGCAGTTTGTCAGAAAAAAAAACATTTATCGCGTTTTTCTCATGATGAGAGTGACAACGACAATGAAATGATGAGAATGAAAAGTGGAATCGCTGTTTCATCCAAAGTCGGGTCTTTAAACACTGTTGTGATATCGATCAGACCATCAAATCACCGCCTCTTCTTTCATCTCGTTACGCGACGCCGAGCACGCGTCGCGCGAGACGCGCGCGGACGGCTCTCACAACAATTTTATCTATGAACACCGAAGAGGCACTCGAGAAGAGGCTCCCGGCTTCGCGAGCCCGTAATTGAAATTCGAGTTCGGCCGAGGGAGCCGCGTGCGCGCGCGCGAGGCGTCGTCTCGTCCATCGCTCGGATGCGCTCGAAATAACGAAATGGACGTGAGCGCCGCACGGACGCTCTCGACGTTCTCGTTCATAGCTTCTGACCCGGGCGAATGCTACGTCGATCGACGCGAATGACGAAAATGCCTCCTTTAATCCTCTTAGAATCTGCAATCAGAGACGGTCGAATGCGCCAACGAAAAACCGAAACGTATTTTTATCCAGTGATACGATTTCTATTTTTTTTCACGGATATACCGATTTCTCTCAACATATTCGATTAATTTTCTATTCAAAACGCCAAATAAAAAATTATTAAGCTAAAACGTACCAAAAAAAGCTTCCTTCTCTTCGCCTTTCCTAGTCGAATTTACCTCACGATCGACGCTAACGGTTCAACCTCCTCGCGATCGTTTCGTTACCTTCTTCGTTTTTTTGTCCAATACAAGAAATGTAATTTCATAAGTGGCAGTCCGGCGGATTAGATAGGACGATGGTGGGGTATTGACCACCGGGCGCGGGGAGAACAGTGCACTGTTCGTGGCTATAGGCGAAGCTAGGATATAGCTACTATATAGCCGCAGCCACCTCCGCCCTCCCCCACTCTGCCCCCCCTCGTCGTCGACCCCGCGCGCAGACGGTCGAGACACGCCTAGACATAAACCAAACAGAATCGTGTACCACGTCCGTGGTAAGCATATATACATCAATACGTGTAATTCCAACAGGGAATGGGTAGTGCGGCGTGGCCGTAGCAGAGAGACTCGGTTCTCTCTCTGTCTCTATACTCTACTCTCTCTCTCACTCTCGCCCTCTCGTCGAGGCTTCGATATACCGGAGTTTGGTATATAGCACCGAGCCTCTCGTACTGTATGACGCCAGTTCGCCTGGGCCGCGTTGCCTATTGCCGCGCGCGCTGTGTACACCCGACAGATAGAGTATGGGCCAGTATGGAATGGTCAGTTCACCCGGAGGGACGAGGAGGGACGACGGGGGCGAAGAGGGCAAGGGGGGTTGGGAGGACTGCAGCGAGCGAGGCAGAGAGAGAATTTCATGGGGTCGGGGGAGTTTGGTTTGCCAGCAGTGGCTGCATAGTAACTGCGGAACACTATGGCCAGCTTCCGTTGGATATGTACGCGGAGGCATAGAGCCCGGGCCCCGGGATTAGTGCTGATTGGTCCAACGTCGGCGTGATTAGAGATGTTATCAGGTAGCTCTCGACCAAATGCTCGACCCCTCGCCTCGCCTCGCTCGCTCTCTCGGCGCGTACCACCAACACCGCAGCGCCCCAGCCATGTTCGCGTCTTTCCGAGCGCTGATCTCTCGTCGTTGAGCTGAATCCGACGTTTTTTGCCGAAATTCTTAACTGGCGTTTTTGAGATTCGTGTCCGCGACAATTTTCTTCGGTTCGGTGGTCACGAGGAAGAAAAACAAAACAAATACGTCTTGTGTTACTTCAGATGTGACCCAGGACCTTCGAAGGGAGTCGTTGATTTCGAAAAATTAAAAGTTCGGTGTGGCCGGGGGACTACAAAGGATTTTGGTTTCATATTGCGAGCCGTCAAATATCGTAAGCAAACGATACAGCGTAGAAGTGCGTTAACAAGGTGGATAAATAATTTCCGGCGCCTGGGAACTCCTGGGAAAAGTGCCTAAAACCTCTGGTCACTTCGCGCGTCGACGGGAGCAGAGCGATCGTTATTCTTTTTTTTTTCCCTTCGAACCCGAAGTCCATCGGATATCGCTAACTCGTTATATTCGTTTATGAGGGTCAAATCGATGGAACCGTCGAACGGTCACATCGCGCGCGGGCGCCGCGCGTCTCGACTCCCAATTAGCAGCTTATCGCTTATAGGTTTTCGATATTTTTCCTTTTTTCACCATCCCGTGTACACAGTTCGAACAAGGGGGGATGGTGGGGGGAGGGGGTCAGTTCACCGTCGTCCATCGGTCAAGTTTTCCCAAAGTGACCGGTTAGGCAGTATAACTCTCTCATTCCCGGGGCGCGTTGTTGATTTTCAATCGCTGGTTTTGCCCCCTCCCCTCCACCCCAGCTCGCGGATAACTCTTCCAATCGACTGTGTTTTCGCGGCGCCCAATTGCAATCGGCGAAAGCCGATAAGCAATCAGGGACGAGCGCGAACGCGCGAGCTACACCGCATAAAAAAAAATTCGAATCAAAATGCAACGCGCTCGGATCGCGCCGCGAATATTTTACCGAACCGCGAACCAAAACGTGTAAAACTGAGCGCGAAACGCGAAACGCGGACGCCAAGAGCGGAGCAGGTGAAACGGAAGATTCGGACGAGCCGGGCAACCGTTGATGCGTCTGTCTCGTGGGGGGTCCAGGGGAGGGGTGGGAGGCAGCCTCGGCGCTGCCGAGACGATTGCGGGGGTTGTTGCCGGAGAGGGTTGCAACCCCGGAGAGCGAGAGGGTTGCAACCCCGGAGAGCGAGGATATATGGGAAGGCTTTTAGTTTCGTTAATGGGTATCCTCGCGCGCACCGATAAGTGCCGAGATATCTGTCTCTCTGCCTCTGCTTACTTTACACCTTTCGCCTCTGTTGCCCCCCCCCACCCCTCTTTACTCCCGCCGCAACTCCCGACGAAAATGGTGCTTCTTCGTTCTCGCGCTCCAAGCTCGGCGGCTCTTTCACTGAAATGCTTCATGAAGGTTACCACCTTCGTGGCAACCTGTGTTTACGTCGAATAGATTTTCGCCATGACTTATCGTCAAATGTTCTACTCCTATATTTTTCTCCACGCTCGTCGACATTTCGCGCCTGGTGCTTGTGTCTATGTTTTTTTTTCTTCTTCTACCACACTCGAAATGTCACGGCACTTTATGCGCGTCAATCTCAATTAATAAAGCCGGATCGCGCGGCCGAAACGGCCGCGATCGCTGATTGAGACGCGGGAGCGACGGACGCGCGCCGCCAGCGATGCTCGGCGGTGTTATACGCGCAGTATGGAGTGTATTATGGTATCGATCACTCTCGTGTCTCCCTTAACGCGATCGCTAATCGTTCGCGTCACTCATCTCGACGTTTTGTGCTACAGTGAAGCGCGATTAGCCATCGCATCCCCCCCTCCTCCTCCCCGACCCCTACCATCCAACGATGGAACACAAGGAGATCCTCGCGCCCCTGGCTGCCAGTAGTACACTCGACTGTACTCACGTCACTCGACAGGCACTTGCCACCCCTGCGCTTATTCTTCCCTCCCTTATTCTTCGGGCACTCCACTAATCGCGATTGAGCGAAGTAACGAATTGTACTTGTTCTTTGGAATTCGACGATGTCGACAGCGTATATACGGCGACATTCTCGAACGTTACTCGCGCGGTGTGTACCTATATAACCACGATGCGATAGCGCGATTTCGCCGGGTCACGAGGCGATTCGCTCGCGCGTTTCGCGTATGTGCGAACCTGCTATACACGCGAGTCGCGAGGCTCGACGAGCTCTCGCGCGCGCACGCACGGAGCTTCGCTCTGGTACAGCGACGCACGCTAACGTGTTCAACGCGCTAACAATTCAGTCGCGGTTACGATGCTATTTAGCTGCTCAGCCACGCTGATTACTCTCCCGGTGCGATGCTGCCGCTGGTGCTGTTGGCGCTGCTGCTGCTGCTGCTGCTGCAGCAGCAACGCCGCGGCGTTGCACCCCTCCCCCGTCGCTGCAGTTGATGCACACACACGATGCACACACCTCCGTGTGCGTCGTGCAGCGAGGTACGCGCGTGTGTTGGGATTTAATAGGAAGATCAAACCTCTCCCCGCGGTGTGGCCGTTCCGTCCGACGTTATCTATGGAAACTTCGGGCTCCCGATGCTGCCGCGCACGCTATCACTGCATGCGCGCGTCTATACCCTAGAACTGGCTGCTGCTGCTGCTGCTGCCGCTGCTGCTGATGCCTGCGCGCTCTCCCCGGCCCTGTCGTTAGGCACTATTATGCTGATCGAAAGTGCACACTGCACCGTGCAGGCACCGCACATACTGCATTCCAAATAGCAGCCCGACCAACGCGGGCGGCATTGTCCGAATGACAAAGTGGACGCGCGTTCTCTCGCTCGCTCGCTCGCTCGATTCTGGCTCCCGATGCTTATTTTCCCCGAGAACGCGCGGCAGAGCGAAGCGCAATTAGGAGGATCGTGTATTACTGTTGCTCGCGGAAACTTTGCAGTTGCCTCGTATATCGTATCGTCTGACTTTTGAAAAGTGCATCATTCGAATTTAAAGATTTTTTTTGTGTTGCATTAAAATCACCACAGCGAAATATTATCGCAAATCCAGAATGTAGCATTTTTGTTTTTCGTCTACCCGACGCTTCTCAATCGGTTCGGTCGCGAAGTCGTCGAGGATTCGATAATTATTTGTTTCACTCGGTTCTCGGTCTTTCTCTCTTTCATCCTCATTCTCCGTACGTCTGTCTCTCTTTCGCTCCCTCTTCTCTCTCGGTCCACTCGAGAACGAGATTGAGCGATAATTGCACCAACTCCGCGGATGTTTCGCCCGTGGAATAAGGCGAAAGCCGCGCGCGCGAGCAGTGAACAAAGTCCGCCTCGCCTCGCGGTCGTTGCCGGGGCGTCGGAGAGGCGATGGAGGCTGCGGTGCCGCCGCCGGTGGCGACGTCGGAGCGCCCGGGCAACGCGCGCGCGGGCCCCGAGAGATCCCAGGGAGCAAAGAGGTGCAGCAATAAAGGCGAGTGTGTTTGTTTAGGCTCTTCACTTTGCCATCTCCTCTCTCTCCCTCTCTGCCCACTTCTCCGCCTCCTACGGCCGCCTCGTCGTTCTCCTCGCCACTCGATGCCAACCCCCAACCCCCCACAACTCCCGCCCGCCGACCCCGCGTCTGTTCCCGGAGCTTTCTCGTTTTTCCGCACCTACCCGTAACCTCCCCATCCCCTCTCGACCTCCTCCACGGATCCACACATCGAAATCGTTGCCCTCCAGTCCCTCGACAAACTGCAAACTCTCCGCGACCCGCGAGGCTTCGGCCATTCTCGGTACAGCCGAACCCAGCCCTAAACATTGTATGACACTGAACTTGCGTCCGCGGCCGGTAAATGCGCCGAGGCAGCACGAGCAACGCGATTAATCGTATCGCGGTCAAATATCTCCATACACGGATATTCGGGTTCGGTCGGAAGGTGCGGAGGGGAATAAACGAAGAGCAAGGAGCAGCATCAGGCGCAGGGAGAACGAGAAGACGCGCGGTCGAGACGCGAGAGTCGCGAGCGTATTATATTCCCGGGAATACGAGAGAAGAAGGCTCACACATTTCGCCTTTTCTCGGTGTCCTCTCGTTCTCTTCTCCTCTCCGCAACGACGAGGAGAGGAGAAGCGGACGCCGTGAACGCCGCGAGCGAAACGTACGACATGCCTAAATCTCATTTTCACTTCCTCCAATAAGTCACGGTGCATTTAGCATTCTTCGCAGTTATTCTCGTATTTCTTGTCCCACGCCAAACACTCTACCAGGGTCTCCCACCCCCGCCCCTCGATTCCTCTGCCCCTTCTGCTTCTTCTCTCATTCAACACCTCGACGTATCCCTTAACATCAACGCGTTCGTTCCTCGGTCCTCGGCTATGGATACAAGTAAGCCAGCCTGCCCCCCCCCCCTCTCCGGGCTAGAATTTAATTTAGTAGAAACACCTATAAGCGACTCGGAGTAGGTGCAGCGGTTCTCCGGCCGTGAGAGTCAGCCACGATTTATTGGCTTCTCGCGAGAAATTTCACGTGATTTTTCGAAAGATTTTTACGTCGTTTTACTTGAAATTGCATTTCCGTTGGTCGGGAATTTTAAGGCTCGTGCAATTTTGTCGATAATCGCGTAACGAAAAATTAAAGAGCGACCTGTCTTACTGTCCGAGAACCCCTGGCGGGTATCTCGATATTATCGGGACGGGGCATCTGCGGCGAGGTGCGGCCGATCCGCGGGTAGACGCGGTTCGTTCGCCTACTATACCATCAGCGCAGGCCTAATACTGCTATACCGAGTCGAGAAACGAAAGCGAGAGGAGGAGAACGAGTCGCGCGACCTGCGGGAAGGACGAGACGCTGCTCTCGGTCGACGTTCGGGCCGGGAAATATTGTGGTAACTCGCCCGGGGATCGTCCGAGTGTCGCGCGCGCGCGCGCGGGCGCGCTGACGACACGACCTGCCGTGTCGTCAGCGTGCGCGACACTCGAGAGAGGGCGTAGACCGAGACGGAGGAATAAGAGAAGACGAAGAAGAAGAGGAAAAAAGAAGACGAACAAGTTCGAGGCTGGCAGGACGAAGCGGCGCGGTTGCGACCCACCGCCAAGTGACACCGCGATCACAGAGAGGCGCTGCGCACATCAGGTACGGAGCCGCGAGAGCCGGGAAGCGTTGTGGCCGCGCTGGACGGGATCGTCTCCGCGCGCGCGCTCGTTAATGACCGCGCCGGGTCCGCCGGCTAAATCGTGACCATTTGTTTATACGGTGTCGCACCGGCGGGAGGAACAAGCGTCGGCGTCGGGGCCGCCCGAGGCATCATAAATCCTTCACTCCTCGAATGTAATTTGACGTGACAAATGGCACGATGTAAACGATAGTGCGCACGTCTTCCCCCCCCCCCCCCCCCCCACCGTTCCTTTACTCCTTACTCCGACCTCCTGCTATCTCGTACTACATCCCGTATGCGTGTATTTTACGGTGTCCATACCGATGCATATATGTCGCTGCGGTCCACATGGGGATCTTATATTTATCCTGTCTTAAAAAAGACATGGCACATCGAATTACGAAACAAATTGTACTGTAATCTATAGTTCATGAATTAATAGGGAGTTGCAACTTTGATTTATACACACGTATACATACATTATACCCTGATAACACCGGATGGAAGGTCATACGTAGTTGCCATATGGGACTCTAAAAATACCCTTTTCAATTATCAGTCTACCTTTTACAGGCGTAATGCTAAGATTAGCATTAAATAACGATTGCATTTTTGGACATCATAAGCGCGAAAATGGAAACCCAAGTAGTGGACTTTAGTGCACTAAATGGTCACAAATGGACCCTTCGGTGTTGTCAGGGATACGTATATGTGGATTCGGCATTTCCCGTTAAAATAGACCCTGAAGAGGATCACGAGGAACCGACACGAAGAGCGGCAACGAGTCTCCGCAGACTTTTGCATAGGGAGCACCCGCGCACGTCCGCGAATACCATCGTCGTCCTGCGTCGCAACTGCGACGCAACGACACGCGCGCGACGCGGTCACAAGTCGAGCACGGTGGTCCCCTTCGACTTGCTCGACTCGCTCTCGAGCCGCGAGACGAGCGCGCAACGGAATGGAAAGCACGTATCCTCGGTCGAGTACGCCTGTATGGAGTACGAGTGCGCATATGCACCGAATGCGCGTGCGCGCGCGCTACTCAGCTCGCAGCGTCGAGTTATCCGCTATAAATCCCAACGAGCGCGACGTACGAGCCGGACGAGTTTGATGCGCGAGAGCTCCGGAAGGGCGAAGAAGCTGAAGAGCCGTACGCGCTAGAATCCTCCTCGGTGTCCACTCGGGTTCACTCGGCGCCGTTTGACGGAAGAGGAACGCCAAGCGAGCGATTCGTCGTCGCTGCGATGTTGAGTCGGGGAGGGGCTTCCCTGTCTCGAAGGTCCTTCTTTTTCGGACCGATACTCGCGGTACACTTGGCAATTTCGCGCACACCGCGAGGCGCACCGAGATGCACAGCTATATATATATACCTGCTCGGCTGCGGGAACTTGACGAGGGTGATAGATGAAGGCAAAACGACGATGACGCGTCGGGGCTGTTGCAGCGATGAATATCGACGGAGAGCGTCGAAGAGCTGAATAGGACACAAGAATAAAGAAAACATTGAGAAAAAAAATAACAAGCGAGATAAAACGTAGTAGCAAAGGTGTTTCGAGTTTTCGATTGGTTCTGATCTCACGCACGGCCCACCTCGATTCTCAGATTCGCTATGGGGCTTGTTCATCGTTCGGCCGATGAGGGAGGCCCGAAACTCCGATGTGACTCCGCTCTCCATCACGTCTTCTCAATTTTTTTTTTTAGCGCATCGATATTTCGCGGACCGACCCTCGCGGCCGCTGTCAAAGGCCTCCCCGGCCGTCCTCGCGGCTCTGCGTTGAATCGAAAAATGACCGTAGCCCCCTCTCTCCCCCCCTGAGACGAAGGAGGGGGAGAGGGTCGTAGTTCTCCACCGCGAAGGAGCGGCCGAGCGACGAGTCGAGTTATGTTTTGACGGGACACTCGCCACGTCGTATCGGCGGTGCATAATCCACCGCGAAGTATGAAACTGCAGCGTGAAAGACGCGCGGTGGGAGTGAAACGTGAAATGGCACAAAATCGTCGTCGCGCCCCGCTGCAACCGCGATCGGAGCTCCCGCGCTCGTCCCTCCGACTCGTCCTCCCTCTTCGGCTACGGTACAAAGTGCGAAGCGTCGAAAGAAACACAAAAAAAAAAGAAAAAAAACGAGAACAACGGGAAAGGATGTAACACCATAACGGAGAAAAAAATTAAAGGAGGAACAGAAAAAAAACGAGCGAAGAGGCTAAAAGCGGTGCGCGGTAGCTATATTTTGACGAGAATATGCTTTCCTCGCCGTTTCGACGCGCTCGTTATGAGACCCGAAGTGGCTCGGATTTCCCGTGACCGACACCCCCGAGAAATTTCAACGTTTCATCGTTCGTCGTCATCGTCTCTCTCTTTTTTTCTCTTTCGTCTTTGAATCGTGTCTCGCTTTCGCTTATGGAGCATAGAGCACGATTCGATATCTCTGTCTCTCTCTCGCTGCACGATCCTCAATCCCCGATCCTCGATCCTGCCGGTCCCGGCGGATGCGCAAAGTCATCGCGTCGATTCCTCACTCGCCGCCGCCGCCGCCACCGACACCAGAACCGACGCTAATGACTCCTCGATACCCTCGACGTGCATCGATCCCTATATACATATTATATATACACGCGCTTGCTCTTGCATATCTCTCGATCCCGCAGCAACCTGCTGCAACTGTCTCCGAGCTTTTCGTTCCCTTAGCCTCCGAGCCACTTCCAATCTTCGTTATATTCGTCGGTCTGTTCCCACGTCGTCGACCGACTTCGGGAGCCGATTTGACGCGCCGCCGCATCGCGATGCAGCTTTGCTGCTGCGCTGCTTCGTCTTCTGGTCTCTCTCGCTCTAGTTCTCGAGTGGCCGCCACGTCGGTTATACCTCCCACGCAGCAGCGCTCCCTCCGTCTATCTACGAGATTTCACGGAAATCGCTGCGATTTTTTGCTCTTATCCCGCGCGGGGGCCAAATGGATTTTCGATGAATCTCATATCCGGCGCCAAACCGCCGCGCACTCTCTCTCACTTTACGCTGCAATCTAGAAATCGTGAAACGTCGCAATTATCATTCTGGAATTCTTTTTTTATTAATTTTTTTAAATATCTGTTCCCGTTGGAAAAATATCACAAAAAATATCGATAACCCTTCTGTCATCATTGCAATTATTACCCACACAATTATTCGAATATATGACACTAAATTACTGTGAATGGGAGCGGCATGCACAGATTTCGTGGGTCGAAAAAAAAAACCACACGATAAACGAGCATACGATAAACGCGGGAACGACAGTCGCGCCGGATAAAAAAAAACAGTCCGGGCCGGCGAGATAAACGATCTTCGTAGTTTAACGCATAACGATTAACATACAAATGGTCGCTCGATGCCGCGCGGTCATTTACAACGAAAGAATTGCCGGATGTCAACGTTATTACGGGCCCGCGCGGGGCGCGCGCTACTGTTGTGCGTCTCTTGTGTGTGAATCGCATGTCCACGACGCGTACCTGAGCGACGAAGGTGCGCGGACCACGAGTGTTTTTGTCCAATAAAACATGCATCGATACTCCTCGATGCAGTTGCAATCTCAGCGCTGACATTGAATCGCATTAACGTGACGGCAAATCGGGAGGAAGCAGCACTTTGTCCGCCACTATTTGCCTTCGTCATTTGCCTTCATAATTTAATAAAATTACCGCGAAAAAATTAACACGACGCGTTCAGTCGTCATTCGCATTTCTGATACGGGCAACGAGGGGAGGGGAGGAGGAGGGGGAAAGGAGTCTAATTATTCCGAGGAACGCTCGATGATTTATTCATGCTCCCGTTCCCTCTTCGTGACACACACGAGCGCTTTCCGAACCTCATATTTTTTTCCCCCCGATTTACACAACGTCAGGTATTGTCGACAACGCAGGCGACCGGCAGAGTTTGCATAATTTTAACTCGCCTGATGGGAATACGCGCGCTGACTCCGCGCGATCCCCGCGCGCGGAGAGCAGCGACAAACGGAAATAGAAATCTGGCATAGCCGATATATCCGCTCGGCTCGCTCGTCTCTGTGTTTCGCTGTTTGCCGTACACGCGGGTATTGAGCCATTGTACGGGGCTCTCGCGTTTATGTCGTGTGCGTCGTATATTCACCATATTCACCTGCTGCTATATTCACCGAGTCTGGGTACCGGGGGGGAGGGGGACTATTGAGAATGTTATCGAGCAGCATTGAACGGGTGCGGCGAAGCCTGTCGCCTCGCGGACGCGCCCTGCGACACATCCGACCGGCGAGCAGCTCGCTCTGTGTATAACGCGAGCCACGTGGCGCGTCCACCAAAGTCAGCACCGCGGATCCGACGCGCTGCATAATCGCAAACGCTGATATATGCACTTCACTTTTATTCTTGTCTCTCTCGTTGATTCGCTCGGCTCGCTGCATCTCGTTCCTTCCGGACAACGCGCCGGCTTGTCAGATTAGTGACAGCAGATCATTAAAAATATATATATCGGGAGCTCCATTTTTTATGATCGGAAACTGCATCCGAGGTCCTTTCGATCTGTGCATATCATGAGATCAGAACTTTTCTCGTGTGATCGAAAAAAAATTCTTTCTCGTCGACAACGAATTTTTTTTTAAAGTTTTTTTGAGGAGCCTCGTAGAAAATTATCCGTCACATTTTCTCGGAACTCCCGGACGACGGATTGGACATTGATTCGCCGCAATTCAACCGCAATTGTGCAGCACCCTTCGAGTGATTTCGCGCTCTGGATTTCGGCATCGAGGGTTGCACACAGCTGATCACTGATCAGGCGCGCGCGCGGGGCGACGGTTCGAAAGATGCAAAACGCGGGGCAATCGACGAGCGTTCGAGCGCGAAGAGCGGGAGGCGCGCCGAGATGTGAGCGGTTGGCCTCCGCCGGGTGAGCGCAGAAGTGCAGTAGTACCGCTGTTCCTGCGGCGCTTCTGGTGGCTTCTGGCCGCACGGCGGACGAAGTGTCCTAGTGAGTCCGTCGGGGCGGAAGTGACTTGACCTCATCGCTCCTCCCCTCCCCTTCGAGCTTGCAGAGTCGAGCTTAACGCGTGTCGCCCGGCTCGCCCGGTGTAATCGTCGGTCCGATCGACCGGAACCACTCGGAGTCAGCGCGGCCGGTACCGGCCGACGACCAGTGGCAGCGGCCACAAGTATCTCAGCTCGAGCCGATTCCCCGCGTCGCTCCTTCGGCATTGCCAATCGTGCATTTAGCCGACCGGTGGCTAATCCCTCGAGGACTCTCAGGGACTCTCGGTATTCTCGCTGGGTTCGCGTTACGGCGTTTCAAAGCTCGCGATGCAGCCCGGACTCTCCACTCGTGATATGTGACGATATACAGATGCGAGACACGTGAAATATTCTTCACGCGAAAACCGGAAGTCGGAGCCAACGACTTGACCTCTTGGTGATGAAATGCTAAGAGTACAATTGACCCTGCATCGACTTAAAAAAATTTCGTCGATTGACCGGGTTCGAATTTTTAATAATTAAATTTCGATAATCATCGGTTTTAGTATAATCATAGTGTTAAGTGTAAACACAATGCTGATTCGAAGACGAATAGCAGAGGCTCCGAGTTCGCAAACACGCGGGGGGTCGAACGTCGGATGAGCGATAAGTCTCTCCAGTCGACGCGAATCGCCGGCCGCTGCGTGTGTAACGCGCGATTCTAGCGCGCAGCTCGGTCCCTTTGATTTCGCAGGCTGAACAAGCAAATCCCGACAACAAAGCGATAGAAGGAAGACGCGACTCGGGCGGGCAAGGTACGACGACTCCGCTCTGCCGTTGGCCCTGCTCGCACTTCGCTCGGCTCTCTCGATGTCGGTCTCCCTGTCTTTCTCCCTCTCGCTCTTTTTCTCTATGCTATATAAAGTCGTTCACCCCGATTCAGACAATCTAGTGTCTGCGCACGGCTGCCGGCTAACCCGGGAGTGATCCGTGATTGTATTAATATCACAACACGCCCTGGCACCCGTATATACATCGCTCTCTCTCTTTCTCTCTCGTCCGGCACTTTCTCAATTCCATTCCGTCTCTCTCTTTCTCTTTCTCTCGTTCCCTCGTTGCCTCATCTCCGCGTTCGTTTCTCACTCTAGAATTCCCGCTAACCTCGCGCCACGTCGCGCGAATGAAAAGTCAAGTGAGAGAGAGAGAAATCGAGAGGGAGACACTTTAGCCCCGCAAATTTATGCGATCATCGGTGCAACGTCGCCGTTGTCACACGACGCACCGACGCCAAAATGGATCTAACCACTCGGTGGACGTGGTCAAATAATAATAAAAAAATAAGAAATAAAAATACGAACAAGTGATCCATTACTTGCAATTTTTGTTTTTGTTTTTAAGAAACAGCTGAAAATCGAAAAAATCGTCTGGAAAAATTTGAATCGCACTTATTGGATTATTCTAAATCCCCGTCCCCGAGAATTCATTCCCCGAAACTCGTCGTTGAACCACGTCGGAAATTCCCGCCACCTCCCAAAGCCCCGAAAAATCGCGCGTGTCGCACTTTCGTTGCGCGAATCGAGTACGAAAATATTCCTCGAACCTCTGCGTTCAATGTTTCTCGGCGCGAACGTTTTTTTTTTTTCTTTTTTCTTTTCTCACTCTTGAGGATCGGTGAGATGTCCCGCGCAGGTTCGGAAACGGCTCTGGAACGCGCGGCGTGACATACTCGGAGGCTTTTCCAAAAGTGGTACAATTAGGATTCCGCCGCCGGCTCTCATCGCGTCGTCGTCGTCGTCGTCGTTGTCGTCGTCGTCGTCGTCGTCGTCGTAGTCGTCTTTGTCGCTGTGTCGCTGTGTCGCGGATCTTTCGGTGATTTACGGCCGATGAGCTCCCTCCCTCCCTCTCGCTCTATCTCATCTCTCTCATGTCTCCCTCTCTTTCTCAAGCGCGCGCGACACGCTCCGCACGTTATTCCACCGCCTCCCAGCAGCGCTGCGCGGCCGCGAGACGAGGACGCTACTACTAAAAGTCTACTACTGCGCGGGTCGAAGTGACTTTTGAACGAGTTCCTATACGCACATCGCGCGCAGTCAACCGCACGGTCGCGCGGCGCGGTTCTTCTCCTCGGCTCTCGGCTCTCGGCGCACGACGCCGCGCATATTGTTCTATTTATGTAACCATTGTTCATCCATCGTTCGGGATAAATTTAGCGCGTGGACCCGCAGAGACACCGTCGCGGTCTGCGCGATCACAGAGAGTCGCGCAGCACGCGGGTCGAGAGCGCAGATGACTGCTGATGCCGAGCCGACGATTGTGTACCCCTCACCCCTCCCCCCCGCCACCGCAGTCACCCCGGAGACTCTTTCTCTCGCTTTTTCACTCGATACCTTTCCTGCTCGTGTCCCCGTCGCCGGTTTCTCATCTCTCATTCTCGTTCTCGTCTCTTTATATCTCGCTCATTCGCTCATCCCCGCGAGCGAGCGAACAGCAGCAACAGCAGCAGCAACAGCAGCAGCGCGGAATGCTGCGCGGGGCCGACTTCTTAAATGTTTCGCTCCCGACGCGCCGCGCACGGCTTCTTCGATCCCTCGCAGCTCTTTTACTCAGCTGCTGCTGCTTCTGCTGCTGCTGCTACTGCTAACGACGTCGTCGAAGCCGACGCTGTTGTCGTGCGCGAGATAACTCTCCCCGCTCGCGCTGCCGCTGTCCCCCCGTTGTGCTATTAATGATACCGATCAATTTAGAACTATTGGGTTTCCCAATTAGCCAATCGGAAGCGAACCCGCGGAGCGCGATATGCGCGTCGTACGCGCCGGCTTCGTGAGCCTTCGTCGCGCTGCCGCCGCGAGACACGATGATTGAAATATATACAGCTTTCGGTCAGTGGTATATGTTCCATATACGCATTATATACGGGTCGTCTCTATAGTATTTCGCAACGCTCTTCGTCTACGAGATGATCCCAAAGACGGATCGCATGTTGCAGGAATTTTCGGTTTGTCCCGCGGTGTAACACATCATCGACGATTAATCGGCCTCCGCGAATATTCGCGCGTTAAATCGAACGTACGCCGCGACATTCGAACAGAATTTCGAGTGTCTCTCTCTCGTTCGCCGTGCGCAACACGCGCCAAAAACGCGCCTCGAGTGTTATTCGTCGAGCGTTATGTGTCGCGAGCGGATTCCTCGACACGTCGCGAAAACTCGCCGGCCAATGTGCTCGGCTGTCACGCCGGGGCGTCTCGGCGGAAACAAGAGAAAAGCTCTCGCTGCTGCGACCGGAGCGAGGACCCGCGAGAGAAAGCTATCAATTATGAGCGCATAATTCCGTAACACGTGTTCGCCGGCGTCCGGATAGACCGGGCATAGCTCATCGCGATTCCGTTGCGACTCTGCCAACTGCAGTATTTTCGCCCTTTAGCACTCGCTGTACGTTCGATGGTCCGTACGATCGGACGAGAATCCCGCACGCGACGCGTAACACACTGTGTGTCACGTCGTTCGTCGTCGAGCATCATCGTCTCGGTTTCTCATCTTCTCCGAAATTTTTCGATTTTACAGCTATTTCCCACTCGTTCGTCGTCGAGCATCATCGTCACGTCTCGTTTTCTGGTGTTCCACGAAATTTTTCGATTTTACACTTATTCTGTATACGCGGGATATTTTAGCACGTGGGATTTAACGCTCGCACCATAGACGGACGTGATTTATATCACTCTTAAAAGCGTCATTACTCCGGAAGGGAACCACGCGGCGTTTCTCGCCTCCCCGTCTATCCCCACCCTCTTTTTCCTGCACGACCACAACGCGGACACGCACTGCTAAAGACGTCAGCGAATACGTGTTTACCGTGCGCGATGCAATACCCGCCGAGTTATATTCCCCCGTCGACAGTCGTGGAAACTATTATTGGATCTGATTTATGGATTTGTTTGGGCAGATTTTCATAGTTTCGCGGGACTGTTTCTCTCGCGCGCGCGTCTTGTTATGACGTTCCGAGTTATAAAATCATCGCGTCCCTCGTACGAGGCGAAAACGAGGCGTTCGCTTTGCCTCGACGCGAGAACCCGGACTGTCGAGTCCGAGTCGAGCAAGTTTACGACCTCTGTTCGATAATCATGATTTCGAGGCTCTGATCTCGAGCCTGTAACTATTAATTTTTATTAAAAAAGAAACTGTTCCGAAAAATGAGTCAAGGTGTATTACATTTTTTTTAATTGATTCTAATAAAATGTTCCAATGAATATCGCGGTTCGCGCCAAAATTTTGGCCCGTGGCGAAGACGCGATTCTCGCGAAGTGAATAAATTGGCCCGGTGCGACTGTCGCGCGGGGATTAGAACCGCGGAATTTCATCATCGCGGATGGCTAGCTGGCTAGACTCGCGATGTGTATGCCGTACGGGTTATAATCACGGACCGGGTCGGGCGCGATTCGTGTACACGAGAAAGGGGGGAAAACTGCACGCGCCACGCGGGTTTCGTCGTCGCGATGAGCCCGTAAGGAATAATGGCGAGCGAGGGAAGAGAGACGACGAGAGGAAAAAGAGAGGAAGACGAGACGAAGACTATGACGAACAGCTGCGAGCGAGCGGCTCTTATAAACGACGGCAGCGACGGCGCTCAGACGACGCGTACTAATAATTATAGCTTTGTGCTTCGCGCGAGCGCGGCCCATCCGACGATGCAAATTAACACGACGCGAGCGTAGACGGAGACGCCGATATTCCCGCGCGGCAGTCGCGTGTGACCTATAACCGCGGAGACAGAGAGGAGAGAGAGAGAGAGGATCGTAGACTCGTAGACGCACTTTTAATAAGCCGGGAATAACGAGCAAGGGTGGCTCGGGCGTTCGACAATTATATCATCGGGACAATTATACTCAAAGGGTCGCTGCGACGTGGACACGCGGACGTTGAGCTTGCGAGAGAAAATTTAGCGCGCAGCATTTAGCGTTTAGCGCGCGGACCTCGAGTGACAAACGGCTTTTGTGACGAAATATTCGGAGCTCGCGAAAATTTAATATGGAAAATGACCAAAACCAAAAAGAAAAATCTAATGACTGAAAAGCTAAAAAGGGAAACAAAGTTAAAGAAAAATTGTACACGTCGATAATTCGAAATAATGTGAAAAATAAAGTAGACAAACGGCCGTCGCTGAAATGCAACCCGACGAGCGAACTTGAGGGATGTATCGGAGGGCTGCAATCGATATCGGGATGGACTCTCCGACGAGTAGTCAACTGATTGCGGGGCGCGCGGAGGGGGAGTCCAGGCGAGCGAGGAAGCACATATATCTATATATATATACGTATACCCATATAACTCGCTATCCGTGAGGGGCAAAGGGCGAGTATGGCCGGAGCAGATACAGACGTAGCAGCGCCGAATCGGACACGTGTGAGTATGGCGCGCCGTACGCGCTTCACGTACGGACACAGACGGCCGGGACACGGACGGACTCAGTTCCGAAGAAAAGAAGAACTTGGCAAGAGGACCGCCATCTCTTGGCCACCGCGCGGACCTCGGTCGCGCGATCGTCGTTTCCCCCTCCTCGCCCCCCCTGCATCGAGAACCTTTTTTACCGTAAAAACGACGCTCTTACAAATTCCACGTGTGGTGCGCGCGCTCGCGTCGCTGCTCTTCCTCGTCTCCTTCGCTCTCTTCGTCTCTCCGTCACTCTCACTCCGTGTGTCTCTCTCTCTCTCTTTCTCTGCTTCCTTCCTCCTCGTGGCCAGATGTGTCTTGCTGAGACGGAGACGCGGAGCAACACGTTCCAGTCGCTGACTCGCTCGGTTCGGTTGCGCGAAACGCGTCGATTTGATCGGTATTTCCTGGGGCAGGGGGAGGGGGGAGGGGGGAGAGGGAGAGCGTCGTGCCACCCAAGTTAGCGACGGACGATTATATATCCGAGCGCGATTCATTGAAACTTCGACTTTTTAAACGCGCTCCCCGCTTCCCCTCTGAAATTGTTTCGATTTAATTGGTATTTTTATTGCCGATCCTCGCGGGGGGTGCTCCAAATGTGGTCGCGAACGCCCGCGGCGAGTCGCGATGACGACGATATTCGCGCGGTGTGCAAAGGAGACTGCGAGGAGGACGGAAGATCGTGCCCCCTCCCTCGACGGGGCAGATACAACCCCGGGGCCGAAAAACTGCCCAAATCGAGGTCATGAAATTTTTCGTTCATATTTATTATTCATATTATGCCAAAACCCAATAAATCACAAAGTGGAGAAGCGTCGCAGGATTCCCGAGTTAAAATTTAGACCCTCTGCAAAACCGAAATTTAGTAGTCCCGCAAGGTTCCTGACACTCCTCAAAACCTCAGAAAGTGGCAGATACTACCCAATTGGAGTAAACGGAGACTACTGCGGGGCTGACATTTTTTGCTTAAACCTCCGTGAACTTCCACTTAGGTTGTACAGAGTGAGATGAGGTTCCTAGACTCTTGTATAAACCTCCAAAAGTGGCATATTTTTCCCGTTTTGATTCAACGAAGGGTATTGGAAGGGTTTAAATTTTAACTCGGGTTATCGTTTGGGTTTAAGAAACATCGTCAATCTCGTTCTCTCGGTGCTCGGCGCGGGCGAGAGTCGCTGGGCGCCGAGACGCGGAGTCGACAACGACATTCTCGGCGGTCCAATAAAGAAAAGAGTGCTTCAAGTCCCTTTTCCTTGCTGTCCCGCTCGCGTCCCCGGAGAACCCGTTCCCGCAGGAAGACCAGATTTATGTGCAAAACTCCCGTTCCGGCGTCTCCTATACTCTCCGCCCTTCGGCGCGCGCGCGTCTTCCCTCTTCGTTTCCGCGCGGACATCGCGTTCCCCTCACGACTCTATCTCCCTCTTCGCCGCTTGGCTCTCCACCCGCAAACTGCGCCGCTTGACGGAGACGCCGGAGAGACGATCCCTCAGGACTCACGGAGAATAAACTTGCCACGGCAGCGATCGCGCGAAATCTGCATGTCCGTTCGCTCTCCCCGAATCGCAGTTTTTCCACAGCGTTACTCGATTTCCGAAAAAAAATTCGTCCAGGTGAAATATCACGAAAATCACGAAATTCGTTCGATCTGTCGGTTCGCGAAGTGCCGTTTCCACTTCAGCGCGCCCGACGAATCCGCGCACGAGAAATTGATTTCATCCACTTACTCCGCGAGTCCCTAATGTTCATGAAAGCATAATGCCGTCGTGACGTCGGTAGCGTCGCTGCGATTCGCTATATATGTACATACATATACAGGTATACACACACATACATATATATCGCGTAAACCGCGTGTACAGCGAGTTACGAGTGTATCCGAGGTTCGCGGCTTCGCGGAATTTATTCCCGGGGTAAAATTGTGATACACCGCGCGAGCGAATCGTCGCGAGCGCGGGAGAGGAGACCGAAGAGAGGAGAACTTGGTTTCTGCGCCGCAGACAGCGCGGCATCCGAGATGCGCGCCGCGTAATTCGACGTGCGCGTTGCGCGCGCGGACCGAAGGAGCCGATGAAAACACGGTTTCTGTCTTAAGGTCCTCAATGATTCAGCGCTCCCGACCGCGAGTGCGTGTGTGTCTCGCTCCTCTCCGCGCTCGCTCGCATTCTCCCGGTTATATTGCGCGCTCTGGTGGACAAATCTAGGAAAAAATGTTCGAGGAAAAAATGGCCGGGGAACGAATGGCCGAGGAAAAAATTGTCGCGTTTAAATCGCATGTTTGTGTGGAAGGGGACTCGGCTATTTTTACTCGGGTGGACCCGACGTTCCTCGGCGATCGCTATGCTGGAGATGACCAGACGCCTTTTTTTTAATTCATTTAATAGCGTCGCGATTGATTCCACTCGATGGGAATCATACGCGAAGCTGACCTTCCGTTATAACGAGTCGGCCGCGTGATATTTATTCATTTGTAAGGAAAATACATTCTGCGAAACCTGAGTTGAACAAAAAAATAAAATAAAATAACTATCTCATCTCCAAGGAATTGTGAAGGAGAAGATTTAATATCGAACAAATCGTCATTGTAACGCGAGACTCTATCGTATCGACGATAGCGGTAGAATTAATACCGTGCTGGAGATACGTGCACAATCGTATATACGTTTACTACAATATGCTGTTGCTGTTACTGTTGCTGCTGCTGTTACTGCCGCTGCTGCGGATAGTAGGTTTTCATGACGGTAATAAATCTTTAAACCCGTCGGCCGGTAACTTGCCGCGGATCTTAGCCGCGTTCCGGCGTCGTATATATATATACAGATATACAATACATATATATCCGCGATCATGCTTGCCGCGATCGCTCGCTCGCGCTCTGCCATATAACACAAAAGTTCTAATTTTCTCGTTGAATTCCGAGCACGCGCGTGACACTTAGGAATATCGCGAAGAAAACGTATCGGCGGGCGAGTCGCGTTGCGCACAGTCGCGAAGCAGCGCAGAGTTACAACTGCGAGTGCGGCGCGCGGGGAGCTGAAGTGGAAGCGAAGGAGGAGGAGGAGGAGGAGACGCGTGCATTTTACATTGGTGCGTCACGCCTTTCACGAAAAATCACCGAGCAAAAGGTTCCCAGCGTTGCGCTCGGCTTGGCAGCACTACGATCGCTATATGACACCGTCTGTATATACATATACCGCCTGTGTACCGATTACACGCAGACGATTTGAAAGTAAGCGAGCATCGCGTTTGCGTGTGTGTATATCTTTTTTATTTCGTGTCGCGAGCATCGAGCATCTCGTTTAATAGGCAAGCGCGAGCGTCCTCGTCGTCGCCGCGTCTCGTACGTATGTACGGCATGAATTAGAACGACTCTACGATGAGATGGTAATAGCAATGAGTTTCTTCGCTGTTTATACGCGCTTCTTTTTTTTTTTGTTCTCTTTCTCTTTTTTTTCAGTATGGAGCGCGCGGGTGTCTCGTAAATACCGATCGATCCGCGGATCTCGCGTGAAACGACGACGTCTGATCGCTTCGATTGGGTGTTTAATGATTTTAGCTTCTGTAAAAACGCTGTTTGAACTGACGAAAAAAAGTCACCGGCGCCGAAGCCTCGTCTGTGTCCCGGGACTGGACGCGCGGCGGGTTTTTACTCTCGGAGATGAAAATACGCAGTCGAATTGAGTGCTCATAGTGGTCATCATGTTCGTCGTGTGTACGTCGAGGGCGTTGCAGGCGATGGAACGCGACGTAGGTGGAGGCGATGGAGGAGAGGAAAGGGAAAGAGAATCAAAGAGAGGTGAACGAAGACGAGCGAAGACGAAGAGACGGAAAAGACGAGGGCGACGGCAGAGCCCGGTGTCGATTAACGATTCCGCACGCGATACGGAGACGCGTGACCTGGACGGTTCCCACGCGCCCCACGACGCGGAACCCGCCGCGCCGCGTGTGATATCGATGTGACGTGTCAAATACGTGATCATACTTTAATGTACGCACGAGAGACAGAGAGAGAAATGTCGTGTTTATGTGGCGAGAGAAAGGAAGACCGAGAAAGAGAGAGAGAGAGAGAGAGAGAGAATCTCGATGCCGGTGGTGCCGGCTGGTGGGGGGAAAATAACACTTTGGAAATTACCAACCTCGCACGGTGTCATCATAACTCCGAGTCCGCCGTCGCGCATCGTGTCCTCGTCGTCGTTGTCCCGAATACCGATAAGCGCCCTGCCGTACGGCGTCGCGATTGGCTCGCGAATCAAATTCAAGCGCGTCACGCGGATTATTCCGTACGCTCGATACTATCGACATGCTCGATCGGCAATGATGTACGATATTGGCAACGAAGATTTATGCCAGCGATGACAGTTCGTGTTCGTTTTTTTTTTTTTTTTTTTCCTTATTTCTTGCTCGACGCGGAGACGACGATAATATCGATATAAACGAATGGAAATTGCGCGGCACGAGCGTCGTCATCATTTTTCCCATAATCGAATCTCTCGATCGGTCGCGCTGCTCCGGCTCGAGCCGAGTCTCGCGTTATGAGGGGAATACGCGGATGGCGCGGGCGCGTGAGTCGCTTCCGGTAATACGTACAAGCATTTTCCTCTGAATACGCAGACGTCGACTGTGTCGTTGATTTTAATCGGACACCCGCGCGTCGCGTTGCCGTAAATCACGTAATTTTTTATTACACGTTCGTTGCGTGTTCGTCGAGAGTCGTTGTCGAGTCATATTAAAGAAACGGAATATGTGTGTTATTTTCAATTTATCGCTTGAATAAAAGTAGCATTGATTGCAGTAACAGGCAATTTCTATTTAAGATTCGGACCACCGAAATAAAAATTTGAAATACAGAAATTCACCGTCCAAACTGTCAATTTTTATTTTTCTCTTTTTCGCCGTTGACCCATTGACGATGTTAGTCTATTGAGTCAGTGCACAGAGTCGACCGAGAGCACAGGAAAAATATCAACGTGCGCACAAACCAGCCCCACCTTACGGCCGGTTTGTCACGCAGAGGGAAGAAGAACAGGCGCGTCAACGCGCGCCGAGCACTCGCGGCATTCCGTCATGCTCGCGTTTCCCAGATCAAAATAATGTTATGCGCCACTCGGACGGTCTTATGATCATAAATATTAAGAGTCCGCGTGCGGGCCGCGCGCTGTAGGTCGCAGTCCCTGGTAATACGCATAATACACGCGATGTGTATATACACGTACGTCGAAACATGTCGCGGACGCCGAAGAAACGCCACACGACCGTTAGGAATCCGCGTTGCGCGCCGCGACAAACGCGCAGCACCCACTCGTCCAGATTCCCCGGCAGCAACCCGGCCGCTCATATCGCGTTCGTTATTACCATCGGGGACACGAATATGGAATACGAATTCGAGTCGACTGCGCGCACGTAAAATATGCGACCCGCTTGTCGTCCACCTATATATAAAGGTGTGTATATGTAATATGTAAATATAATCCTCTATTAAAAAGTGCATGAGCAACCATTGTTGTCAATATAGATCGGCCTCTGATTGGTCGTGGACCGTCAAGATCGGCCGTTCGTTGTTTAACAGCGCGAGATTTGACAGTTTGTCGTAATAAGCGCTGCAGCACTGTTTAATCTACGGTGACCCCGATTTGGGCGTTTTTCGGCCCGGCGGCCAGATCTACGATTTCTGACAAACTGTTCGACCAAAATTTTTTTTTTTTCAAAATCAACTAAAAAAGGGTTGTAACCAGTGTTTTCAGGGGTAGAATGTGCGACTTGAGAACGATGGTATAGGTTAAAAGTCGATATTTTGAAAAAATAAATTTCGTGACCCCGATTTGGACGGTTTTCGGCCCGGCGGCCAGATCTACGATTTCTGACAAACTGTTCGACTAAAATTTTTTTTTTCACAATCAACTAAAAAAGGGTTGTAACCAGTGTTTTCAGGGGTAGAATATGCGACTTGAGAACGATGGTATAGGTTAAAAGTCGATATTTTGAAAAAATAAATTCCGTGACCCCGATTTGAGCAGTTTTTGGCCCGGCGGCCAGATCTACGATTTCTGACAAAATGTTCGACCAAAAATTTTTTTTTTCAAAATCAACTAAAAAAGGGTTGTAACCAGTGTTTTCAGGGGTAGAATATGCGACTTGAGAACGATGGTATAGGTTAAAAGTCGATATTTTGAAAAAATAAATTTCGTGACCCCGATTTTGTCGGTTTTCGGCCGGGCGGCCAGATCTACGATTTCTGACAAACTGTTCGGCCAAAAATTTTTTTTTTCAAAATCAACTAAAAAAGGGTTGTAACCAGTGTTTTCAGGGGTAGAATATGCGACTTGAGAACGATGGTATAGGTTAAAAGTCGATATTTTGAAAAAATAAATTTCGTGACCCCGATTTAAGCAGTTTTTGGCCCGGCGGCCGAAAAATTATAAAATCGACACATCGCGTTCCGCCTGGCGGCATTTTCTTCATTGAAAAGTTTTCTTTCGAATGCAAAAAGAAAATCCCGATTATATTGATCCAAAGAAAACTTACACCGATTTTAGTAAAGTTTAAAATTAACCCTGAAAAATGTCCAATTTTAAAGTGAAAAGTATGCACTCGGTGTAAAAACTGCGTTGATTATCATTTTTATCGTCAAACCTTTTACCATCTTGTTCTTTTTGTGTCGCGACAACGGGACGCGATTTATGTCGCGTCCGCAGAGAAAAGAAAACCAGAGCTCGAGAGTTTCGTGCTCGCGAGCGGCCGGAACTTCGATCGTCCGGTGAAGTCGCTGGTCTTCTTCGTTGCTCATGTGCGATCTTTCGCGAGAGATTCTCACAAATACGGACGCACCGGTTCAGCGGTCGGCGTGTCGACGCTCGTCGGGGCGATCGACGCGCGAGCGAACGATCGAGCGTTCGCGTGAAACCAGGTTCGATAAATCGAGAAGCAAACGGCGGGGCCCCTGAATACAAATGACCGAGACGTGACCTCGGGGACGTCGCGACGACGACGACGAGCGCCAGAGACTGCGAACGTCGTGCGGGCTCGCGCGACATTGAAAGGAATGCGAATGTACGCGTTATGAGAGGTTCGCGCACTGCTCGCGGCCCAGTTTGCCGCGCACGCGCGCGAACTTCGCCACCGGTCTGGAAGATACCTCGATGACGATGACAAACGTCCTTTGATCGTTCCCGATCGCTCGTGAAATTGGCATTCCGTGTATCGGTTTTTTTGCTTCCTCACAGATGAAGATTTATTTCATGAAGAAAAATGTTTCGAGTTTTTCATGCCAGTATGCTTAGAATTGTCTAAAACGTCGAAAAAAGTGATCTAGAAAAAAAGTACACTGAAAAAAATGAATAGTTGTGATTACCAATCGTTGGTCAGAGCTACCAATATTTTAGTAACTGCAACCAATATTTTGGTATATCGAACCAATGATTGGTAATCACAACTACTAATTTTTCTCAGTGTACAGAAGAAAAAAAAATGAAGGCCGCGAAGGCGGAGAAGACGAGACTCCGGCTGCTGCTGAGCTTCGTTCGCGTCGCGGAGCTTCATCGGAACCCGCTCGATTTCCGGATAATCCATTCCCTTGACTTTGCCTTCTACTGGATCAAAATCCCGGCGATGTCGCGCGGGAGCGGCGAGACTCTGCGCGTCGTTAATGCCGGATGAGGACCACCCAAGGTCGCGGTGGGAAGACCGGAGTATCACGCCGGTGTCAATTAATGAGTCGGCGGGGCCCGCGTCGTCGTCGTCGTCGTCCTCTTCTTCGTCGTCGTTGTCTTCCTCGGCGTCTTCGTCGTCCTCTTCTTCCTCGCCGTCGCCCAGGCGAACAGTGTCGTACGCTTTAGCTTTTAGCTCTTGGCGCATAGTATACACCACGGGACGAGGAGCGAGTCGATGAAGAGCCGCGTGTCGACGGGAGAAGCCAGCAGCGACGATCCAACCTACCGACCGGCCAACCGGCCGACCGACCGGCAAGAAGGAGCCGAGCTGCTACTCATCGAGACTCGCTATGGTTTTGTCGCTCGGGTTCCCGGTAGGCTGCCATAATAAATACATAATATGCACATAAAGGCGAGCCGGCGCGATCGAAATGATCAAGCGAAATCCTCACTCGAGTGTCCTCTTTCTCCCTTTTTCTCTCTCCGTTTCTCTCGCTCGGCCGACCTCACTCGGTGGGTGGCGGCGCCTCGCTCCCCTTCTCCTCCTCCTCCTCTCCTCTCCACCACCCTACTCCACTGTCCCTTGAATTATGTCCAAGTCCAGTGGGATCTTTTCTCCTATGCCTCGAGCTCCTTCCCCACTGCTGCTGCTGCTGCTGCTGCTGCGGCGCTATCGCGCACCAGGATCACCGCGAATAATTATTACTTCTCCTCGCGACGCGCTTTTACTCTGTCCCACGGCGAACGACCACGGCGCTACCGGTGTTCTCTCGCAGCGTCACGTCAAACTTTATGTCCCCCCCCCCTCTCCCCCCGTCCACTCGCCCCTCACCCCGCGGCATTCCCGGTCTCCGAAGAAACCCATCGCCGCCTTATTTATCTAATTAATAATCATTAAGAACTCCTCGAGGTTCTTTCGCGTTAAACCGGCTCCCAGCGAGCGCGTGACGGTCTCGATGATTTTACCCAGCATTTGCGGAGTTTATTTAATTAGCGCTTCTTCTTTAGATTTCTCTTTTTTTGTTGTTTGTTTCTTTTTTTCTCTCTCAAGGTCTCGTTAATCGATCCGGCCCGGCGATGACGGACGGTTCATGTTGGTAAAGTTGCGCGTGCAGAGGGCGACTGGTCGGAAAGGACCAAAATGAAGACCGCGGCGACGATGACGCGGTACAAGATCAAGGGACGCGGTGTGCGCGAGTCTCGGCGCTCCCGCAATCCTGAAATCGCTCGTCCGGCGATCCCGCTCGCGATCCTCGGCGTCGACGAGGACGCGCACCGGATCCAGAGAGCCCTCCCCCCCCCCCCCCCCCGCCCCGCGGGGCGAATTCGCGCTCTCCTTTCTTCTGCGGATTATATTTGTCCGGGTGGACGTGCATTCTGCCGCGTTGTTTTTGCCTACGCGTCGAAGGGACCACCGCCGAGATGAAGCTGTCTCCTTCTTCTTCTTCTCCGTTGTCGTCTCTCTCGTTCCTTACTAGAAGTGAGACAGCCAGAGAGAGACAGAAAGACAGGGAGTGGGAGAGAGCGACGGATAGATCCTGTGATCCGTTTCCGACTCCCGCGTCATCTCGCCGAGGAATCCGTCATCGTTGGTAGCTCCAATGCGTCGTATTTCGGCGATTCTCATAGGCTTCGTCCTTTCCAAGACTCGCACCCAACGCAACGCAAGATGGGATCTTAATCCTCGGTTCTTCGTCCACTGAGTTTCAGACCCTGAGTCGTATTGGCAGTTTTGCAAATCCAACACTGAAAAAAATCAGTAGTTGCGGCTACCAATCATTGGTTAGATCTACCAAAATATTGGTTGCAGTTTCTAAAGTATTGGTATCTTTGACCAACGATTTTGGTAATCACAACTATTCATTTTTCTCAGTGAACATTGGCTGCATGAACTTTTGCGCGATTTCAAGTCTCTCTCTCGTACGACCAACCAACCAACACAAAGTGGACGTTGATTTCTTGCGTCCAGACTAACCGCCAGGTGTGTGGGTCAATTTTATTACCGACTGTCAACCGCGTTGATATATATCAAGCGACATGCGCGCCGTTTTGGTCCGATGACAAATTTAACACAGTTTACGCACGAGACGACCGAGGACGTAAGGGAAAAAGTATTAAAGCCTTGCACACACGTACGAACAATATATGTAGCCTCGCGAATGGTCAGACACAGGCGTGCGGATATTTAATAATTTATATTATGCACGGCAGATATAAATCGACGGCGCGGTGAAGAAGTCATGATATATGGGCTAATTTGACATATCGCCGAGGCCGACGATCGAAGCTGCCATGTACGGCCGAATGGCCGACTGTAAATTACTGGCACGTCGCGTAAAAAGCTCCCGAGGTCTCGGAGCCTCCGACCCTCGCTCTCCTCCCCCCCCCCATCCCTCTTTCCCCGGCTTCTCTTGATGGACTCTCTCGCGACTGTCCATCGCCCTGTCAAAGCCTCATCGACACTCACGCGTATACCCATTAGCCGATGCCCCTCGTCCTCGCCGTCCTCATCCTCACGACGACGACGACGACGACGAATCCTTCTCGTCGTTCCTCTTGTTTTCTCGCTAATTCGGTGAAAACCTCGGAGTTCCGACGAACAGCGACAGGTCGACCGTTCGACGCGGATCGTCTCGAACCCGAAAACGTTTTCTTACTCGCGAAGCGCGATGTTTATTTGACAAGTGGGACGATCACTCGAAATCGAGGCCGAATCGACTGTCTCACCTCGAAGCACCGAAACCCGCGACTCGCTTCTTTGTAGAAAATGCAAAGCATTTATTTGTCGCTTCGCTCAAATGATGCGGAAAAAAAATATAGCTGCAAATTTGATCAATTTTCAAGATACATCGAACTGTCCTCGAAAATTCGTGCGGGAGGGAGATGAACAATCACGAAAATATAATTTACCCCATCAGAACGACAACGTCAATGGCAGAACGTCTGCGATTCATTAAATCCGAACAATTTGCTCCCCACTATCCGAAAGTCACCGTCGCTATCTTCCATAAATTGTATTCCGGGCATAGGGGTTGGGAGGGGGAGGGGGTCGGAGGTTGTTATTCGAAGTGCCGGGCGCGCGCGCCACGCGCCAGCCAACGGGGAGTCGCCCTGTGATTCATTATAATCTCCGAACCTGCCTGGAGCCCCGCGCGGAGCTTACGCCAAATCTGCATGCCTATCGACTATAAATGCCCCACGCCGTTTCGTACCACAGTCGCGCCCACCGCCGTACACACCAAAGCCCCGTAATATATATGTGTATATGTATACCGCGCGCATTCCAACGAGAAAACGCGCGTTGACTTACTTCGGGAATATAAATTCGCGTTTGGCGTTGTCATGAGGAGCGTGGCTTATTTACAACGTGCAATAAAGTCTCGCTAGGCTCAATTTTCCAACGAAGATTCTCCGTCCTTACGAATCGAAGAGGGGGCGATGTTTCTTATTCGTGCACAGAGACTATCGATGCATCAATGATCATTGTTGAAAACACTTGAAGGCAAAATCCAAAAGAGGCGAAATAACATCAGGTAAAAAAAAAGAGGGAAAGAAAAAAGCGCCTCTCGCGTGTCATTTCCTCCTGTCGCGCCCCCCCCCCCCCCCCCCCGCGGGCTCGTCGGTCGTCCGCGAAAATCCAAGTGGGTTAGCGGCGATCGCCGGGGCGAAGAGAGGAATGGAAACGGAGAGAGGAGAGAAATAAAGAGAGAGGCGGGAGAGAGAGACAGATACAGTGGATGCGGGGGTCGAGCGGAGGACGAGCAGATCGACGCTTGTCTCATTTCACTTTACAAGGGGATCTAAAAATCGACGATACCTTTGACAGCTATTGCGCAGCAGTCTACCCCCGCCCCTCGGGTAACAGCCCGATAGTCGAACACAAATTAAATCTAAAATATACAATAAGCAGGGATACAATCAATAACCGAGACTCCCACTCGTCTCTCTCTCGTCTCTCGCTTTCTTTTCGCGTGCTCTTCCGCCTATCCCTGGCCTCCCGGGGCATCCGACGCGAGAGCCGTGATATGTCGGTAATTAAAATCCGTTACGAAGCACCAACAATACGCCTCCCCTCCCCCGCCCCCCGCACCCGTTGCGAGTGCCAGGGCGCGACGCCGTTGCCGAGGCATCTCGACGTGCCAGTCGTCGCGACTTGCGCTCGGCAAAAGTATCGAGAGTGCAGAGGGAATTAGAGAAAAAGTGAAAAAAAAGAGAAAAAGAAAGAAGCGAACAAACGAAAACAGAATAACGGAGGGTTCGCTGTCTGGGTTTCGGAGGGAGGAGGGAAAACCTTGCGGAAAACATGGGGGGGGGGGAAACGAGAGGACTGAGGATGTCGATGTGGAAAGTCCTGGAAACGCTGGTGTGACGGTCGTGTGTACGGATTACGGTAAATTGTGAAAAATGATTGCGCCCTTATTGACGCGAACCCGGCGGGTACCGAGTCGCGGGGGTGGGTGGGATGAGGAGGGGGGAGCTCCGTCGGTGCGACAGCCATTAGTGATACTGCGAAATTGTTGCTTCCAATCATACGCACTCGAGTTGAATACTTAAACAGCCCCGGGGTTCCGTGGGTGGGGGGGGGGGGGAGGGGGGAGGGCGAAGAGGAGAGAAGGAGAAGAGGAGAAAGAAACGATCGCGTTTTTCTCGCCCTCGAACGCGTCTCACTGTCGCTCTCCTCTCGTCGTCGTCGTCGTCGAACGACGAGCAGAAGACCGAGAGCTGAGCCCCCTTTTTCGGTCGACGCGCGGCGTTCTGACGTGCAGAACCGTCGCGTCCTCGAGTTTCTCCCGCCGACGACGACGACGAGGAGGAGACTGAGATGCGGAGGTTGAGACGATCACCGAACCATACTCAGCATTGATATGTACCACCGATCTATTAAGCACCGCGCGACAGCCGCGCGGACGCCGCTTCCGCTCGCGTTCGAAGCTGCTCATCCGGTTGCTCATCTGTTTTTTTTTTTTTTTTTTTTTTTTTTCTTATCTGTTTGACAAGCTGCTCCCGATTCTTTGCTCGCTCTCGATTCCAACGTCGAGCCACATCGCCTCGAGACACCCGCGGGTTTATCGAGTTAGGCGCGTTTATCGTTTAGGGGAAACGATATTCGATGGACAAACAGATGAAACGAAACATTGAGCGAGTCGACGAAGTATTTGCAAATCAATATTCGTGGCGCGAACGAATATATTCGGAGATTTACGAGAAAATAAAAAATCGAGATTTCGACCCAAAGCCGGAAGTCGTTTTAATTCCGAGCGACCGTTGGTCGAGCGGCGAGACCGCTGCTGCGCCGCCGAGATTAATCAGCGATCGATTCGCGTTGATTGCGGCGTATAGCGTGCGAGCTTGGTGTCCGTGGATGCGTCTCTTCCGGGCTCGCATTGTCGGAAAGACCGCCGGGCACACAAGTCGCCTCGCTCGCTGACCCTAGCGTGTTAGCGCTTCCGGTCATTAGGCCGGGCCTCCCGTCGCTCCGACAGATATTACAAACATACACACATAAACACAAACACCGGACACACACACGTGCCGATTGTAATAATAATGCGAAGCGTCGCGTTGGCCTTCGGGCCGTATGTCATGCAAATTCGATCTCGAATTAGCATATGAATATTGATTTCCATCCGGCGAGCAGGAAATGAAAAATAAAATGAAAAACACACACACAAAAAAACGGAGGAAATAAGAGCCGCGATTCGGCTGTTTATCCGTCGGTCGGCGCGCGCACCGATTGTCCGCGTTCATTGTCCGCGTCGCCACGACGAAAGCCCGGAACGATTAAAAATAATTCAACATTTTTACGACCGCAGCGACCCGAACGATCCGCTAGCAAGACGAACAAGCGAGGAATATTGTTTAACGACCCGACGTAAATAACCGCGAAACATTTTCTTGTCTCGTCCTCGGCTGATAGAGAAAGAGAGAGAAAGAAAGAGATAAAGCGAAAACTGGATATTCGGCGGGGAGCCGATAAATTTTCATAAAATCCGAATAAAGATGAATAAAGGAGCGATAACGCATGTCCTCTCGCTGCTGGCTGCCGCGCGCGGGGCTTTCGCGACCCGCGCCCGACGAACCCCGCCGGATTCTGCCGATCTTTCGCCGCGGCGCGGTGAAGCTGCCGAGACAGCAGCGGCAGCAGCAGGCAGCAGCAGCAGCAGTGCGAGGGGTGCCACCCGCTGCGACTCGGCCCCCCCATCGACACCTGACAGGCCGCCGGCTACTACCTACAAATTACTTAACATCCGACTGGGATGCGACTGAGGGGCGTGCGAGGCCCGGCAACGTTCTCCCGCTTCAACTTTGTGCCCTTCCCCCCCCCCCCCTCTCCCTCTCCCCAACCTCAACCGCCCCTGCAACGTCTTCCATCACTAAAGTATCGATAGGATCAATGCAAAGCTTGTACGACAGGAAGCTGCCATGAAATATCCGTCCGATGATGCTGCTGCTGATGCTGATGTTGATGCTGATGCTGTTTCAGCAGGATCGAGCTGCCGGAACAGCAGCAGCATCGGAACCCAGTAGCAGCAAAAGCAGCAGCAGCATCAGAGCCAGAAGCAGCACGCTTCACGGGCCACCTACGGCCCTCTGCATAATTCATTTATAAAGTCGTCGCGTCACGTGCCGCCTTTCATTAAATGCTAATTCCAATTACTCGAGTCGCCCGTCGCCCGCTGACATAATGCCGAATTGGCCACCGCTGCCGCCGCCGCCACCGCCGCTACCCGATATATAACCAGTGTAGGTTCCACAAACGCGCGCGAAGGACCCTGGGCATATCAGTGTCCATTAAGCGGGATTGATCGCGCGCGGCCAATGCGGAAAGACGGAGATCCCCGAGAGTTCATTGAAAATCGTCCAGCCTGTCAAGCATCTATCCGTTGGAGACCTTTCGATATATCCGAGAGATTTGTCAAATTTGTTTTCCTAAGCGGCTTCGTGTCATCATCGGCGCTCCGAATCCCTCGTTCGTATTTCTCGAAGCCGCTGCTGCGGGACCCCGCGTTCCGATCTCTCGGATCCCGACGACGTGACGCGGCCGAGACTGAGCGATCGCGAGCGAGACAGCCAAAGAGCACCCCGTGGTAGGTTCGTCTCTCTCCGTCTCTCTTCCGCGGCCACGAGGAAGGTAACGAACCTCCCCGGTCGTAATAGCGACCGCGCGGCCCGAACGCTCCGAGCGAGGACCACACATCTTGACACCGTTGAATTCCAGAAGCTACATTCTATGATGTATCGTTCTCGACGCGCCGAAAAAACCACCCGACATTCCCGCGCTTCCACGAAATATGTATTTTCGTCTCGCTCGCTCGGGGCACGCAAGGTCGATCGCGGGTCCTCCGAGCTCGCGGCGCGTCGATTAATTTATTTATTAATCAAGGCCCCTGCGAGCCGAGATCGCATAACCCATCCAACCGAGCCGGACAATCGAGTTGGACACACGATCGGTAAGCAGCTTCGAAATTTGCGGCGGCAGAATGCTCGAGGGTTCCAACGACGATTGAAAAGTTGCCGGCGAGCGAAGAGAGGGAAGAAAGAAATCTTCGAGGAAAGAAAAAACTATTTGTCGTCCGCCTTGTTCCTTCCAATCCGGAATCTTTTAATGCGATCCAAAGTTCCTTGAGAAATATCGATTTCATTGCGCTACCCACGCTGCCAATTGGGACGACTTTGTCCCGCTGGCGATTATTGATCTCGTTAACATGGTGGACGAATGAATTAATTTGTCCGGAAAGTTTTATCGGAATTGTTCTTTTTTTTCGCTCGGACGGTATCGAAGAACTCGAGGATGTTCCGCGATAATGAGACGGAAACTAAATAAACCATTTGCTGTCATCTGAGAAAAAAAACCGAGTATCCTGAATGAAGCTATGTGCGCTAATGTTGACATATATTTACTCCGTGCATCCCCGGCCAAATCGTAGTTAAATCTCGAATCACAAGGTAGTTGCATATATCGCGGCGACCCCCGACCCCCCCCCCCCCCTCCCCCTTCGGGGAATTCGCGGGCCCCCGAAGCGGTTCGTACGCGAATTCACCGAGGGGACCGAATCATCCGCTGCGGGACGAAGTGAGAGACGATCAACCCGTAGAAATGGTAACGCGACAATTTCTCGGTGCATTAGGATGACACGCTGGAGCCGGGAGAAGGGGGCCACGACGACGACGACATAATTCCCGAGCGGGAAAAAAGGGGGTCGCGGAGCTTACATATTTTATGGGAGAAACTCGCATATAATTTTACGGTGCGTTAGATCGACGATTTGAATATGCGCGGCAGCTGGATAAACAGTGAGCAGCGGAGGAGTCGAAAATCCGAGAGAGAGCGCGACCGAGAGCGAGACGACGAGGCCGCCTCGACCCCCCTGGGAGCGAAAAAGGACGAGACAGTAGGACGGAGATCGCGGGGCACACGGGGAGTCTCGTTCCTTCCTGCTCGCACTCGCTCCGGTCGCCGAGCCGCGAGTCGTCCCCGCGTATTGTACGACGGGGGCCAAAGGGGTCCAGGCGGGTCCAAAGGGGTCCGACCGGGGTCTCGTGTTTGCACAGCGTGCGTTACATGTGTCCACACGTGGAGCCTACGAGTTATACTCGTAGCTGTAAACCCACTGCGTACGGTAGGTGCGATCTGACAATTCACTTAAGGCATGTTCGATCCCTATCTATGACGATCGTTCTCACCGCTCGTACCCACCATTGTGCATTTCCCTTGAAATTGCGATCTGTCAGACTTGCATCCGGTAAGCTTGCAATTCGCCAGACTTGCATTCCAGTAGACATGAAATACGTCACATTTGAATTCCAGTGAACATGACATTTGTCGGACTTGCATTCCGATGGGCTTGCTATTTGTCAGACTCGCATCCGGTGCGGATACACAAATGTACCGGCAAAGACGTCCCTGCGAAATGCTCGCTCATCCTATTTCCAGATCATGACGAATCCCTGGGAGACGCGCCCACCCTCGTCGGATCCATCCACCCCCCTCGCCCCCTCGGTGCCCTCGACCTATCGATACTGTGTGTGTACCGACATCGACGACGTATCAGGGCAAATGCTTACACGCAACGTCGAGTACGAGTGCGTCGCTCAATGCGCCAATGCGAGCGTGTTGCCTCACAGACAGGACACAGGCGGACACGCGTACACGCAGAAACTCGTCGAACGCGCTGGTGAGTCGAGCCGAAAATCAAAGCCAGTCCGCGGGATAGTCGGAGACTCCAGGAGCGGAGTCGCAGGCAGAATCGGCGCGCGTCCCCGGGGGAGCGTCGAGCGCGCGCGCGTATCCGGCAGGAGATCGCGGGGCGCTTGTCCTTCGCCTTTGATTTATGTCCTTATAAATGACGTCACTCTTCTCGGCGACGTCCGGGTTCGCCGGGGTCGACACCGGGGATCGCGCGTCGCGCGCCGCCGACGTCGTCGTCGCCCCTTGTGTGCACAAAGGATCCACCGTCATATTATCCCGGGCGTAGCGTATATAAATGACCGAAATTGGGACTTATTGTGTTTGTCATCGCGGGAATATCAGCGCTGATTTATGATCAGCGTGTGTGTGCGAGTTTACTGCGTGAAACGAGTCGATGTTTGCCGAACGCAACTTTGGACCCACGAGAGTCGAACTTTTTATTTAAATACTTGATATTTCTATATGATTATTATGATGATTATTACTATTACTATTACTATTACTATTATTATTATTTTTTTATGATTATCGTTATGATAGTATATTGGTTAAGTTATCGCACTAATCACTATAATCGTCCACAAACGACGATGCGATTCACAAGCTGAAAGCGGCCGAGACGTAAATTAATTTTCCATAAAATCCCGAGGATCCTTCGGCAAATTAATTAAACGCAGCGCAAGGCTGAACTTCTTGAACCCCGGGTTCCGCGATTATATTGCGCGCCGCGCCCTTAAAGCTCGGGGCGAGAGAGAGAGAGAGTAGTAGTAGAACAAGTGAATCAGAATTTAGCGAGCGCTCGACTAAAATAATTGAATTTAATTTCACGCCCGCGGTGCGAAGGGCGCGAGCCAGACGCTCGCTCGAGAAGGCGTCTCGCATTATTCGCAGCGCGAAGCGCATAGCCGAGTTCCGCGGGAGAATATCAGAATTACCGGAGTTACAGCGCGGGGGGTGCAAGTCGAGTAGACTCGAGTATCCTGAGCGGCCACCCGGTTGGTTGGTTGGTTCGTTGGTTGGTGCTCCGTGGGGCGGGCGGCAAGATCGATCGAGGCCTATTATCGTATGATAATCCACGGGCGCCGAGCTCGAATTAATCGAGTAGGTACAATTTCATAATGGCTCTCGGGAAGCGTCGAAGTCTCGCGGGGATTCCACGGTCCATTCGCCGGGCCGCGTTACAAGCGGCGGCGGCGACGATGGGGGAGAGGCGACGATGAAGAAACGACGCTGCCAAAAGGGGTGCGAGAGGGTTGCGGCGCCTATTCGGATGGTTCCGCTTGATACAGTTGAGTCTTCTCACTCGCTCGCTGCTGGTGCGTATAACTGGAATGACATAATTGAATAATATAACGCGCGACGCGGAGGAGCGAGTTACCCTTCGCGAGTCAAAACGAGACAGAAGCGCGAGGAGCGTGACAGGTGAAGCTGAACCGCCTCCTCGTCCATATAGTTCGTCCTCTACAGTGTGAAGAATGTGTGCAATGTGGGCCGCGAGTTTTCGGCGAAGCGAGCGAAATTCGCGCAGCTGGTGCCGCAGGGGATAACGTCGATCGTCGTGGCAGTCAATTTTCGCCGGGTCAGCGTGGCGGACTCGTCGGGGGCGAAGTGAATTTGTGGGGGAGGGGGGGGGGGGAGGGGGGGAGTCGAGGACTCTCGGGACCTTTCGTCACACATATTTTCGCCGTACAATTTTTTTACTGCACAATAGTACATTTTTTCGACGGCAACGCTATTTTTTTCTGTACGAGGCGCGATACTTGAGATGCTGTTTTTCTGCATCTGCATCTTCCAGGACAATTAGGATTTTGCCGCGCCGGTTCGCGCAAATTGATTTCGAGTATAAATGTCCTCGGAGTCTCGGGGAAACGTTTCCAATGTTCCTGTTTCGTCGCAGCATTCGAGTTCGATTTATAATACCCCCGGCTATAACTCCCCGAGGGAAACGCGCGCGCGAGCGATTCTCCACGGAACCCGCGCAGCCTCCTCTCGCCTACGCGTAAAGAAGGGTTCCCAGTTCGCTCGCGTCGCCCCCTCATCCCCCGCTCCAGCCCCCTAGCCACCGTTCTTCACGACCCTCGCACGCGCCTCTCTCTCTTCGCGCCTTTATTCACCCTCGTAAAATAACGCGCTACAGCGACGCAGAATACATTTTGACAATTCTATTTCGATTATTCCCGTCGCGCGCCCTGGACAGCTGCTCCGCACCGGACAATAAACTCGCAGTGCCATCCACTCGTCGCTGCATATATTTACACATCCGGCGCAGTTTCGGAAAATTGCTACCGAGTTTTACCGAAGAAAATGGAAATCTGCTCCACGATTTAATATTTAATTATCCAATTTGTGGAAATTATTTCAAATTCGTCTTCGTCGAAGGATTCTTTACAATAAAAATACTTCCCACATCGAAATGCAGTACAAGAAAAAAATAAAATAAAAAAAGCCATCAGAAAAATCGCAAATAAGTAATTTCCGACCCGCTGCACATTTTCACGAGTGGACTGCTCCCCGAAATTTGCCGTATCACCGATGCGATTGCATTACTCGACTCGAATGCCCCTAATTCGAAAAGTATGGCCCGACGATTCCCCGCGCTACGCGCACCGAATATGACCCGAGGCGATGGTCGCTCTCGCTCGGGTCAACGAAAATGTGCACTCCAAAGTGTTCTCGAGTCCGCTACACATTCGCACGTAGAGCGACGGATATAGGGATCCGAGAGGAAACGCAGGGTGTCTCCGCGGACGTAGTTTATAGTGGGTCTAGTGTACACTGGTGTCTCTCTGCGCATAATCCGACACACACGGAGAGAGCTGCGGAAAAGAGAGCGACGAGAGAGAAATAGAGAGTGCACAATGGACCCTCGGCCGAGCGCCATTGTGCGCATTCACCCTGACCCCGGTCTGTATTATAATGTAAATATCGCGTTTATTCCCAACAGACGGGCGAGAGCGGAGACAAGTGTCTCTGTTTCCATGCTAATACTCTCGCTCTGGTCCCTCGACACTGCAAATCTGTGTCACTTAATCATCGCGCGTGTCCCGCACGAGTGGATCATCCTGGCTACAGTTGTCGTCTCGGATTCACACCCGGAGGGAGAAAAATGAATGTTGAAAACTGCCGTATATCACGGTAAAAGTACCACAGACGTTGGTGGTGCGAATCTGTGTCCGTCGACAAGTGTCAAATGGTGCGACAATATTTCTGGCGTTCAACGACCGCCAATGACTGAACTTACCAATAATTTTTATTTGAATTATATCCATTCTTTTCTTTTGAATTATATCCAGACTTTTCATGTAAAAATCATTAACACGAGAGAAATATGCACTCGATGACCAGACGTTCGTGGTACACGCTACGAATCCATAAATTCAATTCCGCGCGCGTCGTCGTAACGGACGACCCGCCGCGGCGAGCGCGTTCGTAAAAGTCCTCCATTGTATAAGGCGAAAGCGAAGAAACCGACCGACCGACCGGCAGCGGCGGCGATGACTCAAATAAGGAATCGAACTGGAATCGACCGAGGACTGGAAAAGGGAGCGCGACGGCCGCGCGTGCCACACGGTGGAATCGAGAGAGAGAGAAAGAGAGGGAGATGCATAAAGATAGCGAGAGAGACAACCCGAGAAACGAGCAGCGTGCACCACTTCGCCGGGTCCGGAACACATGTACCGAGCTCCCCATAAGGGTACGATACGACTGTCGCGCGTCTCTCGCACTCGCGGGTGACCAGGGACGGGGTGACGGGGGATGCGAGTCCTCCATATCTACGTTGGGAGAAATCGCGATTGGTCCTTTCGCGCCACGAGTGACAACCATTAAATGTTGGCATTCGTGACTAAAAAAAACGCCCTAATAAAAAAAAGGGGACATGAAAATAATTCAAATATTTTCTTTTCTGCAGTACGCGAGTGTAAAACGAAGCGCAGATTCGTCAATTCGTCGGAGCACTGGATCGAACCCCCCCAGCGATTGTTCCCAGCATCCACAATTCACCTTCAAGCTGCGGCGGCAGGCGACGAATCGCAGAGCGCGATCCCCCCCGGGTTATGATTAATGGATCGTCCCGCGTATTAGCGCCCACTTGCCGATGCTCCGATCGACCCTCCCGGGTCTTCCTGCCACCCCCTTTCCCCTGCCAGCGCGTCAACTAACACCCCTCGGGCTCGCAGATTTACATCTGGAATTTGATAATCCTCGTCCGCACCCCGAGGCTAATTGACTGCGAAATTCTCACTGTTTTCGTTGGATTTCTCTGTAGATCGCGAGAAAGAGGGCGAATAGCCATTAGCCTTAAGTCGCGTTTCCATGAGAATCAGCCACTCACGCGCAGACGGTTCTTATCTTATGCAACGTTCGGAAAAAAGGCTTTATTCGACACAAGCTTATTTTTTAGTTACAAATATATCGATGTCAAACGTGACGCGTGTCATTCGTTCGTCCTGCTTCTTGTTTCTCTTCAGGGGCCGTCATTATGTTCGTCCACCCTCGACCTCGCCGTCGCCCGGTTCATACAAGCTGCATTTCGGGTTATTTCAGGCCGCGGGCCACCAATTGCCGAGTGGCAATTTCTGGAATACGTTTCTGCGAAATTGTCCGCCGTGCGGGGGAGACGAATCGATCGTCGATTGCATCGAGACGGTCGGAGGACGCGGGTCATATACCGTGGACAATGCGTGCGCTGGACCCCCTGGACACAGTGGACACAAACTAACGCGAGGGACGTTATTGTGTCCCTCGACACCGCCGGACGCTGGTCACTTTTGTCCATCTGCTGACCAAGCTGCGCGCACGGTTCGTCGCAGTCGTCGTCGTCATCATCGCCGTCGCGCGCGCAGTCGTTCTTGTCGCTCGTCCTTGATTGACCGATACACTCGATCCCGCTGGATCAACGTCGAGCAAGTCTATCGGCTCGTTTGTCGTTTCGTCTCCCGAGGTCCAAGCGCCAACGACAGTTTCAGCTGCTGTCCCCACGGAAATGAAGTAAATGGTGAAATCTGTTTATTTACATTGAGCAGGACAGAATTGAATCACTTTGAGGAAGATCGAGGCGGATCTTCCCGGAGTTATTTTTTCTCCTGCTGAAATTATGGTCCCCTGGGCTAAGGCAAACCATCCGGTAACGGGTTCGCGTTGACTCATCAAAACCGCCGATGTTGAGCGTTAAATAATTGATAAATCCTAAAACCTATTTGATCGCGAGTTAAGAATAAATTATTCATCGATGGAAGTTCATACTCCGAAGTGCCTGACGCAGCCCCAATATACCCGACAGATTTCCCACTGACGCGGTATATATGTTGCGTCGCCTAGCAGAACGACTTGCAGTTACAATATTTGCATAGAAGGGAATCGCCGAGTCCCACGACGAGCGAGAGAGAGAGAAAGATCAACCCCTCGGTCAATCTCGATCAATCCGCAGCCCTCTAGCACGTTCTACATATATATCCATCGATATATATACATAAACCCACGCGCGCACTTTCCGGGCGTGACACGGACGACATAAAACTTATCCCGCGGATTTAAAGTATTACCAAAATCACCCCGCACGTCGAGGCCCTCCTCTCGACGCTCCACGGAAAAAGTCCTCGGAATCGGGGGTGACTCGATCGACTCGAGTGTGAAGCGCAGCTCGAGCTTCCGAGTTACGCGACCGCCCCGCATTTTATTAGCCACGTATCTGACGCACAAGCGACGCGGGAATAATGAGGCGTGGCTCGGCATTAACGTAAATCCCGCTTGGTAAAACTCGAAAGCTGAAAGTCGCACAAACTCGTTGGAAGAACAGACAGAACGGGATACTATAAATCACACGAAATCCCAGTTCCCGTCGGACACCTCCGTCTCATCTGCTGATTCTCGCCTCTGTTCTACCATCAGCTTCGTGTGCCAGGCTATGCGCAGCCTAGGAACGAGTCGTCGAGCGTTTCACACGCACGGCGGATAATTCACTGACTCGGGTTGCCTGTGCCGAGCAACTAGAAGCGCGCTAGTCGCACACGTAGAGACAGAGAGAGGGAGAGAGAGAGAAAGAGAGAGAGATCGTTATCTGAAAGAAGTTATATAAAAGCAGGAAGCACATCGCGGTCTCGCGCCTCAACGTGAAAACGTATTCAACACTGACGCGTACGCAGGTGTTTCACGACGTCGGCCCGAGCGACGAGAGAAGGCGAGAAAGGGAGAACGAGACGAGCGAGGAACGAGACAGAACCACCACCGACGTCGCGCCTGACGAATATGATCCGCGCGTCAGATTAGCGTCCCGGCGTTTTGTTCGACGAGCGCCGCTATCTTCGTCACGCTTCGCGGAGCTTCCACGCGTGCGCGCGGATGTTCCGCCTTAATTCGTTCGAATTAAGTAAAATTATGGAGATCTTCGAAAATTATCAAATTATATTCAATTAAATAAAAGTTTTTTTGGATAAAAAACAAACAAAAAATGCCATGTTCTGTGTTTTGGTTTTGTGTTGCGCGAGGGAATCGAAAACGCAGGCGATAAATATTGCAGTGCGCATGCGGGAAAAACGCTGCCGTGGCAGCTTTGATCGCCGCGCGGGACGCGAGGAGTACCAGGCGCATTAATAGCCATCGGATATTCCCTTTGACCCGACGCACGTCTTGCGTGTACACGCTAAATTAATACTGCGCTCGAGATCGGCGTACACCGTTCGTCATTTGCTTCGATTAGATTTCTCCCTTCGAGCCTAATAGCTCGCGGCCACAACATTGTATCACTTTGTGTTCGCGACGCTCGAGCTTCAACTGTTTCACGTATCGTGTATAATATGTTCGAACTCGCGGGACACGCGGTGCAACCTGTCCTCGCGGTGCGTCCGCAGTGCCCATTATTACGTCCGCCACAATCGACGGGCGGGTTCGGGCGGATCGCGTCGTGTCGAACACACGCGAAGACCGAAAGAGGCATCAAAGTGCGCAGCGATCCCGACGATCCCGGGCGCATTTAATTGACGAGCGCGTCCGAGATGCACTCGCTAATTTTTTTCCCCTCGCTCCCATCGCGTCGAGAAAGAAATCCGGAGTCTCTGGCTGGCGTCGCAGTTGGCGAAGATAAGTACCGGGGTATACACGCTTCGTTTTTTTTACATCTCTGTCCCTCTGTCTTTCTCTCTCGTTGCTCGATCTCCCGTGGAGGCGATTCGATTCCGAGTCCGTTGAGCAAAGGTTCACGGCCGAGATGGTCGAGCGAGCGAGAAGACGAGCGAGGGAGTGTGGACGAAACTGATTGGACGACGAGGAGAGACGATCGAAAAGTTGCACGCACGCATCACGGCCGCGAACCGTTTCGCTCGCTCGGTTCCTCTCCGCCTTTCCAGCTCGCGCGGTACCGCATCGTCGTCGTGCGGGCAAAGAGCACGAGGTGTCTGGTCTTTTGCTTCGGGGGGCCCCGTGGATTTACCTGCGCTCCAATTTCTCCGGTTCCTCCGCCGCTTCCCGACTCGCCTTGTTCCTTCGCTCGTCGCTTCGTCCCGCCCGCACACTCTCCACGTAAGTACCTGTTGGAGCGCGCGAGGAGCATCGGACGCGAGCGACGAGCTCGAACACCCGGGAAAGGAAATGAAAGAACGAAGGGGCGACGCGGAGTGTGCAACGCGCGAGACACAGGCCGATGGGCCTAATGGCCGAGCATCGGCGGTTATGTGCGCTATAGGTAATACGTATTGTTGTGTGCCACGACGTTGGCGTGTCTTCTCGTCAGCACGCAACCTTTTGCCGAGCTGCATGCGCGATTCAACGTCCGTGCGTGTGTACCGTCGCGGTGTTATTTGTGAGTGTAGGTTAACTCGCAGAGCCGCAATGCTACAGGAGTGGGTGGGTCCTGATGTATCGGCTAAGCACGTTGCAGTCTTTTATTTTTATAGACGTAACCTCTTCCAGATTCTATTTTAATAAAAAAGAATACGAGAAAAAATATTTGTAATTTTTGTTTTTAATTTGGGAATTTATAGTAAATTGAACTTATGTATCGCATGTATCGGGTAAGCACGTTGCAGTCTTTTATTTTTATGGAAGAAACCTTCAAGGTTTTATTTTTATAAAAAAGAATGCGATAAAAAACATATTTTAATTTTTATTTTTCATTTGCGAATTTATGGTAAATCACACTCACTCATCCTGCTCTACAGCGATTGGCCAATTAGCGCCGCGAGATGCGCGCGCCAATTGCGCACAGTCAGCGCGATCGCCGTACCCACGTCTGCCAATCGCATCGCTGCGCGCAATGCTGTCTGCGCGCCGCGCAGTTTGCGCAGCGAACGGACACGGACGCGACTGCGTTCGTCGGAATCGCGCGCGCACGACGTCAGTCGGCTGATTGACAGGCCAGAAAGATTTACCGGCGATTATTATGATCGTCGAGTGTTGCGCGCGCACGGCGCGCGGCGTTCGTGGGTCTCGCGCGCGCGCGCGTTTTACGAAAATTGCCCGGGAGGTCGACGGGGAGGTCAGCGTTAATTATAGTGGGAATCGAGCCGAGCTGAGGTATCGAGGCTGCTCCCACCTCTCTCTCGCATTCTCGTTTCATTTTATTTTCCCATCTCTCGCTGTATCTTTGCTGTCCGTCTCCCGATCGCCGGGATATCTGTCCGTTTATCGGATCACCATCGGCCGAGCTCCGCGTGTTCCACGTTTCATGCACGACAATCCAACGTCGGTTCGCCACGACGGACAACGACGCTTCGAGATCGGTTGTCCACTGTGGCGAACGCATTTTCTGACGCTCTTGCAAACAGCACCGCGACCTCCTTCTCCACCTCCTCCTCCTCCGCTATCGAGCGTCGATCGAGCGGGGCGCGATAAAATCTCAATGGGAAAAGCATCGAGCGAAATGTCGACGTTATTTTTTTTCCTAGATTAAAAATCACGAGAGCACCGTTGTCATTCACCCGCAGAGTCGAGTTCCGGAATTATCCTGGTGAACACGTCGGTGGTACCGAGTGCCAGGAACAACGGCGATGCCTCGACGCGCATTGTGCACCGCGACGCTCGAGCCCGGAGAACACGCGATGCACCCGCGAGTGCACTCGCATTTATAGGCGTTCGGGGCTAATTGCGCGGCTCTCCGGGCGCGACGCGTCGTGGCGGCCGGCGAGGCTGCAACGGAAGACAGCGTTGTGCACGCTGAGCGCGCGATGCTCTGGCCTTGTCCTCTGTCTCTCACTCTCTCTCTGGCACCCCTGACACCGGAAGAAACGCCCGACCAAGCGTAAAGCCCCGGAGAGCCCGGACGACCAGAACGCGAGCGGCGGGTCTCATCAGCCGCGCGGGTGCAGCGCGCTCTCCGTCTCTCACGGTGCCTCAATTATAGATGATATCGCGCGGTCAGTGTCGGACAGGTAAGATAATGCGATAATGCCTACTGAGTACCACAAAACCAAAATGGCAAAACTACGGAGCGCCGGTCCACTCGTTTTGCCACAAATCTCGAGCCCTTGTTCTTATTTTTACATCGTCTGTCGGTCGGTAACATCACAACGCGTCCTGAACCGAGGGTCCGAAGCATCCCCCGGGGATGCGTGAAATAAGCTCGCAGAGATCGAGCCAAAAGTGCCAAGTGCGCGTGAGACACACTGGACACGCTCGCGTCTATTTCTGGGCGTTGCAACGCTCGATCCCACGAGTGACATACGCATTGGCATATTTCGCTGTCTTATTCGTAAAACTGGAGGGACGAGCGCGCGGAGATGCGTAAAAGAACGATCGGGGCGTCTCTGAAGGCACCGACGTCCGATGTGCCCCGGAATAGTTCGGATACGGGCGCACGTGACGACGACCCCCCTCCCCCCTTTGAGTCGACTAGCGAGCTCGAGTACCATAAAACACGCTCTCGCCCGTTGTGCCAGGCCCCTTCCCCTGACTGCCCTTATCGGAAACCGTTTCGCAACCCGTGTACACACATAACGACGAACTTTTCGTATAGCTTATTCGCCACATATAGGACGCACGTCGAGCGCATAACACGACGAATGTAAGTAACAGGGAAAATCTACGACTGCAGGACGCGCCCCCCTCGACGTACTAATAGTCGTACCGGGTATTATAGTATATAGATACGTCCGTAATCTGCGATTTCCGACGTTGACTAATGGTCCACGCTGGTTCATTCTGATACTGTGCTGATCCGGTCGGGACCGAGATCAAGCCTCTCATTAAAATGATTTTCCGCCTCGCGCCGCTGTCGTTGGTTCGCACACGGATTTGTCGCAAATTGCGTCAGCCACGCGATGACTGGGATTTTCCAAAGCATAAGCATCAGTTCGACTGCTATACATCGCAGCGCCGCAGAGGAGCGAGAAGCGAGGATGCAGCACCAGGATGATTCTGCGGAACTGCAGAAACTGGAGAAAGCTCCAGGTGTGACCGACGCTGCCCGGACGCCGGTCAGCACTGCCGGTTTCGCCCGGGGCTCGAAGAGATACGTATGCTAATGCTCGGCGTGATGCTCGTTATAATAATCTGCAAGCTGACTGCGCTGGTCGCGAATATCTGTGTTGTATATCCTGTGTCCATGCATCCGCGTGTAAGTCCTACGAATACGTCCAGGGTGCGCTTGTTGTATATAGTCGCAGGGCCGTGCGGCGAAGCAGCCGGCAACGGGAGGACCAGGACGAACGGGGGGCAGCACACCGCGAGGCCAGAGCGACGGAGGAGGTGCGGGGAGCGCAGGTTGTTGCCTACGGTGGTGGTATAGCTGCAGAGGCGCCGGGACAACGGCGGCACCGCCGCTATCTCGAGTGCGGGATCACGGCCAATGGGGGTGCGAGGGACCTACGTAAGCCGGTTATCTAAATACCGTAAATAACAACATGCTGCTGCTGTTGCCTCTGTTGCTGCTGCTACTACTGCTGCTGCTGCTGCTGGCCCCGGACCTCGGGTCGTGGTAGCGAACCTACATCCCTTTTACTCGCCCCCTCCACCAAACCCCCTCACCACCCTCAACCCTCTCACGCTCTCGCGAGAGGCGTTAATGCAACCCTCTCTGCAACCCTCGCTTACCGAGCGCGCGCGATGCTCGCGACACTCTCGGTCGCATCTATTCCGGAAGGATTTCTAATGCGCGAGATTTCGTGGGAGGATTGTGATATCCGTGTAACGTGTCTCATGGTGATTTCGGTGCTGGCGATGGTCGGTTGAATTGCACTCTATTGTCGGTAACGACACGCTGGCTGGCTTTTTCGATTGGTCATCTTTCGGGACTGTCGAACCTTCCTCAGGTGACATGAAGCAGGGACGACGCGATGATGTTCTCTCTGCGAAAAATAAACACGAGCGTCGTACGACACTGTTAATATCCGAGCGACGAGCTCCGTTAATACCGTAAACCGAGGGTGTGCACGCGGTATTAACGATGTGTTATATCTGTCGTCGAAGCCGGAGAAATGAATACGTCGTGACACGCAGCATTTCTCGCTCGCCCTAGCGTGAAAATGCCCCGGGACCAGGGGGTGTGTCTCTATATGTGTATAAGCAACCCCTTTTCAAGATTGATTACCACCGCGAGATAAAAACGTTATCGCCATCTCGTAAATAATCTCGAATCTCCGTGTACCCCTCCATCATCCCCCGCGTGTTCGCGTCTCATCCCCTCATCCCCCTTTGGTCTCATCGCATCGCAGCCCCCTCAACCACTTTCTCGCGGGGCTCCGGCGCGACTCTCGCGTCGACAATACGAGCGCGCGACATATTCCTGTCCCTCGGCTTATAAGTCGCGTACACGACGACGCCGACGGGCGATGCTATCGCGCGGATTATTTTCTGCATAAACGGATACGCGTCGACGCGTCCGTATCGGCGCATCTCGGCCTCGCTACGAGCTTCTAATACGCGCAAGCTGCTCGGCGCGGGCTTTTCTCGCGTCGGGGCTCGGGGCTCATCCCCACCTCTCTCCCCTCCCCAACGGCAGCGTCGTCAACCCTCTCGGTAAGCACTTAATGGGGCTTAGCGCGTGAGCAAAATTGCATTTCGCGTATAAGCCGAGATACATATATATAAATGTCTACACGTCACGACCCCATCGACTCTCACACGGATTCTGACGATTTTTTTTTATTCTCAGTGCAGGGATTTGGACTTTCGCGATTTACCCTTTCTCGAATACGCCGTGAGAATAACATCTCGCGATACACGTCCAAAGCTGAAAAATCGTGGAGACAAGAAGACGATTCTAATTCGGAAACAAAAGAGTGCGCGAAAAAAATGCCGCCAGGGGCTACGAAACCCCCCTTGACGTTATCGACAATGCATATCATGCGAGAGCTCTCACGAGACTGCGAACGCTCGCGCGCGTTCTCGCTCCCCTCGAGGAGGCGTGAAAGAAAAAAAAATTCCCGGCTCATGATATCGCGGGCTCACGGTAAACGCGATAAATCCGAGGAGACATACTTAGACGGGTGTCAGCGTGATGTATGAGGAAGAGGTCGCGCATTCTCGAGAATCCCCTCTGCCTGCACTCCCCTCCCCTCTCCTGCCGCCCAGCGTTCACGTCGCGGGGACCGAATATTCGTGTATTCGCATGCGATTCGCCCGACGATATTCCTCGATATACAACGCGTGTCTCCTTCGCTAAAAAGAGCTTTCCCTCCTCGGCACGCGGATTCCGCTGGGGGAAAAGAATCTCGGTAAAAAAAAATCCGGCTCGCATGTATTGTGTGGACTCTGAAGAGCCTAACATAGTGTATTCTTCGGCTGCAGAAAAATGGTATAAAAAATATCGTTCAAACAACAACCCTGTTTTATTACGATATCTATTATTATTGTCAATTATTTATTATCAAGTAAACAAAATTCCCCACCTAAACTCCGAGTCACCGGGCAGCAGTCGGATAGATTAGATAAAAAAAAAGTGCCACTCTTATTTCCTCTCAGTGGGAATTTATCTCTCATATATATTAGCCAGCCGGAAGGGGCCTGGCGGGCGGGGAGAGGGGAGGAGGGACGGGAGAGTTGGCGGCCGGGGGTAGTTTCCCCCGGTATCTCCGGCGCTCGGCGCAGCTCCCCCAGAAGGAATATACATAGCACATAACGCGAGCTCGGGGCGAAGGAGAAGACGATGAATTTTATTTTATAGTTCATGGGTCGAGGGGAGAAGGGGGGGAGAGCGTCGAGCTGCCGGCTGGGGCGCCCGGCGCAACCCCTCGGCCCTCCCCGGCGCTCTCTTAAGGGTGGAATATGTTTCGTATCATCATAGGGAGGTTACGGCACCCGCCATCTCTTTTCCCACCCACCTCCCCCAATAACGCGCCTCCCAGCCCGCCAGCTCGTTCTCCGCACCCCCACCTCCTAGCCTCCTCCCTTCCTCCTGCACCTCCTGCTCTCGCTTCTCTCCTTCCATTCCGTTATCCGCCATTTTGAATACATTCTCACCCCGGCGGAGAGTTATCTCCGAAACGTTTCGATTTCCCATTTAACGGATCTTATATATATACACGCGCGCGGCGGGGACGCCGAGCGGGCGTACGAGTCGTGCCGCAAGTTGGGGGTGGGCGGGTGGGGGGTTGACGACGCCGCGAGGTGAGCATTGTGGGGGTTGCGGGGCTGCCTGAAAATATATGTTCTCCCTCTCCCTTTCTCTCTCTCATTCTCGTTCTCCTTCCTCCTTCTCGCACCCTTCTTCAGCCTCCTCTCCTTTCTTTCCCCCGGTGCCATACCAGGTTATACGTGCCTTCACTCTCGAACGCCCCCTGCATCCCCCACCCACTCCCCCTGCCACCTACACCGAGAAACCTCATCGTTCCCCGCGCCGAGAAGCGGAGCTTCGCGCTCAGCTCCCACTCGGCTTCTTGCCCCGACGCGCCGTACGCATTTTTATTAAAAACACCCAACGACAGAACGACTCCTCCCTCTCGTGTCTCGCACAGACTCCGGGGGCCGCGGCCAGGGATGAGAAAGCGAGTCGGGCAAGACAAATACACGGGCTCGAGTTTTATTTTAGTTTTTTTTTTTTTATTTGCTCGTCCCGCTTGGCGTAAAACACAAAACATTCGAAATTAATAGCCCACGTTCAGGCGCTAAAGTCTCGTGCTGCTCTCCCGAAGTTTCGCGCGCGGGGGACGTGAGAATTTTTGAAATCCACCTGACGGCCCTCTTATAAATTGTATGAGTTCACGAGGCCGATGAAAAACCTGGTTCGTTCGACCCGACGACGGTTGATCTCTGTGCGACGGGCCGTCAAACTTCGATAAAACCGGGCGGCCAACATAGGAGAGATAGAGCGAGTGGAAACGAAAGAGTCCGGGGAAAAACAGAGTCAAGGAGCGAGGAGGAACGAAGCGACCGTGAGAGGGTGGAAACGGGGTATATAGTAAGGTGTGGGCGGAGATGCGGAGGAGAAAAAAAAATTAACATTGCCAAGAGTTTTATGACTGCTCTCGAATTCAGTACTCGTCTGGCTTAGGTAATATAGCGGGAGGGGGTGGGAGTTGCTTGTGGGGGGTAAGGGGCAAACCCACCCCCTTCCCAGGTTGCCCGCCGGGTGTGCGCGCCGCGCTGTTCGCCGAACGTTCACGGAGCGCTGCGACGCCTCGTAAGAATGAAGGTGGCGATGCGCGCTCGTGTTGTACCCGTTGGGATAATAGAAGTGGCGCTCCCACCCGCTCTGCCGATGTATATATGCTAAAAAGCAGACATCGCTGTGTGTTTTTGTGTGTATGTGTGTTTTAGCGTCTGCAGCCTTGCGAATGTTGGTACGCTCGGCAATTCGTGGTTCGTAGGTGAGCGCCCCGGGGGGTTGGGGGTGGGGGCGAATTGTACGCTCGGCGCGAACCGGTAGCGTATGCTTATTTTAATTGAAACAGTCGAATGCCCGCGCTCTTAGCGTTGCTCCCGTTCTCGATCCTCCGCCACTTCGAGCGACCCCTCGTCGTCGCCTTGTCCCACCGCCACCGTCGCCGCCACCGCCGTCGTCGTCGTTGTCGTCGCTGCCAGCCCCGTTGACGCGCCATTAAAACAACCGTGCGCGCCTCTCGCGAACGCGGGAATATTGTTTCAAACGAATATGCAAATCGTCGGGAGGAAACGAGAATGAGAAATGCGTAAAGTCGAGGAGCTTCGATGTGTGTCGGTGCGTAGGGTCGTTGTGCAGGAGGCAAATATATCCTGGAGGATTCTTGTTTAAATGGCTGTAAATGACATCTGAGTATATAAATGGCCGCAACCCAGAAACTTGAGTTCGAGTCTCGAGAAGTCGAGACTTTTCCGCCGTCTTCGAGCCGAAGAACGTCGCGACCTTCGCTGGACAGCGGAGGAGGGACAGGAAAAACACTCGCTCTCCTTCGCGGACTCAGCTGGGGACAAAGCAAATATTCGAATTCCTAGGGATCACGCTGGACCCGCGTCGAAACTGTGTGTTTTTTCGCGTTACACTTATGAGCGCTCGTAGCCCTTGACGAGTGAAAACACGCGTGAAGCGAGCACTCGCGTCTCCGCGAAGTTTCTCCAAACAAACGATAATCCGAGCCCGGATAAGCCGTGTGGAAAGGAAAAACATCGCAGGTCCCGAAAATTTCGGAAAATCTTCATAACGAGAAAATCTTCCGAAGGACAAAAACTTTCGCGGATTTCGGTGGCTGTGGTGCCGCAGAGTTCACTGTATTTCGGGGATATCTTCGCGCCGACGGCCGAGATCGATTGAGGAAGTTGCAAAAGTCGGCTCTGAATGCCGGTGTCAACTGGCATTGAATGGACCCTCCACCACCGGCAGCAGCAGCAGCAGCATCGGCGGCGGTGGCGACCACGAGGCCAAATCTACGAGTAGGGCGGCGACGCGAACTTCGCTCAATTTATCGGAGTTGGCGGAGCAACCGCCGCGCGCGAGCTCCAACTCCTTGGCATTTGTCGAGCGTTTCTTTTCGTCGTCGGGCGCGTCGAACCCGTATAAATACTCGCGCTGCGCCGATTCCCAAACAGGGCAGCAGTTATTTCACTCGCTGCTGCAAAATCTCCCCTGATTGGTCGTCAAACCAGGTAGAAATTGCACCAAACTAAATTTTTTTTTTCTTAATTTCTCCCTCCACTTTCAAATTCGTCGTATCAGAAACTTTTCCCCAAGCTCCGAAAACAATTCAATCTCCAAATAATATAATTCGCATAAATAATAAAACGAAAAAAATAGGTCTCGCGAATAATTCCGGAAGTGCCGGCTAACCGTTAAGTTCGCCGAGTGGGAAAGCCCCCGCGCGGGTCGGGGTGGACAAGAGGCGGAAGTGGGAGAATTTATGTCTCCGACTCCGCGGTGCCATCCCCTCGTTTGAGGATCCGCGCGCTCGGTGCCCCCGGGCGAGCTCGGGCTCGGGCTCTCTCGACCCCGCGGTAACTAAGTGAGAGAGTGACCCGTACTTTGTTCGCTCGCCCAGGCGGTGGGTGGATGGGGAAGGGTGGGGGGGAGGCAAGAATATATTGATAGTCAGCTCAAAACTCCATTAGGGCCCGGGGTAGCGGGGGAGGAAGGACAGAGGGGGACAGGGGGGCATTCTCTCGGTATTCTCTCGTAAATACGAAAATGCTATCCCATTATTTACTGGTTAATTGGATTAATGAGACTCGTTATTCCGCGAGAGCGAGCGAGAGAGACGAGAGGAAACGAGGGCGAATCGCGAGACCCCGAAGTCGGGTTTCTCCTGTTTTCTCTCTCTGCGTTCTCGGAGTTGAGCCGCGCTGTATATATAGCGACGGCGATGCCGAGGCAAAAGGGTCGCGATTGAGTGGCTCGCGGTGCGGGGGTTCAGGGGGGAGGGGGGGGGGGGGGGCAGGGGCCGAGGGGTAAGAACGCCGCGTGGACAAATACGTCCGAGTCCGCCGCGATTAAAGTCGCACACAGAGGAGTGAACCTCGCGCATGGATCCTCTCACGATGACTCGCGTTGTGCGCGAGACACCGACACACGCGGCCAGTGCCGAGTGTGTTGCTTTCCCATTCTCGCGGAGAACTCACACGCGCACCGACACCTGTGTCGTACGCCGAGGCACTCGCCCGGGCGTCCGGGCGACCTTGCGACGCGTCGCGAAACGGACGCGACCGAACTCCGCTCGCGAGAAGAAAAAAAAATCATTTTCCGCGCTTTTCTCCTCGAATTTTTAATTCATCGGTCAAACACCCGTCATTTTTGGAATCAGCAGGTGTTGGAATCAGCAAATGTCCCATCGGATAGGGTTTTTTAAATTTGTCTAATAGAATTTACGATTACTGAGGTTCTAAAAATTTACGATTACTGAGGGTCAACTTTAAAAATCTCCGAAAAATAAAAAAATCCAGATATCGCGTTCCGCCTTGCGGCATTCTCTTCGTTGAATAGTCTTCTATCGAATGCAAAAAGAAAATCCTGATTATATTAAACCAAAGGAAACTTACACCGATTATAGTGAAGTGATAAATTTGGAAAAAAGTAAAAAAATCATTTTTCACGTTATTCTCCACGAATTTTTCTCCCGAAGCCCCTCTAGTATTATAAATATATATATATTTCATCCTCGACCAGTGCTTCTGCGACGAACTCGCAAAGACCGCGACTGCGTCGCTCCCGCACCTGCGCGCGCGGGTCTCTCGCCTTTTTCCCATAATGAGAAAAGATTTCTCAGAGTCGTGTCCGGTCGTGTCCGCTATGATAAACCGCCGGAGACGTGATACGTTACTTTATACCTGTCGCGCCGGTGGCAGCCGCCAGCAGCAGCAACACCAGCAGCAGCAGCGCTGAGCTGCGAGTCGCAGGAAGTAATTGAACGCCGGGGCATATAGCATTATATATGGTTGCGGCACGTAGGATTCGGGGAAGCGATCGTCGCCGCCGCCGCCGCAGCCGGAGTCTCGCGCGAGCGAGCGCAACGCGGATGGCTCGGTGACCAGGTGCAACCTGAGCCTGCACTGAGTTGCACTTGACTGCACTGCCCAGTGCAGCTCGGGTTTGCACTCGGCTGCACTCGAGCCCGTTGAGGTCTAACAGTCCTCGAGCAGCTATATCGACGCGAGCCACGCGCCCGTCGCGACTCTCGACGTGCACGTGTCTGTCCAGTTACCTGCCATATCCACTTGTATCTACTTTTATGCATTTGACTCGACTCGACTCCGGGCGCGCGTCGCTTATAAGGTCGTAGCGCGCCCGTCTTCGCGCTGCACTCTCGGGGGACATCGATGTCATCTCCGTCTCGTCGTCGCCGTCGTCAACTTCTCGTCTTCCTTCTCGTCCACAATGGTTGGTCCCCGCACGATATATATATCTGTACGTTGAGAGAAGCAACGAACTTCCAGTTACTCGACGCGGCTCGTTCGCCGAGAGTCGACGCTGCCTTCCGGGAGTCTGGCGACGAGATTTCTTCTTCCTCTTCTTCGTCCACTTCTGCCACATTTGACACCCATTAAGGCACACGCGACGCCGCGGTTGTACGCATCTCGCGATCGCCGTTTCTATATCGCAGGACACTCGGCGGGTGCGCGCGAGACGCGTGCGGAATTATCGAAATAACCAGTCGACGCAGATGCGGGATTGCAAATGTCGCGTTCTCGGGAAATGCTCCGGCTAATTCTGTCCAGACGGCGAAGCAGTCGGATGGCGTTTTTGTCTCGCGTCACAATCGCGCGACGCGCGACGATTAATTGACTTCCGGAAAATTTGAAGTTTCTCGCTCGGCTCGCAGCAAGATTAATTATGACGAAGACTCCCGAGGCCCCCGGGAGAGTTTTCGTTCGGAGTGGAGTTATCTCGGTGTCAATTATTCGAGTGGCGCGCTAAGAGCGCGCGGCGCGTTATACGAGCGATAAATCGAGGTCGACTCGGGAAACGCGGCGCCCTCCGCGATTCGCGCGCGACTTTTGGAAGTCAAAACGGCGCGGATTCATTAATCAACGGTGGCGTTGCGTTCGTCGAGCGAACCCCGTTTTCGCCCTTCTTCTCCCTCTCACTCGCTCCTTCGCTTCCTCTCTCTCTCTCTCTCTCCCTCACTCTCTCCGTGTCTGCTATTATATCGAATGAAATTAATGAGATACACAGAAATACACTCGACTTCCGGCGAACCCTGCGCCACGACGCTCGCGCCCCCTCCCCCTCGCATATAGTTCCGGCAGAATGATCTCCCTTCTCGATACACGCGGTGCGAGCCGCCCCGAAACGCATTTCGCTGAGCCACACCGGGCCCCACGATTCGCATTGCGATCTTGCCGACACGCGTCGACTGCATCGACGAAACGGTACGACGAACGACGCGTTTGGCTTGAGAATCCGTTTGGACTCTTTCAATATTGCGAATCCCTTTTTTAAAAAGTTCATGAGTAGCGGAAAGCATTGTTAGTAAACTATTCGAGCTGTGATTGGCTGGGACTCTCAAACCGAGTCCATGTTCATTTGTCCTTGATACCTTTGAGAGTTCTGTCAAATATCGTATTTTTTTTTTAATCCACTAAAAAAAGGTTGTAACCAGTGTTTTCAGGGGTAGAATATGCGACTTGAGAACGATGGTACAGATTAAAAGTCGATATTTTGAAAAAATAAATTTCGTGACCCCGATTTGGGCGGTTTTCGGCCCGGCGGCCAGATCTACGATTTCTGACAAATTGTTCGACCAACATTTTTTTTTTTTCAAAATCAACTAAAAAAGGGTTGTAACCAGTGTTTTCAGGGGTAGAATATGCGACTTGAGAACGATGGTATAGGTTAAAAGTCGATATTTTGAAAAAATAAATTTCGTGACCCCGATTTGGGCGGTTTTCGGCCCGGCGGCCAGATCTACGATTTCTGACAAATTGTTCGACCGAAAATTTTTTTTTTTTTCAAAATCAACTAAAAAAGGGTTGTAACCGGTATTTTCAGGGGTAGAATATGCGACTTGAGAACGATGGTATAGGTTAAAAGTCGATATTTTGAAAAAATAAATTTCGTGACCCCGATTTGGGCGGTTTTCGGCCCGGCGGCCAGATCTACGATTTCTGACAAACTGTTCGGCCAAAATTTTTTTTTTTTTCAAAATCAACTAAAAAAGGGTTGTAACCGGTATTTTCAGGGGTAGAATATGCGACTTGAGAACGATGGTATAGGTTAAAAGTCGATATTTTGAAAAAATAAATCTCGTGACCCCGATTTGAGCGGTTTTCGGCCTGGCAGCCAGATCTACGATTTCTGACAAGCAAAACGACAAATTTCTTTTTTTTTAAATCAACTAAACGACGGTTTTTTAGTTGTGATTTACCCTTTTCAAGCTTTATAAGAGCGCAGCAGCGCAAAGGTACCTCGGGCACGCGCGCCAGCGCGTGTCATCACCCTAGTGTGACATGAAAATGTATGAAACACTGTAACGCGGCTTAGAGAAAAATAAATTCTTCTCAATGTCCGCAATAATCCGCATCTCTTCGTCCTCCACCCTCGCTTACGAAACAGTTTCAAAAACGCGCCCGCAAAGCGCCATTAAAGAATCCTACAAAAGCTTGACGACTGTATAGTTAATCGAAACGACGCGCGGATCGCAGTCAGAATCTACATAGTACACACAGTCGGTATCTACATCGCGCGCTGTCAGAGAGCTGCGAGCCGTGCGGGGCGAGTGGGGGGGGGGGGGAGGGGGGGGGACGAGCGGGGCTTGAGCGCGGGATCGAGGGTGAGTGGGTGGCGGGTGGTCCACAGGGACGGTAGGAAACCGCGTCCGCTGTCCTCTTCGTCATCGCCGGGAAGCACGTGCCCGTTGGCCGCAAGCACACGCACGGACACACGGGCGGACGGACGGACCCAGACACACGAACGGACGGACGGACGCACACGGAAACACGCGTACACATTGCGAGGGACGGCAAAGAGGACGGCGGAGAAGGGCGGAGAGGTTCGGAGGAGGACGAAGGGGCGAGGGGGAGGACGGGAGGATGAAGGGCGGGAGGGGCTCGCAGATATACCGTCCATATAGCATAGCTCTCGAGCTCGCTCAGCGCTACAACTGCGCGCTATTCGTATATACGAGAGGGTTGGATATCGGAGGGAGGCCGAGTGACCGTGAGGGGTAGAGATAGAGACGGAACGTGTGTGTGTGTGTGTTTGTGTGTGGTGCGGTGGGTAGTACGTTGGTCGCGAGAGGGACGTAAAGGCGAGGGAGAGCGCGAGGGTGGCAGAGGAGTCGCGACGGTCCGAGAGGGAGAGAGAGATTCAGGGAGTGACGGGGAGGGAAGGGGCAGCGTGAGTGAGAGAGAGAGCGAGAGAAATTGCGACGTCCGTAGTGAGGGAACTCAGCGCTGGATGCCAGCGACGCTTTGGCGTTGGTGCAGGCGAAAGCGAGACGAGGAGAAGCGACGGAGAGAGGGCGAGAGGGATGAGTGAGAGAGATAGAGAGAGAAGAACCGCCGGACCAGGCGACGGGGGTGTAAAGATGGCGGCGAGAGCCCCCGCGTCGGTTATGATAAGGCGATGCTTTAATGACAGCGGGTTTCTATGGCAACGGGCGTGTAGGGGCTGGCCGGCCGGTCGGTCTGCCGCTGCCGCCGCCGCCGCGACGCCCGGCGTCGGTCAGCGCCGGGCGAGAGTGAGAGAGCGAGAGATACGGGGGTGGCGGAGGGCGCGCGCGGAGAACGCGAGGGAGAGGAGGACGCGAGCTGGCTCGCTCGCTCACTCGCGGTGAGTAGAGGGGCATCGAGCGGCCAGGCCAGCGTCCAGACTAGTCCCAGCCGCCATACTAGTGCTGCTGCTCTGACGCTGCTGCTGCTGCTGCTGTTGCTGGTTCCGCCGGTGCTGGTGTTGGTTATGGTGCTGCTGCTGCTGTTGCTGCTGTTGCTGGTTCTCCTGCCGCTGCTGGTGTTGGTTCTGGCGCTGCTGCTGCTGCTGTTGCCGGACGCAGCACACTGACCGACCCAGGCGATGAATTTCTCCGTGCTCGGGTATATATATACGTACGCCGCGTACACTCTGCGCGATTCTCACCCATCCTCTCCGCGCGCGGCTGAGAACCGTTCGCCCACCTCCACCGCGCGTGCACCGCACAACACCGCGCGCCGCGGCCTCCCACATCCTCCTCTCATTGCTCGTCCATTGCTCGATGTGCCGCTGCCGCTGCTGCAACCCTCTCGCTCGTCTCTTCTTCTCCGCCTCTCTCTCTCTCTCTCACTTCGGTCGAGCACCGCGCGACCTCTCGGTCACCCGTAGCTTTGGTTCTCGCTTTCTCCGCTCTCCGCGCCGCTGGTCCCCCCTCCTCGCCACCTCCGCAACCATCGCGCCGCTGTCCCTCGTAGTGCCCCAACCCCCTAACCCCCCACCCAACGATGGGTCCATCCTCTTCATTCTCTCGCACAGCCTCGTACAAATGGAACTATATATGTACGTTAGCTCGAATCTACTATGCTATATACTGATATATACAATACCTGTTTCGCTTTTTCCTCCCCTCCCCACCTTTCGCCCTCCGGATAGGGTGGAGGCGGAGAGGCGATCGGAGAGACCGCGTCGCCGCTGTCCTCACGCACTTACACGCGTGTGCCAACGATCTTGCCGCGCGGACACACAGAGACTCGCGCGACAATGGCACATTATCCGCCTTCGAGTGTATATAGCGCGTGCTGCACACCGCGCGGCCAGCAACGTCGACCCTATGGCCACGCTAGCCCACGGACCGTCGTCGTCGGCGCTCTCGAATCGACAATGCAATTTCGAAATTACACGCGCGGCCAAAGCTCTCACGGACGGCAACGCGGACGCCGCGCGACGCGTTCTCCACGTTGCTGTGTGTCGCAGGTTCGACTGTGTGTACCGTAAGAGGCATTTCTTTTTTTTTCTACCCTGTGCGTGGGAGATAATAAAACTGTTCGACTCGCACTCAGTGCGGAATGAAAAAAGCTGCCACGCGCGAATACTTTTTTATTATTATTCGACTTCATCTTTATTAATTTTTTTCTTTTTCTCATTTTTTAATAACGTTTTTCGTCAGCAGCGAACGAGCGAAGAGTTCGCGAGTCGGAAATTTGTGGCGCCAAGGCCGCACCGAGAGGCCGGAATACCCAACACCGAGGTTTACCCAAATTATTCGCCGGTTGAGAATTCTTCTGCCTCCGACTCTGGATTCCCACGGTTAAATGAAGCGCGAATCGAGCAACCATCTCCCGCTATCCCTCACCGAGAATGAGGACGCGAGGTGCACGACGCTTCGCCCGACGGGCTCCTTCACCTGCAGGAATCGCTCGGGGATCGCGTTAGCCTTTCATCGCGAAGCGTTTCGTGGCAACATCAAAGAATCTTCGCAGAGCTGCGTGGGTCGGAGATCTCGTGGCGCTCTCGACGAGGCTCGCGGGTATCGGAAGTTTCGCCGCGCCGTCGACCGAGCGAAATAGAGTGAAGTCGCGGAAAGTAGAGGCGGACACGAGATGAGCGAGAGCGGGCACCGTGCGCGCGAGCGGATCTCGGAGGGAGACCGCAATAATCCGGTTACCCGCGCTCCCGCCGAGGTCCGGACGAGGAAAGCGGAAGAGGAGACCGGGAAACTTTCTGCAACGGGATAATTATATTTTTCGCTCCCCCCTCCTGAAAGACGGAAGCTCCGTGCCCTTGAGCTTTGATTAGCGCTGCCTGGCAGACTTTTTCCGAGAAATTCCGATAACGCTCTCCCGACTCGACTCGCAGCAACTCTCACCTCGTTATCGTCCCGCGTACGAATTTACGAGAGGACATACCGAGTAGGAAAGAGCAACGCCGCTGAAATATTCTCCATTTCCGGTTCACTTCAAAAGACCGGAAATAGTCCCGTTCCGACTATTCCCAGAGTGTCTGGGGATTTATCGATCACTCAATGGGAATCAATAAACAACGTGTAATCAGGACTGCTGTACAATCACCGAAAAAAAAGGGTCGTGGAAATCCGCAGCAGAGAGCTCGGGGAATCGTGGCCCCGATTTTCGCGAAACGTCCGACGGAGACGGAAAGACGGACAGACAATTCGACACATATTCAAGTGAATCGGACAACGTGCAGTCGGCGCCGGGGTGGGGGGGTCGGGGGATCGAGAAATCAGGCAAGATCCGAGCGGGGCGAGGGGGATAGGGGAGGTCGAGGAGGGTGAACGAGAGACGCGGAGAACACAGGGACGATGTTTACGGGAACGCAAACACACCGGGACTTTGCATTATGAATGCAGCGGAGTAGAGCCGGGTGTGCACTCCCCGGCCGCCCCCGCGCTACCCTCGACCGGCGGCGCTGCCGTGGAACCGGGAGCACCGGGAGCCGCTCGTTTCGCGTTCGCCCCGGCCACTCGTGCTCACCTCTCTCTCTCCTCCTGTCGCTTCTGCATGCATCGCCCATACTCGCGCGCATACGAGAAATGCCCCCCCCCCCTCCCCCTGCCCTCCCCCTCTGCACTCTCGCGGTCCTCCCGCCCGCTCGTTTCTCGATTCGGCCCGGCGGGTTTTGGCCCCTCCCCGCATTTATTTATAATCAAATTCCGTGTATACCCGACGAGCCGGCCGAGGGCAACGCGGACGTTCGTGTACGAAGCGACGGCGCGGCGCGGCTTCGTCGGTGCCGCGAGTGAGCAGCGAGCGAGAGTTGGCTTGAATTTCTATCCTCCGGACGGCGTAACCCAGGCGCCCTCACGTATATATACCGAGGCCGTGGGGCTCTCTCGTGCCGTTCGAGGGATTTTCAGCCCTCCGACTTGGTTGCACCACCGCATCGTCTCCCCTTCTGTTTCTCGACTTGGGAGAAAAAGCGATAGAGAGAAAGAGAAACAGCGAAGACTCGTCGTCGTCGTCGTCGTCGTCGTCGTCATCTATATACGAAGCTCGCGGATTCGCTCGCCGGTCAATTTAAAAATCAATATTGACCGAGGAACAGCCAATCCTTTATTTATCGACGCGGATTGTTGGCCTCCGCCGTCGAAGGGAGGGAGAGGGGGTTCTCGACGCCGAGAGCATTCGGCATTCGCTATTTCGCCCGCCTTCCTTCGATCCTTTCTGCGATTCCATCGTTCTTTTTGCTATTTCGCTTCTCGGGTTCTCCGGCCGATGCTCGATGCTGCTGCTTGTGGTGGTTTCTTTCACTGCGCGACTGGAAGGAGATTGCGCGTGTTACTTGAAACGCGTCTTGAATAATCCGGTCATCTCTGGCGCTTCGTCGGGAAAACTTCGGGTTGTTGTTCAGGGCTCCTCGTTTTCCGGCCGCGCTACGATCTGTGTAATAGTCTCTCGCGGAGTTTACGTCATTTTGGCCGGGACGAAGATACGCGAGACATGGACCAGAATCGAGGGACGTGACGTCTCCCTCCCTGCGGATTCGTCCTTTCTCGCGAGGGTGCCGGAATACCGGTTTCTCATTGGCTGCCGGGGAATCGTCCCGGCTCACGCGACCCACCGGACTTGATATCATTTTTCTTGATCGCCGATATTGCGTCACAGCTCGCCCGAGCCCTGCATCACTGTATATAGTCTGTAGTGGTCCAGGGTGTTTCTGTTCTGGCATCCCGCGGGGTCCAGAATTCGCGGAGGGTCTCGGGTATTTTATATATATACCAGCCGAAGCAGCGGCAGTGTTTCGAAGGAGCAGGAGAAGCGAGGGACACACGAGAGATCGACCGAGGGTCGAACCCTCGGTTGATGCTGACTCTCGCATCTTTCCGGCTCCGCCTCGCTCCGTGACTCGATCCGCAGCTCAGCGGCGGCCTCGGTGAGCCGCACCGCAAGCGAGACGACGCCGTTCGCCCTCCGAGACACCCGCTATTATGGACAATCAATCCGAAAAAATTGTCCGAAACAACCCCCGGGGTTCGGCCTCCACGGGGTGCTTATCCCGGACGTGTCGCGTCTTCAATTTTTCATTCGGTCATCGGCGGCGAATTGAATGGAATCGATTAAAAAGTTTTACACAGTGGTCGATGGTTTTCATATATGGATGGTTTATACACGACTCGACAAAATTTGGACGAAACTTATCGCGGCCAGTGGACGAAAATATGAGAAATCTGGACACCAGAATTATGACCAATAATAATATATGACTGTAATAATAATAATACTGAGAATAATAATATATACTCAAGTCGCGTGTAGTCAATGAACTCGCGTGATTACGTTTTCACTCGGTCCCCTCGCGAGAATATATTTCGATACGCGATAAGAAAAGCACTCTCGATATTGACGAAACGTCCGAGACCCGCAATGGACAGCGTCGAGATTAATATTTCCCCTCGATCCAACCCTTCTTCCCACCCTCTCCCACTGATATTCAACCCTTTCATCAGCAACAACGAGATTATCATCGACGCACTCGAGTGCTCGGAAAATATCAATAACTCGAAACAACAGTTTTTTCTCCGTCATACACCAGTTTTCCCGCTCCAAGACAAACTCTTTTCACGACAGTGAGAAAGTTCGATTCTTACGAGTCAGCGACCCCCGTCACTTTTCCCAACCGCTCGTCTCTTCTCCGCTCGTGTATTTCCCGACATATTTCCCATTGCTCAGCACTTCACGTGCACATCGTTCAAAGTCAGGCCGCGTGGATACCATTTGCTTTTTTTCCACCCCCCTTCGGTATCTCTTCCTCTCTCTCTCTCATTCCACCCTGTAGAAGCGGAGAGGGTACAGTTACCATAACGTTTGTGTATATACGCACGACGTACAGAGGCGAAGGACGCGGCGCGGGTTGCGGACCCTCAAAATTGCCGCGCGCCACTGGCAAGCGAACCCAATATGTCCATCTTCGAGCGCGGGCGAATAAGCGCGCGATACACAGGCGCCTGCCGCCGCTGCCGCTGCCGCCGCCGCCGCGCAAACAGATCAATGCTCCGCGTTCCAATATAAACAGTATTATTGAAACAAAGCGGGTAGTTCGGAATGGAGGTGTGGAGGGTCGGGCGCCGAGGGTGAGGATATAGACAGAGCGCGCGACTCGAACTGCGGCCGTGGCAGCGCAGCATCGCGCGCCGCGCGCGATGCTGTGCGATGCTGTGTGCTACACTGTAGAGAGCTCACAGGCCGACGGGATGTACATTGCCCGAACGAGCAGAGCGGAGAAAGGGAGAAAACCCGCGCGAGCGGCGCTTTGGTTAACGAGAGAAATCGACAGAGAGAAAAGCCGAGAAAGACGGAGAGGGGCGGACGGGGGGGGAGGCAGGGGCGGTGAGAGGGGGAACGATGCGGAGGGTTGATGTTTCTGCCGTTCGGGACGATATATACATACATATATACGTATCTCTGTATATATCTATGTATGTGTATTATATATATATACACATACTATATGGAGCAGAGCACCACCAGGACCAGCATTGGAACCAGCAGTAGCACACCGGAGTTGCGGGGATTGAACGAGGGGAGAAGAGTTATGTTGCCGCGATATTGTGCTCCGCTGTGCGCGGCACGAGCGAATCTACGGGATGGAAGAGAGAGGAGGAGGAGGAGGAGGAGGAGGCAGTTGAGGACGAGGAGTTGGGGGTTGTGTGGGTTGAGGGGGGGGGGGGGGGGGAGTGGAACAGCGTCGCGGCTGGAACACAGAGGGTGGATGCGAGGTGGGTCGCGCGGGGGACGAGGGGGCGAGGGGAAAAGCATCGGCAGCCCGAGAGCCACCCACCCCCTCCCACCCCCGCGCGTCCCGCAGAGCCAGGAACACGGGGTTGCAGCGCGGGGCTGCGCGTCGCGAGAGCGAAACGCCCGCCCCCTCGCGACCGGCGAAGAAAGAGCATACACGGCCTGTCGATTCTCGGGTACTATATGACGGTAGCGAGGCCGCGGGGTGGCCGAGACCGGCGGCAGCTCGCGATACACCAGCGCCACCTCGTGTGCGTTCGGTGGAAGGAGCGCGGCGGTCGTAGCGCGCGTGAGTTACAGCATCGAAGCCCCCTCATCCTTCGTCCTGCGTCCACCATCTCGCAAACGCCTGTGCAAAGCTACGACCTTCTTGGCCAATGGCCACCCTCCATTTTCCTACGCCAGATTTTGTTCCACGCGCAATATCTCGGACCGTTCCGTCTCTCTCCACCAGGGAGAAATCGTTTTAGAAACAATGTAGGCGTTCCTATTATGTATACTGACAAAAATCAATAGTTGCGATTACCAATTATTGGTTAGATCTACCAAAAAATTGGTTACAATATACTAAAACATTTATACCACTGACCAACGGTTGGTAATCACAAGTATTAATTTTTCTCAGGGTACACACCGATCATTCCACAGTGGAGATCGGTAGCAGTGACTGTCTCTTGATTGTCCTTGACGACGGTCGACTCGCGATAATATCGCGAAAATGCGTTGGACAATTTCAGCAGATTTTAGTTACACGACGGCAAACCGGTTGCTTCGAATTTCGCTGCCGAGCGGAGCAGCAGCAGCAGCAGCGGCGGCAGACAGGAGCGACAATGTACTGCACCAGGAGCGATCAGAACAGGGGTGGCCGGACGGCTGGATGGGCTCTGGCAGTCCGGGTGGCTGGATGAAGCTGGACGCAGTCAGCGCGGTGTGAAATTAGCGCAGATGTCGCGGTGACGGGCCGTGCGGTGCAGTTTCTCTGTTCATTTTCCAGGAGATTGGATCGCGAGGAGGGGTGGTGCAGGGGGGAGGGGGTGGGCAAGGCCGACGATCCGTTCCTGGTGCGACGCCTCGGTGCTTCCTGCGAATCCGAGACGCGGACGACACAGCAATCCACACGCTGGATTTTCTGATCCCTCGCGCGGTATTAAAACGTCCTTTGACCTAATTAATCCGGTTTATCTCTCCGTCGCTGGCCATGATATCCCGGACGGCCCCTTCCGGGAACGATAATACCGCGCGCGCAAGGGTCGTTCGACGGAACGACGGCTTTCGCCGGGATCGCATTCTGACCAACGTCGTTATACGCCGCGCGTCTACTTGAAACTTTTGAGTGGCCGTCAAGTCCGCCGAGCGCTTTCCTTAACGATCGAGCACGCGCATGCGCGCCTCGTCGGCTCTCTGGCGATGTACCGGATGACCGGACGAATTAAGCTTCGCGTTTGTCGCATTATACGTCCACGCCCTTTGCGATATTTTCTTTCTCAGTGTCTCGAGGATCGTCGACTTTGACTCAGTGCGACTAATCAAGAATCAGATTTATCTTATCACGGTGACATCGTTCTATAAATTACTCGAACAAAAAGTTGCAACTCAAGTTGCAATGATAAAGTAGTGGAGTCGCTATAAATATCGTGAAACAGAGTCGACAACCTCAGAGCCGAGGATCGTCGGTGAGGAGGGAAGGAAAAAAAAGCACCGACGAAGAATATAATAAGAAAGTTCGAGGCAGACGAAGTACATTCGAGTTTACAGACGGAGGTCGAAGGTCCAATGCCGCTGCCGACGCTGCTGCTGCTGCTGCTGCCGGCGAACGTGAGATTTTTCATTACAACAAGCTCGGGAGTCCGGGGCACGAAGTTCCCGGCAGCGGCATAACAGCGGAGCAGCCAGCGCGCCTGGGTCCTGATAAAGGATTAATAGAAGTTATAAAGTAGAACCTGAGGAGGTGGAGGAACATTACGTGACTCGACTCCGATCGAGTCTTTCCTCAGGTTATATTGCCGGTTGCGCCGTCGTTTCTCATCCACCCTCGGAGCCTTAGCCACCCTCCTCCTCCTCCTCCTCCACCTCCTCCTCCTCTTCTCTCCTCTTCCTCCTCTTCCTCCTCGTCCTTCTCCACCTCCTCCACCCTCGGACGTCACCCCCGGCTCATGCGCACCCCATCTGACCAATCGAACTCCCGGGTCCATCTCTGCTGTGCTGCGCTGACCGACCCCTTCTCTCTCTCCCTCTCCTTCTGTCCCCCTCTCTCTCTCTCACTTTTTCTCTGTTTCCCTCTCTCCCTCTCTGTCCCTCTCACTCGCTCCCACCCCTATTTTATCTCGCACTCGCTCGTTCTCTCTCTCTCTCCCTCTTTCCTGCCCTTCTTTTCGAGATGTGTTCCGTACATAAAGAGAAGAATAAGAAGAAGGAAAAAGACCCATTCGACTCTCGCAGCAGCAGCGGCAGCGGCGGCTGTCGTCAAATACCTATGTGCACGGCGACCGGCGCTATTGGAAAAAGTAAGAGGTAAAATAAAATGCAGGAAAATAACGATACTACAGTTCTATCCGAAAGTGGAGGAAAAAAAACGAAACGAAATGTATGTGAATCAAATGGAGAGAAGGCAGAGACGCGCAGACCCGCGAGCTGCGTGTGCCAGAGACGAAACTTTAGCTACTATCTCTCTCAGTAACCGATGCACTTCGCGACTGCTCGCGAGTGGCGCATTAGAATTGTAAAGCGGCGAAGCGAAATGTACGATGCAATAAAGTATCATCGCTGTCTTCGGTGGCGGAATGAAAACGAAAGAAAAATATAAGAATAATTGCGACAGTAGAGAACCAATGTACGTTGGATTATCGAGTGAACGACGATGGCAATTTTTTCTGAATCTTCACTCGAATTTAAAACATATATTTTCTCTAAAAAATCGTAAAATTAGCTTTCGAGAACCAAGTGTGAATTTCGCAAAAAACGAACTTAAGTTTCCCTCGAAACTTTCGGCACAAGTTGAAATGGCTGAAATGGCGCAGGTTATTTAATTTTTTTTTCGACCCGACTGAAGTAATTGTTCTTACGCAATTGGCGCCAGATAAAAGACGGTGGAGGACGTGGAGACGGTGGGGGTGGGGGTGGACGAGGGAGAGACCCGGCAATCGAGGGAAGAAACGAGAGAAGCGAACCGAGCAGAGCGAGAGGCCGCCGGAGCCGGCGCAGAGAGCGCAGAAGAGGTGAGCGGGGGAGGTGCGAGGATCGGCGAGTGGAATGTGTAATCAGCCGGGATTGCATTAGCACGGCTAATTAGCCGTGCACAATGCTCTGATAATATTATAGTGTCTCGTCGCGCGCGCGCTGCGGACGGGACGAGCGGAAAGCGACGAGAGCGACCGAGAGGGAGGAAGTAATAAAGGTTGGAAAGTGGCAGAACGCGACGCGTTTGTAGTTTACGTCCGGGGGCCGGAGCGGACCGACCGACCGACCGACCGAGCGAGCGAGGTGGCAAAGTTCTTCTCCTTCTGCCCGCCTTCCGCAGTCCGCGCGCGGGTAACACGGCGCAGCGCCGGAGAATACCCGACCAGACAACCCAGAATTGAGCTACTCAGTTATTCATGTCGCACTCCAGTCATGCTCGACGCGCTCAACTAAGCAGCGACCCCCGAACTCTCTCGTTCGCCCTCTGTCGTCGTCTCTCTCTAGCGCTCTGCGCGTCTCCAGTTGCTCACGAAACGCCGGGCGTCCCTTTTCCAGGCTGCCGCGCGAAAAGCAGCGACAGCGACCTCGAGTCGTTGTTGCGGTTGTCAGTTCCGGTAGTTTTCCGCGGGCTCTCGAATTTTCCCCCGGCTGCTTCGTCGCACGCTCTCGCGACCAGCGCGGGACAATAGACGAAACGAATTCGTCTCGATTTTCTTATTACGGCGGACGCCATAAGCTTTGGTTGCTCTCATTGCAGACGGTTTCGTACGCAATCAGGACATTTTTCTATTCGATTTAACGAAGTTTTTAAATCCTTATCCGATGGGAAATTTCCGGCTGATTCCAAATATCACCGGTTTTTTTCTGGCTGATTCCAAATATGACCGATAAATACAAATTTGAGGAGAAAAACGCGAGAAACGACATTTCACTTCTTCCCAATTTTGGAACTTTACTAAAATCGGTGTAATTTTTCTTTAGATCACCATATTAGGGATTTTCCTTTTGCATTCGAAAGAAGATACTTCGGTGGTGCGAGAAGCGAGCAGCCCGACTATGGGGAGTCCTATTACGCACCGCTATATGGTATAACAAATAATAGACAGTAGGGGGGCACGACGTAACGGAGCTCGCGGGGCGCGCACGCGATGGCCCGACGCACATCAAGGCCTCTCTCCGCCCTTACGTACGCGCGTGTGTTTATCTCGCTTATTCTCCGCGGGGCAATTTATCTATATTATACCCTCAGTTGGCTCCCGATGTGTGTTTTGACAGGAACAGCATTATTAAATGCCCCCGGATAGCTGATCTCCCGACACCCTTAATCTACATATTATACGGTTACGCAAATGCGCGCGCGGTCGCTCGTCGCACCGAGTCTCCCCCGCCGATGTGTCGTCCCCCTCGCTCTCCCAACCCACGCAACCCCCGAGCGTCGTCTCTTCACGACCCGCTGGAAGGGGCGAATGCCCGTTACTTTTGTCGCGGAAATTTTTATTCTGTCGTTTTTCAATACCCGTATATTTAAATATTTTATTTATTCATTCCTTTAAATATTTATATTTCATACATGTATTAAACTTTTTATCAAGCAGAATAATTCCGAATCGTTTTTGTGGATCCGATGTAATGTCCGTGTTATTTTTCGATGAGAATGGCACTTGATATAACGTGGGAATCGCATTTTACTCCTCGAGAATCCGAGCTTAATGTATTTCGAATTAACATACCAGGCGTGGCGACGACGACGACGACGATTCGACGACGCCACCGCGGATTATGTACACGAGGGATTTTCGCGTGTACAGATATATCGGGAGACAAGAGGAAGCAGGTCCATATTAGTCGAGCACAAGCGAGCCCCTCGGTAAAAGAGATCAGTGGCCCTTTGTCCGACGCGCGGCGTCCGGGTGTCTTGTCATAATACACCCTTAATGATCTATTGCCGGGACTCAGTCAGGGATGACGCGTGTAATTCTCGACACGCGCTCGCTGGCCCCGTCGCGCGTGGGCAAAACATTCGGACGCGTGGAACGAACGCAAAAACCCGGGCACACATTTTATCCGTCGCCGACGACGGGATTACAGGCGTCGGTCATTGCTAATTTTTTTTCTCTCGCTCGTTCGTCCTCTCTCACGCCTGCCCCCCTCCTCTCACCGCTCCCCGCCGGGTGCATCACCCGCCCCCTATTATCTCCGTGTAAGCCGACTTCGACACACGCGAACCGCGTGGCATTCGACACCGATGAGCGCGAACTTTCTCGTTTCCGTTCTCACGTCGCGTTTGAGATCAATTTTATAGTATCAGGAAAAAAATAGCTCCGGAGAAAATGTCTGCCTGATATGACGGATGGTTGATGACGTTTCATCCGCGATTTTTCCACATCCAAATAAATGACGAAAACCGCACAGTAATTGCATCAACACTGTCGCAAAAGGTGCGAACGCGAAAGGTGCGATCGTTTGGCAACGCGAGGCCAGTAAACCAGTGTAAAAAAAATCGCACTTACTCGCGGAATCTCAACGAGGCGGTCGAGGTGAAAGCGTTTATTTTTATTTTTTCTTCTTCCACCATGCTCGTTAATATGAAACGAGAATGCGGCGAGCGGGAGCCGAGACATCGCGAGAGGTGCGAGTGCGTGCGATATTCAAGTCGGTGGAAAATAAGGAGAGAGTTTCGCCGGCTCGTTCGCCGCGCGCGGCGATAGGAATCCGGTCTCTCGTTTTGCCGGCAATAACGGGCGAGAGTCAGGGCATAATTGCGGTACAAGTACGAGCTCGCGCCAAGCACAGTTTAATTCCAGGGCGATATTATAATTAAGTGGTTCTATCGTAATGGCCGGCGTCACGTCAAGCGGGTTGTAACGCGCCGTGTGTTCAGCGCGCGGCGTTCGAGCGGCGTTCCCCGGACGGAGTCGAGTCGAAGCTTTTCGCCGTCCCTCTCGCTCGTTTGCCCCGCGCCGCGCGCTCCTCGAACAATCAGCGTCCCGATGGTGCTCGTCACGCGATGAACCCTCGCGGTGTGCCAGCGCTTCGTCCGACCACTCTGAGAGCAGTGAGAACCCTGCACTTTGCTTCTCTCTCTCTGTCTCTTTCACCTGTGTCTGCTGTCTCGTCCCTCCTGACAGTCTTCCATATTATTTGTAAATACCATTTTTTCCATCAAACTCCATCATCGTAATACGTCGTATTGCCAGAGTGAACAAATTAATCAATCGTAGCGAACCTATCGACGTCAGTGCGCGGACACTCGACTGACGAGTCCCGACCGAGGAGTCTCGTTGACCGATGTATAATCAATTAGGACATCGGAGGAGGAGGAGGAGAAGGAGGCGTATATATATAGGAGAGGCCCCGGGATAACGAGACGAGAGTCGCGAGCGGTGTGCGGTACGCGCGTCCGTCGGGTCGAAGGGGAATTAGCTTATACGGCGCGTATATAGCCGCCGTCCTACAGTCGCTCCAATTCAGCCTTAATACGACGATGAGTCGAGGAGCGAACGACGCGAAGCGAAGCGAGCGAGCGAGCGAGCGAGCGCGGAGCCAAGCGACCGACCGCCGAACCGCAACCGGAAATTGGCTGCTTGGTTATCAAAGTTTGCGGCTTGCGTGTCTGTCGGGCTTCGAGAAGGGGTGAAGGCCGGGAGGTTGGTTAACGCGGGGGGTGAAGGGGGTGGGGGTGGAGGTGAGGTGAGGGGTCGCGCGCGGGGGTTGGATATCCATTAATACGCGAGCGAGAGCTCGTCGCTGACGATGCCGAGGGGGGTGAGGAGGGGGGAGGGGATGAGAGCGAATCGGGGGGCCTCGCGGGCTGCAGGGGGGGAGGCGAGCACTCGGTGAGGAAGGTAAATATTAATTTGCTCGGGCTGTCGGCACGAACTAGCTCGAGGCATCGGCGCAGTAACTCTCGCTCGGCACCCGCAACGCTGGCTGCGCGCGCGGGGAGAAACAGGTGGAAGGAGTGGAAACGCGCGTGCGAGCGTTGCCACTCTCGTCGCTGCTGCTGCTGGGGCTGCTGTTGCCGCCGCTGCCGCCGCCGCTTGATAACTACTTCACATTGAAAACACTCACCCCTTTGACGCCACCAGCGCGCGGCGGGGAAGCTTTGCGTTTATGTGCGTCGCGGTGAGAGCGAGCGCGGTGCAACTTTTCCAATTGCGAGTCACACTTATAGTCCACGCGTGGCACTGCGAAGTTCATCGAAGAGAGGCTCGAGCATTAAGGGTTGAATAAAAATGTGACAAGGGTTTGAATAAAGGTTGGGGTCTTTAAATTTAAGACACGGGGGATGATGATGTTTTTTCCACGGAGAAGCATCGTGGAATATCGCCAACGATCGCTCATGGTATGAGCCCCCTTAATCCGCACCCCCTTCTGCTCCTGTGACACAGGCTGAATAATAAATTGCAACGTTAGTCGAAACAATTAATTAATAATTCATGATTAGGCGCGGAGAATTTGCCAGGTGGGTGGAGATCGCGCGAGCGGATGAAGCCGGGGTGAGCGGATTGGTGGCACTCCCAAGGCCAGCGGGGTATACGAAAGTACGCGGTGTAGTGCACGATATATACAGACAGACGAGACGAGCGCCTAGCTGCCAGCCCGGCGGAAGGCTGTAATTTGCGTTACGACCGCTGTCAGAGACACCAGCCTGAATATAATTTCCCTGAACAAACTAAAATCCCCCTTGTACACCGTCTGCCGCGTCCTCGTCGCTCTCTTTCCGCTCCGCCCTGTCCCCCTGCCCCTCCAACCCCGGTGACGTCTGTATGTCCCGACTGTACGCGAGAAGAGCGAAACGTTGTTCTTTACGTAACCCGCACCGCCATCGGCACGTTCTCCGCTTGAAGCTCCTGCTGCTGTTGCTCGATCCACCACCCTGAAAACCTCTCGCGTCGCGCCTCTTGCCCCCCCCCCCTCCCCCTTCCCTTATCTCTACCTCCTCCAACTCCGCCACGAAGCGTCGTTTCGTTTTGGGACCCAACCCCTTTGCTTCCTACTGATTCGTCGTCGTCACCTTCTCGCTCGCTCGCTCCTTTACGAATACTTTATGGGCGAGCCGAGAGACGTCGCCTCGTCCAACTTTATTCACTATTTATGTTTACTCTCGAGAGCCGCCGCGAAGGAAGAGTGAGCGAGCGAGCAAGCGGCGGTGGAATGAGCGGAAACCTCTTCGGCCGTACTCGTCGCGGTTTCGAGCCTTCCGCTCCTCGCTCCGGCCTACGCGATGTAACAGCAGCCTTTCCGGCCTCTCGTTTTCCATCGTTGACGGCGCTCACGATCACCGAGTGCTCGCGAAAATACTCGAGGCGCTTTAGACTGACGTCATAATAACCTTGAGACACGAAATTGTCACATATGATGACATATCCGACACGGGATTGGCGTTGCATATTTTCAAGACCATCCGCATATTTTCTCGAACGCCGAAACCCCTCGATTCGTCCGATTGCTACGAAGACCAGTCGGAAGATCATCAGTCGGAAAAGCTGAGATACCGACGAAAATGGATCGAGTATCGGCCAACCGGGAAGTGTCTCATCGCCCATAGCGAGCTCGGCGAGGGTGGAAACGGGAATGGATGAGATCGAAAAGCGACAAAGAGGAGGAGAGAGTCAGCCATATAGGTGGCCACAATCAGCGACCGAAGCGCGAGGGAAGCGAAGGGGGGCAGGAAGCGTTTGCCGGAGATGAGAGCGAAGGGATGAACCTGCGTTCATAAATCTCGGTAGATTACTAAATCCAGGCTTTGACGTAGCTGCTGGCTGGCCGGGCCACCCAGGGCCCAGGCTGTATTCGCGTATGACGCTGTATGGGTGATCGTGAATCCGATGTATGAGCGCGCTGTATGTATATAGCTGGCGCCCCCGGTGACAATGTTGACGGGCAGAGGCGAATGCGCGTTTTCATTCGTTCGTCGCCCTCTCGCTCGGGTATCGCGCGTATCGCGTCAGCTCATCGGAGTTCCCGGGGGCTGATAACATTATCATAAAACGGCAATATCGCGCGCCTGTACGCGCCGCCGCCAACCCAACGAATATCGCGCTCGCGTCGCTTATACCATGGTATATACTATATTATGTGTTTAAATGTATGTATTATATACCATATATACGGTACATATATCTGTAGCGAAGCTGAGCTCGATCGTTTTGGGTACATACAGCGACTGTATCGTTCCCGGTGATCAGCCTCGCTGTAACTGCGCAGAGATGGAAAGCGTTTCCATCCAGGAATATGTAACTGTTGGATGGGGTTGAAGTTACGACTCCGGCAGTGACGCACTCCAAGGCTTTGGCTTTCATATGCAAATCCTCGGCCGAGATGATCCGCGAACGCGCGGAAAATCTCGTTGACCCTATGGCTTCTTTGGCATTTGGATTCCTCCGGCAGGCTTGAAAAGACGACCTGCGGACGAGTCTACAAAGTCGGACGGTTCAATCTGATACCAGTTCGTTTGTCGGATAATTGGTTGCATCGACCATCGCGGAGCAACAATGAGCGAATCTTTCGTCGTTAAGTTCTCACTCGAAGTGTCGTTCCGCAGTTTTGCTCTCGAAAGATTCGGAACGAGGCGAGAGCGGTGAAGAGAGAGAGCAGGCGCCATTTCGCCGTTATCGGGGCATGCAAATCGGCTCGTGTGCGCGTCTTTCGCAGGAAGGGAGAAAGACCCCGGCTTGAAATCGCGTAGTTTTGGTCGTCGGGGTCTCTTTCCCACAGCCGCTTCAACGCCGACGCCTGGGAGCACCAGGCGGCATTGAGACGGGGAGGCTCTATGGTGTACAAAGCCGGAGGACGGGAGGGAGCCAGCCCGGTGTCTAATATGGCAGAAGGCCTAGATGACGAGAGGAGACTTCGCCCCGCCTCAGTTCAGTTCAGCTCAGGTATTAGATTATGAATATTCATGACGGCGTGTCTGCCGCGCGGTGCTTCATTACACCCTCCTCGAGAGCGTACCTCTCTGTCGGTTTCGCGACGACGAAGCGAGAGGGTTGCGAGACGACCTCGCGTCCTATATAACGGCCGGAGAGATCGTATGCCAGGCCGGGATCGCAGCACCCTTATTCGCCGTGGCGTCTCCGCATTCGCGGCCCAACGCCGCGTCTCCTCGTCGTCTATACACGCGTACACGACGCCTGTCTCCGGCATCGCGATGAAGAAGGTGTGTGAGAGAGAGAAAGAGAAAGAGAGAGGGTGAGAGAGAGAGCTTCGTCAATCAATATGCAACACCACACCAGGCTTTGCTTATCTTCCTGAGCTTCCAGCTCCCAGCGAGACCCCAGATGTAGACGCCTCTCAGCCAGGACCCTAAATGCACCGCTCATTCTCGCGCCTAACCCTTGAGCGTAGCACTTGAAAACCCAATTTTCCGATTTTCCAAATGAAACCTCGTTATTCCCGGAATAATTTAGCAATCAATCACTCTCGCGACGAGCATGGAAGCAGTCGTTCGTGTGGAGGAGCGAAGCATGAGTGTCATCAGGATTCCACGACAGAGAGCAGGAAATGTCCACCAGAGACAGACCCATCCGATTAGTCACGCGAATGGTGATGGGTCAGATTTTGGCTGCCCGTTCTGCTGTTGCGCAGTAATGCGCCGCGGCGGCAACCCCTGGGGGTGACTCGCAGGGCGATGGAATTAATAAAGCGCATGCGACACCAATCTGCCGGTACACAAAGAGCGGTGGGTGCAATATATAGCCCGGAGTATATAGCCAAGTGGCGCGCGGGGTTGGAAACGGGACGGCGTTGAGAAAGAGCACATCGCTACGGAATAAAGAACCCCGCGGTGCTCGGTGGATCCTGCATGATTTGATTAGCCTCAGATTGACCCCATACGCTGCGTCGTTACTCTATACGCCATGCGGGGTCTAATCACTCGCGTGGCTTCTTTTTACGCGTCTCTCCCTCTCTCTGACCTCCTGCGCCCCATGATATTCCGCACCCCACCGTCACCGCGCACCCCAACGAACGATCAGTAGCCCCCTCCTCCTCCTCTTCTTCCACCCGCGACTCGCACACGTCTCGCCGGTGTTTCTGGTGTCTGCGCGGAGAGCTCCGGCGCCTGGACTCGACGCGCACCATTAGTCTTCCGCCACGGCAGTTTATGTCGGGAAATTTGCAATCTTTCCATTTAATAAATTGACGTTGACTCCTCCCGAGCCAAGAGACGAGAACCTGGAGGGAGGTATAACTTTGAATACGTTATCCCTAGGCGCTTTGTCCGTGTAACGAAAACCCGGTATTCGCGTTATATCCCTCTCGCCCGGCATAACGCGATATCATGGCGTCGAAGAGGCGGAACTCCTCAGACTCTCAGACATATGACTCTGCGAATTTCGAAGATTCCACCCACGATCCTGATCTATCAATCTCGTTTTTCGGGGAAAAAATAAAACGTCTTAGCCCGGTTAGGAAGTTCTTCGACAGTTTTTCGAATGCAGCGACTGAAAAGTAAACAAGGTGTAGATTTTCATCGGACTTGTCTGCGAGTGAAATATATCGCGTTTCAATAGCGCAAGTGCCGATGGGGAGACTCCGGCGCCTCCTATTCAGTTACGGGATAAATATGGACCGTGTTTGCCGTATCCGAGACTACGGACTCTCGAGAGTCCCTGTCGCGCGCGCGTTCCGGGTATTATAATGGTAATATCCGTGCAGTTCATATTGTATGGCACGAAGAGAGGGTGGCTTCGACTCGTATTCGGTCGTATAGGATCGAACGAAACGTCGGGCATACGGTCGGACGAATGGCCCGAGAGTCAGGGGTTAATTTGAGACAACGCGAATAAATGTAGTTAATATCGGATATGAGGGGAAGGAAAGAGATTTCCCCACCAGGAGGGAGACTAACCCCAATGCGTGTCGCCTCGTACACTCGGGTGTCACCAGCCATAGTCATACCCTGCGCTTGTACGGGTCGCCGGGCGTACCCCTCCAAATGCTACGGTGCATCGTGGAGACTCATTGCCGGGCGTATCTCGCATCTGTCTCTCCGCACGCTTATTAACAAACTCTCGCCGACTTTCACGGTGCACGAACGAATTCTCTAGCTACCCTCGCGCATTCGCTGACTGGCCGGTTATCCCCTTTCGAAAATTCGATCGTTGATCGCATTTTTCGACATTAGACGCCGAATTCCAGCGGGCGAATACACGTCAGCCAATGATACGAGTACGTTGGACGTTATATGTCGGACCGGTGGAAGCTGATCTTCGTTACCGACACGACCGGTTATTTCGCGGTGGCCGGTAGTTAAGGCGATAGCACAGGGCAGATAGGAGAGGGAGTAGATGGTATAGCCGGAGTTCAAGCCAGAGGTTGAATGTGCGGCTGGTGCGTATAATTCGATTAGACGTTAGTCCGGCAGCGAGTGTATATGGTATAGGTATGGCCCACCGTAAAAGGAAAATAGCGGCGGACCGCGGCTAACTGCGGCGCCGGTAGACAAAGGTAAAGCCGCCGCGAAGCTCGGGCAACGGGGGGGAAGAAACTCTCGTGAACCTTCGTTACGTTACCTCGGACCCGCCACTGGGTCGCGCCGAGCATTAGCGTCGGTGGTAACTGACCCGACGGCCAAATTGACGGAGTTAAACGGACGTAAGATGACCGCAAGGGGGTAGATCCGGGAACCCCCCGGGTCGAGGTTCCGGGTACACGACGGAAGTTGCGCCCGAGACATCCGCGATTCTCGGCGCGTCCGCGGCGTCTATAACGGCTGTGTCCGCTGAATATTGCACACGCGGCTGAAATCGATTCGCTTGTTTCTCTTAGCGAAAGATGTGGAAGAGAGACAAAGACGAACTGGACGAATAAGAGGCGGAGGGTTGGGGTGAAAGACGCGAGAGGCGTCAGCACGACGAACGAATCATCCATTCCGCGCGTGCAAGATGGCCGGCCGCCGGAGGAGAGCGCGAGGCGTCGGGTCTCCAAGATTTGTTGCCATAAAGAAGATTGCCTCCCTCTAATGAAGAAACATCACCGACGCGATATTGCGCGCTCAGTTCGTCCGCTCGGCCGGCGCCACGTTTCACCGAAACGCCGCGTCCATCGATCCGACGAGGTTTCAAGGCCTGGAGCTTCGATTGTATAATTCTTATTCGAACATTTCGCCAGTCCGGAAATCCCATTGAGCGTTTGACGATCCGAAATTTCCATGGACTTTTATCGAGATGGAAGACTGTAATTTATATCATACTGTGTGTGTATATGTGTGGGGCTCTGTTATCAGGATTACCATGTGGGCAATCCAAGAGACAGTAGGGACAGTCATCGGACGTTCGAAGAATTCAACGAGAGCTGCGTTACCATCCCAACGCACTGAGAAAAATTAATAGTTGTGATTACCAAACGTTGGTCAGAGCTACCATTATTTTAGAAACTGCGACCAATATTTCGGTAGATCGAACCAATGATTGGTAATCGTAACTACTAATTTTTCTCAGTGCGGTCCTGCCTGAAGTCAGTGACACTTCAGAGCTGCATCGTCAACGACGAAAAGTGTTACCAACTGAATTAGGGTACAACGCTCGTTGAATTCTCGCGATGATCGGCAAAGACCTGGAAAACTCATCGCCCAACCATACGTCTTACCCCACAGACGCGCCTCACCGTATAAGGGACGAGAGATTACGCCGGGAACGCGCAGATGTTCGCGGGGGGGGGTAGCGTGTATTGCGTCTGCGCAACCCCTTTTTGCCACCCACCCCCATGTATTGACGCGATGCTGGTCACCGGCAGAGAGAACTGCTGGAACTCTCGGGCGAACTGACCAGCAGCAGGAGCAGCACCAGTACCATCACCATCGCGGCACCGCCACCACCACCTCGAACCACCACCACCGCCATCAACCACCCCGACTGCCAGCGTCAGGAAGATCGTCCAGCCAGTATCCAGCGAGCACTCCCACCCTCCGGGCGGCTCTCGGCTCTCTCGCCTTCGGGCATGAAGCGGGCCACGACGTCCGGCGCGCCACGACGGAGAAGGAAGAGGCCTGTGTGTCTTACAGAATGCCTATGATGCCTTCCTTTAAGCCCTGATTCCCGCATCCCTCTCATCCTTCGCGGAGAGGGCAAGGGGTGGGGGGTCCTCCTCATCCCCCTCCCCCCACGTGGAGCGCCGCGAGCGTGCGGACTCTGTAGGGGTCGCTGGAACGTCGGCGGATTCCGCACCACGCGAAGCGAAAGCCGCTCTATTCCGCGCGTCTTCCATTCGCCACTGCTCAGCGCCTCTCTCTCTCTCTCTCTCTCTCCGCCCTGAAGAGAGGAGCTGAAGAGAGGCGCTGCCGCTTCTGACGCTTCAGCCGCTATCTTCTCTCTCTTGAAAACGGTCCGCGCGCTCGTGACAAGTGCGAGGCGGCCATCCAATAACCCGCACACACCGTGCCCGACCGAACCACCTCCTCGTCCTGACCGCCCTCGCGGCTCGGTTCGACCCCTCCGCGTGACTTAACCGACCGAACAGCGGACACTCGGCTCTCGCACTTGCGAGACAAGATTCGCGAGTTATCGGGCGGCTTTACGGGAATTGGACGGGATTCAATGAAGGGAATGAGCGAGTTTTGATTTTGATTCTTTATAAGATTATATATATATATATCTTTATTAATTAAAAAATTAAGTTTCGTTATAAGACCATTTTTGGAAATGGACAACTTTATTTTTTCCTGAAAATATATCGGAGCAATTTTTTTGGGTCGGATGATGGAGACATGACGGCATGGTAACCGAGGCGAAAGTGTCTATATCGTCGAATCTGATGAGATAGACGCAGACGTATCGGTGATATGTATATATACATGGATACAGTGTGTAGGAAGCTCAATCGACGGGGTTGTCGACGGCCGCGGCGGCGGCGGCAACCCCGCGGCAGAGCGGCCATTTTGCACCTCGTAAATTAGATTAGTTTCGAAGTTTACGAACTGAGACCTCGCGCAGGACTGCGACGCGAAACTGCGTCTCGCGATTGTGCCGAGGGAGATTAAGAAGAGAACACGGGCGACGACGTCGGTGACGACGTGTATGATGCCCCCACTGCGAAAATCCCATTTGATTTTGAATTTGACGCCGAAGCGCCAACTGACATTCCACGAACCTCCTAAAATTCAATTCCTCCGTTTCTCACCCTCGCACCTTTTCTAAAATGCAAAAAATTTAGCATAACATTCCAACAACAATAAATCCAACATTCGCACCTGAAAAACAAAAGTCTTCCCGTTCCCGTCTCGTATTTCCGCCCCAAAGCCCAATTCCCAGAAAAACAATTCTACCCCATAACGAAATAACGCGACGATCCAAGCGCCACCGCATCGCAATCCATGGACGCCGTATACGAAGCGTTATGGTTGCGCTTCGCGAAACCTGGACGCGATCCATTCCGTTTATGAGCAAAGTCCGTGTGCGACTGTATCTGGGTTCCGGCGCGGTACACGACTACCCCTAGATAGTAGATACGTGAACCAGGCTCGCGACTATGCACATGGTACCTATATCTATGTACCTACGTATACGTATGTGAGCAGGAGCAGAAGGTTATCCAGCTGTCCACGTGTGTCCGTCCGTGTGGACGCTCGTAACAATCAGGAACGCTGCGGAGAGACGAGAGTCGTTATACAGCCGGGACACAGGCGCGCACACACGTTGCACGCTCGGAAGCAGCAGCAGCAGCAGCAGCAGCAGCAGCAGCAGCAACAGCAGCAGCAGCAGCAGCAGCAGCAGCAGCAGCAACAGCAGCAGCAGCAGCAGCGGCAGCAGAGGACAGAGCGTCCAGTGCGGCGGCGGCGGCGGCGGCAACACGCGCGCCGGACGGCGGTCGGTCCAGTGGCCGTGGCTGTGGCCAGCAGCTGCGGGGGTGGCGATCGTGCTCCCCCCCCCTTCCCCTTGAATCCCCCTGAACCCCCCGCTATCCTGGCAGCCGCCTCTGGCCCCGCTACAGAGGGTCGCGCGAGGCGTTGATCAATACGTGAAGATAGAATCCGATGCTATACCCGTCCGGCCGCGACCCTCTTCGCATCCCCCGCGATTCGACCACTCTCAGCTTTCCGACTCTCCGCGCGCGAGTCGCTTTCTCTCTCTCGCTCGGTTCCGCGCGCTTCGCGCCGCGACCGAGCGAGCGAGTTGTATGACGACCGCCGCGTGCGGAACCACCACAACGTTGCACCTTATAGCGAACTACAGTGCGAGCTCGATACGTGGATATATCTATGCCAGGTTGGTTCAGCGAAGCTACAGTCGCCTCGCGCAGTTACCCGCCATACCCGAGGGGCGAATTGTACGCAGCACTAATTGCATTTGCGCGGCGAAGGAAAATTTTGATGCCGTCGGTGCGACGTGGAGGATTTTTTTTTTTTCCAGGAAGAACGAAGATACGCGTGAGAAAAAAGGGACGTTCGCGGATGTGCGCTGAATTTTCGAAACGTCCGAGCGAAAATGCCACGTGAGCACAGTTCGCCGACGCTATAATGGCGGCGCCAAGGGGGTGGAATGCGATCTGCGTCGCGTAGCTCGAGAGAGAAAGAGAGAGAGAGAAAAGTTTAGAGCCCTTTATAGTTTGAGGTCGTAAAAACCCACCACGCGGCCGGGCACGCGGAACAGCGCGGGCGACGCGCGTTTGTGACTCCGCTAACGCGAGAAACTCGCGGATATGCCGGTCGTCGGGCGTTTAGGGAAATAATAAAAAGATACGAGGCTGCGAAGCTGCGAAAGTCGAGGACTCCGAACGCCACTTCCGTGTTTCCCACTTCTCGGGCTCGACTTTGTCCTGCGGGACGAAAAAAAAAATCTTGTAAAAAAAAGACAAGAATACAAAACGGAAAGCTTTATTTATCAACGCGGTTCGTGAAAAGGGGTTGCTGTGCGGGGGAGGGGGGCGCTGGTGGGTTAGGTTGTCGCGCGCGAGGCTGATGGCTGTGGCGCTGGTTCCAGGACGACGGAGTCGGCGGCGGCGACGGGAACGAACGCGCGGTGTCTGCGGCGGCGGCGAAGGACGCGCGCGTCAGGTATACGTTAGCTTTATGTTAATCCCCGGGCGTCGGCTCTGCGGCTGACAACGAAGCTGCCGCTGTTAATATCGGGCCGGGTGACGTAGTGGCAACCAGTCGCCCTGGTGGATGGTGCTCGCTGCCGCTGCTGCTGCTGCTGCTGGCGCTGCCGGTCGGCCTATGCGCCGCGCTACTTGCTGCGAGCTTCGGCGAACATAGAACGCCGCCAGCGGTACCGTAGTAGCGTATGTGTAGGCACAGAGAGGGAGAGAGAGATAGAGGAAGCAAGATATATAGATAGATGGATAGATAGAGAGAATGAGAGAGAGGAAGAGATATAGATAGATAAATGGATAGTGAGAGAGCGAGAGAGAGGGTGAAGGGGTGAGTTGGGGATGGAGTGAGAGAGACAGTTAGATAGAAGGTTGTAGAGAGCTCGTGTGTATAATATATATATATATACGAAGGGGGTACCGCATAGTATCGTACGATATGGAGTGGCTGTGCCACTGGTAAGGGGTGGCGACAGGGGTGGCAATCAATATGGGCCTCAACGCAAACACGGCGCCGCTGTTGTACTAACATCAAATAGGCGGATAGCGAACCGCTCCGGCTCAGCTCGCTCGCTCGCTCGCACGCTCCGTGTCTCTCTGTGTTGTGTACGTAGTTTCGGCGCTCCACCGGCTCATTCTGTATACCGACCTCCCGCTTTCGACATTTTCCACCCGGTATATCGACATTCGCGGCGAGTCCACGAGTCACTCGACGTTCACGGCGCTGCTGTTGTTCTTGCCGTCGCTGTTGTTGCTACTGCTGCTGCTGCTGCTGCTGCTGTGGTTTTGTCGCGGGGGACACAGACGGAAAGATGCTGAGAAAAACCCTGAGAAGGACACTCGTCACGCCCGAAGCTTTGAAAAGAATACTGGAAAGAGAAAGAGAGAGAGCCGGGAAATTGTCTTCGGTGCACATATTTGACCGGAGCTCGAGGAGCCTCGGATGGCGCTGCAAACGTCGTCGAGGGTGTCGTAGGTTTTTGTCAGGTCGGTGACTTCGCACTCACCGCGATGGACATCGAGTTCGAAATGTTTTAAGCATCGAAACGGTCGTCCAGGATTTTTTTTTTAGTTGCCTGAATCATTTGCAATGGTGATTTCTACTGTTATTTGAAGCATCGCTATGAAAAATAAAAAAATCGGCGAAAAAAAGTGTCAGGCCAATCGCGTTGTGCCTCGTGCGAACACAGCATCGCGAGGCCGAAAACCGCGCGCGAGCCACGCGCGTTGAACATTGAGTCGCGTTCGCCGCGGCGATCGCGCGGACGCGCGAGATAGTAATGGCCAATCAATTTGTCTCAATGGTTAACCCGTGCGTCGGGTTCCCCCGCCCGGCTATTATCAGCCGCGCGGTGCGGCTGCTGAGCTACGCGTCGCGTAGCTTTTGCAGCCTCGGCGCGTATAAATTCACCGATCGGGCGGACGAACGACCACCCAACGTTGAATCGCACCGCGATATACACGTTGCGGTTGGGCTTTAATCCGTGCAGAGTCAAAATCCGAAGAAGCAAAATATTCTCATAAACGAAAAAAAAAAATCAAGCTCCTTCCCCTTCCACCGTGAGATATTCTTGTAAAAATCTGTCGCGAGAAAAAAAAAGCGGGTCGGAAGCGGCGGCTGAGCGTGAATAAAGAGGAATGTAAATACGAGAATAAAAGGAAGTGCGAATATAAGCTCTCTCTCTCCGTTCCGCGAGAAGCTACGGACGTCGCTCTCGAGGGATGAGGTGAATTCTTCTTCCTCTTCCTCCTCCTCCTCCTCCTCCTGGTCCATCTCATCACTCAGTCTCTCGCTCTCTCACTCGATCTATTTCGCCAGAGCGAATTTTCTTTGACGAATTAAGAACGCCAGTTGCCTCGGGAAACCGGCGACCAGCAGAGAGAAGCCCATCCTCCCCCCCCCCCCCCCCCTACTCACCCCCTGAAGGCCCCTCGTCTCTTTCCTCCCAAGAATAATGCATAATTCGACGAGGGTGAACAATAGCGAGAAATAAATTATGCAAGATTACAGAGAGGTGAGGCGAGAGTCGCGCGGGGGTCGTCGCGCGTCCAGGGGATGAAAAGAGCGAGCGAGATGGTACGCTCGTTCCGCCCGGCGAGAAACGAGGAAGCGCGGAAGGAAGGAAGAGGCAAAAAAAAAACTGAGAAAGAGGGTGGCGATGGGACAGTGTTACCGTACTATATTATCCGGGGACAGCGGTAGCATAATTACCAGCCCCGCTTGGAGCGCAGCGGACGACGCAGGACGACGGAGGGACGAGGAGGACGACTTGCTCGGTCCGCCCACCAATCTCGCGGAGAAGCAATCCCACGTTATGAGATGCGAGCCGGTTTTCTTTGGCCCAAGTCTCCTCACCCCTCCCTCTCCTTCGTCTCATCTTCCTCCTCCTTCTCCTCCACCTCGTCGTCGTCTCGCCTCGTCCTCGTCCCTTTCGCCACGTTTTTCCCCGGGTTTCTCTGTCTCGCGTCGTCCTCGTCCTTGTTCCATTCTTTAGTAAGATTTCCCCAACGTAAACATCCCGGCGTCCGTAGATAGCCACAGCCGACGCCGCGCGCGCTTCTCCACTCCACTTTCCGTGTACTCACTTCGCGGAGCTTGCTCAGTTTCTCTCCTCGCCCTCCACTCAATTCACCGACGACTACGACGACTGCGGCGCGACTGCGAACCGGCGAAGCTCCTTTACGTCTGAACGAACGAGCACTCTCTACTTTGCGTGTTGGACCACAGACGAGGTCAACGGCTACGCAAAACTGTTGAATTACGCTCCCCCCACCCCCTCCTCCTCCTCCATCACCACCACAACTACTCACCCCCCCCCCCCCCCTCCGCTGATGCCCACAACCCGCGTCTCGTGACCGGCGAGCTGGCCAGCCGCACGCGCTCTCCAAAGCGATTCTGTTCTCAAAGTGATCCTGGCTTTCTTAACGACCGCGTCGCCAATCGCGCTCGGCAAAACATTTCCAATTCCGGTTTTCACGGGAAGGAGAATATTTTTTTTTTTTTAGCGATGAATATATTTTCAATGTCCCGGCGTCGGTGCAAATCAGCACCAAGAAACGAGGCGAATGTTGACCGACGTCGCCGCTGATTGGACCGAAGTGGGGCCGCTCTTCACCCTTATTTCATAAAAAATACTTAGGTACCCCACCCCCTACCCTCCTCCTCTTCCTCCCAGGGTGAGGGAGAAGAAACGCGAGGCGTTCCGGGCGCCACCGCATAATAAGCTATTCAATCCCGACGAGAGGCTCATCTCCCTCGCGATTCCTCGCCTCCTACCCCATCCCTCCCGTCATCCCCGCGAAGCGTCGCACCGAAATACCTTGTCTCGACTCCTCGAGGAACCCTCCTCACCCTGCCGCGCGCGACGAGGCTAATCCCACTCGTTTTAAAAAGTAATGAGATCAGCTGCTCATCGATTCCGGTACTTGCCGCGACGATCAGCCCCGCGATACTCTTAGGCCTGGCGGGGATGGTTCGCCCGGTTCGTGATATCCGCAAAATTACACCTTGTAATAAAACTGCACCTTGGGTTAAAAAATAAAAATTCTAGACATTCCGATTCATGTATCCTGAAGAATTTCACAAAAAAAATAGCGAGCTCGATTGTGAAATCAGGAACTTGGGTTGAGGAACGAAAATTTGTTTTGGATATTCCAGAGATATTGTGGGAATGAAGTCAGCACCACTGACTCCGTCGCCCGTGCGGCGACATAACCGCGAAGGTCGCGGATACGAGAAAAGGGCTCCGGGCTGGGGAAAGCGGCGCAAGACGTTAATGAGACCGGAGTCTTGGAATTCTCGGCCGTCGCCGACGCCGCCAGCGACACTCTCGAAGATTCCTCCTCGCAGTGACGTCACACGCGCGCAGCTTCCCCGCCGTCGTCCTCTCGCGCGCCAATTTCCCTTCGCGCGTCCGCGACGCGTATCACCGTGTACAATCTCGACCGCCTCGCGGTCCCAAGTATTTTGCACCCCCTCACCCTCCAACGCTTGGCTTCTATCTCCGCAGGATTTAGCATTCGCAGAAACGGCAACGCATTTTAAACTCGGGCGTTCGTCTCTCTATTTATCGGGATTAGTCCGCAATTTTGTCGGAAGCTCGCAGTTTTTCCTTCCCCCAGAAAAATTTATCTCGCTTTTTCGGAGAAAAGTACAGAAAAAGAAGACTAAGCGAAAACGAAATGCCGACATTTTTTTTTTTTTTTCGGGATTCAGCTGGAGAATATGGCGGCGGCAAGCGGGAGGGCAGAGCCCTCGACGTCCGCGCTGAATTATTATATCGTCCCAGGGTGGAGCGAGGGTCGCCGCCCTTATTCGCGCGCGGGGCGTAACTTTCGGGAGATATGATTTCCAGTTATATATAGCTATGTATATCTATAGCGAGCGCGGGGGGTAGAATGACCCGCGGCGGCCGCAGAACGGCGCCGCGCAACCCCCGCGCAGTCCGACCAATGAGGGTGCGACTCTCTCTCTCTCCGGGGGTTACATAACGCGAGACATGATAACCGCGGTCGCGGCGCGGCTCCTTCGTCGCGCCCACAAACCGGACGCGAGAGAGCGCAATCGATATGTCGCACCCGTCGCGCGAGTCTCGGCTCTGTTTTCTCCACCCTCGCGATATTCCACGACGCAATGGCTTGGGGTTGGACAAAAAAGACGACCATTTTTTTTTTCATCTCCAAGCTTCATCGTCGCAGTTACGTGATAATTGAAAAAAAAGATAACATTAAATTGTCACTAGAAAAATATTTCAGGTTCGACGCAATCTCATGTTTCACTGCGATAACTGAGAATTCAGTGATTCGTGGAAAAAAAAGAGGGCAAAGGGCAAACAGCTGGGAAAGAGACAGCGAGAAATTGTCCCGGCGTGATTATAATTTTCCGCGAATAGGTCGGAAAATTGCGAACGTCAGACGCAGCCACGTCGTTCGAGACAATTCGCCGCCAGGTGAACGGTGGAAGGAGTGGGGGGGGGGGTTGGAGGGGGTGGAAGGGGCGGGGATTGAACTCTGGACGGGTTTGCGGTGAAAACCTTTCGGCTGGTGCCGAGAGAAAGAGAGAGAGAGTAGGAGTGAAACACGACGAGGCCGCGGCGAGCGGTGGGGCTGCGAGGGTGGCAGGGGTTAAGGGGGAGGGGGTGGCTGTCACATCCACGCGGGACCCGTTACTTCTACTCCGGTAAGTTCTGCACTCGCCCGATGATCTTCATCTCCGAGAGTCGAGCGGCGGCTTCCGACGCGTTGCGGCAAACGCGCTGGCCTTTATTTTCCTCCGTTCCGCGCGGTCTGGCAACTGATGTCCTTAACTCCTTGCATCTCGGGAATTATTTCATCCCCGCCGCCGCCGCCGCCACGACGTTATTCACGGTTCGTCTAACCTCTGACAACAGAAGCAGAAGCCGAAGCCAGCGGCGAATCACGAGCGTCGATTCCACAACTAAAAAAAATCCCTTTTTTAAAAAGTTCATGAGTAACCATTGTTGTCAATATAACTCGGCCTCCGATTGGTCGTGGACCGTCAAGATCAGCCGTTCGTTGTTTAACAGCGCGAGATTTGACAGTTTGTCGTAATGAGCGCTGCAGCACTGTTTAACCTACGGTGACCCCGATTTGGGTGGTTTTCGGCCGGGCGGCCAGATCTACGATTTCTAACAAACTGTTCGGCCAAAAAATTTTTGTTTTCAAAATCAACTAAAAAAGGGTTGTAACCAATGTTTTCAGGGGTAGAATATGCGACTTGAGAACGATGGTATACGTTAAAAGTCGATATTTTGAAAAAATAAATTTCGTGACCCCGATTTGGGCGGTTTTCGGCCCGGCGGCCAGATCTACGATTTCTAACAAATTGTTCGACCAAAATTTTTTTTTTTTCAAAATCAACTAAAAAAGGGTTGTAACCGGTATTTTCAGGGGTAGAATATGCGACTTGAGAACGATGGTATAGGTTAAAAGTCGATATTTTGAAAAAATGAATTTCGTGACCCCGATTTAGGCGGTTTTCGGCCCGGCGGCCAGATCTACGATTTCTGACAAACTGTTCGGCCAAAAATTTTGTTTTCAAAATCAACTAAAAAAGGGTTGTAACCGGTATTTTCAGGGGTAGAATATGCGACTTGAGAACGATGGTATAGGTTAAAAGTCGATATTTTTTAAAAATAAATTTCGTAACCCCGATTTAGGCGGTTTTCGGCCCGGCGGCCAGATCTACGATTTCTGACAAACTGTTCGGCCAAAAATTTTTTTTTCAAAATCAACTAAAAAAGGGTTGTAACCGGTATTTTCAGGGGTAGAATATGCGACTTGAGAACGATGGTATAGGTTAAAAGTCGATATTTTGAAAAAATAAATTTCGTGACCCCGATTTAGGCGGTTTTCGGCCCGGCGGCCAGATCTACGATTTCTGACAATCAAAACGACGAATTTCTTTTTTTTTAAATCAACTAAACAAGGGTTGTTTAGTTGCGATTTACCCTTTTAAAGCTTTTTAAGAGCGCAGCAGCGCAAAGGTACCTCGGGCACGCGCGCCAGCGCGTGTGATTAGCCTAGTAAAGTAAATAAAATAAAATAACTGAATAAAAAATACCTAAATTGTGAAATATCAAGATTAATCTCCAGCAGCCTCGATAAATCCGGGCAGAGAATCCGAGTGCGAATACGCGGAAAAAATAAAAAAGAATGAATAGAATATACGCTATATATATTATGCTGTGTGAAAGAAAGAGCCACATATCCGAATCGTCGCACCCCCCGCGGGAGCGTTCAGCTATTCCGAGAGACAGCTATACAGGTATATCACGCACACATGAACACAAACACACAGACAAATATCCTCGGGTCGCGCATATATCCGGAATAAAGCGGAGGGAAGGGCCGGGGGAAAGGAGAGGAGAAAGGTGGAGCATCAACGATTCGCGACAGTTTTTCACGCGCGAAACGCCGGCATATCAATTTATATACTCTGCCCCCGCGCGCAGCGACGGCGAGACGGCGGTGGCGCGTCGTCGAAAATCAAATAACAGGGGTGCCACCGGCAAACGAAAAAAGGGAAAAAAGAAGAAAAAAAAGGAAAAACTCTGACAGTCTTTCTCCGTCTTCCGTTGCCGCTTTCCGTGCGCATTTTTTTTTCTCCCGTCTCGCTCGCTCTGTTTATATGCGGCGAGGCGCTGGGGCTTTTGTTTTATATTTATACTTTTGCCGGTTGCTCGTGATGTATTCAGCGGAGGAGACGCGCGGTGGCAGCTGATTGCCGACGGAGAAGGGCAGAGCGACTGCGGGGAGGACGTGAGAGTGAAAGAGACGAGGAGGGAGACAGAGAGGAAGGGGATGAAAAAGGGGATGGAAAGAGTGGCTGGCTCGGCCGGGACGAACGTATAGAGGGTCGCGAAGCGCGGATACAGAGCCAGGCAAAACGGAGAGAATCGCAAGAGGGTCGGGCGGATCCGCCACGGGTTAGAGCGCGGCGCCTGCGGTTCGACGCGGGGGTGGCAAAAGGGGTCGGGGGGGGGGGGGGGGGTGAGGGGTTGAAGCGCGCGGACCTGCCTCGTCCCGGCGATCACGGAAAAGCGAAGGGCACCGCGAATGAAATTGCAATTGCCATTTTTATTTCCTCTGCGCTCTCGCGGTTTATTTTTTATCTTCTTTTTTTACGTTTTTCTTTTTTTCACAAACGCCGCTCTTCGATTTTAATCCATATGGAGTGGAACATTCGACCCGCCGGCGCGCCCTATCCGCGAGGGCGCCCTTCGCGAGAGCGCCGACGGAAAAAAAAACGCGGGCGTTTTGCGCTTCTCTCGCTCGGCTCGGTGTTAACTCGCGCGCGCGGGGGAGAATTTATTCCGCGAAATTAGCGCCGGTGAAAGCGCGGCCTCTTTCTCTTTCTCGCTCGCGAGTGAGTCTGGGGGAACATTTTTCTGGCGGCTGAATTTTTTCCGTGACCGAGGGGCAAAAAAATGAACGTTTCTCTGACGAAAACGTTGTCGAATCGTTCGTCACGTCTCTCGCTTATTAAAAGAATATAGAAAAAAATAATGGAAAAACAATTTTAATATGAGGAATCAAAATAAAATATTGAGAATAAAAAATAAAAAATGAATCAAAATAAGATTTTCAAAATATTCATTTTTTATGTATATAAATATGCCCTTGGTTTAATTACACGGATGTCGTTGACGATGGCGGTCTTACGCTGCATCGGTTGTCGCCAATGTCGACAACGTCGCCAGAGTCCTCGCCGAACGGGTTCGCACGCTCCGGGACCACCCGCAACTCTCGGGAATTCCGGCTGCGCTCGAACTCCGCTGCGCGAGTTCAAGTTCAAGCCAGGGGGGGAGAGGGGGGGGCGGAACCTTGCCAAGCGGGAAGGCGATCGCGAAGGTGAAGATTTCGCGTCGGGCACCCCTCGAGCCCGCAAGTTCCATTTCCACCCGGCACCGAAGTAAAAAAATCCAGAATGTCCCGTTTCCCACCTATTTCCCCGGCCGAAGAAACTCGACGCTCGGAAACGACCCATCGAGAGTCGCGGATTTTCTCCCGTCGAGAGAGAAAACAGCCCGCGCGTGTCTCCACCATTCGCGGGGATCGCAATATTCGTTTTTAAGCCGTATCGCCCTAAATCTCCGAAGATCGTTTCGTAAGCTGAGTTTGCATAGCGCGCGTAGCCGATACGTATATACGCATCGCGGGCGTCCCCCGGTTCCGAGCAAATATTTCGATAAATCAGCGTGCCAGGAGGCGGCGAGGCAGCGAGAAAGAGAGCGAGGAAGGCGCGGCATGACGCTAAGGTACACACGACGCACCTTAATGTCGCATAAATCTCCAACTGGAAAATTACACCAATGCAAGATAGAGGAGAGCGAACGAGTGGGGAACGGGGGGATGAGGGTGGCAGGGAGGGTAGGGGCTGAGAAAGAGAGAGAAAGAGAGACGTCGACTACGACGACTACGACGACTACGAGGACTGCGACGTCGACGACTCGCGGAGGTAGAAGCGACGGAGAAAGGGCCGCGTCGGATATTCGCGTGTACAGCGGCTGCTGCTTCTGCTGCTGCTGCTGCTGCCGCGCGGTGAGAACGAACGAAGCGGGGCGCGAAGGAGAAGCGGAAGGAGAAGAAGTCGGGCGGGCCGCGGAGCGCGGAGAAGGGGGAGGAGGGGGAGAAGGGTAAAGGAGAGGAGAGGTGAGGGGGTAGCAAACGGCCGAGAGGGATGGCAGATTGAGGTGCGCGGGAGGTTCTGCGAGAGATCGGTCGTTGGTGGGGGATGCTGCTGCCGCCGCGCGTATATCTCGCCCTCCCCCTCCCCCCCCCCCCTCGTTCCTTCGTCCGCTTGCCAGTCACCCGCTTCGTCGTCCCCCTCGCGCCCCTCGTCGCCCCCGACCCCACCGCGCGTTTTCGTATCCGCCAGCATCCCCTCTGCAGCCGCGAGCGGCAGCGCAGCATCGCGCCCACCTCCGCCGCCTCCACCCCCACCCCACTCCCCCGCTCTCACCTCCACCCCAGTGCACAGAGAGGACCGAGGCGAGCAGCAGCAGCAGCAGCAGCAGCGCAAGCGGCGGAGCAGCCCCCAATGTTAGCGCCACCAGAAGCGACGGCGGCGGCGGCGACGATGCAACACGCAGCGACGGCAGCAACAGCAGCGCCGGCTTTCCCCACTTCAAAAGAAAAGCACTTTCATAAATCTGCCGGCAGATATATGTGCGCACAATTTCCGAGATCCGGCCATTAAAGAGCCGCGCTCTCTTCCTCTCTCGCTGCTCGGTGCTATTCTTACCACCCCCGATTCCATTCCTCCTCCTCCTCCTCCCCCCCTCCCACGGTCGTTCGGTCTCACTTGCATCCCCCTCATCCCCTCGCCCCCGGAGCCTGCTCCAACGCCGTGCGGCACTCGCCCCCTTAGCGCCCTTTTTCTTCCGCCCTGCGCTCTCTCTCCCTCACTCTGTTTTCCCCTCTCCGGTCGCTTCGAGGAGGCTATATACAGGATGTGCCTCGTCTTTCTCCGCGTCTTCTCTCCGGCTGCTCCGGCTACCATCCCCTCCCCCCCCCCTCCCCACCCCTCTCCCCGCTTCACTCACCACTCCGACCGCTTCGCACGGAGTAAGGCGAAGTTCTACGCGTGGAGATAGCGCGACAAGCCAGCAGCTCGCGCTCTCTCTCTCTGTGCCTCGCGGCGGCTGTGCTGTGCCGAGTAATTCTGCCCGTGGTTATATCTTGATCTTATCCACTGCCACCCCTCCCCCCCCCCACCTACCTTAGCCGACGCCGACGCCGCTCGCTTCTCGGCGGTTCGGCTTTTCGCCTGTGGCTCCGGCTACGATGCGTAGGCCCAGCTACAGATGCTATTTTTTTTTCTTGGTGACAAGAAGAAGGCTGCGCCGATGAAACGTGACGTCACGAGAAAAAAGTGCGTCTGCCTCGTCGCAAGTAGTTGATACGTTTTTATGACGCGAGACCTTAGATGCATCAGGAACTTGGAAAAAGATGGAATAATTGTAAATTGCTGATTTTTTAACAATCTAATAAAGGTTTATTTTATAATCGTCAAATGCTGATCTTAGGGGTTCTCCGAGGTTCTAGCTGAACAAAATTTGTTTAAGGTCCCCTCCCGGCCATAACCGTAAATTCTACGGTCCTCCGCTGACGAAAACTCGACGCTCGCGCCTGCATTTAGATAACGCGCCGCGAGTCGTCCCCCCCCCCCCATCCCACCCCCCCCCCCCTCCCCCGCACTGTTTTCGCGAAACCAACCACAGTCACCCCCGGTGCTTTTGCCCTTCTTCTCGCTCTGGCTCGTTCCCATCCGGCCAGGGTGCGATTCACCCTTTGGCGCCGGGGAAGCTGCTGGGGAAAACGTCGGGAGAAGGTGCGCGCGATTGTGACACGACTCGAGTACCTCCCACCCACTCTCCTCGTTTTTCCTCCCGGATAACACGCCGTAAACAGGCGGCGCACTTTTAAAGCTCCCGCGTTACGTGTGTATTTTCAGATAGGATCTAAATTATGACCGCCGGTGTGTGCGTCGCGGGGCCACCGCTCGAGACGGCCGTTTTTGAAGATTTATTCCCCGCCGCCGGGGCTGAAATGATCGCGGCTCGCAGCCCCCATGGCATCGTTCTTTCCCGAGTTTCGGCGCTCTAGCCAATGGCTCGCGCCGGAGCTGGAAAAATTGCGTCCTGGAAAAATTGATCGAACGACCTGCAACGGTGAATTTTTTTCATTTATTTATAACATTCCTTCCTCATGAAAGTCACTTTGTGAAATTAAATTCTTAATTCGTGAATTTCTTATTTTTATCTTTCAATATCAATACAGCCCAGCATTTACGCGTCGAGAAATGAGAGTAAAATATATCGAAACGTCGACGACGACTCGCGAGACGTAGATAAAGCCCCGCGCGAGAGAGCGAGCGCGAGACGCGCGCTCTCCGCCCGAGGTAATAGCGTTTTTACCTGCGCTCACGTGTATTTACGTTCACGGTCGTAAATTAAATTGCGCGCGCGGAGACGCCCGCGCGCCTCGATATAGAATACACGAGAAAGGCCGAGCTCCGACCCCGTCGCAATTCCCCCCCTCTTCCTCGTCTCCTGCTCTCGCTCGGGCGAAATTCTCCGCGAGTTCATCTCGCCTTCTCTCGCTCGCTCGAATCCCGGAGTTTCGAAATTACTTCGGTACTTAATACCGATAATATAGGGTTGCCGGTGTTGTATCGCGCCGCGCACGAAGCCGCCACCCTCACCCGCTCCGCTCGACGCTGCTGCTGCTGCTGCTGCTGGTGCTGCTGCTGCTCGCACACCGAACGAGAAATACGGGGGTGGCAAGAGGCATCCTACCGTCCTACGTTTGCGATACCTAGACCTAACCTTTACACCACTAAAAGGGATACACGTACATCCATATATATATTTAAACACACTATATACAGCTATACACAATATACACATATACACACACATAGAGCTGTGTATAAGCGTGTATACTGCGCGGGGATAGTCGACCCGCGCAGTGTTACAGATGGCCGGCTTAACTGCGGCATATTATGCGAATTAATTACCCTACCGGGTGGCTGAGACGGACATATTATTTATCTCCGGCGGCGGCGCCTCCGCTTTGCCCTTGCCGCGGGGTAAAAGCTCGTCGTACGTATACTACGTATATACATAGTTATATACAAATATATATGTATTTGTATATATCTATACGGTGCCTGTACACCGCCCATGGCAACGACGACGATCAAGCTTTTCGGCCTCCCTCTCGCTCTATGTCTCTCTCTGTCTCTCTCCCTGTAGCGTCGGGTTCGACGGCTCTTCCGTCTTTCACCTTCAGTCTCACACGGCGAGCAGACTTCGTCCCCCTCACCGGACGAGCCCCGCGCGCGCGGTCGTTTGTCTATCCGCTTTCTATTTCCACGCTTCGGCGGATGCCCTCCTCCTGGTTTTGTTCGATTTTCGCGAAGGGCTGAGGGATGAGGGACAAGCGACGTGTGTGTGTGTGTGTCTGTCTCTTTCTTGCACATGAGCACCCGGCTCTTCGCTGATATACGTTACCGCGTCGCTCGGATTTTCCACAAAGGCTCATTATCCCGATTACGGTGGAAAGGCGAATTAAAATACATTGAGGCTGCAAAAGAAATGACAACAATTACGCGATATATCATTTTTTATTTGACCACTGATCGAGCTTCGTTTTAAAATTACCGCCATCTTCTGGTTCTAATTACCGTTGACAAAACGTCAAACTTTCGGCTCCGACAAAATGGGCTCCTTACGTAGCGAAGAAAGAGACGTCGGCGTCTGGAATCTGCCGTTAGCCGGCGGCAATCAAATTCAGGAAAGAAGTAGAAGAAGAATAAGAGGGAAGAACGAGAGAAAAAAAGTTTGCGATGTTCTTCGCTCGTCTCGCCCCGAGCACGGTCAAACCTCCACCCTTCACCCTCCGTCCCCGTTAGCCCCGTTCTCGACGCGAAGGCCGCGGGGTTGACGGAGGAAGCAAAAAAGGGAAAGGGAAAGGGACGCGAGACGACTGCTCTCGGACTGCCCGGAAAGCGCGTGGAAAAGGGCGAGGACCGAGATCGTGGATTCCTCTGTGAATACGCGACGAAGGTTCGAGCCGCCGTCGCCGCATAGTCGCCGCCGCCGCTGACCACCGTTTACGCTAAGACAAAGGGTCTTTCCCCCATCGATCGGCGCTCCTCTTCTCTTCGCTTCTCTCGCGCCCTCGGAATAACCTTTCCCCCTGCGTCCGTCTGGCGCGGCGGCTCCGCTCTCTGCGGCTACGCGCGCCAATATCCAACGCGTTCCGACGCACACGAGGCGATTGCGTCTCGCGGGGTGTCCGACGAGACTATACAAGACAACCGGGCGTAGCGTTTTCCACCCTCTCGACGAAATATCTCCTTGTGTCGTTGAGGTCGAGGAGCCTGCTGCGACGATTCCGCGTGAGTGACATCGATCGGTCGCGGCAGATGCGGGCGGACAATTTCGCGCGAACAAGTGGTAAAGGTCGAGGATTGAACGGACGATAAAAATTGTTTCCACAGTCTTAGAAATTTACGAAACCGTGAAATATGAAAATATATATAAACGATCGCGGCCGCGAAGGCGACGAAAGAAGGACGGAAGGTGGGCAACCCCCTCCCCGTGTGTGTGTGAGGGGTTGACACGGCGGGGAAGCGAGAATGACGAGAGAGACGCGCGCGACGTCGGAGAAGGTGAAATACACCGGGATTGCGTCCTCCCCACCACCAACGCGAGCTTCGCGGCGGTTCAGACCTATAGCGGCGTCTCTATCTCATCCCCCTCCCCGCCGCCCGGTCTCACCCCCGCACTTTCCATCTCGTTCCACGACCGTCGTCGTCGTTCCCCTTCTCGAGACGACGACGACAACGACGACGACGACAACGACGACGTCGACGACGACGTCGACGAGGACGACGACGACCGCGGGGGTGGCCCACCGAGGCTGTTGCGGCTGCAGGAGTCGAACGGGGTGTACGGGGGAGGGTCCCCTCTACCCCGTGTGCATGGGACAGGGGGGGGGGAGGGGGAGGAAGCATCTCAAACGCATCTGTGCTTGCGACGAGGCGGCGATGGAGCCGACGGATACGACGGAGACGGAAGATGCATCCGCGTGGCGCGGGCGCGAGCCCCGCCCGTCATATTCCGCGAGGACCAATCCCCGCGGGGGTCGCTTTATTAGATCCATAAATCGCCGTCTCATATCCCGACGTTCTCCGGGTGTTCCCGCGGACTCGCCGTTCATTGGCCCGAGGCTCCCCGCGTCCACCGAGTCTCGCGATGATCCATCCCTCCGTCAGTCTTCTATTTTTTTTTTAGTGTATAAGAAACGACGTGCGAACAAAAATTCATAGTGCAAAAAGTGCGAATTTTCGGTGCTGCACCGCGGCCGACGTTACTTCTCGCACTTAGAAAAATGCAAGAGTCACCGGCTTCCAGGACTTCCAAGACTTTTCTCCCGGGCAGTTTCAACCCCCGTTTGCGCAATGCGGTCGCTCTTCCCCCTCCCCCGCCCACCCCCACCTCCTCGATCCATCTCGCGACGTCAATAAATGATTTTTCCCGAGTCTCGCGAGAAGCCCGAAAGCTCAGCGAGCTCCTCGGCTCGCCCTTAAAGTCCAGGAACAAAATCGTAAACCGAAAGATATGTCGGGGACACAACGCGTGAGCACCGAGAAGCTGCACGGACGTTCCCGAAGTGCTCGGCGGTGCGCACGGCGAGGAGCGACGAGAGAAAAGCCGGAGCGCCCCTTTCGAGCTCCGTGCGCTGCCTCGTCGGGGTGTATGGGGATGAAAGTAGAGGGGGGGAGAGAGGGGGGGGGGGGGAGGGCAGCCGCCTCGCGAGAATTGGGGGTGGCGGCGGAGACGCGGCTCCAGGGAACAACCGGGGGTGGCGGGAGGGTGAGCGGTTTATATGCGCGCGCAGCTCCGACCCCCCCTCCCCCTACCACCCCGTGCAGGGACGACGGCCGAGGTGGTACGGGGAATTCTCGCCCGCGCGCAAGACAGACCACTGTCCACTCTTTTACTCCGCGGGTTACACATACAGCCGCGCATCCCTACTACTCGCAAGCTCCTCGCGAGGCGATCGCGGAGGAGGGAAAAGGCTTTTCTTCGCCGGACGCCGCGCGGTACCAACGCGCGCCCTTCACGTATCTCCGTCTCTCTCTCACTCTCTCGGTCGTCTCTTCGGATGTTTTTTTCCCTCATATGCTTTTCCCGTGCGCGCCGCCCCCCGACGTCGTCGTGTCTTTTCCTCGGGCCAAACCCTCTCCCTCCGCCCTCCCTCCCTCTCGATCTCCCCCCCACCCTCCCCCCTCTGTGAGCGAAAGGAGAGACGGGATATAGGGTTGGAAGGGGTGGGGGAGTTCCTTCGTGTAGCGTCCCACAACTCGCTCGCAACATAATTCATTTTGAAAGTTTCGAAAAGCTCGAGAATTTATATACCCACGAGAACCCGTCGAGCGAGCGAGACAGAGGAGGGAGATGGAGAGGGACACACGAGAATTGCAACGTCGCGGTGAATGGACGATGTCCGAAAACGGGGGTGCACTTTTCGCGTATCCTTCGCGCGGGTGAAATGTACGTCGCGCTGGATGCATCAAAGCAGTAGAGGATTTGAGAATAGTCTGGCACACGGCTGGATGTATGGGTATATGGTACACACTGGTCGGTAGAATGCAATTTCCTCGCGCGCTCCGGCGCAGTTCTCGAGTCGTAAATTTTTCAATACGCGTCTCGCGTTGTGCGTACATTTTCCGAAAGTTCACGAGACTATCGGAACTCTCGGTGGTTCGAAAAGTAAAGTTGAGCGTAAAATATATGTTTTCTCTAATAAAAATATGTAAATATAATAACCGAAAAATTCTTTTGCCTACTTTTATATTAATATTAAAGAAAAAAATATCATTTTTATTATTATCGTTACCCTTGATAAAAAAAAATATAAAAAAATGTCGATGTCCTATAGTCAAAGTTAACTTTGATCTATCGAAGAATGCGACGTATACAGACGGCTTTGCTGCGACGTTGCGTACGAGGCGGGGGCGGTTGTGTGGGACAGTTTTAGAATCCTCGGTGGAGCGCTCCTCCCAAAGGGGGCCAGAGGACCGAAAGGACGTTACACGCCGGAGCTCGGGGCAAGGGTGGTTGAGGGGGGAGGGGGCCGGGAGGGGAGGGGGTGGGGGGAGGCAGCAGGGCAGCAGCGACGTGGGCGACAGGGAGAGGGAGGAGGGAGAGAGGGACAAAGGAAGGGAGACGCGAGCGGAGAGAGCGAGCGGGCGAAGACCATCGGGTCCTTGACGGACGCGAGGATCAATATCCTCCAATACCATACTCCGTAAGCTATATACGGCGACTACCCCATTCCCACCGCCAATAAAACGCCATACCTATGTGTATTGTACGGGCGCACCAGCAGCGGCGGCAGCACTCCCGGCGCTGCGCGCTATATACGGGGCGATTCTTTTCTCCGGCTTCCTATTGGCCGTAAAACACTGGCCGGCTGAAAGGTTGAATTTTATCGCGAGAAGAGAAATATCGATGTAAAGGGGGTGGCGCGGCGGCGCCGCCGCTAACGCCAGCCGGAATACTCTCCGACTCTTCTGCGATGAGAGTGAGATGGAGTTGGGAGAGGAGAGGGAGAGAGAGAGAGACGAGAGGACTGTACGAATACAGCACACGTACGCGCGTCAGAATGAGGAAGAGAGAGGAAGAGAGAGAAAGAGACAGAGGCAGAGGGAGAAAGAGTCTGCGTGCACCCGCGAACCCGATGTTCCCGGCGAACGTACACCCGATACAATTCGACGCTACAATACACAGCTTTGCCGCGAGAGTATTTGCTCTCTCTGTCTCTCTCTATCGTCCTCTTTCTAACTCTATATAACTCTCTGTCTCGCTCTCTGTATCTCGCGCGTTCTTTCTGCAAACTACGTGCGCTCCTCTCGATATACTGCCGCCGCCGTCGAGCCGCCATATACACACGCGCCGGGTGCAGCATCGTCGAAGGCCCGGGGAATAAGATCGGAAAATGCAATTCCGCTGGAGAAACTTCGTTTTTTTTCATTTGTCTAATTGTTTTTTCTTTTTTTTATATTTACTAGAAACCATGACGAACGCTCGCGCGCAGACGCAGCGTAGAATCTTGCGCGTATATGGCGAAAAAAAATGTTCGATTTTACGAAGTTTGCCGTTTGCCTTTTTTTATATAACGAAGTTTTAAAACTCTATCCGATGGGAAATTTCTCGCTGGTTCAAAAAACGACGGGTGTTTGCCCGAAAAATCGAAAATTCGCCCTGATAAGCGAACGACGAGCGAACGACGAGCGCGCCGCAAGTGCATCGTTGCGCGCAGTGCGAAACGGCAGAGGCCAAGAGCCCGAGGAGCAGAGCGAGGGTGACAATGGACTTCCGACTTTCTCACCGGCGAACGTCCGCCGGGGATTTTGAAACTTGGTCTCTCGCTCCCGAGAAAACGAGCGAGCAACGCGCTCGCCACTTTGCGAAACCTCGGACGACCTACTTCCATCCGAGTCCGCGCGCTAGACTTCCCACTGCCTTCGCGCCCTCGATCGTCGTCCCTCTTTCGTGCGCGTCTCGGTAACCGAAGTCAAAAGGGTGACTAACACCGAAACTTCGATACTGATTTTCTTCGCTGCACGCAGAGCCGTCTGTGTTGCAGTCGGTTTGGCTGCTGTCAACAGTTGGTTCTCGCCAACTATAGCGATGTCACTTTCATGCCCCCTGATCAGGCCCGGCCTGATGACACGGCCCTGATCAGGTCCTAACTAGAGCCAAGTGTATCTCCGCAAATTTTCTACCAGGGCCGTAAACCAACTCGAGGAACAACCCGAAGCCCAAAACGCGATCGGGACATCATAACGCAAAAAAAATCCAAGGCGCACAAAAATCAACATGAGTAGGCGTTCCCTTATCGTCGAGTATATATATACGCAAGTCTCGCGTAGACGCGCGAGCGTTAAGATAGGTTCGCTGCGGCGTTACCGTATGAATATGTCATATAGCGGACTATAACGCCCGGGAAATGCTGAGCCACGATTGGGTGACGCAGCCCTCCAATCGCCGCGTCGCCGAGATATGACCGCCTTCCGCTCTATGATATGATATTATCATAACCGCTCGCGCTGCCGCGCTGCGAATTATTATTGGTCGAAATCCACCCCCGTAGTTCCTCCTACTCCCTCGCGCCTCGGTTGCTTCCCTCGTTCGCTTCCCTCGAGAGCTCCGCCAGCAACCCCCGTCCCCCACCCTCCGCGCTCGTGGCTCGTGGCGCTCTCAGCTCGAGCTGAGCCCTCTTGTTCCGTCCCCGCATTCGCGCGGAATGCCTTCTGTCTCTCTCGCTCTCTCCCTCTGCCGTTCGCTCGCTCGCTCGCCCGAGGTTTCTCTGCCTCGACGCATACACGCTGTTTCCACTGGATGGGAGAAGTGGGGAGGGAGGGGGCTCTGCGCACCGCTCCCGCTTTCTCTCGACCTCCGTCTCGCTCTCCACGTCTCTCCCCTTCCCTCGCACCCCCGCGAATTATGAGGATCAATACGCGAGGACGCTCGCAAGGCCAGCGCCGACGCTACTCTTTCGACGACCGCCTTCGCCAACGGACGTTATATCGTCGCGGGGAACAAACAAAAGCCTCTCGTGTCGCCGAATACACTTCGAGCCTTTGGACTCTGCGAACGTCCGCAGGGGAAAAGGACCGGGTCATATTTATGCACAGACGACCCGGGCGACGAATCTTATTGATAAGGATTAATTTTTTTTTTTGCAATCTGAATTATTTCTTATCGAAAATCTAATTCGAGTAGTTGACATCGAAATCCAAAAGGAAATCCGAAAGGGAAAAATCGGAAAGTGGACTATGGGGGTGATGGTCAGGTCGAGGATTTCACGCGACTCTATAACGAATAACTCAATATCTATTTGAGTTGTTTCGTGCGGGCCTGAGAGACGTGTGTACGCGTGGAGCGTGTATTATACCGTTTGTGTATATCGGGTTGAGGAGCAATCGATACAAGCCGCGCCTGTGGCTGTAGGCTCCGCGACGCGGCACAACTCGAGCGCCCGGCTCGGGGTGTCGCGCGAACTAAGCCCGCCCGCAGCAACCCCTTCGCGTGTCTCTCCCTCTCTCCCTCTCTCGCTCATTCTCTCGACTCGATGAGTTGCGTCTCTCGGCCACCGCTTCGAACTGTATTCGCGGGAACGCGCGGTCCAATTTTCCAAGTTGTCGCATTCGCCGCCGGACTTTAGTGCCCACAAAATTGTCGACCAATTTTTTCCCTCAAATAAATTGACGCTAGCGAGAATAAAAAATATTAATTCGGTACCAATCAACTTTTCTTACAAAAAAAAAAAAAAAAACAAAAGATAGCATAAAAATCAACATTCAATCGAGACGAATAAATTTACGATTTTTCCAAAAGTATTCGTAGTCTTCGGTGCAGGACACAAAGTCCGCAAAATGTGTATCGTCCGGCGGGGGAGAATAAAAATAATCCGTGGGATAGAATTCACCGTCGGTCCGCGTTGCACACAAAGGAAAATCGACGTGCAGGAAAGACGCCGTTATATCCTTATACGTATATAGGTGTGCGGACACACACTGACGAGGAGTCTCGCGAGAGAAAGGATCGCGCCGCGAGGGCGAGAGAGTAGCAGGAGAGACCTCCGACGGGCCCGGGGAGGGGGGGGGGTATCCAGAGGAGGGTGAAGCAGAAAGAAACGACCGGCAGAGGGAGGGAGACGGAAAAAAGGACCGAAGGGAGTGAATTTTTTATCGGTAAAAACTCCATTAGAGAGAAGCGTCGGTGTTTGTTATTGGTCATCGCTCGGAAAGACGAAGAGCAAGCAGGAGGCTGGAGACTCGACGGAGAAGGAGGACAGACTAGAGGCGAGGGCGAAGTTGGGAGGGGGGTTTGTCCGGCGTTGCGAGATATACTCATTGATCCGAGGGGTAGTAGATCCACGTTCGAGCTCCTCGAACCATTCTCAACCCTCTTTCTCTCATCTCTCTGTCTCTTTCTCTCTCACTCGTCCGTAACTCGTCCGTCTCTCTCTTTTTCCTCTTCCTTCGCTTTTGCAGGCTCCTCGATAAACCCGCGTGAGTGTCTCCGTCCTTCTCACTCATGCCCACTTTCCCGCTCCACTTCGACGGTTTACCTTCGCCTCCCTTACCACCCTCGGGGGTGGTAAAGGAGGCGATTGAGGGGGGAAGGAGGGTCCTCGACGCCACTGGACGCGTCCAACCCCCTCTCCCCCCCCCCCCCCTCCCCTTACACCTTCACGCGTACACGCGGGGGGCATCGACAATGTTACTCGCGATGCGCGATGGGCGCGAGAGATATATCAAAGAAATCAATTACCAGACGCGCGCGGGTCGCACGCACACGCGCAATCGTCGAGCAAGGTTACGCGCCTCTCGCTCTCGCATCCTCTCGCATCCCGCTCCGACGGCAAAAACGGAAACCACTCTCTTGTCCCTCCTCCAGTTGTCGCGGCGAACGAGCGCGACGACCCTTTTCTCGGACTCGATTTTTCGTTCTTCGTTCGTGGAACTCTGAAGCGTGTCGCGTATATTTTTTATTTATACCATGGCCAAGTCTTAGGAATCCTCGCGATAGGGTCGAACCTATAGATATACGTAATGATCTCAAATACACAGGAAGACATATCAGCCATTACATCGACAGTTTCCAACAGGTACACAAAGCCCGAGGAGTCTATATTTATTCGCGGTGAAATTAAGAATGAAATAACGACGAAATAGACGCGAGGATCGTAGCCGAAAGGGGTGAATGAACAGAGACGAACTCTCGGCGTTATTTTCATTCGAATTTCTCTTCTCGCCGTGCCCGAATATCCGTCCGGCTTATGTATTTTCGCCTTTATTCTAATAACCAATCGAACAAACCGACTGCGCTTCTTTTCTATCCCGCGGGAGATCCACCTGTCCGGGATATTTTATACCCGCTGCAAAAATAGCCGCATCGCCCGGTGCGACAATCGACAGCCCTATTTCAGTCTGTCGATATCAGAAGCTAGAGTGGTGGGTTGAGGGTGAGGGGGGAGGTGCGAGAGGCGAGCGGCGAACGTGAAGCAAAGTGGCACCGGTATTATTCCAGAAGACGCGAGACAAGATCTATACGGCGATCGGCGGGAGATCGAACGCCAGCGACACTTTTCGTTCCAGCAAAGCGAGAGAGTCTCGGCGATTCCCGCGCTGATATATATCGATAAATACCCTTCGCGCGGCGTTCGCGACGCTCCATAGACACCGGGACTGTCGAGGGACCCGGCTGGTACCGGCGAAATAAATAGAAGACTATCCAGAACCATCGGGCGAGACTGTGTACAATATAGGAAACCCGGAGGAGACTCGGAAAGTGAGCGCCGTACGTAATACGGTTGAACTGCAATAAAAACGGTCCGCCGTGTCCGGCAGGCCAAGCAGCAGCAGCAGCAGCAGCAGCGGTGGCAGTGGCTCCTGAAGAGCATCGGGGCCGAATGGATCTCGCGAATGTCGGACGGACGGACCAGTCGAGCGACGCCTCGGGCCAGACCGGAGCCGGAAAGGAGACAACGAGACGGAGACGAGAAGAGCGAGAGAGAGAGGGGGGGGGGGCAACTCGAATTCTGTCGCCCGGCTAGAAATGGGATGAGCGAAAGGGACAGCGAGAGAGCGCGACATCGCGGGACAGCGACGGAGAAAGAACGACGAAGAGAAAGACGAAGGGAGAGGCGGGGAGAGAGAGATAGAAAAAAGCAGCGAGAGTGGAGGAACGAGGAGCGACGGACGCGCGCGATGCTCTCGCGGAAGGGAGAGAATGACCGGGACGGGCGTTAGAATAGCCTCGACTGGACAGTACGAGGACGACTGCCGCTCGGGACTCTCTCTCTCCCTCCATCCCTCTCTCTCTCTCTCTCTACCTACTTTTATATCGCTCGGGGAAATAATGGGATTCCCATCATGAAGTGGATTTCCCCGGGGAGCGGTGGACATCGATGCACGCGTCAAGAGATCCTCGGCGCTCTCGGCCCGCTGTGTATAGCGACGAGAGAGGGAGAGGGAGAGATAGATATAGAGCGAGAGCGCTTTATGTAGATGGATATACGTAGTATCGCCCTCACTCGCTCTTCGGATAGCGTATACGCTATATCCAGCGATCTCACGTCCATCCTCGACGCGCGCGGACCCCGCGACCCCCCCCCCCCCCCCCCTCCCCTCCTGCTTGCCCCCCGCCGCCCCCGCTGCTTGAACCGACCGCCCCTCGTTCACCTGTCCGACCGTCCGAGTCGTTGCCGTCCTAACAACCGCCGATTATCGCTTACCAGCTGTCCGAGTTAATTATGCGCCACGTCTACCCCCCCCCCCCCCCCCCCCCGCCCCCTACCCTCCACCAGGCGCCCCGGTTATTCGACGTGATTGATAATTATCCGGTGCTCCTCGAATGAACGCGCTAAGAGAGCGCGCAACTTCGGTTCATCCTCGCGAGTGAGCCCCTTCCGAGACGCTCGCAAGAAACGAAAATTATCGACGGCAGCGCGGCGAATACGTCGGCGGATGTGCCGGTTATTTTGCGACCTGCAATCGCCATATGTCGCGGAGGCGAAAGAACGTTCTGGTTTGCTGGTTGCGGGTGTTCGCCCAGGCGCTGTGCTATACCGATAGCTTCGAATAGGTGAAACTTTCGAATAGGTTGAAACGGTGAAACGGTATGGGTTCACGGTTCTGGAATGGAAATTTAGATGGAAATTTTCTTTAATTTTTTTCATTTGGTTCTCGTGAGACTGAAAGGCATCATCGAATGTGCGTCCAACTTGGGGAGAAGAATACGAGTTGCGAACATTTTGCTCTAACGATGCATCAAGTGTTCTTTGAGATTCGATTCTGGAACGCCGCTGTTATTGCTTTGATACGACTTCACGGAACACACTCGAGAGGTTTTGCCAATATCGTTGCGCGCGTGTGAAGCGATATTACGCATATGTATATTTTTACGACGACGGAGACATCTGAACGCGAACCGTCGAATCTCCGGACTCTGCGACTTCCGGTAAGTTACCGACAGTCAGTAGGGTTACTTCCGTTTGTACTGACGATGCGAAGGAAAGATTGTCTCGTTCGGAAATTCAGTAATACGAATAATGTAGGTTTCAGTCGGAAAAAGAAAATTTCACGTGAATGAAAAACTCATTTGATTTCAACATCCGTGTATATTTTATAAGGTTTATTCCTGTACGATTATACTCGTAATGTTTATAACGATACAAAACCGCAATTCCTATAACAGGAAAGTCAAACCATTCCAGCCACTGTGACAAATCAAGAGGCTACTGCAGACCCGACGCATCTATCCGCCTGATTGCTCCAATTGACCGACATATCGTCGTCGTGTGTCTTAGGTCTTTGCATTGTTTCATTTGTCGGTCAATTATGGGCATAAATAAAAATACTAAGCTCACCAGAGATCTCGAACTTTCCCCAACAGTATAATGGAATAAATATATGATATATATTTGTATATATTATTATACATATTGAACTTATCTATCAGGATAATAATTGGATTTTTTTCGGTATACATTATATGTAAAATATAGAGTCAGGCGATAACACATCGTATTTTAGATTATCAATTAGCACCGACGTATCCAGTAAATAGTGTTTGTATTTTTTTTCCATAACACTACGTTAGTTCATTTACGTTCAGCGCCATAATCACGGTTAAACTCGATAAGTTACAACACAGAGAAAGGTTATAGAAAAATCTTTACTAACATTTCTGTAATATACTATCATATGCATCCTAATAACTGCGTTTTGTCGTGACGCTTATAGCGTCGTACAATTCCAATACAATTTGAAATAAGAATCTAAAAAATATGACAATATAATTGACTCTATTTTTCCTGAAATAAAAAAACCGCGTTATTGTACGATTATGTGTAATCGTTTCGAAATATTTGATATAACAATGAACGACGTTCTTCATGCGTGTACCAAGTCGTCTCTGTTTCTCTATCTCGACGGGATATTTTCCTCGCTTTACGTGTCTAATTACTTTCTTCGAGTTCGTTCGATGCGCGACGACCTTTCCGACGGAGGGCAAATCGCGCATTACCATTGCACAGTAATAAACGTTATACATACTGGTATGTCAATCACGCGTCAAGGTACATTTCAGTGACTGCTCAGTTGGAATTGAGTACTTCGAGTCGAGAATCGAGCGCTGCGATTTCACCAGGATTCTCGACGACCGTTCTATCACTTATATTCTATAACAGTGTGTGTTTCAAAGTGTTTGAAATTTGCATACGCTTTTTTTTCGCCGATGCAGCGAGAGTTTCAAGATTTTCGCGATATTGGAAGAATTACGTCGAGGTTGCATATTCATTCAAGTCGGTATAATTGAGGTATAGGAAAAAAATGCTCACTCCGAGTTCAAAATGAAATCAAAGTCGCTCGTTCGATGTAACCAAATATATAGAAAAAAAAAACAATCTATAAAATTTATAAATATAATAATAAAAAAATGTCCAAAAGCAGTACAAAGATGATTCTCATTTTGGAAACTTGATGTAGGCATAAATTGCGAAACAATCGAACGCGACACCTGTCGTGCTCGTCAGAAGACGTAAAATCCGAGCGTGGAGAGAAAACGAACCAAGTCCAAATGCACGTCGCGTTTCTCGGAGCGATGAGACGTGTTTTTTTTTTGCCGACTCAATTCTCAACTCCGAGCAAAAACTTGTGAAATGCACCCGAATGAATTTACTTCGTTCCGATGAAAATTCGCGGCGGACTCGATGGGGCCGTGTCGCATCGCGCGGTCGGATTAAATTCATCGACTTGACCGTCGCGATTGGCACGAGCGTCGATCGCGCGTCAGGCAAAAGTAAATTCATTTCGCTGCATCCAAGACAGATGCTCGCGGAGAATGCGCTCCGAGCGGCGCGTCGGCCGACACGTCCTCTCGCGTAGAGCCTAAGCGACCTGCTCGTACTTGGCTTTGTTGATGTTGCTCGCCAGGCAACAGGCCAAAAACACACCGACGAGCGGGAAAAAGGCGACGCCTATTGCACTGCCGGCGACGAGGCCGATGTTGCTATTGATGAAGTCGATCACTCGGTTGTAACAGCCCTGAAAAGTGATAAAACACATAAGCACATCATTTAATTCATCTTTCTGGAAATAAAAAAATGATAATAAAAAGACTGATGTACGTTGGAATTCGAAAAAAAAAAACACCCAAGAGATGAGAAAACCTTGTAAATCTTACTTCGGTATAAATGTCAGTGGGTTTAAAATCCGGATCGATGGGAATGTCGACGTCGCACTTTTCCGGATCCACGCAGCAGGATCGCGGAATGTCCTTCGGTGGCTTCAAGTCTCGCCAGTCGGTGTAGCCGCGATTGCCGCAGCAATGAAGCTAAATTGTATTCGAAAAAAAAATAGTTATGTGCATCGTAAGATCTATCAGCGACGAATGCCACTTTGAGAATAAATGCGAAGACGTGCGGATAACCAACGATACCTTGGATTGTATGGTATCGATGTGACTGCTCTTGTCGGAGTCTATGTTGTAGACGTTGAGGCTCTCGTTGAGACTCTGGTCGAATCTATCGTTGAGCGCATTGCGATACGCGTAGACCGATGCTCCGGCTCCGAGCTCGAGGAGCGCGACGACAGCGAGAAAAGCTCCGTACTGGCGTTTAAAAACCATTTTTTTATGTCATTCTATTTTTATATATTTTTAATGTAATTTTTAATTGCGTGTTTCAGATTGCGTGAAGGTCGGAGGCGACATGCGAGCTCCGGGCTAGCGACTCTTATCGATCTCCTCGACTCGCGAGGGTTAATTAAAATTCTTCGTAGGGGGCGGGGGACAACCCACCCTACGAAAGAGCACGAAAGAGCAAGCAAAAACGCGGCGAACGTCGACACGGAGGTCAGGGTTAAAAAGTGCAGTGCGACGGTAACGCGACGACGTTTACTCACGAGATAGAGCAAGGCCGGATGACCCCGGGCTGTGCAGCAACAGGCGAGGGTCGCGGCGAGCGCTACGAGAGCACCGAGACAGGCGAGAGCCAGCAGCGCGGCTCCGCTACCCTCGACGCTCATGTCGACGTAGTAACGCAGCTGTATTCGCATCCAGATTCCAACGCACAGCATCAGCACGCCGGAACACTTGAGACAAAAGATAAAACATTCCAGGAAACTTTTTTTTTATTGAAATTCTTCCTAAAATAATTGATTCACGACCCTGAGAAAATGGTTTAAAAAATTAATTACTATTGTCTAGGAAATCGAACATCGAATGTTCGAGTATTTATTCGAATTCGTCCGACGGATTCAATTGTATTCGTGGCTTCGTTATTTCATTATTCGTATCCGAGTGGTTTATCGACTATTAGCCACGTTGACCGCGGGAGCCCAGCGTACAATTCCAGCACCGACAGGACCCGGCGCACAGAGTTTCCGGATGTTGATAGCCGCGTCGTGGAAGTCGATAAGTCCGCGGAACGACGTCGGGTTAGCCCGAACAATTTTATTTTTTTCGGCCCCACTTTTTCCACGGGGAATACTTGTTATTTCGTCGGTGACGTAATTGACAGTTCGAGTTTACGAGTTTCGCGAAAAAAAAATCGTCGCATTCCCGTGGGCGACGTGGTTCGGGGTGCCTCGGGGGGTGACGTACATACATGAACGGCGCACGAACGGAATAGCAAACGATTCTGCGTGCGTCGTGAAGGCGATAGCATCTTGGACAATAGATTTGTAAAATTCTCAGCGATTCGCGTGACATGACTTTATTTCATTTCCAAAAAGGCGATGAATCAACGAGAGAAAAATCATAAGTTGCGCAACAGTTGTACGAATTATCGGGTGTCACGCGAGGTGTTCCATACGTCGGCCGTTTCAGGCCGAGCAAAATGACCGAACTCGCGAATATCTACTGGAAAAAAAAAAATACCACGTTTCACTTACCCAAAACGCGAAGTTGAAGAGCATGAGCAGCGTCGTCATGCAAGCCATCGCGGCTATCGTCTCCAGGCGTTTCCCCATGTTTTTCTCTTTCTACCTTAGCGCGTCAATCAAAATTTCGTCCCTGTCGCCGATGTCGAAATTGCGTTTGTCCGCGAGAAACTGAGGAAGCCGTGCGGCCGGCCTTATACGCGGCGAGAACGATCGATTCGCGAGAGCTACCCGACGACGCTGCGTGCGTGGCTCCTCTGGGAAGCGGCGCATGCGTCCTCGACGTTTCGCGTTGCAAAGGTGACCCACGCCGGTCAGGCGCACGTAACTTTTTGCAAGTGGACAATTTTTTTTTTACTAAATCTAGCGAAAAAAAATAATGCTGGTTATATAAATTGCACTTCCACGTGTTTTCATTTAACCATGTATTTATTTAGACGTACGGCAATGATTATTAATATTAATATAATATTAATACAAATCCTATCCCATATCGTATACACACAGCATTCCATCACCTAATTAATAAAAAATTTCGTCCCCACTGAAAATAGCGAAAAAAAAAGGTTGGGTAAATAAACTGCACTTCCACGTGTTTTCATTTAATGATGCATTTATTCGAACGTACGACAACGATTATTAATATTAATATAATATTAACAATACCAATCCTATCCTATATCGTATACACACAGCATCCCACCACGTAATTAATCATAAAATTTCGTGCCCTCGGACCTTTGTCAGCGACTCTTCCGTCTGAGCGACTCTCACAAACGCAACAACATTTAACCACGACGTTCGACGTCATAAAAATGCGTTTACTTAACGTCAACGGCGTGACGATGATGCGGCGAGGTGGCCGGGTCGATGTTCTTCGTGTAATTCAGGAGAACCGAGGGCCAAACGACGTTGTTGTCGCCGGCGAGCGTCGGTTGCTTCACCCTTCGCGGGCTGCGTCTCTGCTTTCGAAAGCTCGACGCTCGACTCGCCGTCTCATCCCTCGAGTTCCTCGAGGGACTCAGCGATTGCATCGACGAATCGGTTCCAACCTTGTTGCTGCAGCTGTTCGCGAACTCGTCGATCTGCAGCTGGATGACCTTGCGGATGGGGTCACCGCTCTCCTCGTTGCAATCCTCGTAATCACCGTTGTTATTACTGCCGCTGTTATCATTATTATTATTATTGTCATCTTCGCTTCCGGTATCGGAGCGACGGTCGCCAGCTGCGGCATTGAGACTCAGTCGCGCGAGATCGACGATCGGCCACGCGTTGGCAACGCGCTCGTCGTCCTCGTCGACGTCGCGACGGAATTCCGTCACGCTGAACCGGAAGTTGCCATTTTCCCGAGCAAGTTCGTCGAATTGTCCATCGTCATCGTCCTCCTCTGCCTCCTCCTCATTGTCGTCATTCAAAAAGTTGGATCCCGAATTTCCAGAATCGATTTTGTCCTCCCAGCCTTCGAGTCGCTCGTCCCCGAAGCTCGAGGCTCCCGCGTCGTTGTTTTCGCTTCCGCCGGCTTCGGAAGACTTCCGGCTACTTCTGATGTCACCGATCGTCTTGAAGTAGATGCTGTGATCGTATCTGTACGACTCGAGACACGCGCTGTCGAGGCTGCCGTTCGATCGGTAGTCAAATCCGCTGCCGCTGGCGCAGCAGTTGATCCGGCAATTCTCGTCGGTGCGGGACTTGCGTCGATGGGTGCGCTTGAAATCGCGAAAGCGCGGAGCCCACGTGGGATCGTCGATGACGAGCCGATTGGCCGCGATCGTCCAGCGCGGCTCCTGTTCCTCCTGCATCGTCAGACGTCCGCGAGACAGACGCTGCGAGCGCAGACGATTGTAGCCACGTGCGAGGGCGGCCCATCGCTCGATTCGCTGGAATACGTAGTCGGTCTCCTCGCTCCACCAGTCGGCGAGATTTTTCTGCAGCGAGACGCTCATCTCCTCGGTCATCGCGACCGCCATGACACTTCGTTCTTCACCACCGGATCGTCTTCTCGGTCATCGCGCGAACTCGGGACCAAAGCGATGAGGCACCGAAAGCGATGACATTGAGGATTATTTCTCAGAGTTATTTATTGAGGATTTTTTTTTTTTTTTTTTTTTTGAGGAGGGGATGAGACTCGGGTGCACCACTGATTTTCCGATCGCGAATGCAACCCGAGCGAAGGATTCGCGGTGATTTATAGATGCGAGGAAGCACCGCAGAGACCTCTGAAGCCATTGACGATCGCCGGTTACGTATGGATGACGCCCCGCGCGCGATGATGATGACTGGTGACCCTGACCCACGCCACACGAGCTTTTCGCCGATGCCAATCGTGGGCGATGTCTTCTTCGCTGTCAAGGAATATATCGATTAGATAATCCTTGTCATATGTATATGCGACAGTGGAGAACGTACGGATTGCGCAATCGGATCAACTTCCGCCGGACACGGATTTTCAGTGCATTGAAAACCGTATTTCCGCAACGTTTCGCGACATCGAAATTCGTCGAAGCGATTTCCTGGTGTAAAACATGATTGCGTGAACTTTTCCGCGGTCGACCTTAAGCCGCGTCTCGCGTCAAAGAAGATCCATCGACGCTTTTCCCCAGCTGATTCGCCGTCTTCGACGCCCCCGCGCGGTGCAGTCGGAGGAGGAGGAGGGCGAAAAAAAATTATAGCGCATAATTCCCCGATCGACAGCGGCGTGAGTCCGTCGAGTCGTCGTCAAAGAAATACCGAGAAGCGCCGGGGAACCACAATGGCATTACGTTGGCAGCAGCAGCAGCAGCGCCGATCGCTCGGGACCGCAGGGGGGTGTCGGGAAAATTGCGAGCGTACGCGGATAACGCGGTTACGTTACCTGCCAATCATCGCTGGAAAAACCGACGGGGAATATTGAGCGGGGATGCTGCGGGGGTTTGCGTGCGAAAGTCGCGGAGCTTCTTCTTCGTCCGAGAAAATTGTTTATCACTGGGCGCGCGACCTGTATTAAAATTCACGAGACTCCGCGAATGCTCCGGGGGGATCGTCGGACCTGGCGCCGAGTATATAAAGGTCCCGGTAACCCGCGGAAATCATCGCACTCACCCAGCATCCGCCGTTGACACGACATCGCAGGTGAGCGACAACATTTATTTTTATTTCTTCACCTCGCATCTGATTTTGGCAAAAACAAATACGGCAATTTTAACGATCCCAAAGTTACGAGCTTTTTCGTCGCCGATCATCGCCGATCAACCCGAGACTCGCAATATGAAGATGTCGACGGCTCTGGCCCGGATTGTGGCTCTCGTCTGGCTGCTGAGCGCCCTGTGCGACGCCGTCTCCGAGGTCGCACCCAGTGTTCACCGAAGATTCCGGAACCGTCTGCCGTCCCGAGGGTTAGTGGATTTTTTAACAATTTTTTTTTTTAGTCGGTCGATTGAATTTTTCTGATACTGACGATAACGTAAATCATTCTCAAAATACGAAATGGGGTGGATTCTTATTTTGTTGTCTATTTTTTGTTGATTTTCAGTTACGCCGTCGAAGACTTGATCGCCGAGGACGAGGACTCGATGGAGATGAACAAGCGACAGCTCTTCGACGACTACGGTCACATGAGGTTCGGCAAGCGCGACCGTTTCGACGACTACGGGCACATGCGATTCGGCCGCAATCACGAGTAGTGAGCCCGACGAATTAGCCCCACGTCACACGCCCGCGACCATCCGCCCTCCTCCTCGCCCACCCCCGCATCGACTACGCGGTTACTTCCGACCACCGACATTAGAGAATCCGCACGAGAGAAGAGAATTTTCGCAAATAGTGCGGGATCTCGTTGTACGCACGAAAACTAATAAACCTATTTTACATGGCAGACTCTGAAAAAACTTGTCCAAATTCATTGATGTTCACTTTTGTATTTTCACATTTCCGGAATCCGCAAACGTCACGACAAATTTTGTCAACATTTTTTTATGGTGATGAGGAAACAAATCTTTGCGACTTTATCATTGCCGCACGATCTTGAATGTCCGTGTTGTCGTCAAGAAAAAGTTGCAGCCCGGGTCGACGCTCGAGATCCTCGGAGCTGTAGCCGAGGGTGCGACGGTTCATGAGCCAGTGCGTCGGGGGAACGCGATGCGGCGACAGTGGCGGCAGAGCTCGTTCCGGATAGTGCCAAACGTAATCGTTCCTCGCTGTGGTCCGATAGTCCGTGGGTTCCGCGGATTTTGAACGCTGCACGTCGCAGCTTTGCTCCAATTCTTCCTGATACTCAGCTGTCCTGGATAAGAAATAAAAACGAGTAGTGAAAAAGGTACAAGTCGTGTCCTTTTAATCAGCGGTCCACAAGAGTCCATCCCTCGTTGAAGAACCAGACGTGAATTAATAAATTGAGAACGAAAGAATAAAAATGTGTACTCACTGCGTGTAAGGAAAGGAATAAAGATTCAGCAAACGCCGATGTCGATACTCCGGATCGCAGTCAGCCTTGGTGCGAATTTGTTCGGTCATCGCGCGAGTCACGGAAATCCCTGTTGGATCATCGTCGACGCCGAATCTCCTGTACGTCGAGTACTTGAGGCTGCCCGTCTCATTGTCGTGCGGCTGGCTCAAGCGACGCTCTTGCCTGGTTCAACGCTCGCGACATTTTTCTACAGCTGGAGCTTAATTTTTTTATCCAAATATTTACCAGCCGTGGATTTTCACTTTTGGATCGTAGGGACGAGGTCCACTGTTTATGATCGGTCTGTAATGCTTCGCTTCATCGTCGCAAGTTGGGAAAACTGACTGAAAAAATAAAACAGAATGAAAAACCATTTGGACTGCAAAAAACAGATGTGAAAAAAGTGGTACTCACGTTTACATTCGAGCAGATGCATCGATACATTGAAAAATAATTGTTAATCTAACCCGATAAGAAATAATATGAGTGACAGATTTTTTTCTTTTTGCACGATACTTTTTTTCGATTCTCATTCGATATATTGCTGACTTCATGATTGGCGCTATTCGTTGTCGTTGCTATTCGTTGTCGTCGGTATGCCGAAGAGAATTTCGAGGGTCAAGGGATCGAAGAGTGACGATAGAAGTGAGAAGCATCGATCTACGTTAGCCAAACTCGCTGACGTAGAACGGCAGGAGGAATCGACGAGCAGCAAGGAAGAAATTGTCGCATCGAGAGAAGAAGAAAAAGAGGAGAAACTTCCATTTCAAGATGTTTTCGCTGACAAACACAGAGAATACAATTCTACACAAAAATATGTGCAACTGGTGTACAATGATCTTGTACCAAATTTTGTCAAAAGGTTATTTTTTATTCTTTCTGTAACCCCTTCATTATTTTACTATTTATTTTATATCAAAAACATCCGTTTAAGTTGGGAAGGAACGTTTTTGCGAAAATCTGCTCCGAAACGAGAACTCGATGGAGATCCTCCCGCGGACAAAACGAACGACGGAGACGAACCGAGCGACGTCGATGTCGAGGCAACGATCGAACCTGAGGAAAAATCTTCTCTGCACGAAAATCTGTGTCTTGACGATGTCGCGAAAATTGAGTTTGTCAATGGAAATTCTTACACCGGACACGTGAGCAAGCGAAAGATGGAAGGTCAAGGCATTTACCGTTGGCATCAAGGTTCACGATACGAGGTATTTTCTATACTCGTGTGAATCGACTTGAAATTTAAAAAATGGATTAACCCTTCAAATTGTGTAAAAAAAATATGTGCAGGGCGCATTCGAGGACAATAAAATCGTCGGAAAAGGGGTGCTGGAGTGGCAGGACTGCGTCACGTACGAGGGTGACTTCGAGGACGGTTATTACCACGGAAAGGGTTCCATGGTGGACAGGAACTACAATCTGCTGTACATCGGCGAATGGCGAAGAGGCCACAAACACGGAAAAGGGTTTGCTACAAGGAAACAATACCAGAGAGAAATTAATAAAATTTCTGACATGAAAATCTCGAAAGAATATTTAAGCAAAAATAATTTATAAAAGAAAAAAATTAAATGTGTAGATTGTGTCGCTATGGAAAAAATGGGTCATACGACGGCGATTGGGCGATGGACAAGAGAGAAGGCACGGGCGATCGCTTGTATCCCAACGGCGCACGTTACGTCGGCGACTGGAGAAACAATCTTCGTCATGGGACGGGAACCATGACCTGGCCCAACGGGGATTCCTACAGGGGCGAATGGGATCGGGGCAAGATGCACGGGTACTTTTCAATCCAGTAAAAAAAAAGTGCAAACACGTTCGAAACGGTAATTTCTATGATTATGTCTATGCGATTCATTCGATACTTCCAGTTACGGCGAATACACGTGGGACGGACACTCGAGCAAAAGTTTTTGCTGGCCGCGGGAAATTTGTTACGCGGGTCAGTGGCACCGAGGCGCACGCGACGGAAGAGGTAAAAGAGAAAAGTTGAAAATTAAATAATTCAACGTTGGTGTTCCGATTTTTTTTTTTATTTGAAAATTATATTTTATCCGACCATCGTCAAGGACAATTGACCCTCAATTCCATCGGGGGCGCCAGATATTTCGGGGACTGGAAGGAAAACGCCAAACACGGCTATGGGCTAATAGTCGGTTAGGCTTTACAATCATTAATAATCATTTATGATTTAATTAGTGTAGATACGTTATATCGATCAATGAAACTCGAATTTCCTCGTCGAAAGGTAACAACGGCGACGTGACGGAGGGAGATCCGCTTTTCGAAAATAACATATTGCTGCCTGTTGGGACGAAAAATGTCTCTGAGATAGTTAAAAATATTCCGGAACCGCGAGTCACGTCGGTACTGAAACCGGAACAATGTCCGTCGCTCAGCCACTATGTGGATCGATTGCGTCAACCGGAAATCCGTTCGTCGTCGGTGGAAATCTCGTCGGCATCGAGGAAGTGTCAAAAGTGCGAGGACGTCGGCTGCCGTTGCCTCGACGAGGTCGACGATCGACCAGAATCCAGAAGTCAGAATCCGCCGTCGACGCTGTTGGCGAAAGAATCTGCATCGAACGAGACGACCGGTCGGGTCACAGCCGCCTCGGATCTTGATCGCAGAGACGACGACAATCTTGGAAAATTAGAGGAAGAAGAAAGTTGGGCCTATCAGTGCATCGCGATGCACATGCAACAAATTCGCCGAGTTTACGATACTTATTCGAAAATATTTTGCAAGGACGAATTGCCAAAATGCGGACTGTCGATGACGCGACTTTGCCTCTGGCAGTTGTGGCGGGACTGCGGGATTCACAGAACGAAGCTGAGTCTCGTTCAGATTGATCGATATCTCGGTACAAATTAGGGACATCATTTATTCGATTTTTTAATCTTTCGTATAAATGATACAATTTTTTATGCCTTTCCCGAAGCTGCCAACAAATGCACCTTGATGAAGGATCCGCACGGTCCTTACGAAAGGATTGAAATTTGGCAACTGATTCACGCGCTTCTCGAGGTCTCCTGGCATCTGTATGCGAAAAACGAGGACCTCGACGGGACTGTCTTTCCCGGCAGATTGGCCAATGGTCTTCACAAATTGTTGATCAATGATATCTATCCCAACGCGGGAACTTCCACCGGTTAGTGGTCGTCGTCTTAACAATTTGATAACTGGAAACTTTTCACGCGGCGTCCTCTTTGAGTCGTGTGTAAGTGAGATTAACTGTCGAAGGTATTTTGTGCGGATTTGAACGCGATCTTCTGACTCTGCAGTCGGTTCACCGGTTGTACAAGTCGATCGGCGAACCTCACACCGTGAGGCATTTACTGACGGTCGTTCACTCGGCGCGAGGTTCGTGCAAGCAAATTTTGCTCCCCAACTTCGCGAAACTAAGCGAACTTTCATTTTAGCGGATTCGATGCTTGTCTTGCGAAAATTGGGGGTCGCGGAATTTGTTCGTATCGCGTGCCTCACGTGCCCGGGCATAAAAGATCCGATGACTGGTGTCATCGTGAACTTGGAATATGAGCTCACTCTTCTGGAGTTTCTGGAAATATTGGTCGACGCCGGGAAAAGTTTGGTGCGCAAGAGACGCGAGCGCGAGGAGGCTCTTCGAGGGAAAACCGAAACTGTCTCGGAAACGATGTCAATGACGAGTACAGCCAGACGGACCGTTTCGAGTCATTCGGCGATCCGCACGAGCGCGGGAGGCAAGTCGTCGAAACCGCGAAAGAAACTCACGAAGAAGCGTTAGAATCCCATTTATTGTCATCGTCTATAGCGATGCCGGTACGAGGTAGGTTGCAGCTTTTGTCGTTATCTTTTTCTGTAATATCCTACGTTTCATTTTTATTTTACATTTACAATATTTGTTGCTTTTTGTCTCGATCTACAGATTAAATACTAGAATATATATATATATGTAATGCATACTCGTAACGTGTAAATTTCATAGAATATATAGACGCTATAAAGATTAATCGAGGATCACATTGTTCGTTTGATCAATGGTCGGTTCGAGAAACGGAGTTTTAATGCGGACTAGAATCGGTACAATCGCGTTTGTTGGAAAAATGCACACTTGAGACCTATTGAAAAACCATCGTCACTTTGTACCCTGTTCGATTCCGCGGACGCTTCGATTGCGTTTTGTTTTCGCGCAGAATCGACTCATCGAAAAGAGCGCGCGTCGGAATCGAAGAAACAAATCTGTAGAGCACCATAGACCGGTCGCAATTGTCGTCAAACGCTTCTGCACCAATTTCGATCTTAATTTGTATACGCATTTCATTAAACATTTGTTATTCAATTAAACACCTCGGTAATTACACGTGGCTTCGAAAAGAAGAAAAAAAAAAGAGACAAATTACAAAACGGAGAACAGTTTCTCCGGAAAATAAATCTTTGAACTACAATTCATCGTTTTGGTGCGGTAAAACAATGCACTGCTATTACAATTATCAAACTTAAATTGTCTTATTGATAATCGAACAATTTAAGTACAAGCACCCCACGCATCGCAATCGCTCGAAAATTACACTCTTCATCGTACTCAGCCCACTCTCTATATACAGACGAATCGGAATCCGCTAACGGTGCCGTTCCTCCCGTTTTCCCTTAACTCTTCGTTTTTGTACATTTTTTACAACTAAGAATCGAATTTAAAAAGTATTCTAAAAAGATAATATTGAACGTAAAGGTGTATACGCGATGGGGATGGAGAAAAATATGCATCACTCTTGTAAGTCGCCGGACCTTCTCGAAGTTTCAGTCTTAATGCCTGCATGTGCATACATATTGCAAACATTTATTGACTATACAATCATCACGTATGTCGATCGCCTTTCACACAGACGCTTCGCAATTTTCCACATCAATTGTCTCGTTTACGCTGGGAATATTTGTCGGGCAACGAGTAGTTGGGACCGTTCTTTCGTTAAGGATACATAGTCGGATACGCTGGTAGTCTACTTCAACGAAATCATAAGTTTTGTCTTTGTTTTGTACAAAGCTTTAGCGAAGATATGTGATGAAGGCGTGAGCTGTACACAGCTGTAAGTATTGTTCAGTTAATTTTCATTCGCGTTTCCTGCCAAGCTGATTCAACAAGCCGAATAGCATTACAGTGACGGAAACGACCGACCGAAAAATTGAGCAATTCTCGTGAGCGCAAATAAACGTAATTGAGCACAAAAAAAGGTATGCATATACATGTATACACCGAAGCACGGAGAACTAACAGTATGAGACTCGAAAACACGCACTAATGATTGATGATAGCTCTGTTATTGACATGAGTCAAATCTTCCTGGACTCGGCCTTACCGATTACTATTATATCTCTTATAAAGTTCGCTTCGTAATGAAAATACATATATTGCTCTGTGAGAAAGATTTAATATCGAAACGAATGTAAATGGCTGATCTACGAAGTTATATGACTTCGGAGTGTGATACACATGAAATTGACGCGTATGAGTTCACGTTATGAAGGATGAATTCTGTATCTGAGTGCCATGAGAATAATTGGATAAAAAGAAGAAAGTTTTCGTACGTTATCATTGTAGGTAACTTTTTGGGCTTTTGCACGTAGATTTATTAATATAAATTCGTTTCTTACGTCTTCGTCCGGTACGTTTTCATAATACTCAAACTTGTATTTATCATGACACCATAAATTGTTTTCTCGATTATTCGTCCGAATTATCGAGCAATTTCTATCGATCAGCACGGGATTTACCATTTCCCCCATCTCGTAGTACCGATTTTTAAAAAACTGTCCCAATAGCTGACATTCGCTGGACACGTTCGTTTTTCCGATCCGATTGACATGGTTATCCAGTCTCGCTATGAACAGCTAATTCTCATCTCTGAAATCTATTTATCATACTTGTAAATAAGTACGATATTTTATTGCTTCCTTATCTTGAAATTTGAATCCTTCGAGGTATGTTCTGTTTAAGAAGAAAGTGTTCTACTCCTGCGGGACAGCAGCGGAGTCTTGGCGAGGAAACGTCAGGACTCGTATACCAGACGCTGGTAGTGAGGGAATATTTCCCACGTTGGGAGATGCAGACCGAATTCCAGAGCAACCAAAACAGCGAATTCGGACGTTATAAGATCCTTGCGGTTCAAGCGGAACACACTTTCCGTTCGCTACAATTGATTTTGTAACTGTTTAAACACTCTGTAAATCCTACACAACGCAGGTAGTACTTACAAAAATCGCAATGGGTAAATACCTCGATAAGTGATTTTAGTACATCGCCTTTAACATCGTTGAGCTTAGCGGCGAGTAGCAGGCAGGCACCGGCGCACAGTTTTCTCGTTTGTTTCGTTACGACATTACGTAAAATGAGTTTCTCAAAGTATACGTAAGCCATTGCCACCGTTAAGACATCGATTCCATATTCCATTTTTGCGATCTTTCGCATTTCACGTTTCAAGCTGCGCGTGGCAAACATTATTTCAATTGATTGTTCAGCGCATTTTCACAAATCCAAAATCGATTTAATTCATTATTCTACTCACCTTCGTAGTTTACTGAGAGTCAGTTGTATATGTGGAAACTTCTCCTTGAATTTGTCGTTCAGCTCTTTTTTCAAATCGGATGGTCGGACGTAGTCGATCACCGATGCCTACGTAGACAACGAATTCGATTATTTTTATTTTTTTAACTTTATGTCGAATGATATACTCAGCAGTGTAACTTATAACAATATAATTACCATATAGGATGTGAATGTTAACAGTGTACGATGTTTGCCAGCGATGAGCTCTGGATCGTCTAGCAAATTCGGGTTGTACTGCAGACACTGATCATCCCAATCGAAAGCTGTAATAAAGAGGGTAAAGGCGTTGCGCTTTCAACTGGAATTAAGAACTTTGGATTTAAAAAATGATTTAGACTCACATTTAGCATCAGTTACAAGCGATAGCGGTGGTGATTCGGGAGCCGCATGTTGCGGTCGGTGCGTTGCCGTGTCGTAAGATAGGCACCTGAAAATAGACACTCGATAAAATCGCCAAAGTCTCGGAATCCGGGTCGTCGCATGGCGTTTATTGAGGCGATTTATGCTAGACGAATAGCGTATATACAAAATCGGTTGTTATTATTCAATGTCCGACTTGGATGCTAGCCACAAAATTGTTACAACGCTGAATACATAATCCGCAAGCGCTTGTGCCGACAGCATTTTACTAAATGCAGTTAACCCTTCGCACGGTAATGTGTGCAACCATAAACGTCGTGTACTGTTATCCCAGTTCGTTATCGATAAAAAAAAAAAAATCCTGTTCCGACATTTTATGTTATCACTCGTTAATTTTTTATATTAAGATGTCTTCAACCACGATTAGTGCTTTTAATAAGTATTATGTTGTTCAGAACTATTATAAACAATTATTCTGCGTTATTCAAAGAATAAAGAAAAATGTGCTTGGTAGAGTTAATGTGACAGATTGTGTCAGATATGCATCAAGATGCTACAGCGTCTCTTGATCCTAGCGTTGATCGAGCACAAACATTGTTAGATGATAAATGAATGGTTTTGATGAGCAGATTAGATAGTGCTAATTATAATTCAACACCAACAGCCACTAATATTCTGTGAACCGAGAGTTGCTTGTATATTGAATGAACATCACGTCGAATGCGTTTGGTAAATTCGTACCGACGACAATTTAACATGCAAACCCATATCCCCACGGTTTAAATATATGCTACCACACTCTACGATACTTTTCATTCTGTTTGTGAATATTACAATTTTGTTACCACTTAGTATGGTCCGTATTCCACGTTATAGTTTTCGTCCTGCAAAAAAGACGTTTCACAGACCCTGTTATAATAAGTTATACAGAATATTTGCAAACGATCAGAGTGATTACAAAAATATATTTTAAATTTAATGCAGCGCATAGACTGCGGGCTGTTTCGGAATAAAGTTCCACGTTGGGCGATTTTGGTGCCCCGATAATGAATGAGATGATATGCAAGAGCTGTAATATGCGTTATTCGACAATTGCGATTGGGATGGTGCCATATTAGCCTGCTTTATTAGCCGAATTCATTTATATAGCCGCATTTATGAGATTTTTTTCATCTAACACTAGGCATGCAAGAGGAATATATTATTGTGCACATTCCTTACATACTCTGATCACATTTTTTTTTGTCTCTTTTATACATTTTTTTTCGAACGTATAATATTCAAACCCTGGAGTGTACCTTGATACCAGATGATGTTTGTTAGGCACTGCATGCATAAGTTCTATTGTGTCACTATCACTCATGTGTAATTTTCTGTCCTTTTGAAATTGACGCGATGGCACCAGAAGTTGACCATAAGAGATTTCCTGAAATCAATGCAGTGCAGTAAAATGGAGAAAACATGAAACGGAACGAAGTAGAAACATGCCTCGCATCACGATGGAATTACCTGGCCGTCTTTGGCTCGTTCGATACCCAATAAACCGAACGGATCTACATTGTCGTTTATGGCTGAAAGCGGTCGCGGGCCTGAGGTGTTCCGTCGGCGTCCAGTGTCTCTGCGAAGTTCGGACCTGCAAGAAATTCATTCAGCATTACCTACGCAAATCTCATCTGCGTGTTTTTCTTAACTAGAGTAAATTCTGTATGGATAAAATACGTGTGTAACAGGCTCATAACGCAGCTTTTTTGTGCACACAAGACGGACGACCCGGTTTGAAAAAAATCGATACAAATGCGTTGGAAAAAAACGCAGAAAATTAAGTATGAAACGAAGCTTTTTTTACACACGAATAAAAGTTTTATTTTGCTCCGTTTTAGACTGACAACATGATTTTTATCATCTATACTGTTGAAGCGAGAGAATCGCGCGCGTTGTGTAAACCGAAACCGATGCTATCGCCGTGCTTGATACTTCGCAGTGACAGCAGCAGTAAATAATAAGAGGATAGATGCGGTGTCTTATATCGAAGCAGAACTCATTAAGTGATACCTTTGTTGGGTATCTTGAGTGACTTTCATATCTCGAATTATCAATTGTCAAATAATAAGTCGAGCGAAATGTCCGGGTATTCTGATTTCTGATTTTAATACGGCCAATCTGTTTGGATCGATTTCTTTGTCACCGGCATATGCAAAGCTCTAGATGTCGACTAATCAGTACCTTCGTAGTATTTGACTAGATACTGCGTAGTTTCTGAAGACAGGTGTGCTACCCGTAGCACTTTGTCCGCTAATAGTAACAACAGTAAAACCTTCGTGAAATGTAATATCAAATGTTGCTATTTTTTTTTGTTCATATGGAGCTCGAGATGAAGATTGACCTGCGATCAGCTGGTGACGCCCTAAATGGTTCATTTCGATAGTAGTGTACTCTAATCGAGAAGCGAATATCTTACCAGCTCGTGCGCTGTCCTTTGCTGTAAGGAAGTGCCGAGAAAACGAGGAACGGAACTCTCTTCGACGACACGAGAACGAGTCTGTCGTCGCCGAATCGGTGGCCGCTCACGGGCCGCTGCATTATACGCAGTTCCCTCGTGACTTCGGGAATGATGACGGTACCGCCCGATTGAATGCTGTTCAGTGCCTTGATTTTCGGTTTCGTCGAGTGAGATATTGATTTGGAACGCATGGAACCCAGGCTCTCGTTGCTGCTGTTGTAATGATGCTTTATGTCTTCCGACAGGGTCGACGTCTGATGTACTATGCGCTTCTTGTAGTACAGAGATCCCGCGCGTCGTTCCGGCAAAGAATACTCGCTGCCGGTTGTCCCCGTACTAAAGACAATACATAACAAATAAAACACATTCTGTATTTAATCAGATTAATCAGCGGCTTCTATAGCTATCATGTATATATTTAGATTAGAGCGCAAATATACTCCAGACACGCAGAAAAACATCGTTCATTATCAGCGAAAACAAGGAAGAGTATCAACTCGGAAGAGAAGGTAATGTGAACCTATGTTCTCCTACAGCACATTTATTTTATTTTTTCGCAAAATCTTTTACTATCCTGGTCACTATTAGCAAATTACGAAACTCGTTACAACATCCGCTTAAGTGAGAACGTCGTGATAGTCAGAACGGAGTATGTAACTCATCCCTCAAGTCCGTAATAATCCAGTTAGTATAATTAGATAGTTGGCTAGAATGGAATGAGTGACACCACACAGTAGCGACGTACACACGATTTCCCGAAAGCAGCCCCGCAAGTTGAAACTGCAGTTCTCGAAGACTGATAGCTGACATTGTCGATAAATTTCAATCTTTTTATATCAAATTATCAAGATAGGTCATCATCAATCGCAGCACGTTCCACAGTCGGGAAGGCACAATTACATTCCAACTCTTGTGGATTCTCTGCCTGACATTCAACAACATTGAGAATAGCTGATAACGAAATCAGTGAAAGAAATCATCCATGCTCCAAATAGATAATAGAACTCAAGATAATAGGCAGCAAGGCCTGCTGCTTATTCTGGACTTTAAATGTACAATATACATCCTGCTGGAAAATGTAACTGTGCATCTGACCTGTTGTCCCGGAAAAAAGAAAAAATGTTGATAAGTGCAAAAATGGCTATGCATACATATTTTGTCCCAAAGCAAAGATCAGCAGAATATCATTGTTAGTGTCTTTGGGTGAAGGCTGCGCAAGATTATTAGTTACATAAAGAAGATCAAAGTCCATTTAGGTGACTGAACCGCGCACATGTGCCTGACATACAGCAGCAAGATTACCATGTTTGTTTGGATTTAAATATGTAAGCGATCAGCAGAGAAGTACTTACGATTGATGCACAGTGGACAAAGGATAGAAGAACTTACCGCTCTCTGAAGCTGCCGTGAATGGTAGATGGAAAGGGAGTTCTCTCCTGATCGAGAAACCCGGATACAGCGACTTTAGCAGGTGTGAGCACACCGTCCGAGTCCGAACTGACCGAATGATGCTCGACGATCTTGCGAGTCGTCTGCGGCAGGCTGGCCTTGGCGCAGACAACGTGCAGGCTCTCGTCAGGCAAGCCATCGACTGTCTCTTCCGTCGAGGTGTCCAAGTCACAGGACACTACCTCGTGGCAGACGGCGCGACTCTCGCTGAGCGTGCGCTTGTGAATGGCTCCGTTGCGAGGCAGCAGAGCGAGATTGGTGTCCCGGTGGCTGCCGTCCAGGGAGATGTTAGAGAGAAACGTGAGCGCTGCCAGACGTCTGCGTGAGTGATTCTTCTTGAGGGCTGCTGCCATTCCACGGTGCGTCGACGATTGAGCCTGCGTTACTTTGCCAAAAAAAAGTGTCATCAACTTAGGACTTATATATGTATATACAAGACCCCTGGACAGTGGTGGTGGTGGTGTTGAGTGGTGGTTGCGCCGCCGCGGCCGCCGCTGCTGCTGCTGCTGCTGCTGCTGCTGCTGCTGCTGCTGTGTAGCCCAACGACGAAAAACTAAGATCACAACTCATCGTCACCGGTCGGGCACTTAGTCCTAGCGTTCGTAACTTCGAGCACACGTCGGGCGCACAGTCTCTCGTTTAGCGGGCGCGACATCGTCGTGTTGTTGTTTGTTTCGCTTATCAGTGCGACGTCGAGCGTCGGCGGCGCGGAGATCTTGATCTTGTACAACCGAATATCACTCTGTTCACGACTCACGGTCGAGGATCGAGCGCGCGCGCGGTCTCTACGTCGCGACGTACCAGTCACCCATCGAGCTCGCTGTCGTCGTCGTAAAACGCGACCGTCGGAGCTCAGCGAGGACCGAAATGTCGAAAACACACGATGAGCAGCGCGCGACACGCGACCGACTGCGACTGTGCGGACACTTGCCAATGGAACTCCGGCGATGCACGGAGACGTACGGGGTGTCAAGCGAAAGATTCAACATCTGTTCCCCCCACGAATTGCGCGCTCGGTGACTCGTCGCTCAGGGCTCGCAGCGGTTCGCGTTCTCCGCGACGGCCGCGTATATATATTTTTCACCACCCGAGCTATGCTAGACCCAACCGAGATAGACCCTGATAGGGCGCTGCACACGATCGTCGACGCTGTTGTGCAATGACACCGACGAGACACGCAGAGTGTCGTCCACCGATTCTTCGGTGGGACGAATTCGGAGATGCTCGGACGCTCGCGGACACTCTCTATTTCGTCGCGGAAACTCGCAGCACCGACGAGATAGAGCGGACCCTGCGCACCGGCGAAACGTTACCAATGGTAACAGCCGGCCGTGTGTATCGTTACGTAACAATGTCGCCACCCCCCACTTCCCCGGTGGAACCAGTGCGCTCGCGGTCGGTAAGACGGATGTCCCGAGGGTTACCGACCGTCGAAGGTTTTTCTTATGAATTCATTTATTCCGAGCAGGCGATTAATACAGGATGTGGTTGGAAGTACAAACGAAAACAAGGCCAATGCGAGAAAGGTGAATTAACCGAGGGCCCTATTCAGGCTCTCGTTGGTTGAGAACTAAAGCAATATGTAGCGCTTCTGTGCTGTACCATTATGTTTTGGCGCGAACGAGTTTTGAATGTCCTCCAGAAAAATGCTGGGAAAAACTGGAGACGAAGGTTTTGTGTGGGACGGAAATGATGGTAAAAGCGTTGAATTGAAGTTCAGGGTACAATGAAGATAGCGACCAATCACACGGTACTTGTGTAAAAAGTTTTTTTTCTTTTTATTCTGCAATGATAAATCGTATTGTATGTATAAAACTACGCTCTAGCTATTGTATTTGCTCGAATAGCCTTGTTCCTACCTTGAGAACGGAATTGTTGATAACGTGGGCCATCCACAGGCGAGCAGCGGCCACGTTAACTTCACAGTGCTATTTTTTTAAATATATCGGTGTATCAGTCGCATTATCAAAGCTTTTCTTTCGATATATATATATATTTATATATATTCTCTCCTACTTATAAAAAGAAAAAACAGAAAAATTTACTCGCTGTTCCGTTGTCTGCCGTATCGTTAGAAAATACTATGTACGTGTGAGTATCTATAAATCGTTATTACTAGGAGGGTGGAGATAACGTTTTTTTTTGCTTGTTTCATTTAATATTACACTGTTTTACTCCTACACTTTATGCGTCTTAATTGTATACTATAGTATTTAGAGTCCTGTGTTGTATATAGTATTTATATTATCCATATAATTGTCGTTACAGTCTGTCGTATTTTAAGCTCTTCGAGTGTCGAATATGATTCATTTTTTGTTTTCCATCTTTGTTTCCCCTTAAAAGACACATTGTATGTGTGTTGTTGCCTAAATATTGTCATCGTTAGCGAAATATTACGTTTGGCCAGACTCGGGTACGCCGAAGCAAATTTAGATACGAATATTGAAAAGCAACCGTTTACGTGGCGCGCAGTTGCTGCTAAAATTGGGTCTTCGCCACGTACAAGAATAGCGTAAGTTTCTTTTATTTTATTTTTTATATAAAATTGATTTGTTCAACAGATCCGCAATAATCGCGCGCCACTTTGTCGATAAATAATTCTCAAATATTAAAAAAATTTGTCTTTTGATATATATATATAAAAAAGTAGAGCAAACAATCTGTCTCAAATTGCAAATATAAGTATTATATTAAAAAAGATTGTAGAAATAGCTATTATCAAATATAAACATAGAATAGTTACTTTTTTTTCAACAGGCAAATATCTATACCTTAAAATCTAATTGATCATTCTCTCACCCACGTTTATTCCTCGCTCGCGTGGCCACAAATCGGTCACAACGAGCGTCGCTCTCTATTGCAATTTCACGCTCTCTCGCTCGCTCGCATTCTCACCCCATTAGCACATTACAGTTAACGCCGGTACGCTCTGGCGTAATTCAACGTCAACCTTTTGCCATGTCTGTGATTTCCTTCTTGTATATATATGTACATCCTCGCACTACATAACTATCCATTATAATCGCGTTCAACGTTTCCTTCATCTTTTTAATACCAATTCATTTATGAATCATCGGGAATACTGGATTCTTTCTTCTATTATCTTTAATATTAAGTATTATCATAACTCGCGTGCCCGCAGTTGAAATTTAACCAGGAAGTATTTACTATTTTATGTATCTTTACGTCGGGCGTTCCAGTCATTGATTATGCACCGATAGTTCACTCTTTCGATTCGTTAGAAAAATAATTTTCTAAATTTTTACATTTCTCTATCATATTAGTCTCGAGGATTCTATTCATTTTCATACTTTAACCCATGCAGTCAAAGTAAAAGACACATTGCTTCAAACATTTTCAACGTTTGTAATTTGATAAATTTATACAACATTGCATTTATCAATCGTTAGCCAGAAGCGGAGGAGAAAAAATAAAGAGATTGATTGTACGATTTAATTCTTGCCTGCAAATTCTCAATGACTGAAAAATCCACTTTATCGAACATGAAAGACTTATTCGCGCGTATGAATAACTCGATGAATGATTTGTGCGATAGTATGATAGGTTACGAAAATTTACTTTTCATTCGTGTGTTTGTCTTCTTTTCGTTCCCTTCGCGATTAATAATGCACGTTCGTCCCCGTGCACGCACGCATAACGGTGTTGAATCAGTAGGGCCCGACCGAGTACTCAATACCACACGAAAAAGCTATCGCTTTCTCTCACTCTCTCTCACACACACAATGCAGTCTTTTCTCGGCATACACAATAGGTACTTATACTGCTTAAACGTGTTGTAATTTTATTATATCAAAAAGAGTTTTTTCTTCTTCATCTTTACCCTACAAACTAGGTTTCGCCCGCTACCGGCATCGCTACGAATGCCAGGCGAGCTTCAAAAGGCCAACAACGCACGCCCGCAACGCGTATCGCGAAAGATACGCGGCACGTGAAACATATAATAGACACTCAATATAAAGACTACCTTTCTCCCGCGGGCCCAACAAGGTTTTTATCAATACTTCGTCCCGTACCTCTTTAACAGATCAATCCTACCGAAAAATCACTTCTCAAATCGCAAATACACACGGAGTGTGTGTTGCTGAATTACGTTTAAAAGAAAAAATTAAAACCTTAATTTTTATTTCCTAAACAGGTACTTAATATTTGTGCTTGATAATAAAACCAAGAAAAATCCAAAAATCTAGACTTCTTTTTCGAAAGTTCATCGTCGCTACGGCGAACTTGACAAGTGATTCTTCCCTAGGATAATACGCCTCAGAGACTTTTGCCTTAATCGTACGCATTGTTCGATTAATCAACGTATCTCTCCCTTTACTCTTGATAAAAAAAAAATTCATAACGGAATATTGTTTTATGTCTTTAGACAGCACGCTCGTAACCGATACAACAAATTATAGTCACCGATTGGCAGCCCAGGCACGTTACAAAAGTGTACATTTGAAAATGCGATCGCAAATCTCGCGTTCCAAAAGCCGGATCGCGCGAGAATCTTTCGTGGGACACACGCATATCGTAAGACTCACACGCAAATTAAAAATTATAAAGTACGGAGTAAAATTGTCGAGAATTAATTTTTATTAAAATAAAAATAAAATAATTTTCATTAAAAGCCGCGGGAGCCGTCCCACCCTCGACGAAGAATACAAAATCCGCGGTTTCGACAGCACAGCGGTTATCGAAAATGCGTACACGATCAAAAAGTTTAAGAGTTCAATTCTTCGTCGAGCCTCTACACTGCATGCGTTTTGTTCGGTTTAAGTACATTCTCGTTACCGAGACGCAAGACAATTATGCATTGCTCTTAAGTAAATGTTAAAAAAAAAAAGAAAAAGAAAGAACGATACGAAAATACTGGTGATTCGTCGTAAACGTCGCGAAACAAAAAAAACATAAAAAAGATTCGACGTAAGACACGCATACTCGTTCGCACTCGGGACGCACTAATGACAAATGTAATCCGCGCGATGCTCGTCGCGGATACATTAATTATACGTTTTGTGTGTGTTTCTTTTTTCAATATACTTCTTACATGTCCGACGCTCAGGGCCCAAAGTTTCAGTCTCACTCGCAACTCTCGTGCGCACGCTTGACGTTACGAACGCCAGGTGCAATAGGCCGCCGCAGAAACTCCTGTTTATCAAGGCAGGAATGCAAGAGCGCAGGCCTCATATGGAAGCATTTCGGTAGAAAATATATATATATGTATATATATAATGTATATATATTATCGTATAAGTCCTCTATCAACCTATTCCTAAAATAGTCCTATCAGAAAGTAGTCCCCTCACCATGAGCCTAAACGCTATTACGGACTATGCGCAAGTTACCAGTCGTTTTCTTTTTTTTTCTAGATAATCTTCTCTCCTTAATAAAAAAAAACACGTCATTTTGCTTCTCTTACCTACTACAACCTGATTCCCGGAGCTTATGGACCCTATAAGCATGGAATCTGCGGATGAAAAATTGTCTTGTCAGTCATATCATTGGTAATTGAATAGATTGACGTTTCGAAAGTAGAAAAAAAAAAATGAGTGTACCTGCGGCAACGGCAGCGTCTGGACGTTTCAGTGATCTCCTCGCAGCAATTCCATCAAAAGATTGAAAGAGCTGCCTTCGCCCTCGGCGCGTTTCGCGCTGAGCAACTCCTTGCCGGCTTGGCAAGTCCTCTGCAGGTCCGGTATCCGCAGAAGAAGCTCGCCAAATTTCGCCGGCATTTCCGGATATCTCGCGATCGTGTACTGCTGAAGTGCCTGGAGCGCCTTCTCCTGCGAGGCTCGGACTTTTTCCGGCTCCTTCAGCTCGCTCGTATCCGAAGTCAACAAAACGATAACCTGCGCGAGAAACGAGCAAACTGATGTAAACAGTGTTCTTTTTTTTTTGCAAAAGTAACAGAGCAAGAAAATGATTGCTACGGGAGACAAGGACTCACCTTCATCGCGACATACTCGTACTGATCGACCCTCAGCCGCCTGAGATTATTCGTGAAAGCGAGCATTCTCTCGATGCACGTGGCCAAACCGAGCTGTCTCGCCTGCTCGAGCGTGATGGATTTCCCGAGCGAGACCCTGATCTCGCCGGGCGTGCTCATGCTGCGAAAGCAGCACGAGAACAGCAGCAGCTCGCACCACGAGTTGATGAGCAAACATATCTGATCGTCTATGGAGATATTTTTGAAGAGCGGCAGGCTCTTGCACCACTTGACGATCTTGTACAATCGATGATCGGCGATGTTGCAGAGATTCGAGAGAAAGTCGGGATTCTGCGTGGAATTTCCGTTGGGATTGCAGGTGGAATTGTTGCCAGGCGAGGGATGATTGGCGACGGGCGAGTGCGGATGCTGTTGGTGCTCGTGATTGCCCGCCGGACCGGCCGAGCTCGATCTCGTGGGTTCGGCCCGGTTGCTGTCGACGTTGCCGTTGCTGCTGCTGCTGCTACCGGAAAGACCGCCAAGTCCGCCGGACATCTCGTTTGTCATTTGCGCGCCGTTGCCGCCGAGATTCCCGGCCGCGTTCTGACTTCCGCCGGTCGTCGTCGTCGTTGCTGTCGTCGTCGGCGTCGTCGTCGTTCGGTCGTTGTCGTTGTAATGCCAGAGATGCTCGACGTCCATGATATCCTGCAGCAACTGCGGCACCGCCTGCATCTTGTGCGAGTGATTCCAATGGTGTCTCACGGAATGATGATGCTCGGAGCCGGGAGGCGCCGGACTGCAGTTACCGGCGTTCATCTTGTCGCCGGACATTCCGCCGGCCGGGCTGCCGATGAGATTCGCCGGCAGCGTGTACGTGCACTGATACGTGCTCCGTCCGCCGCGCGTTCTGTCCTCGCGTATCGCCTCGAGTTTCATGCCCATATTGAGACACTTGTCGAAACGGCAGGCCGGACATTTTTTCCTCGTGGCGACGGTTACGGGACAGCCGGCGCCTCTCAGACACACGTAATTCTTGCGATTCTGCACGGTGCGCTTGAAGAAGCCCTTGCACGATTCGCACGAGAAGATGCCGTAGTGAAAGCCGCTGATCTTGTCGCCGCAGATTGGACAGGGGCTGTTGATGAGCTGCTGCCTCGTGGATATGCCCGACGGCGCCGAGGGTATCTTGCAGTCCTCCTGATCCTCCGGATGGCCCTCGGACGAGATCTCCGAGCCCGGAGTCGAGTATTGATGAGCGTTCGCGGGCGCCGGTGACGGCAGATGCAACGGACTGCCCTGCGCGACCTGTTGCTGCTGTTGCTGCTGCTGCTGATGATGATGCTGCGCGTGCGAGTGTCTCGGTTGCTGGACGGGCGAGTGGGTGGGCGGACTGAGGGAGCCGTAGCTGTAACAGCTGCTCGAGGCGTCGGAATTGTTGCGCGACAATGAGTGCGACAGCGACAGCGACAGCGACGACGTGGAATTGTTGAAGCTGTGACGCGACAGCGAGAGCGACGACGAGGGCACGGGACTGCCGGCCCCGAGGGCCGAGTGTCGGGCCGCGTGCGGACTCTGCGTCGGCGAGCTGAAGACGCTGTAGGCCGAGTGTATCGCCGAGTCCGGGGACGGGACTTGGGAACGCGCGTGGCTGTGCTTCGTCAGGTGATGCCGGGGATTCAGTATCGGGCTGTGATTCGGCGTGGAACTGTTGTAGCCGCCGAGGAGCTTGCCGACCAACAGGGGCAGATCGCTCTGTTGCGCTTGCTCGAGACTCTCGATTCCTCGTTGCTGCTGCTGTTGCTGTTGCTGTTGCTGCTGCTGCTGCTGATGATGCTGATGATGATGATGCTGCTGTTGCTGCTGCTGCTGGTGTTGCAGCTGCTGCGCGTGGGACAATCGCAGGTTCCCGTCGCTGAGAGATCCGTGCAGGAGAAAATCCGGCTCCGGCTTTATGGGGAACTTCTGCTCCTGGGGCCCGGGACTGGCGCCGCACACCTGGACGCCCTCCATCGAGGTCTCCTCGTGGTCCTGGTGAGAAAAAGGACGTTACGGTAACGATCATCGCATAATAAAAAATAAAATAAAATAAGATAAAATAAGATAAAAATCGTTTACACGAACGTACCTGGTTCGTGATGGTATTGGAAGACATTTCCTGATCGGACAGCTCGCCCTCCCACGACATCGGTCTCTCGGGCTGCTGCTGCTCGAGATTGTCGGCGCCCACGGCGCCGCACTCGCTCTCCGTCGCGCCGCCCGCGCCGTCGCGCTTCTTCTTCGTTCGCAGATTCACGCCGCGAAAGTCGATCTTGCTGACTTCCCCGTCGCTGTCCTCGAGATCGTCGTACGTACTCGACTCCGGGCACGAGGAGGACGCGGTGGCGACGACGCCGCCGCCGTTACCTCCGCCGCCGCTGCTGCTGCTGCTGGTGCTGCCGGTGAGTCCGGACGTGCCCATGATACCGCAACTCGAAACGACCGACACGGTCACGCCGTTTTGTCCTCCCAGGAACTTGCACACGCTTTTACCTACGGTCGACGAAACAGAAAAAAAGAAAGTTAGATATTAACGAAATAAAAACGGCGAAAATGGTACTGCTTCTGATATTATTCTTATCCAGCTGTTTCTTATCATCCGAAAGTGATTCGCAGCGCGACTCGTGACCGTGGAAAAATTCGAAGATTCGGTATGTGCGGAAATTTCGCCAGTGAATTACTGGAAAGCCATGAAAGGCTCTGTACGAGCCATTCGCCCTTTAATTGCGAATGAAAAGCACGCGGTTCGCGAGGAAGTAGTTACGAAGCTGCCGCTGCTGCTGCTGCTCCATACGCGGGGGGGGGGGGGGCATTTATCGTGTCGTTCAGCGTCCGTAGGTGTGTAAGTGCGTTGCGGGTTCGTGGAATGCAAAGTGGAGTAGGCGCTGCGTCGGGCTGCCGTCCGGAGTATCGGTAGGTGGTCTCCCGTGGGTCTGAATACACCCGGGAGTCCGCGGCTTGGGTTTGATACGCCGCGCGCGGTGTAAAACATACAATACGGTCGTCTCGTCGCCGGAGTCGCAGGTAGGCAGAGTGGGTAGGTAGAGTTAGGTAGGCAGCAGCAGCAGCAGCTATACGCGGCGCGCAGCGCTCGATCGTAATACACGCACGGACGAGGAGTGAGTGAGTGAGTAAGTGAGAGAGTGAGAGAGCGAGAGAATGCGCGCAGTTCTTATGAACGGAAAAGTAAACGGAGAGAGAACTGTATCGGGCTGCGCAGTCGGTTGGTAATAATCGTCGATTCTTCGCGGCGTCTCGTGTACGCGAGCTCGAGACCCCCGGGACGTGCTCGAAAGACCAAACACGTGGCCGCGGCTACAGGCGCCGCCGTCGCGTTGTACACAGCGAGAGAAGCGCGTCGCACGGTTCTCGCGATCGAAACGCGAGCGATACGCGCGCAGGGGGAACGACGATAAGAATTGCTATACTCTGTCGCCGGCGACGCGGACTCGAGACTGTTTCGCGCGGGGAGAGGAGACGTAAAATAAAAATGTTGAAAATAAATAAAATGAAAAAAATGAAAAAAAAAATAAATCCTCTATTCAAAAGTTAGTGAGCAACCGTTGTTGGCGATTTACACGGCCTCTGATTCGTCGTTGGGATACAACGGCAATTTGATGTTTAATATTGCGAAATCTGGCAACTTGTGAGAAAAAAAATATAGTTTTTTTGCGTTTTACTCCTCGAATTTATTTTTTCGTAACAAATGACAAGATTGCTCCTACGCTGGATTAACCCTGTTCGCGTAAAATAATAAAATAATATTCCTAGTAAAATAAAACGGGCATTAATGTACCGTCGTGCATCTCCTCGGCTGGCGGGACGTTGATCGTCGTGACGGAAACGTTCTTGCCAGCCTCAAGCGTGCGGGACGACGATGACGACGACAACGACGTTGTCGACGAGGACGTCGTCGAGGAGGCGGCGGCGGCAGCGGCGGCGGATGACTTCCACGATTGCGCCGGAGGCCACCAGCCCGGGCCCTCCGTGGGCCCGTTTTGGTCCGACATTCTCAGCTGGCTATCCTCCGGACGACGCGCGCGTTCTCGTCACGGGACGGCCTGTCGTTCCTCGTCGGCGAGCTCAGCATCCTGAGCAGCCGCCGCTCTCGTCCTCTTTTCCCGCGAGCCTTCAATTCGCCCGATTGCAACTCCCCGCCAGAGTTATTATTATTTTTTTTTCTCACGACGAAAGTCAAATATCTCCGCTCGGTGGGCGTGAAACTTAATCGATGATCACAGAACTTGAGTCGTGGTGATTTCTGTAAAAAAAAATATAACAAAAAATTAGTAAATATTGTTTAAAAAAAATCGGTATTAATATTTTATATCAACGATAATACGCTATAGAGAAGAACCTTTCGTTTTTTGCGGAAAAAAAATTGTTTCATTACGCCAAGATTAAAAACCCCATCCGATGGCAAATTTTCCGCTGATTCCAAAAACGACAGGTGTTTGCCCGAAAAATCGCAAATTCGAGGAGAAAAATGCGAAAAACGATTTTTTTTCTGACAAACTACCAAATTTCGCGATATTAAACATCAAACTGCTGCCGGTTTCTCAACGGCCAATGAGATGCTGAATAAATCGACAACAGTGGTTGCTTACAAACTTTTTAATAGTGGAATAGTGACGGTCTAAGCGAGAGAAAGAGTGAGAGAGAGGGAGACTGCGGAGGAATCGCGACGCGCGCGCTTTCCGGAGAGCGTGCGTAACGGTCGTCCGACAAGGCCGGCCCACTTCCGGTCCCGCGGAACGACCTTCGCCGCGGAAACGGACACGCACATGCGGGACGGCGACGGATCGCCCGCGCGCCGCTCCGCCACTACGCGTTATAAATACATCTTTCTCTCTTTCCCTCGTTCCTTCTCTCTTCCTCCTATCCTATACACGCACACACATATATATAACTCGCGCGCTATAGTGAATTCTACGCGTAGTCGCGGGGGAAGGGGCAGAGACACCGTCAACACGCAATTCGCGAAAAGCCGCTCGAGCTTTTCAGTTTTTACCGGCTTGCGTCTCCTCTTCGCGCAATAATAATAATAATAATCAATGAAAAAACAAAAGTTATCACAATCGTCTCTCCGACATGTGAGAGAATTGCGCAATTACTCGTATTAATTCGAGATAATTGAATAAATGGACAGCGAGATAATTAGAAGAAAAAAAAAATGATATATGAATCGAGTTATAAAGCTCCTTTCATTATCGGCAGACCATAGAGAATTTAGCAGATAGCAGCGGCAGCGGTGGCAGCAGACAGGCAGGCAGACTCGGTGCGCCGGGCGCGGCGATTCGTCGCGTTCGCTAGCACCGAGAGCGGCGGCAACGCCGGTGGTTGGTCGTTTATTACAGATCGTCTCGGTGCAGCCTGTCGAAGCCACGAGGCGATCGCGCGTCGCTCTAAAGACACGTGAATACAAAGACGAAAATAATTAATCCCTCTTTTAAAAAGTTCATGAGTAACGGAAAGCATTGTTAGCAAACTATTCGAGCTGTGATCGGCTGGGACTCTCAGACCAAGCCAAGTTCATTTGTCCTTGATAACTTTGACAGTTCTGTCAAAATCAACTAAAAAAGGGCCGTAACCATTGTTTTCAGGGGTAGAATATGCGACTTGAGAACGATGGTATAGGTTAAAAGTCGATATTTTGAAAAAATAAATTTCGTGACCCCGATTTGGGCGGTTTTCGGCCCGGCGGCCAGATCTACGATTTCTGACAAATTGTTCGACCAAAAAATTTTTTTTTTCAAACTCAACTAAAAAAGGGTTGAAACCGGTATTTTCAGGGGTAGAATATGCGACTTGAGAACGATGGTATAGGTTAAAAGTCGATATTTTGAAAAAATAAATTTCGTGACCCCGATTTGGGCGGTTTTCGGCCCGGCGGCCAGATCTACGATTTCTGACAAATTGTTCGACCAAAAATTTTTTTTTTCAAAATCAACTAAAAGAGGGTTGTAACCAGTGTTTTCAGGGGTAGAATATGCGACTTGAGAACGATGGTATAGGTTAAAAGTCGATATTTTGAAAAAATAAATTTCGTGACCCCGATTTGGGCGGTTTTCGGCCCGGCGGCCAGATCTACGATTTCTGACAAACTGTTCGGCCAAAAATTTTTTTTTTCAAAATCAACTAAAAAAGGGGTGAAACCGGTATTTTCAGGGGTAGAATATGCGACTTGAGAACGATGGTATAGGTTAAAAGTCGATATTTTGAAAAAATAAATTTCGTGACCCCGATTTAGGCGGTTTTCGGCCCGGCGGCCAGATCTACGATTTCTGACAACCATAACGACAAATTTCCTTTTTTTTTTTTTTTTTTTTTTTTTTTTTTTTTTTTTTTTTTTTTTTTTTTTTTTTTTTTTCAAAAGTAACTGAATAAGGGTTTTTTACTTGCGATTTACCCTTTTAAAGCTTTATAAGAGTGCAGCAGCGCAAGAGTATACCTCGGGCACGCGCGCCAGCGCGTGTGACTAGCCTAGTCCTCTATGCAAAAGTGCCACCATTGCTGTCGATATAACTCGGCCCCTGAACTCGGCCCTAGGTCGAGGGCCGTGACGACCGACCGTTTTTGTTTAACAGCGCAATATTTGACAGTTTGTCGTAATGAGCGCTGCAGCACCGTTTAACCTCCGGTCGCGCGCGTAAGCGTGCGTATTTGCTTCCTAGTCCTTTATGAAAAAGTTCGTGAGCAAATTCATGTCCCTCTTGGCCCCGGGTTGTTTCCTCGTTCGCGCCGCCGTGACTACAGTTTACTCCCGCGGTGGCCACCGCCGACGAGGAGCAGAGCCGCGGCCATGCTGCCGATATACGCGAGATATGAGAAAGCGAGAAAGAGAGAGGAGGGCTTGACGCGAGGTCGACAGGGAGAATATTCTACGCATTCCTGAGCCTCGCTGCCAGCGCTCTTGCCAGTCAGCCAGCCAGCAGCGAGCACCGAGCCAATGTGCTGCTGCTGCTGCCGCCGCTGGTTCTCCGGTTTGAAGGCGGTGTGCTCGCGAGCTCGTTTTACGCGGCGAACACGATCGGCAGGGAGGGAGAGAGAGGCGAGCGCGCGCGCGGCGCACTGGCAGGCTAGATCGATTCGGTGAAGGGACTCTCGCAGTCTCGCCGAGTGAGAACCCCTTCCTTCCTTCCTTCCTGCCTGCTCGCCTGCCTCGATCGTCAGTCAGAAGTCAGCACTGTAAAATCTGTCCCCCCAGACTCGAAATTGTCAATACGCCAATGGCAACGCGTAAAATAACGCCTTGAAACAAAGGAAAGAACCTTCGAGTCATTTTCAGCGATCGTATCACGGGTTACGCTAAAATCCTCTCTTAGAAAAGACATGGCAATCGAAAGTCGCAATTTTGAAGCCGCCTTTCGAGCGTTCCTATTGGACGGCGGCAGCTTCGATATATCGACATGGCCGCTGCAGTCACGCGCGCGTTTTGAATCATAGTCGATAAACTTAGAGCGGTAAATTCGAAATAACAGGGCGCGCGCAGCGCGCCCGTTCGTAGTAAAAATAAAAAATACAATAAACTGATTCTACAAAAGATATATATATAAAAATGAAAATAACTAATTTTAGAAAAGAAATATATATAAATATAGTTGTAGTTTAAGTTTCCACTCAAAGGGAGACGAATTTCCAGGTTTTCCCCCGAGGCTTTTTGTCGCAACGATTTCCGAGAGATCCTGCGTATCCACGCAGCGGCATCGACGACGTTGAGTGTTCCGCGCCCGAAGAAACGTGCTCTGGCCGGACGCAGCAGCAGCAGCAGTTGCAGCAGCGCGAGCGACGGCGAAGCAGCGTGTGAGACAGAGAGAGCGAGAACGAGAGAGGTGGATGACGGCAGTGGCGGCGGCGAAGCAGCGTGTGAGACAGAGAGAACGAGTACAAGAGAGGTGGAAGACCACTGCGACGGCGGCGCGAAGTGAAGGTAAAGAAAGAGGGAACGAAAGAAAGAAGGTGGTATAACGACTCTCACGTACACACACGACCGGGTTCGAAGCGGGAGAAGCGGTGGAAGCGCGGACGAAGCGAACGCCGGTGCGTAAGTCGCCCCGCGGGCCACGACGACGACAACGGACGACGAAGACGACGCAGCAGCGGCACCCACACACTCGTACCGCGAGTGCATCCGTGGATTTGTCGACTCGACCGCGCCGCGAGCCCAACGGCCGGAGGTATAGCGAGCCGAGGGTGCAGCCGAACGTGTGTTCCGCGTCGGCCGAGAAACGAGCGACGACTCTTCAAAAATTGGTCGGACGAGGAGTATCAGAGACGAAAAGACGCCGCGCGAGTTACGTCCGATGTTGCCGTAACGCTTCTTCCTTCTTTCCTCGAAACTTTTATATACGGAATCCGCGCGCTTCGTCCGTTGTCCCGGCAAGTTGCCGGCGCGGATGCCACGACCAACGAGACTCGAAAAGCGTTTGAAGAGGGGGAGGGGGGCTCAGTCCGAGCGGTGCTGAATCTTTTCAGCCCATTAACCGCCGAGTGCTCGACCGTTCTACGTTCCACCGGTGACCTTGCACGGTCAAATGGATTCCAAATACACAACCGCAGCGGTATCGCGTGCGATTCCTCCATTTAATTAGCGCCTCGCGGGTGTCCAGGTCGTTGTCCAGGTCATCGCTGTGGCGGAGTACAAATATAAGCGAAAGATTTCTCGAGTAGGAAATAAAAAAAAAACGGGCAGCGCGAGAGGAAAGTCGACGGGTGTTTCGACAGCGCGAAAGAGCAGCGGCAGAGCAGCCCACGTCTCGATTTAGCGAGGCCGCCGAGTGGAGTGGATATCACGCGCGCGCGGGAAAGAGCCGACGACGAGCACGAGTGGCGCGCGCGCGCGACAACGCGAAGATGCGCGACGCCTGCCGGAAACCTGTTCTCGCAGTTTTTATCGATTAATAAAATAAATAGATAATCGCGCGAGCGGAGGACGCGAGAGAGGACCTGCATTCCAGCGGGGCCGCCTCCCCGCGGGCTGCGCACGCACACACATACGCAGACGACGACGACGACGACGACGACGACGAAGCCCGGCGCTCGCTGTGGCAGAGCCTGAGAGTGCCCGAGAGCGTAACTGCCGCTCGGGCGCGCGTCGAGACTCTTGAGAGGTGGAGATCATCACCGCCGCCGCGACTCGACTCGCTGCGCACAACGCTTCTGTCTCTCGCGCAATGACTAACCTCTCCCCCCCCCCCTCCCCCCGGTCTTTCATTCCACGCGGCCGGCGCGTTATCCGCGTCTGAGCCCGTGTGTGCCGCGCCGACCTTTCTTTTTCTCCTGCTAGACATCGGTTTCGCGCTTATTTTCAGCCTTCGACGCGAAGCGATTTCACAACTTGCTTCTTCTTTTTTTTATTTCCTCTTTCTATCTCTTTCCCTCTAGTACGGAATAAATATCTACACTGAGAAAAAAAATTGCTAAATCCAACAAAATGTGCAGTTGCGGGCAGCGAAATAAATATTTTGGAAATTGGACAAAATATATTTAATTGATCGAAGCAACTGGTGATAGAATTTAAAAAATCTCGATTAGCATTGCCGAATATCTAGTCCAATTTGCAAAATATTTATTTCGCTGCCAGCAACCGCACGTTTTGTTGGATTTAGCAATTTTTTTTCCCAGTGTATCTATCTCTCTCTTTCTTTCTATCGCAATTCATATTTTATCGCTACTCAGAAAAAATGTGCGGTCGATTTTGCCATACGACATAATGCTCGCGCCGATAATTAATGTAACCGGGAATATATGGTACCTGTAACCTGTCTAGTAAAATTCGCTATATTTCGCATTGTTATCCCATGAATTTTTTTCAGTGCACACACGTGACTCAACGCTTCTGTGTAGTCGTTATAAATGCGACGTAAGTATCTTGAGACACGTCGCGGCCATGCCGGGCACAGGTTGGGTACAATTTAGCCAGAGGCGCGAGGAACAGCGGCAGCAGAAGGAGTTCGCCTCGTGCGACCACATGACTAATACGAAAGAGTTGCTGCTGGCTGCTGCTGCTGCTGCTGCCGCCGGGGCCAGCAGCACTCACGGCGGAGACTGAAAGAACTCGACACGACGCACGGGTCACACCTCGCGTCCGCCGCTTATACCTGTTCACTGTCCTTGTTCGCGGCATTTCTCTCTGTCTCGGGGATGAATGAAAGCCATTGTTCGATACGCGGACGACCCGGTTACCTGCGCGCCGACGTTCTTTTCTCTCGACCGAATGTTAGCTAACAGGTAGACACTACTGTATTAAGGGCGTGGCTGGCTCCTCGCAGAACTCGCATTTTTCTCTCGCGCAATCGTTGGCTCCCATATCTCCACTTTATTATTATTATTAGGATTATTATTTTTCCTCGACTGATTAAGCAGCGTCTTTTGAAGCTTTTTTATTGCCTTTTTTCTTACTATGAATAATGTAGAAATTGTTTGTCAGACTCGAGAAGTAACTCGAAAATGAACTCGAATTGGGCGGGGAAAAATGTATTACCAAAGGCGAAATCGTTGTCGTCTGAGACGCGACCGAAGAGACGGCTTCGAGACACGAATATATTCCCCGGAGGGCTTCACGGACGAGCACAGAGGAAACGACGCAGCGTTTATTAGTCATTGTCTCCCGCGCTCTGTCTCGCTTACTCTCTTTCTCTCTCTCCCTCTCTCCCTCGAATTTCGGAGTGAAAGCGAACGCACCGCAGAGTCCTTTGCCGTCGCCGTGTGTCGCTCGCCGGCGCAATCTCGCGCGTTGTCTTTCTTTTCGGTGACGGCACACCGCAGACGTTCGGCCGGGAGAGAAATAAAAAGGAAAAGAGAACGAAGAAGACGAAGGATTAAGGGACACACCTACATGGTGGATGATTCGTCGTCGCGCGCTTACAACGCCAGCGGGAACTTCCAACTCTGGCAACTTCACAGCAAAATACAATGATGTTGAAGTATGCATCGTTGGAATGCAACGAATATAAAAAAAATATATATTATAACGATTCTAAAATCATTCTAACAATTCTAAAAAGTTATTACAACGATTAATCGTTATAATACAATTTTATACCCAGTTCGATCTTTTGGGTTCATTGGAATAATTTTTTTTTATTTCCGTTGCATTCCAACGATGCAAACTTCAACATCGTAAAATACACCGATCCTCTCGCTCTAAAAACAAGCTAAAAAATGGCTAAAAAACTTGACAATCAAAAAACGAGAAATCATATAATTCCGGGAAAATCCAAAAGACTTTCCGTACGTGCGAGCGTAGTAAGTCGGTCGAGTAACCGCGGGTAAAGGAGCAAGAACCGCCGCCGCCGCCGCCGACGACGACGAAGACGAAGACGAAAACGACGACGGTGCTCAGCTTCAGCTTTATCGTCAGCAGCGGCGAACAGAACGAAGGAGCGAGAGAGAAATAACTATACAGCAGAGTCAGCAGTGGCGGCGGCGGCGGCGGCGACGGCGGGAGCTACAGCCTCTTCTTCCCAGGCACCGGTGGTAAGGTCAAGGCCCTCGACGCCCTACCCCCTGTGCACCTTGGGGGTCACGTGACGCGGCTCAAGGTCCCCTATCCCCACCACCGGCACGCCGGGCCGCGTGCACTTGAGTCTCGCAGCTCGCGCGCAACTCACAAATACAGACACGCAACACGCACGCGCACTGATACAACCGCGCCGAGCGAGACAACGAGGGAGAGAGAGACAGAAACAGAAAGAGACAGAGAGAGACAGGGAGCAACCGTGCATCACGTTGCAATTCTTGCGCAGGCGCAGCACAAGTCGGATCCTTGTAGTTAAAATGAAACGAAAAAAGTGTGGACAGTGTCCTAAGATAATAACAATTTCCTAAAATATTGAAAAACTTAATAATTTTCCTAAAAAATTGAAAATCTTAATAATTTTCCTAAAATATTGAAAATCTTAATAATTTTTCTAGAATATTGAAAATCTTATTAATTTTCCTAAAGTGTTGAAAAAGATAATAATAATAAAAATTCGCAAGATATTGTCGCGCCTCGATTGTGTTTTCTCGTCGCGAAGTGGGCGGAAATAATAAGGACAGATATCGCCGAGCGACTCGTTGTAAATACGCAGACAGCATTGCGACGGAGTAGGAAGAGGAGGGGGGGGGGGGGGGGGGGGGGAAGAGAGCGAGGGAGAAACGGGAGCGAGGAGGAAGCAAACGAAAGAGCGGCGAGAACACGAGGCGCAGCGGCAGGTGGTGAGGACGTCGTCGGACGTGCGGGATCGACGACCGACGAACACGATGTCTCTATTTTAAGTTTAGCGCGTATATAGTACACGCGCGGTTGTGCGCCGAGCGTGGCAGCACCCAGGGCATGTGCTACGATCTCGCGAGCGCGCCTCAATCGTACGTCTACCGTCCTCGCGTTGTACACACGAAACGCGACTGACGCGCGCATTGCACTCGAGCGTCGCGCGTCGTCGACGAGCGTCGCGGCACTGCGGGCGGCTCGAAGCGCGAGGAGAGATTTTTTCACTACAAGAGCAGACGAGACGCGCGAGGAACGTGGGACGACAATCCGGAAACACACGACTCGCTTCGCTGTGCTAAAAAAAAAAGACAAAATGCTTTCCATCTTTTTGGGTGTTGCATATAGTGTATATAAGTATACAGTATGTATAATGAAACTCGGGTTTCGATGCACGTTGCGCAATATCGCGCGCACTATTATGCCGACCAATTCATAACGCAATTAAGACAAGACTCCCAGTAAATGATTATCTCGCGGCAGCAACGGTGGCGATATAATTTACACGTGAATTATGTTTACTCATTGTCGAAATGCCAGATGTTCTGCATTCGCGTCTGCATACGCTGCAGCAGCAGCAGCAGCAGCAGCAGCAGCAGCAGCAGCAGCAGCGGTGTACCACCTCATTCTGGCGGTGCGCTAATGCGCACCGCACGCTATGCGCGCGCATACGCGCCGTGTGTCTACAGGCTGATTCAGAAACGCGACGCTGCGACGAAAAAGTCGGGCACTTTGACTCGGGTCGACCGGAGAGAGGTGGAGTCGGAAAATTGCTTGGATTCTGAATGACACTGTAGCAAACGTAACGCGTGCGTGTTTTCCTTTCACCGCGCGCGAGCCGCGAGTTGGGCCTTGCCGCTCTCGCGCCGCCGCATATCTTTGATATCTTTCTCTCCGTCGCTCTTTAGCCGGCTACCGGTGCCTCCGTCGCTGCGTTGCGGTTGTTACCGAGACAAGACTCGCCGGTCGCTCGTCCATTCTCGATTTGCCCTCACATAGTCGAGCCCAGTGTGGGCTGCTGGCTGCTCGGGTGTCGATTAAAATTATTATTACCGAGTTTATGCCACCGGGATTTTTTTTTTTTTTTTTTTCTTCAGCGACATTTCATCGCGTGACGAGGAAACGCGCGCGACGCGAAGAAGGTCAAAGCCCGTTATCGATTCGGGTCGCGCTCCACCGTGAGAGAGATCGAGATCGAGTACCGCACACGCAAGACGCAAGACGCACCCCGTTCGCCGCGCCGAACGCGACACGCGCGCTGAACGGGAGGAATCCCGCCGCGTGAGAGCGGCGCGCGCGAGAGTCGCTTACGTAACGCATATATACAGCGCGCTCGCGCGCGCATATATTCAAGTAAACGCCGGCGGCAGCGGCGGAGCAGCGGCATCAGCGACAGCCGCGCGCGAGGACGATGTCAAAGTCGTTATCGAAAGGACGCAGCGTGCTCGCGGCGTCCTTCTCGCCTCCCTCCCGCCACTGCCTCCTCCCCCCCCCCCCCCCCCCGCAATCCATCCACGCACATTTCAAGAGAGTCGCTCGACATCCCTGGGAATTCTCGAGACTCGCGTCGATAAATCGTAAACACGCAACTCGCCGCCTGTTGCGACTCTGCGTCCAGCTTCTACGGCAGTGAGGAGACCAAAAGAACGGAGGTGACAAAAAATATCGCAGAATTTTGCAGTTCATTAAGAAAAATCGATTTTTTTCCTTCGAATTTTCGATACTTCGGGCAAACACCGATCATTTCTGTAATCAGCGGAAGATTTTCCGTCAGATAGGGTTTTGAAACTTCGTTAAATTGAACAAAAAAAAAGTCGCCGTAACAAACGCAAGGAATAATCGGCAAATTTGCCACCGGATGCCAAATTTCGACAAAGGGTAACCTCCTACACTGGTCAACCTCCGTCATTGTTCCGATGATAATAAAAAATAACAGCCAGACAGCTCGGGAGTTGCTGAAAGGATGAAAAAGGATGATAGACATAGGTCGCCGCCGTATATATATACATATATACACTTCTCTCTGAAGCATATATAGGTATAGGCACAGGCAACAGCGTAGCGGGTCGAGCGAACGGCATCGTAGGTCACAAGAGTCTGCCGGCTGAAGCCAGACAGAGCAGCGGCAGCAGCAGCAGCAGCGGCGTAAGGTCGACGGTCGAGTTCGCGCACCAAGAGAGCAGCGGCAGCGGCGGCAACTAACCTCTCCCCCTTTCCCTCCCGCCCCCACCACACGGTGTGTATGTGTGTGTGTTGTGCGAAGTCTCGTCCTGCGCGCCTCTCTCGCCGGGCGTGCGGAAAGAGTCGCGCGGCAAGTACAGTTACACGCTGAGAACACCCGACGCCACCGACGTCGCGTCTCTCGCGATGTCTCTATCTTTATTTTCCACCACGTTGTGCATGTAACTCCTGTGTGTATGACGTGTGTATGCGGTTCGGCGGTGATGGCAGCGGGGGAGGGGTGGGGTGGTGAGAGAGGGGAGGAAGGTAGGGAAACGAAACGGGCGAAGCTGCAGACTCGAGATATGTCTAGGAAACTCTGGGAGAGCCTGTGCAGATTCCAGAAAAAAGAAGAACGTTATAGCTCCCCTCCTTCTTCTTCCCTGACCCTGCCCCGACTCGTCTCTCGCTTGTCGCGAGAGACGAGTCGGGCTAACGTGGAAACGCTCTGTAAGTACCGATGGAGATGGAGGCAAAGAGAGAAAGAGACAGAGACGACGTACGGCAGAGCTCCGTCTCTGTCTCTTTCTCGTAACAGTAGAGCACATTACGATCGCGCTGTTGCTGCTGCGCGCGGATGGGAATCGAGCCGGGTCGCTCTGGATTCGCTCTGGATTCACTCTGGGTCGACGCCAGACGTCCTGGCTCTGCTCGCTCGTAGGAATGCTAAAGAAGAAAAAAAAAACACGGCTTGGAAAAAAAGGAAAAACAGTGGCGGATAAATCGTCGAAAAGCAGTTTGCAACCTGTTTGAAATTTTTGTCGCGGCGACGGCGGCTGCGAGAGCCGCGAACAAGGTGCGGTTTGGTGCTCGCTTCGCTACAAAGTTGCCAGCCTGAGCGGTAGCGGCCTCGCGGCGTGTACATATTTAATATGTAGTGTAAGTACGCGTCGCTGTTGCTGCTGCTGCGCTGGCGCAGCGGAGGAAAACGACGAGGATAAAAACGAGAGGGAAAAAAATGGCGAAACAAGAATGGCACGAGAGGAACTCGCGTGGTCGTGGCAACACGTCGCCTGGTAGGCAGTGAGCGCGCGCGGCGTGGTTTCCTGCGACTCGCGACGACCGAGAGACACGGCGACGAGAAAGGTTCATCAATATTCATAAAGCATATGCATCGCGGTCTCCCGGTGTTCCCTCGCGGTTCGATTCCTCTCTCAAGGATTCTCGAGGAGTTTCCAGCGCGACGTATACGTCTCCCACCGGTGCAGACAGCGGTAAAAAATCACCAAAGACAGTCGCGAAAAAAATATCTCGCGCCTCAGTCTGAGCTCGCGACGGTAAAAATTCCGAGTACGGGGAAAAAAGTGGCTATAATCGTAATTCCGCCGTACCATATCAATTTTTTGTCCCTCTCTCGAGTTCTCCAATCTCTCGGGTACCGAGGCGTACACGTTGCGCGCACACAGACAAAGCCACATACACACACACCGAGAGCACGTACGTTTGCAGCGTATTCGACGCTCCGAGTATCCGCAGCCACACGCGGCGTGTGTACTTTTACCACGCGACTGCTACCGCCGAGCGTTGCAGACGCCGTGTCCATACGTATATATAGGGCAATCCGACCCGTTCGACAAAGTATTTTTCAGAATTTTTTCAGATTGTTAAATTATGGCATTTGATATATGGCTTTACAAATATATATATTTTTTAAATCTGGTGCATTTGAGGGTCTAACTGATCCTATAAAAAATTACGGGCAAAATCGAATCGATCTACCGCCGAGCGTTGCAGACGCCGTGTGCATACGTATACACTGAGAAAAATGAGTAGTTGCGATGACCAATCATTGGTTCGATCTACCAAAATATTGGTTACAGTTACTAAACTATTGGTAGCTCTGACCAACGGTTGGTAATCACGCCTCTTCATTTTTTTCAGTGTATATAGGGCAATTCAACCCCTTCGACAAAGTATTTTTCAGAATTTGTTCAGATTCTTCAATTAGAGTATTCGATATGTCACTTGAAAAATATATTTAAAATAATCTGGTGCATTTGAAGGTGTAACCGATCCTACAAAAAATAAGGAGCCAAATCGAAGAGGTCCAGGTCGGACCCAGGTCGAAACGGGATGGAATACCCCATACATATAACACGCGCGAGAGAGGTAAGTGCGATAAGATCTGTTCGCGAACTTGCGCAACCGACGGCGCGCGGACCGATTACGGGAGCTAAGCTGAGCCGAGAGAGAGAGCCAAGAGTGCTGCGAGATGGCGAGACAGCAGTTGGAAGAGAGAAAGAGAGACAGACCAGCGTCGTGTCTGTGGGTCCGATACATACTGGAAGTTGGCTCGATTTGCGCTGCCACCGCCGTCGCCGCCGCAGCGACGGCGGCGACGCCGTTCGGCGCGTACGCAAGTCAACGCAACGACGTTGCGCGGGCCGCGCGGCCGGCGAACACGAGAGCAAAGGAGGAGAAAAGGACTCGAAACAATTCCAATCAAGAATCCCGCGTCGCGCATTATTATTAGTATATTTCGCGTACGTGCGCATTGAGCATTCGCGAGAGGCGCACCAGAAACTCGATCAGCGTCGGCGGCGTCGAGTCGCGTGAATCAATCAGTAAACATAGAAGAAACGAGCCCGGATAATGTATATATCCGCACTGTTACCTATATCGGCGTAACAGCCACTCGTGTGTTAGTGTGTATATATATATATATTGGTATTTGAACTATAAAATACGCGTATCGCGCGCGCGTGTGTTCGGTGATATGCGAGGGTTTTGCAAAGTGTGTAAAACGCCGCGTATGTGGGCTATATACATACTGGACGCGAGATACAGGCGCGATATGTGGAAGCCGAGACAAGCAATAGCTATGAATCAAGCGCGGGGCAGTCGGCGGGGCGGAGAGGGAGAGAAGAGAGAGAGACTTGAGATCCAGGTTGCAACGCGTGTGATATTATGCTGCATACCGTACATACACCGCAGGTATACGCAGCGCTCTGTAAAGCACCGCGATCTGTATGTATATATACGTATATAATATGTGCGCGGCGCACGCATGCGAACACACGAACGGTCGCGACGACGATTGGCGTGGCTATGAATCAACGAGCGCGCGGTGATAAGTCGTTTCCCATCCCGACGTAAAAATCAACGAATTTATTGCGTTGCGCCCTGATGCCGGTTGGTTTACACGGACACCGCGCCGGCAGATCTCAGGGCGCGAAATATGGCGCTCGTCGCTGCTGATGGAAAATCTCAAGTGGCAACTCGCGGCACTGTCGACTCGGAATTTGAGAAAACTGCGGCACGGAGAGAAAAAAGAACCCTCTTTTCAGAGATAATTTCGATTTTTCGGTTTGGTAGCAACAGTCGAGTCGAAATTTCAGGGTAACACGTATTATTGATATACACGATCGAGAGAGGAAATAAATTTGTGGATGGAGTGACGGATCGAAGACTCGTGGGATCAACGAGGCCTCTGCGAGAGTTCCACGTGAAACGTACACCCGAGCTTTGTGCTGCGATCGAGAGGAAAGCAGCAGTGGTAGCAGCTAGTAGGAGAGTCTCGACGAGAGGCGAAAGAGAAAGAGAAGAGGCGAAGAGAGTCGCAGCAATAGGTATACTGTGTACATGCATAAATATATATGTATAGACATAATAGACAGGAGTCGAGGCAAAGGTTCGGCGCGATAGAGCGAGAGAGGCCAACGTGGCAGTGTTGTATTTACGACGAGTGGAGACGCGCGAGAAGACGATGAGGTAGGTAGATTCTCGCGCTCGAGAAAGGTCGAATTCGTTGCGTTAGGCACTCCCGGGTTCTCGGCTGTGTCGCGTTTTACCTCGAAACGCGCTGTCCCTTGTCTCTTTCTTCATTTCTCCGCTCATTCCTCAACGCACACACTCGACGTTAACCCTCTCTCAACCTTTCGACGAAGCGATCACAATAATTGCTACCTCGAAGTGTTATTTAACGTCAGTATTTTCCATATTTATTTTTATTCAATACATAAAATAAAATGTATATATTTTTCTGTTCAATTAAAAATTCTTTAAGTCGAAATACAAATACAAGCACGTAAAGCTATGAGCCGGGATTCCACGAAAGCAAATTGTCATAGTCCCGAGGAGGATCGTAGCAGAGCACGAAGAACTGTGCTAAGAAGAATCGTGAGCGCGCGCGCGGGGAGTCGCGAGGTTGCACCAATAGGATTACCGTAACCGCGATATACCGCTAGGCCACCGCGAAGACGACGACGACGGCGACGACGACGACGTTCGAGACGAGGAAAGGACGGGAAAGACACAACCACCACGACGAAAACGCTCCCGTCGATTCGTTCCCGTTTCCCTCGCTCCTTCTCTCTCGTTTTCTTCAGTCGGGTTTAGTTCCTAGCTCGGATTCTACGCCGGTTGACGAGCTAATGCGCTGTAATCAGGCGCGGGACGAGATCTTGAGGTCATGTGCGTTAAACATCGCCACGGGGAGTCATTAATTCCATCAACCCAGTTTATTAAAAAAAAAAAGCAACAAATTACCGTTAATTATGATTATGATACTTTCCGAGAGACGTTAATTTTCTGGCCTTTAATAAATGCCGCATTTTTCCAGCTCTTCGACTTTTCGAAAGGCAACTTTGGAGAAAAATCGTGGCTTCGTTTTTCCAGCAAGAAACGAAGGAGAAGTAAGTAAAGAGAGAGGAGCGAGCCGAGAGAATAAGCTGGGAGAGCGCGAGTTGGTCGGTGGACGAGCGGTGAAGTGAAGCAGCGCGAGGGCCGCGCGAAGAGAGCGACGAGTAGGCAAAGTCGTCGCGCGCTGCTGCTGCTGCTGCTGCTGCTCGGTTCGTTGTAGTGTATAGCGTAAGAGGGGTAGGGATGGGGCGGACGATGGGGGAGGAGGGGGAGGCGCGAGGACGGAGGAGAGGCTCAAGGCCGGTCGCACTGTCAGGCAGGCCAGAAGCCTCGGCGCGCCGAAATATCAACACGAGAGAGGAGAGGCCGAACCGGAGAGCCGCCTGCTGCTTTCAGCCACGCCACTTTCCTCCACCACAATCGAGTTTCTTCTCTCGCTTCGGCGCCTTTATCTCCCTCTCCCTCTCTTCCTTCCTCGCCTCTCCTCTCTTTATCTGCCGACGTCTCTCGGCGTTGCTCCGCTATTTGCCCAGGTTCCTCCGGGGCATCTTTTTTCAACTTTAATCCTCGCACCTTTCCTCCTCGCTTCGTCGGGGCGAGCTCCCCCAAAAATGCCGAATTAACGAGTATTTCTTATCTCGTTATTTCGTGGCAAAGAGTCGCGCGTGATTAGCGCTTCTATTCGTCTCTCATTCTACGGATTAGTCAACGGACATCGCCACCCAGGTGATTCCTCGGGCGCTGAGTGAGAGAGTGAGAGAGAGACAGAGGGAGATTTGTCATCGTCGGTATTGCACCGAACGGAGAAAGTGGGAGAGAAAGGAGCGCGTGGTGGGGTAGAACGCGGGAGGTTGGTCACTTTTCGACAGGTTGCCGCCGCCGCCGCTGCAGCTGCCCGTGTGACAGATCGTTTGGCAATTACCGCGCTAACCGATAGCAAGAAGGTTGGGTCACGTCGGGGCGACTGACCGTTCTCCGTTGTCAGGTGCCGATTTATCAAACGTGTCACCGTACCTCCCGGCGATTTTTCCTCCCCATTGTTCACGCGTTGCAAATTCAGAAAATATTTCGATACATCGATGGTCCTTCCGAAGAGGTTCACAAAGAGATCCCCGAAAAAAGCATCGGGCGCGCAGAGCAGAAGAGAGTGTTCGGGAGCCTCAAGAGAGTCTGGCTCGCGTATTATATATCCGCAACGATTTCAGGAGCACTCTCACCTCGCGCTGCCGCGAACGCGCATGCGGGGGGGGGGGGGGGGGGGAGATCGGCCTCGCTCGTGACTTACCTCATGCTATCCGTTGCTCCCCTGAGAACGTGTGCGCCTCGAGTTGAACCGCTGCCGTTGCCGCCGCCGCCGTCGTCGTCGCCGCCGCTGCTGCTCCTGCTTCTCGCCGCGAAGCAGCGAGAGACAACACACACGCAGCGAGAGTACCGCGCGTATACACGTTCACACAGTCATACATACACATATGTACTATTCCGTGTGTGCGCAATACAGAGACGGCGAGTAGAGAGCTGTTGCTGTTGCTGCTGCTGCTGCTGAGACGCACTCACACACACGTTGCCGTTGCTGCTGCTGAGGCCGCCGCTGCTGCTGCTGCTTGCTCGGAGCGCGCACAGGAGAGACAGACGTACACACGAACGCGAGACACTGTGTGACACACCAACTGCTGGACACGCGTACCTCCACACCGGGTGCACGCACTCTTTCCCTTTCTTTCGTTCTTTCTCCCTTCTTTCTTTCTTCCTCGCTTCAATCCGTCTTCTTATCCTTCTTCGAGCTCTCTCTCTCCTCTCCCACCGCTTTTCCTCTTTCTCTCTCTTCCCCTGGCTCCTTCCCTCGATCTCTCGATCTTTCTAGCGTTGAGAAAATAAAAAAATCGCCGCACTCTCCGTTCTTTCCGTTGTTTCTCAATTCTCTCCTACGCGGCTCTCGCTTTGCCCTGGAGCAGCTGTGCGCTCCGCGAGGTTAACGAAAGCGAGTTCCTCGGACGGCCGATTATCAAACGTACAGGATACCGTGTATATTGCGCGCACACGCGCACGCACATATATACATACATATACGTATATACACTCAACACACACACACACAGAGTGAGAGAGACACAGCCGCGTAAACTCTCGTTAGGAACGTGGCACGCGACGTGCAAAAACCCGCGCGCCTTTTTTCCTCCGCTATATGTTTTTGCAACAATAGTCGTGAAAGGGTTATAACGGACTGGCAGGTGGAGGGGGGATAGGGGGGACGTTCGCGGCGCGGGAGGAGGGGGTGGGGGAGAGTCGAACAAAAAAAAAACACTCGCGGAGCGGAGACACGGAACCACCGGAAACACCACCGAGGGACGAGAGAGAAGTCACAGCGTTTGGCGAACGGCTGGCGAACCTCTCTGTCGTCGCAGTTTCGACGGAAACATCGCTCGCGACACACCTCAACCGTCACCGAGGTTACGTCGCGCGCGCGCGCATTTTTTCGCTGTTTTAACTCAAAAAAAAAGTTGCGGAGTATGACGAAGCCACAAGTCGCGCGGCGCGCAACACACAGACACACACGCGGGGCTCTCGATCCTCTCTCTCTCTCTCTCTCGCGCGCGTTCTCTCAGTGGCAGCGCGCGCGTTGGCGTTCGCGTTCTCCCTGTTGTACCTCGGAGCACCGTCGTGTGTCGCGTTCTGGCGCGGCTGCCTGGCTGCTGGCTGGCTCGCTGGCTGGCTGGCTCTCCCGCACGACACCGCGAGCCTCTGTTCCGCCGCTGCTGCGCCGCTTGCCGCTACTGGGCCCTCAGTCAAGCCAGAAACTCGTCGGACCTCCGTTACAGTGCATCGCCGCCAGAGGCCGACTGACTGCCGACCACGACCGACGATGCCGCCGCCATGTCTGACGACTTCGACCGCGGAATTACGACGGAATTGGGTCTTCCACAAAAATTTAGAATCGGCAAATTCGATACATATATTAAGTAAAATGCATTAAGAAACCGATTCATCAAGATATAATTGGTCAAATTGTTTATATTTATTTAATATTAACGTTTTAATATTGACGAAAATTCAAATCGTTGAAAACGCAACGCTATTGGTGCCCGAGCGTGTGACGTCACGATGTTGTTACGTTGCCGCGAACTTTCAAACGTCGCCCGCGTTGCCGTTTCGTAACGTGACAAACAATACATTTCCGACAAAAAAACGTGCCAAATATGATGAATCGCCTAAAAGCAGGTCTCGTGAAGGCGAATTCACGAAACCTGCAAAACATATACATGTTTATGGTGTTGGAATTCATAAAAGAAAGTGACAAGCTCAATGGTGTTCGCTGTACGTTTTCTGTCAGGTTGACAAACAAAAATGTACGGTACAACACCAGCTGTCATTTTTATATGCTCCATTAAGCAGAAAAGCACATAATTATCCATGTCGTCTTTCAGCTAGAAAATAATATAATCAGTAAGAAAAGAAGTGCCGCTTCTGCATGTGATGGAAAAAAAAAAAAAAAAAAAAAAAAAAAAAAAAAAAATATCGTACGGTATATTTCCATATGTGTATTGACATACTGTGTGCCAAATTAAAAAAAAAAATCATTTGTACAATTTTCGACAAGAGGATCCTCGCAACAAAAATAATCCGATTTTGTCAATTTGTCGCGACGTCTGGCTGTTTGAATACATAACCTCTTTTCGGGTTCTCCGCGCGGAGCAGTGATAAACGCATCATCGGGCGCGTTTTTCACCGTATTTTGCCCAGGGGTACAAAACATCAGCGATAACTTGTTGCCACATTCATATTTACATGTATGTATTCAAATACCATGAAATTAAATAAAAATGAAACTACAGTACGTATAACGCCTGGTAATCGCGTTCGGCAACAACATCGTGACGTCACAGACCGGTTCGGGCAAAGTCGGGCGTTTCCGGCGCGTTCAAATGTATAGTTTAAAATTTGCGTTTTTAAACAGCTATATCTTTGCAAACATTGAGTATTTTGCAAAAAGAAAAAAAGTTTATTTAAAAAATCATATGCGCTCTAAACATTAGCAACGTTTTCTAAAATGACTGGAAGACCCAATTACGAAGGCGGAACGGCCGGTGTCGAAACGCCGCTCGGGTTACACGCGCGCCCTCTCGCGACTCCCGCCCGAGGGTGAAATATATATTTTTTTTCAATCAGCTCCCTCTGCCGGCTGATCGCGCGTATCGATCCAAAGACAAATATGTATTCTCGAGTTAATCAACAATTCGAGACATTGCAAAACTTGTTTGGTAACAACGCGCGCGAAAAATGAGTCAATTTGAAAGTTTTTATTGTTGTAACTATAACTGTTCCTAGGACACACGAAGTGCAAATAGTAATACGCCGGGAGTCTTTTTTGCGTAACACATAACTCGAATCTGTGTAACTCGGTTATCGGTGTTATCACAAATTTGTTTCGAAAGGTGTCGATGCTCATTTGAAATTCTCGGAAGAAGAAACATGGCGTCTCGCAGCCGCGGAAGCTCCCCCGCCACTGCCACTTTTGCCCAGTCGTGAAACATCGGCGCGTCTATCGGGACTCGCGGCGTTCGTGGACGATCGTGCGAGCGAGAGAGAGCGAGAGAGAGAGAAAGAGAGATTGCGGCAGCCCGAACGATTGTTAATAGCGTCTTTTCAGTCGCGGTTACTGTTACATGTTTTTCGCAAAGACAAATCGCTGAGAGAATCGTCGAGAGAGAGAACAGCGGATCGGCGGACGTATCTACAGCGCGAAAACGGATCACGCCGAGAGAGTGAGTAGATCTCGTCGGTTTCGGCGTCGTCGGGCTCCCCCCCGTTGCCGACCTGCGCTACCTTCTTCGTGTAACCACAAATCGCCTCCCGTCGCCGTTCGCCCGCGTTCGACGAGAGCTTGCGTTGCCTTCGGGCGCGGGTATCGATGATTATTTGTTCGCGTGGGCTTTTCTGTTTCATCGTCGACGCGTTAGCTCGACCACGGGCCGACTCGCTGTCGGAAGCTCGGCAATAATTTCGTATTATCGCGGCCTTGAACGCCAATGATTACCCGAGTGACTCGATCCACGGAGCTTCGCGCTGGCACCGGGGCCCTCGCAATTGGCATCATAGCAATTTTGGCACGTTTGTTTTGAGTGGGTCTTTAACGATTGCGAATTCGACATTGTTTTATGCACATCCGTTGAGAAATTTTCACTCATTGCCAGGTCTGCCCTTGTACGCCTCTTGTGCGTATTAGAAAAATAGTATTCTCATCCACGCACCGAGACTGAAAATTTGAGTGTAGACAAGCAAATATTTTTTGTATCAACCGTGGATATAGTCTCTGGTCTAGTGCCGGTATGGCTATTATAGCTATATATATAGCTATAATACTTGATTAACATGGCTACTGTCAATTTTCAGACATGAGGCGCAAAAGCGAAAGAAATAAGGCGAAAGCATCGCCGGAGAAGAAGGCCGAGAAACCGACTCGCAAGTCGACCCGCCGGAGAGGCCGAAGATCGCCGTCGACGTCGCCAGAGAGAGAGAACAGCAGCAATGACGCCGCGACACTGTCGACTCGTGAGAGCGACGGAGAATCGACTATGCACACGCGCTTGCAGGCGCGCGTGTCTGGGAAGATAGAGGAGACACCGCAGAACAAGGTATCATCCACGGAGACGATAGTCAAGCAACAGCAGCAACAACCGCAGTCGCCGCTGCAGCAACAGCAGCAGCAGCAACAACAGCAGCAGCAGCAGCAGCAACAGCAACAGGAGGCAGAAGAGGAAGAGGACGCGGGTTCGGTGTGGAAAGTGGCGCGAGCCGACGCGTCGCCGGGCGAGATACAGAAATTGAAACTATGCCGTCAGCGCAATATGTCAGAAACTTCGGACGCGTCGTCCAGTAGGAAAAGAACGAACAAATGGCATGAAGGGGGCGACAGCGTGGCGGAGGAAGTCGACTCGGCCGACGAGCCTTCGTCGGCGGGCTTGAAAACCGCCGTCGACAAGGAAGAACCGGCCGAGGAGACGAACTCCGCTCCGCCCGGTCGGGTCTCCAGCGAAGAGGTAAGTGATAGCAAGGAGATCCCGCCCGAAACCGCTTCGGCCGAATTGTCTGACGATAAACCAAACATAGATGACGATCGACAAGGTGAGACGATCGAGACACCGATGATAAGTACCGCCGTTGAGCGAGTCGATGATAACGAGCCCGTTGCGCCGGAGCCAATCGCCGCCGCCGCGGCCGCGCCGACGGTCGACGCCGGCTCCAACGGAGAACCGAGCGAGGATCAAATTCCCAAAGAGGATAACGCCGCGAAGAACGTTTCGAACGCAGTCGAGGAACCAGCGGAGAACGAGAACGGCGATAAGCCGCCGATTGATAACGAGGCAGACGCGAGAGCATCCAAAGAATCGAACAGCGAGGACGAGGGCAAAGCTCGCGACAGTAGTAGCAAAAAATCCGTCAGGGAACGCACCGACTCCTCCGAGGACAATACCGACGGGGATGGCGGAAAGAAAACCGCCAGGCAAACGATCCCGCGGTCGACCAGTCGCAGGAAGCATCGCGACAAATATCGCGACTCCTCGAATTCGGACACCGCCGAGTCCGAGGACGATACCGAGACAGCCCCGAGAGCCAAGAGGGAAAAGAAGGCGGATGATAATGATAAGGAGGACGCGAAGGTCGCGGAGGACGAACCGGTCGAGGCGAAAAAGGCCTCGAGGACGCCCGAGCACAGATCTGGGACACCTGTCGAAAACGATGCTCCCATGGAAGTCGAAAATAACAGAAGTGAAAATGAGAAATCAAAGGAGGACGGAAAGAGCGAGCGGCTCGACGAGGCTGTCGCCGTCGCGCCGGTTGTACAGTCGCAAAATAATTACAAACCCGCTAAGGTCAACTTGAAGAGATCATTGTGAGTTGAATCGTCGGATTGGACTCTAATATATCATTTTTATTTGATTTCTAATGTTCGTTAGATATATTTTATAATATTTATTGGACCGTTTTTCATATTCCGAATTACGTTTTCAGCGCTGGCAGAATATCCGCGGACACCGCAGAATCGAAAAAAGAGGGAAGCGATAATCACGCCAACGATCTCGCTAATCAAGACAAGGTTCGATTTTCATTCTCAAAGACACGCAAAAAGTCGCTCGTGTCGAGTTGTCGCCGAATTAACGATGTACACGTTTTTTTTTTGTTTATAGGAGAATCACGCGAGCAGCGAGCAAGTTGACCCAAAGTCCATTCCAAAGAAGCGTCGATGGGGAACGATTTTAACATCGACGGACGCAGCTCCAGCCTTCTCCGTGTCAACGGACTCGCTGAAGGCCCTCGTTCCCGGTGCGAAACCTCTGTCGATCAATGAAGTTCGTCTTTCGAAGGACGACGATGAGGAAAAAGAACGGCGCAGTCAACGGGAAAAGCGCTACAGCACTAGCGAAGCCGGCGGCGATCACAAGTTGCGAGAGGATGGAGAAAAGCCGAAGAGCGCGGATGCGAAGAAAGAAGCTAAAGGGGACAACCACATAGGTAATAAATACTAGCTTTTGGAAGTCTGTTGTTTTTCATGTTAATACTTTATGGAAACATTATCCTTACACTCAGCGTCGAGGCGGAAGATTTCAATAATCAAGGACACTCCACACGCCAAGTCGCCGAGTCCGCCAGCAGCGATACCCACGAGCATACTTCTGATCAAGAACTTAGTTCGGCCATTCACCTTAAATCAGATCAGAGAACTCTTGTCCCGCACGGGTACAATCGTGGAAAATGGCTTCTGGATGGACAGAATAAAATCCAAGTGTTTCGTGGAGGTTCGTAGCTCACTTTCTCCTTTTCTCGTGCACCGTTTTTTTTTTTTACATTTCCGGATCAAATTAACGCACTGTTCTCAATGTTCCTTTAGTATTCTAACGAGGATCAGGCGTTTGAGACGAGGCAGGCTCTTCATGGTATTTCCTGGCCGGTGTCGAATCCAAAGAGATTGCAGGTCGAATACGCGACGAAGGAGGATATGGCTGCGGCTCGTGAGTCGTCGAAGGATCAACCGGTCTCACGAAAAACCGAGCCTCTCGCAGCGAACGACGGTTGGCAACAGGACTGGGCCCGCGACGAGAGACCTAATGCCGCGACGAAGGTGAGAAAAGTGAATAAGAATTTTTTTTTTGCGTTTTGCGATTCTCTACCGAGGTTCCCGGGCTAATTGTCTGTTCCGCGTTCGCAGGTCACGGTCGTGAGGGAGTGGGACCTGGGCAAGGAGGACGGTCAGCACTTCGCGAAAGACAAGGAGCGAGAGAAGAAGGAGCACGACAAGAAGAGGAGACAGCGAAGCCGAAGCCCTCTACTCGAGACACATCTCCCCGCACCGGCGCGAAAATTCAAGAAAAAGGAAGACGATCCACCGCCGGCCAAGCTCCTCGACGATCTCTTCAGGAAAACAAAGGCGACACCGTGCATATATTGGCTTCCGCTCACCAATGAGCAGGTGACTTACCGATACAATTAAAAATCATTTTATTTACTCGAGTTTCATCTCACATTTTGTTAATTACGTTACGCATGTTTCGCAGATCGTGGTTAAAGAAGAAATGCGTAGACAGCACATGGCGGAGCATGCACGAAGACTCGAGGAGATGAGACGAGCGGAGAGGAATCGCGATGGACGTCGCCGTCGCAGCCCCCGCAAATAAAACCACCGTTCCTCCTTTTCGTTTATTTTTCTTCACTCATCTTAAATTTTTTCACAAAAAAAAAAGTACTCGTCACGACGCCGCGACCCTCCGCCGTCCTAGACACAAACGGAGTGACGATTGACGAACGCGTTGACGGACGGAAAGCATAGACGGCGTGGGGCTCTCTCACTCAAACATTTCTCCTTCGTCGAAGAAGGTGCAACGCGCGCGCAGCTTTCTTTTTTTTCACGTGGTAGATTATTTGAATTTTGAGTTTTTTTTCTGTTTTCTCGAATCGTTTGGCATAATTAATACAGTCTTTTCTGTTACCGCCGCGGCTTTTCTCGATTGAACTGAGACGATTCGACGAACATTGACACACAGCCATCGTTTTTTCTTTTCTAGCATTCTACCGCCGTTGTGGTTCTTAGATTCGTTTACAATTTTCGATTTTCATTTCCTCACCGTTTGCCAATTTTTATTTTCATTATTTTTTTGTTCGTTTTAAGGGATCTCGAAGACCGCGTGTGCATGACGCTAGGTCCCGGGGATGCCCATCCTATATCCCGGTTCCCGTTTTCTCAGCATTAAAGCGTGCTTCTTGCAGGTCGTCCACGTACACCTCTCTTACTCTCGTCATTGGCGTCGCTAACGCGCTAGCGATATCGTATGCGGAGGACCGCTATACATTAACGCGGATTACCGTAGACCAGCAAGCAACGTGGGACATTTAGAATATAACGAGACGATAGAAATAAATAAAAGAAACAGAAATAACACAAACGAACAAACAATTCGAATCGCAAGGGTCCGAGCAATTGGACTTGGCGCGTACACGAAAATATTAGGATCGCCATATAGATAGAGAAACAGAAGTGTTTGTATTCCAACAGTAAATTCATTCACGGTTAATTAATTTAATACAGTCGAGAGATAACCGATAATAGAACACACACATATTGTATCACTTTGCCGATTCTTGGATTAAACACGCGCGTCGCGTGGAGCTGAGTGACAATTCTGTGCGAAGCCTCTAGTGTTGCTCGATGAGAAATACGAAAGCGTAACGAAACGAGAAGAAAAACCGTGATGTTACAAACGTTACAACCGATAAAATTTCAAACCGGAAATGTTTATCTCTTTTATAAAACTGGACTCCGCGGGCGAGCGTTATATCAACTGTGTCCGTGTGTGCGGTGCGTTTGCGTCTGTCCGTCGAAAGATCCACGCGAGTTGTGGCTCTCGGACGGCACGTGAAAAAAATGAAATCATTTGCTGATACGAAGCTCTCGTGAAAAACGAAATGATAGGCGACGGTATGATATAGCGTGCGATTTGTAACAGTTATTCTGCCAATTGTGAACATCCGATGGATTACGACAAAATTAATTAAGAACAACAGAATAACCCGCTGTAAATAAATATTATATCTGATATTCCATGATGTGACGTGTAAAATTATCAATAAACACCAAAACACGATACATCGTTGACGCTTTATTTTTGCGCCCCACCGAGTCCATTAGACTTAATAATGATTTATAATGTATACCTTTCGTAATACCGTTTTTGAAGACATCAGGTGAAATAAGTCTGCGAACTATTAACTTATCGCATATCTTTATTTATATTATTAACATTCTTAAAGCTACCGTCATTGTGGTAGTGGGCGTTGATCAATTTACAAAAAACGACGAGTTACAGAATGTGCATGTCGGCTACTGTTTCGCAACACCCCACAGTCACAGGTTCTATCGTAATTATATATTGTTCAGTGTGAGTAGAAAGATTCTTCGTAGTCCGTCCTGGTTTGGGGAGGGCTTAACTTATTTACCAATTTGTACAGTTTATTGTTATTCGTACTTCGACACATATATTCCTTATGAATATAATATTTAAAACTTTTATAATAGAATGAATATTTCTAAGCCTCTGCTCACGCGCTTCGTCTCGATGTCCCGCTAGAAGAGGTTTTAAGTCGTGGCCGGTTTTTATTTTATTTTTTATTTTAATTTTAATTTTTTCAGATCACCACACATGATAAACAGCGACGACGCGACCCTGAGTCGTGATCGGAGAGGCCGAAATATTCATTGCGACGAATGCGGTAGGCCCCGAACAAAACCGGATGGCATCGAAAGAAAATTCTCCAATACTGATAAACGTGGCAAATCGTTTTTGGGGACACGACTTTCTGCAGAGTGTCATTTGACTTGGTACAGTATGTGCATTCGAATAAGCTGAGAAGAACTGTGTGCGAAGATTGAGTCGAATATCTCGCGGCTTGCCGATATGTGGTAAGTGTTTGTTCACTTATGATCAGTTCACACAATCCGATCCCGACTCAAGAGAAAACAGCAGAGAAAACAAAACGAAAGAAAAATATTTAATACGAAACAAAAGAACAATGATACATACATGTTTCGTCGTGACCACTCGACGCACGCGACACTGTTTCACAGAGTTAGTTCGTATGCAAATACTTCTCTCATCACTGTGTTATTTCACTTTTTAAAGTATTTATCTCGACCTCAGTCGACTTTAACGACGCTGTAAATCTTTCGGACGAACCAGAAGCAAGCGAAGAATCCAATCGAACCTGCGAATTACACCATGGATATTAATTCAACTATTCGCGATCGTTCGATAATGACAATGTTCACGCGGAAGACTTACCCGTCAGCAGGAAGAATAAGAAAACCATAATGAGCGTGTAGCCGAAGTACAAGAAGGTCGAGGCCGCGTCCTCGATGTTGAGCTTCGTGACGAAGTAGTGTATGCAGTAAAATAGCAAATAAAACGCGGTGAAGCCTGAAGTCAAGAAACTGCGCCACCACCAGTGATAGTCCTGTCGAATAGATAAACCATAAGTATAAAAAGAAAATAAAAATAAATTCAAGTGTAATTCCTGTGATTTCCATTGGGGAATAACTTGCCTCGGCGCACAAATGGAAGTAGCACAGCAGAATCGTAGTTTCCGAGCATGTGATAACCAGTATCAGGAACACGAGGAACAGGAATCCGAACATATAGTACATCTGGCTTGACCTGCAGAGGGATTAAAATAATATCGTACTTAGAAACATTTTCCTCCTAATTTAACGTGACTATTGCATCAGCAGTTACCAGAGAGAGTTGAGGATGAAAAATAGCTGTATGAATATACATCCAAACGGCAAAACTCCACCCATCACGACACCCGGTATAGCCTGAGTGTAGAAACTCTGCTCGGGTATCTGTCGCGGGATTTGATTCGTTCTCACGGGGTGTTCAAGAGGCTGGAAAAGGAGATGTTATTTTCAGTACAAATTGTTGTACCCGCGGCGCATCAGATGTAAAATAGTAAAAGAAAAATTTACTCGTTTTCTAAAGCCGAAGTAGGCTCCGATGAAGGATAGCGGCACGGAAACTCCGAACCAGAGTGCTAGAAGAGCGACGAGTGTACTGAAAGGCACGGCTGCCGAACTTCCTTTCACCCAGAGGATCAGATTTAGGATGAAGAATAGACTGAAGACGATTCTGAAATGGTTAATTTAGCGATTAACTTACAGGAGTCTCTCGAAGAATCGTTCGATGAGTAATTACCCCGGACTGAGCATCGAGGTGAGCAAGAGATTGGACTTCCACTTCTCGCCACCGAAGCTCTTGTAGATTCTCGCGGAGACGTAGCCAGCGGGCGTGCCGAGGCAGACGTAGAGAACCATCGCGCAGGTCATGAGCGCTCCGCGATTAGCGGGCGACAGGAAACCCAGACAGGCGAAAGCTTCGAAAAAAAGACTCGCGATGCAGTTAATTTCGATGCATTGTCGTTGCTGCCTAATTGATTCGTGCTTTCGTCTAGAACAAAATAAAATGCTTACCCAGAGTTACCAAAGTCATGAAGAACACTTGAATGCCGGATCCGAGTAGAACGGAAAGGAGCATTCCCTTTCTCGGCGGTCGGAATACGTCACCGTGAACGAGCTTCCATCCGAACTCTTCCTGCGCGTCCTCGCCCGATTCTATCTGAAAATAGGCCTGCGTTATCGCAACACAGACGCGCCGATATCACTACCGATGTGTGAACTAAAACGCGGTTAACATTCGTGCACCATTCACCACTCGGTTAGTAGATTCAACGACGAAACGAACGAACGAATGACCACGGTGTATCATTCAATGATTACAAATGTTAGCACTGAAATAAGAATGATTATGATGTTCTATTTCGCGGTAGAAAACGGCCGGACACATATGGAATGACGTGAGATGCTGCGGGCTATGACAGCTCTAAAGGGCGTGCAAACTTACTTGATTGTATCTCGCGATATCTTTGTGCAATGTGCGCAGCATGATCATCGCTACCATTCCCGAAAGGAAAAGAACGATCACCAGAGAATTCAGGATACTGAACCATTGTATGTTCGTATGCGGCATCGACTCTAAAATGTAGTCCCAACGGGACGACCATTTGATCGTGTTGTTTTTCTGTAAGGGTTCAAAATTGTAATTTCCTTTGAATATAAATACCAGCTTCAAATAGTAAGAAATCGTTTTTTTTTAATATCTCAACGACACTTGCTAACAGAACGATGGTAAAAACTTAGTTATTATGAGAGGTACGGTTAAATCCGGTGATGTGACTCACTTGAAACTTAACAGAGTACGTGTACTGTATGTCGAGCGTGTGGCCTTCTGGCAAAGCATCATACGGAATATCCAGAGGAGTTTTCGACGAGCAGTCGGGGGGTGATGTCGTGTGCTTGATGCTTCTCGGCAAGACTTTGATGGCTAGCCAAATCAAGGTAAAGATCAATATCTATGTTTGCGTAATTTACGAGGAAACTTTAAAAATCGATAATTAGATTAAAAAAATTTACATATTATACGTCCACCGTTATCTTTGATACCGGCACCCCAATCCTCCTTCGCGCCGCTGTGATAAGTTATCGTCAAATCCACGTGATTAAAGATGTAGAACGTTTTCGCTTTGTTGTACGCCGACTAAAAAAATTCGATCATTGGAATCTAATGTATTAATGAATGTATTTTAACATTCCAAGCGTACTTACGTTGATGCTGCAGGTGTCTTGATTCGTACGGGTGTCGCGGGACAGACAACCCATCGGGAATCCAGTGCTGCAGTATTGTCTCTCATCTTCCAACTGGTAGCACCAAGTCACTGGCATATTATCTGAAAAGATGAAATACCAAAAACGTGTGTATCTCCATTCAATTCAGATTCTCAAATAAATTGTTATTCACGCAGCATCCTTGTATTCCAGTTCTGATGTACATATTTTTATTACCGACTATCCAGTGATGCTGATAGTTCAGTGCCATTCCATTCTTGAGTTTCTGAAGTTTTCTCTCGGATACAGCATCTCCTCCGACATACTTCTTGGTGCATACCACCTCGCAATTTACAGGCTTCAAGAATTCCAACTGGAAATGAAAACACAATAAAATTATCTCCTGCATACAAATCTGTCAGCAGTTCAATGATCGTCGATGGGACACAAACCTTATAAGGCGCCGGTCGTATTCTTTCTCCAAATACAACTTGCCCCAGGTTTTCCACCGGCGACTGGCCATCCTTGCTCTCGCAGAAGTCAAAACTGAAAGAAAAAAAAACACACAATAACTTACAGCCCGAGACTCACAGCCGTTATCCCTACAGGCAAAGTAAACATCGTAAATATCGCTGCGGATGTGCAGCATCATCAATGATCCTTGCAGTAGACGCAAGCAACATTAGTGGCAACTTACTGATTGTACTCGTACGGGATGATGGATTCTTCCGTGTTCAGTCGATTGACAAACATTTTTATCTCCGACTGAAACAGTCGTAAAAAGCAATTAATGCAAATTGCGATAAAAAGCGATAGGTTACAGATATCGAAAATGCAACGATAGATACAACTCCACCGCAAGTTGCGCCCGCGGTTTCATATCGATAACGCCGTGGAAAATTTACGTCACGCTTGTGCGACGTTACCCGCGTGTCAGAGGGCAAAAGTATAACAATTTCGCGGAAATTTCGTGCGGCTATAACGACGCGAGGGACGGACAGGGACGTGGATAGATATCGGCTCGATGATTTAACGACGACGAAAGAAGCGAGGAAATCGTTACCTTGCAGGAGTCGGTGGTTTCGCCCTTTTTGCAGAAGTTGACAGGCGCGAGACCCGGCAGATAAAACGTCGAGGCGCCGTGAATTACGCCGAGCGCGCACAACAGCCGAATCGCCATCGCGATCTCCATCGTTAAATCGAAAATACACACTCCGCGGCTGCACTTGTATTATATCGCCGTGATATATATCGAGGAGCGAGGACTCTGGTGTCTCCGGCACGCCTCGGCTACATGTAGAAAGTCCTTCGATCAGGATTTACTCATATCACCGGGTGCCGCCGCGGTCTGACAACTGGGAACGTACTTAGTTGGGAGTGAACGGACGAACGGCGCAGCACTACGACGACGTATCACACGATCGCTGCCATGACACGTCATGGAGGCACGAGCAGCGGCAGCAGCAGCGGCGACTCGTCGCTTAGCCTTCGCGCTCGCCGCGATCGCAGTCGTCGTGGTGATGGTAACTCTCTGTGTATAATTTCGTAGTGCGCGTGTACGCCACGAGCTACCGTTTGAAGTTGCCGCCTCCGCACACTGCGCGCTTTTCCCGCCGCGAAATAACCGCACGCGCGGTCGTCGAGAGGAAATATCCCCAGAAACTTGAACTTCCCGGGCAATTCGGTTTCGTTGAAAAGTTTGACTCGATATGAAACGAGGAGAGCGCATGCAGAATGAAATCTCGTATCCGGAGACCGAGCCGACGAGACGACGGGAAATTCGGAACGACGAGACTTCGATTTCGCGTGCTGGTTGCAATTCGCTGTTCGGCTGTTGCGGAAAAAAGCCAGCTCCGAGTACCGACGAAGTTCCGTCGTCGGATTCAGCCGGCGAGTACGATTTCATCGTGGAGAAACTCGCGATAAAGCGAGTGCCGATCGGTCTGTTCGCCACCCCGTATGACGTTTATGAGAGCAGCGAAAGCAAAGCGGAAGGCAGAGGAAATAACGCGGGCGCTCGGGTTACGGGTTCGGATCGTCGGACTGTCTATCATCCGATCGTTCAATCGGTGAATTCATCACTCTTCTACACGAGCGCCAATTTGGGGGGTCCTGCTGGCTTTCCTGGCAGACCGTCCGACAAAACGTTGCGCTTCGCGAGAACCGGAGACGCGATCGACGACGACGCGTTGAACGCCGGTTACGACGGCGACGCGCGAAGTCAATTTCGCGACGCGGAATTCCTAAATAAATTCACGGCTCTGCATCCGAATTTGAAGGAATCGGAGCGAGCACCGAAGGATCCGTGTCCGTTGAACGCAACGACGCGGAGTCGCAGATCTCTGGCCGAGGAGATATCGGAAATAGCAGCGACGACGGCGATTTCCGAGCGTAGAACGGGGAACGAGCGTAACGAGCTTCTGACGACCGGAAGTGTGTATGCGGCACAACCCGGAACTTCGGGAGACCTATCGGGCGCGCCGCGTGCCGCGGAGGAAATTCCCACGAGAGACAGAGCGGACGATATCTCCGGTCGCTACAAAACCGGAAGTTCTTCCTGTTTTCCCTTCGGCTGGAGATCCGAGAATCGCGACGAGGAGACGGAGGCGGTCGTCGAGGCGGCCTCGACGTCGCGGACGGAGGAGTCGATCGCCGACGACGTTCCGGACTCTTCCGAGCCGTCGAAGCGACGAAATTTCATAATCGCGCCGGTACAGGTGCACTACGCCTCGCGGAATTTGCAGGACGACGGGAGGATAATACGCGACGAGGGATGTCGCGTCGACGGTGCATCTGGAAAGAAAGCGAAAGTCGAGGTCGTGGCGAGAGATGAAAAAATTGGGAACGTGGATGAATCTTCGACAGACGAGAATTCCGAGATGTCGGAAGAGTTGAGGGTCGACGATCTCGCTGGAGCGACTCTTCGCTGGAAGATCATCATCAAGAATCGTCCTCCCGTTAGTCCCGACACATTGAGCGACACTTCGAGAGGAAGTTGTCGGCCGTTGCTCAGCAAGAGACTGCGGGATGTTATCGAAGCGAGGAATCGCAGAGACTCGGTGAACGCTAAAAACGATTGAAGTTGTCGCGATAAGACGAGAGACGAAATTCCAAAGACGACTTTGTGAATTCATTTCTATTTTTCTATTTGTAAGGCACGGATTTAATTAGTTATTTGTTATTAAAATATAAAAGTGTTTTTTACAGATTTGTATGTTGTGTCAATTACTAAAATGATGTCCAAGCTCCTCTTTAATGTGCGAGCCTGAAACAATAAAACAAAAAATACAAATTACAAATATTACCGTTTAAACATCCCCTCTTAGTAAAGTTATAAATGTCGCAGGCTACTAACCTCGCGCGCTTCGTTGGTTCCTCGTTGTGATCTATTTCGTGGGTCGCCGTGACGTCGGTGAAGAGATTGTGATCGGTCTAAAATTCATTACAAAATTATAATTAGAAAAATATAAAATTTTCGAATATCATGACATTTTTTTAAATGCTCGACTCACATTTTCCTTGTCTCTGTTTTGACAAAGCTCCGAGCTACAATTACAATTCACGCAACTACGGTGATGTTTAACGCAGCTACAGAGTCGCGTTGCGCACTTAGTTTTGCAGGCGCACTTCATGGGACCCTCTAGAGACCTCTTCAATGAATTCTGTGACTCTGTAGACGTATCTTTCCCTGAATCCTGGAAGTAAAAATAACAGTAATTAATTTACACGCTGTTTTTAAAGGTATTTGCAACGAATCGTGAAATTATACGTACCGATCGTTTTTTAAAGCGAATGACATTTGGAGTCTTTCTCCAGTCGGGATCGTTGTCAACATCATCGTCGGTGAAGTCGTCGTCGGTGATGTGAGTCGACATCTCGAGACTTATCTCAGCTAAATGACGTACACGCGGCGGAAGTTTCGCCTTCTTTTTCACCGTGGTGTCTTCAGAGATTGATAGCTGCAGATCGAAATTACACAATTTAATATCATCAGTTCCTCGTCGTTTTATAACGGCAAAAGCGTCACGACACCAATCTCACCTGTTCCTCAAGCCTTTCCGACTTCTCTTTGTACGTTTCGAGTTCTTCTTCCAAGTCTTTCAATCTCTGAGCATCCAAAGCGCGAGATTTTTCCCGAAGCTCGGACTGTCGAACTTTCATCAGGGCGGCGTCATATTTTTCCTGTAATTATTGTACTCATATATTATTCATAGTCTTGATTTTAAACTTAGAATTCAGGACAATTTTTAAATCCTACCATTAACTCTTCCATTTCCTGACTTTTCACGTAATTCTGTTTGCGATCCGTAGCCATTGTCTCGAAGAGTACTTTGAGAGCCGCTTTGGCGTCCGTCATCGATTGGATGGTGTTCCACCTGCTGTTCGCTCTGTTCTCTGCGCATATAAAAAGTTTAAAAAATATCAAAGATAAAAACTGGAGTCAGTGGAAAGTAATCGTGGAATGCATCGCGCCTTTTTTACCTTGATCGGATTCCATGATTTTCTGCTGAAGATCCGCGATTTGAACATTACGTAAATCAATGTACTCTTTGAGCTCAGCCACTTGACGCTTCGACTCCGGACTGTCGGAAGCTTCTTTTTGCAATTTGCTCAGCTCGGTCGTCAAGGCAGCTCGATCTTGCATTAATTTCTCGAGGGAACACTGGGCGTCTACTGTGCTTACGAGGACAGCCAGTTCCCGCTGGACCCAGCTTTGTATTCCACTTTCTTTGCTGTTCATCTGTTTCTCCCGTTTTTGTTGAGCTGAGCGTTGCTTCTCCAAGGCTTCCTATATTTCAAGCAAAGAATTGTTTTTAAAAATAATGTTATACCATTACCAACCACTTTTAAAAAAGCTTTCGATAAGGCGATGCTGCTTACCTTGAGCCTCTTGTTCACAGCACAATACTCCTCCATTTTCCGCTTGAAAACATTTTGCTGTTTGCTATGTTGAGTCTGTAGTTTTGTAATTTCGTTTTGTCGTTTTCTGTCCTGTTCCTTGAGTTTACTGAGCTCCCGTTCGCTGGCACGTTTCCACACACTGAATCTTTCCGATTCCTTCCGCATCTCTCGGATAAGTTTAACTCGCGTCTGTTTCAACGCGCTGATTTCCGTCGAAAGATTTTTTATTTGCTGATCGGATTTCTCCTTCATTTTAATCACCCTCATCTGTTCAGTGCATTTTTTCGAAAGCTCCGCTATTTTCTTCTCGAGCTCCTGAACTTTTTTTCGTCGCGCCTGGGCCAGCTTCGCGCTCGCGCTGTTGCTCTGATGATTCTGCAGCGCCTGCATGAGTTCCTCTTTCTCGGACTGCAACGTTTTTATTTCATTCTCCATTTCCTGCAGCTCCTTCGAGTGCTCGGCGATTTGCGACGAATTTTTCAATAGCGTCGAAATCAGTTCCTCTTTGATCGCGAGACCTCTGTTAATGCTCTGAATCTCGTGATTCCGTTCAGCCTGTCTGAGCGTGTGCTCCGCGTGTTTCTCGTCCAAATTGCAACGCACATCATCGACGGAAGACACAGCGTCTCCGTCGATGGAGACTCCAGCGGCGTCCTCGTCGCCCACGGATTTATCAGCCGTAGCCGACATCGACGTCAACTCGTGCTGAAGAATCTCCTCGTCAGTCTTCTTCTGATCGTTTTGCAGCTCGAGGATTTTTTCGTAAATTGGTTCTACGATTGCGCGTTCGGCGGACTGAGGCTCGAACGTCTCCAAAACTTCGACGAACTCCTCGAGAATCTTTGCCATCGCCGACTTGATCTTTTCTCGTGCTTGCTCGGCGAGTTCTGCTCTCTCGTGCATATTCACGATTTCAATAAGATTCCCGTTAAGTTTGTCCGTCAGTTCCCGCAGTTTTGTTTGAAGCGCGCGGTTTTTCTCAGCCAGCTCGGCGTGCTCGGGCGGACACGACGTACCCGTAATGCCTTGGCCCATGAGAGCCAAACGAAGTTCCTGCACGAGTCCGTTTAACCGATTTATCTCCGCGGCCTTCGGGTCTTGGTTTACGATTGGCTTGTTCTTTATTTTCCTCGCGCGATCCGCGTAACGTAACGTGCTCAGCGTCTCGTCCAGATTGTAGTCGGCGGGACTCACACAAGCAATCATGAGCGTCACGGAATTTCCGCCCAATGAGTCCTGGAGAAGCCGCGTCAATTTGCTGTCTCTGTAACCGATGTAAGAGGTCGAGCCACCTTCGCCGAGCTGCGATATGACGTTTCCGAGAGCCAAAAGACCTTTGTTAATGTTTACGCCCTCTTTGAATCTCTCTCCCGTCGCTTGAGTTTTCTTGCTGCGTTCCGAACCCGCCAGATCGACCAAATGGAATTTCGCGGTTGTCGCGCTGTTGGGATCGTCGTTTTTCAGCTGATGTACAACAATCGTAAATATTGCGTGACTGCGACTGCTCTGCGCGTTCATCGCGGTCGATCCTGTCGCTCGCTCGAGGGAACCTTGCGTCAAGCATTGTAGAGTCTCCTTTGCATTTGTCACTGTTTTTTCCGTCAGCCCGACGATTTTGATTCCCTTAACGTCCTCGCGTATGTCGACTATCCGCTCATTTCTCTGCTTGTCGGCCAGGAGATCGTACAGCTGTTCTTGATACAGCTCCATGAACGATACTCCAACTCTGAATGTCCAATCCTCCTTCGACTTCATAATGTCAAAAATGTCATGAACTGCCCTTGGAATAACACCCATAGAATCCTCGCCCGAGTAGTTTGTTCCCATTGAATGTGTTTTGCCACTTCCGGTTTGACCGTAAGCAAGGATCGTCACGTTGTACCCTGAACGGTCAAGATTGAAACTATTTTATACTGTGACTTTATGAGCAGAGCGATTTGTGATACTTGTGCGTAGCGTACCTTTGAAAATTTTGTCAACCATTCCTCTGATAGCTGTTCCGTAGAAATGCTCGTGTTCCGTGTCTTCCCCGAAGACATGATTGAACGTGAACGATTTGTCGGTGCCGCGAATTTGTATTTGTTGTTGTCCCGGGACGAGATTGATGCATTTCTGACACCCTCTTTCGACTTCAGTAGGAACCAGAGGCCGGATCCTCACAGCCACACGTACTGTGTCGTCGCTCATATTTGAATCTGTGGAGCAAATTTTTAATTAAGCCCAATGTCTCAAAACTACATCAACAAGCGGTTGACCGACAATAGTGGGTCGCATCGGTAAATAGTAGCTATCACAGATTTTCCACAGTTTCCCTGTGCACAGGAATATGCATGGAATTTGTGTGAAGAGTAGAGAGGAGAGGAGATACGTAAAAGCCTAAAGACGACATACGTGCAGAAATAAACACTGAGACTAACGAATAACCATAGCCCGATGTCTGGAAACGAATGAAAATGGGAGATACAAACCTTTACTACGAGAAACCCGTGCGAGTCGACTGGATCCGCAGGGAGAAGCACCCGACCAGCGAGGCTCACTTTAATTATCACTATTATCACGTTTTATATTCTTATGAATATTATTATTCTATAGTTGTAAAAAGATAGTCCCGGCCGTCTTATCCGACGCACCAGAAGCCGACGAAGTAGAAGCCGCAAGGACGCAACAGCGCGAAGCCCAAAAGCCGTTTGGCATGAAGCGTGCAACTGTGGTTTTCAAATCTTCATCGCGAACTGAGACACGAATGACGCGACGCGCAGTGTCGCCGCCGCCGTCGACGTTCCGCAACGACGCGAAGTCGGCCATCTTCGCACAACTCGCGAAGTCCCTGCAAAATTCGGCTGCTTCGCATGAAACGTCCGAATTTCCACCAGGATTGCATGGAAACCGCCTGTAGAAAGGAGCAGAAGCGAATCGGTATCGTCAATCGGTAATTACAAAAAATAACTATTGTTTCCCGAAAACAAAGAGAGCGCGTGAAACGTCAGTGGTTCGCGATCTCGTTGACAAACGTCAAAGTGTCGAGATAACCTGTAAAATCGTGATCCACTGGAATCTACACGTCGGTAAGGAACCCCGAACTGTTAGAATTAAAAACAAAAGTGGGCGAAACGAAACATCTGCGAATCGCGGGATCATCGATGAACAAGTGAAAATGCATAACATCGAAATCGAGGATTTTTATCATCACGATTTTACAACCGCCTCAGAATGGGAAGTTTTTATCGCGCGTTTGGAGGAAGTGATACACGAATGGAAGCTGCCACAGACGAAAATCGGGCCGAGTTTGAAAGCCGGGGATTTCGTCAACTTGACGTGGGAGCAAAAGTCCGAAGAGCTCAATTTTGCAGGTAGCTAGCGATTCGTGAATTGTGTCGACTGTTGCGCAACCATCGAATTACAACAATGATGAGATATTCTTTTAAAATGTGTTTTTTTTCTTTTTCCTTCAAGATGTTGGGTTTACGCTGAAGCACTTCAAGCTGAAAGTCCACGACGAAGAGCCCGTCGACGGAACAACGGAAGATTTCGAAGATGGTCACACACAGGCGCACATTGACGCTCTCGATGTGTCCAATGATTTTGCCCGCACTGATCAGGATCACCTAGAAATTGCTCGATACTACGGTGTCCGGGAATTCATTGTTTTGGTGCCCTCCAAGCGGGCTTCAATATTTGACGAAACGAGGACAAAGATACTTGTCAGTTCTCTTACAATTGCAGCCAATAATGCAAATTGGTGAGTTGTCTTTGGGTCTCATTATATAGAGCACAGAAGAGAAAGGGAGCTACAAAGGAAAATATCTCTTTGCAGTGAGATACCGGCGCTTGTGCAAGTCCAGGAGGCATGGCAAAAGTTTTACTTAGGTATCAGCATTGGCAGAGGCACTTCTACGCACCTGGATATGGTTCATTTAAAAAAAACTCCCCCGCATTGCAGATATCTCACTGGTACAACTAATCCAATGATTATTTCAACAAGTTTAATGGTTAAACTGCTTAAACTTCTTGCTTTTCTAATTGAATTTTTTTCAGGCTTGCTCGCTCTGTTTAAACAAAAGATCGGCGAAGGATGTGGGATAAGACTGGATCCCGCGATGGTTTCCGCGAGGTTTTCGTACCTGCTCAAGGATTGGACGAATTTCACTTGGACGCAAGAGCCGCCGGATTTCGATTTTATGCAGGGAGAAACCGTCGGTGTAGCCGAACTCGGGAAGCTTCCTTTCGGCGCGACGTTTGACCCTGTCGGGTATGATTTGCTGTAAAAACGATAGCTTTGCTATAATGCGCGTTGATAACGGAAATGTTTTTCCAAAATTGCAGAGAGCTCCACCTCTTTACGACGTGGCCACAGATGTCGGAGAACGTCGTCGTGGACAGCGAAGGTTTTACCGATCTAGAGCCTCAACTGGCGCCCGAGTGGTCTGCCCAAGTTAAAATGGTTGCTTCGCCCGCCTGTCTACTCGGAGAATATCTCACGGATTTCATTCACTTGTGCGGCAGCCAGAAAAGTATGACCGATTTACTGGGTGATGCTGCGGATTATTCCAGCGACGCCAACGATCAGATGTTGAGTTCGGCCTTTAATATTCTCACGGAATCGAGGATCCCGACAATCTCGAACGTGGTGAACAAAGCATCGTCGAAAAGAAGCAAGAACGTCGAAGGGCCGATATCGGAAGAAGTTCTCGCGCCGATTCTGTATTTTCTGTTTCCTGACGCAGAAGATAATCAGGTGAGTTCGGCACACGGCGTAGACATTAAGTATTAATAAGCGCGAAACATTTTTGTATGGATGAAGAAAAAAAAATACGTTGATTTTTCTGTGCGTTAGAAAGCTCCGTACGGCGACATAAATGCCTACAGCGTGGAGGACGATCCGTGGAGAGGCGTAAAAACGTGCGCGGTGGACGGTCTGGTGTGGCGTTTGGCGATCGTAGCTGCTCACTGCGCTCACAATCTCGGAGGCGCGGTGGCTCTCGCCCAGGTATGGCACGAATTTGTCCAGGAGATTCGATACCGATGGGAAAAGAGCATCGCAATTCCAGGGTGAGTACTCTACTTTATTTCATCGTAACACTAACGAGCTCTCGCAACAACGAGAAGTAATGCTGCTTTGATTTAAACGCGATTACACACGATTGCCTATTAAATAAGAGATGTACAAATATTGCGAAGCAATTGGTACACAAATTGCTCAACATCGACTTTCACATTTTTGACACTTTCAAAATATTTATGTTATAATAATTCGTGTACGGTCGCTCATTACTTTCTTCGGTATGCAGTAGTATTTTTTTTACGACACTAACGTTACATTAATATTTAATTAATTAATCAATCAACTCGGTCACGCTACAGTCTTTGGGGTAAACCACGAGTATAGCATCGACGTCTAACTATCTCTACTATACTCTATATTATATAATAAATGCACTTAATTCCGCACTTAATCATTCCGCGAATTTGTCGTCGCGTGATTCGCGTTAAAGTCTTCGAAGATGAAACTCGCGCACGTTCGTGAATTATGGAAAACTGCATTATACCGATTTTCATACGTTTTTTTTTTCTTCTTTACATCGTACGATGCGTCATTTTGCGTTTCCTTATGTCGCAGGTTTATTGCGAATGCAAGTAGTACGTTCTATACGTGATCTAAAAAAAAACACCTCGTCGTTAAGCACCTTTCGAGATTGTCTCTGTTCGCGAAAACACACGGAATCGGCTTGACAGCAGGTAAGTACGCATTGCGATTGTTCCGCCGCTCCGATCCGATCGAGTATCGAATTGTACACGTGTAAATTAGCTAAAACTTAACGGTAGTTTGTTTAAATTATTTCATATGCTAATTTTAACGAACACGATTGAGCAATGAAGAGAAGCGTCGAATTACAGGGGCACCAGGCCGCTTCTCGTCGTGGGATTACGCGACATGTAGATGTCCATATCGTGATCGGTCCAATTGTTCTCCTCGTAATTGTTGAGAGTGTGCGTCGAGTCCGCGAGGCTGTATCTGCTGCCCGGACGCGGTGGATTTTGCTCGGTGTTGCGATTTCGCGAGCGCGGTCGCTGGCGTCGAGCGGACGCGTGCGGCGGCAGGTGATTCGGTGGGAAACCACTGCGCGACATTCGGTCCGACGCGGCTGCGAGCGACTGCCGCGACTGCCGTAATTCTGTGAAGAAAACAATGGCTTTCGATAAAACATTCGACTGGTATTTGTCGACTCATTCATTCGCCACGGATTGGAAGACAAGAGAGATGACATACCTGGTCTGCTGCTAACGAGATTACTGGCCAGAGCGGCGTTGGCGAAGTAACGCGACGAATTGTTGGAGAAACTGTGCTGAGACTGGCCGTCGGCGATCGAGCGCGTCGACGCTTTACCTCCGTAATGCCCGGCTTGCGACCTCACTTCGTCTATGCACGAGGCTCTTGTCATGGAGCCTGACAAACAGAAACAAAAAGGACACACGTAAGATTGGAACCTTAACGAGGAAACGTGAGACTGCGATAACTCGTCATCGCTTACCTTGTCTGTCTATAGGAAAGATCCTCGGTCGCGGGATGCTTCGGTTGCTGTAGGCGGACACCTGGTCCCACTCCTTTTGCGCGTTGTACGCGCTGAGCGTCGCCATCGAGGCGAGCGGTCCGCCGGGGCTCGGAGTTGGTCCGACGTTCGAGCAACAGTTGACCGGCAAACCGGCGATCGGTCCTCCCATCTTCGTCTGATCGATGCTGTGCAGCGTGTGAAGCTTCCGGACGCTTCGTCGATTCGCCACGACGAAGATGATCACGCCGACGAAGATAGCGGCGACGATGGCTGCGCTCGCGCCTATCGTTATCTTGTCCATGTTCGAGGACGGCGAGTTTTCTGTGCGCACCTCTCGGCACTGGTTGTAAGGCACGTTGGCTGGTGTTATGTTCGTCTCTTCGAGAGACACTACACAGACCACGATGCATTCCTGCAATAACCAAAATCCAATTTAAAACGACAACAAAAACATCATTCAACTGAATTTCCAACTGGATTGCCAAAAAGACTTCCACGCGTTGGCCGTATCGCTCACCTGCAGAGGAACATTCTTGATCTTGAATTCTCTCTCGCTGGCCTCCAAGGGCGGCGCTTGCTTGAAGCTCGAATCCCCGAAGAGCCGATAAATGACTTTGAACCCGAGTATATTGGTGGCCTCGGTGTCCCAGTAGATAACGACCGCGTTGTCCTGCCTCAGAACGTCCTTGACGATGATATCCTTCTCTGAGGACTTGGCCTTGTACAGCGGCGAACCGAGAACGAGTGGCGGTCGCGGCTGATGCTGCTGCTGCTGAATCGCGCCGAGATCCTGACCGTGCTTCGGCGGATTTGGCGTCGTCCTGACGACAACGACGTTGCCGGTTCTCGCGACCGTCGGCCGGTTAGTCGTCGGGACGTGCGTCGTCGAGGGTGGAGTCGGCGGTGCCTCGGTTGTTCTCCGGTAATGCGTCGTACTCGCGGCGGTGCTCGTGGAAGGAGTCGTCACGTTGAAAAGCAGTCGAGGAGTCGTCGGGATCGTTCGGTGAGTGGTGGGCGATCGCGTGGTGGGCAGCAGGGTGTCGACGACGCCGATGACGGGACCGGTTGGCTCCTTCGTATCGACACTCTCCACTGTACCTATGCCGATGATTTCGGACGCTCGTTCGCAGGTCATTTCTGTGCGAAACAAAATAAAAAAAAATAAAAAATCATAGCATTCATAGCTTCGATTGCTGTGCCATTAAAAGTCGTAGCAATTCTGCTCGACACTCGTCACCATCGCAGCAATTACCGTTCGGCTCGATGGTGTAGAAGTTGCGGTCCTGCAGCCTCAGCGGACTTCCGCAGAACTGCGGTTTTCTCTCGCGGCTCGTGACCTGCAGATCCCGGGTCCGGATCCAGTTGATTATCCACTGGAGCTTACAGTCGCAGACGAGAAAACGTCCGCCCAGGCTGAGACCGCGAAGCGTCCCGTTGAGCCGCGCGAGCGCCTCCTCGGGCACCGTAGACAGGGGATTTCCGTCGATCGCCAGCAGCGTTATCGACGGGTTTCCCTCGAACGCGTTCACCGGCAGCTCGGTGATAAGATTGAAGCCGATGTCGAGGACCTATTCGAGACGCGTGATTCTTATTTACTTGTGAACATTAATTCAATCGCAACAAAGTAGGTGAAATGCTAAAGTCTGTCTAACGATTCTGATTGCAGAGTGAACCAGGTATAGCTTACCCGCAAATCGTGGATGCTGTTGATGGCGGCGGTGGGAAAATCGGGAATGAGATTGTTCAGCAGGCTCAGCGAGCTCAGAGTCGTCCTGATGCCGTGAAATGCGTCCGGGCCGATGTTCTGAATGAGGTTTCTCTCGAGATTGAGCCCGGTGAGCGAGTCCAGGCCCTCGAAGGCTCGGGCGCCGGCCGAACCGGGCAGCTCGCGTATCGAATTCTGCGACAGATCCAGAAAGGCGAGATTCTTCAGTCCTCTGAGCGCGTCCGGCACCTTCTTCTGTCGCGTGCCCTTGAGATTGAGATTCTTGAGCGTGCGCTCGAGGCCGCGAAAAGCCCCGGCGCCGAGTGTGACCTCGTTGTCGGAGAGCTTGAGCGTGACGAGTCGCAGGCCGTTGAACGCGCTGTCGTTCGCCCGGGCGATCCTGTTGAGCGAGAGATCGAGGACGGTGAGATTGCGCAGCTGCCTGAACGTCTCGCTCGGTATTTCCGCGAGCTCGTTGTCCTTGAGATTGAGACTCTTGAGCGTGGCCTCCTGGCCCTTGAACGCGTCGCCCTCGATGCTCCTGATGCGGCAGCCCGACAGCTGAATGTTGTTGATTCTCAGTGACGCGAGCGAACTGTTCCTCAGCGTACCGATCGTGCTGTTGTTTATGTAGAACAGGTCGATCGTGAATTTCGTCGCGTAACGTCGCATCGCCGTCAGCAGTTGGCCGTAGTCGACGATGTCGCACTGGACGGACAGCTCGCGGGCGAGATTGTAGTCGCAGATGCAGGAACTCTCGAGCTCGGCTATGTCCGACGCCCAGGGACACTGCGAGGTCGACGAGGTCGACGACGCGACGCCGATCGTCGCTGCTACCAGGAGCAACAGCTCCAGCGTTCTGGGATCTGAAATCACAAGGATGAGAAGACGCGGTGAGTTCGGTTCCTGGCCTGGTTTAATGTACGGATGCTTCAAGGTCAACGCTTATTGTTTCAGTTTAAACGACCGTCGGACGATTATCCGAGAAATTATTGCGTGCAACGCGAGACGAGCCAGGCTGTCATCAGGGAGTCTCGCAATGGGCAACGTTTTTCCAGCAATTATTCTGCGGCACAGACGCGACGAGTCCGTCGCGCGGAGAAGAAGAACCACCGAGGGATTTCGCAAACTCTAAATGCCCCGGCGTCGGACTTCGAAACCGCAATATGATTTTCTACCAGGCAGTGCGGACGGCAGTCGCGTAATTTTTTTTTCCCCGGTTCTTCGGAGCACGGACGTAATTTTGTCGGCCGTTTTTTTCTCACGCTCGGATACATTTGTAGAAAGTGCATTAAATCGAGCGATTCGACGCAGATCGAGATTATTACTCGTCGGTTTGTCGAACGTCGTTTTTGAGGCAGCGGAGCTGCTCAATTCCAAACCGATCGGCTTGTAATTGAGTACGCCGAGCGACGAAAACGTATATGGTGTCAGCTCATCGGAAAAGCGTCGTATCGAACACTCCATCTCGCACTGGCATATTCATAGGTGTATTAAGCATTAGCGGTTTAGTCATATACACGCTTGAGAGTGAAAGAGAGACGGATGGTAAGACAGCGACCGGGAGGGGGAGGGAGCGAGAGAGACGGCGACTGTAGACCGGACCCGTTACGAGTCAATGGCCGCGGAGTGTGCGGCACGAGTCCTTCGCTCGATCCAACCTGTCGATGACACCGCGCGCGACTCGAATACCGCGTAGATTTTTTTTAACTCAATCTCACAACGCAAACATTTCTTCGTTAATTTTTTTATATCCCTTTTTCTGTCGTCTCCGAAGAATACTTCAGGGTCAAAACAAAACGTCACGGCGGCGCGTCGGGGTCTACGTTGTATTTTCGGAATTTCGGCGATTCCGATGCAAACGACGATGCATATCTCCCAATGTCGACGGGTTTTTTCAATGACAACCAGTTGCCCGCCCGGAGACAGATTAGCACGCGAAAATTACCGTCGATAAGATCGCGATTCGAAAAAAAAATCAATTTTTGCGAATCGAAAAATCCCGATATCGCGTTCCGCGTGCGGCATTCTCTTCGTTGAAGGGTTATCTTTCGAATGTAAAAACGAAATCCAGATTTCATTGAGCCAAAGAAAAATTTACATGGATTTTAGTGAAGTGTTAAAATTCTAAAAAAGTGAAAAATTAATTTTTGCATATTTCTCTCTGGATTTTCGATTTTTCGAAACCCAGCGCTCAGAATTTCCCATCGGATAGGGTTTTAAAACTTGGTTAAATCGAAAAAAAAAAATTCGCTAAAAAATGTTTCGCGTTATTGTTTCTACTCGCAGTAAAACTTCCGTAACGCGCACCGTAACAACGAAATTTCTTCTCGAATCTCTCACGACATAATCGAACGTAAAGAGTCAGAGTCACGAAGACTAGTGAATGCATCGGCTGCGATTAATTGGCATCGTCATCTATCGCCTCGAGCAACGGTGAAAACTATCTAACGACAGGGGGAAACTTGTATAGAATATATAAAAAAAAAAATGCACAGGCGCATCTGTTGCGCGGCCGTAAATCGCGTTACGCGACGGATAACGATCTCGTAATCTCGTTCCGATTGACCCGGCGTGCGCGCAGTTAGTAGCGTTAGGATCGTTTGTTCCCGCGCGCGCATCTCGACGCCTCGTAATACGCACGATGGAATAATTAGTGCACACCTAACGTTTCGCGCGTGCAGCATCGAATCAACGTGAACGCCTGATTGTAAATTTGCACTTTGTGGTATAAAGTGGCCTCAGCGGGCGAACGAAACGTTGGTACGTCCATTAGAGTGCAACTTATCCGTTATTCGGTCTTGTTTCCCACTCGGTTCGTCCAACATTTTCCTTCCTCTCCTTTCCTTTCCACTCCCGAGTCGCATGCAACCGGCAGAGTTGCACACAGTAAACGCGGCTTCGGAACGACAACGAAAGGGATATCGCGAACCTTTCACTCACGATTCCGATTGTATCCCTATGGAAAACACTCCCATGCGCCGGATAAACGCGCGGAATTTCTCGAGCGTAACGCCCATTAGGTAATAATAATCGAAAGGTTCGCTCGGTGTGAGAAATATTGGACGAGGGGTAGAAAAAAAAATCCGTCTCTTTTTCTTATGTCTTTTTTTTCTTATTTGAATATAATTGTTCGTTATCGCATCCGGTCGAGACTTTGCATGCGGTGTTCATATAGAGTTCCCAATGGTCTCGATGGTCCCAAGTCGTACATATATTATTTCTCAAGTTCCGTAACCGCGATTCACTATTCGCAATCTTATCACAACAAAAAGCCTGCAGGTATTGCCGCCGATTAACCGCGGAAAATCGGCCGGGCGTGACCGTCTCTGAATATCTTTCGAGGAGAAAACGATTATCGGAAGATCCGGAAGCGCGGACCCGTTTTGGAATTATCAGGCGATACGGGAGTAATCCGAGCGCAGTCTCCGGTTTTATCGGAGAATCCGGCCGGCGCTTTATTAGTAAAAAGCACGAACGGCCAATTAATCGAGTTGGTGGTTCCGTTACGGGCGTAACCGCCGCGTTAGTCGTATACACACATTCGACGCGGGGCAAAGTGGCGGCGGCGTACAAGTCGTGTGTAATACACATCGAGAGAGGCGAGTAGGACGCGGTACACTTGCTAAGCGGGCCAGTCGCTCGCCTAGATACCTCTGCGCGCGTTTTACGTTTGCTCCTATTTACTCTGGCTGCCGCATTAACTTCCAGTCACGGGAACAATGTACAGTTGCGCCGTGCGGTGGACACGCGCGCGCTCGTCTTCCGCTCGGTCCATAAATCTCACGGATCCGCGCGATGAGCTCTGTGCGAGCCGAGATCGGTGAGAGGCGCGTGCGTTGTCCTCGCAGCTTCGGCTTCGCTAAAAGAAATAACCGAAAGAGGGGATACGGTGACTTTCGTGCTGCGGCCGGACGCGATTTCATTACCGAGCCGCCGAAAGGCTGAGGTACAAGATTAACTGCGTCAGCTCGAGGATTATTACGAGACGATCGAACGAGAACCTGCCGTGGTGAACGGGCGCCGCGTGTCACGCTCGTTACTCCCGCGAAACCATTAATATTTATTATACGATCCACGAACCTCCTGCGATCCTCGCGTTTCGATAGTAGAGAGGAAAGATCGTGGCGCGGCTGCTTCGACGCGAAATCTCGCTGCACGTAGACGCGAGAGACTATCAGAGTATGACTGCGGGAGAGCCTCGCGTTTTCCCTTGTTGCCTTAGTGTTTTTATTATTATTGTTGTTGTTATTTTATAGCTGTATGGTATAGACGACCTTGGAGCGTCTCGCGAGGATTATCGAGAGCACGGATATGAACGAAGTGATATTTCCGCTTCGGAGGAGTCACCAACGGCGAATTGGTGAAAGGCTCTCCGCGACACATTTTTTTTTAACGTGATGAATAATTTTCCGCTGGTCCAAAATATTGTTTCGACAAATTTTCAAAATTTCAAAATGTGCGACGTGAAGTAAAATTAGAGGGAATAAAAATTGTTTCATTGGCAGCAGGAGTCTCGCTTCGTCGTCGGTTTCAAGCTGCATTCCTCGGGAAGAGATTTCCGACGCCGATTATTATCAGTTGCACCGAGGAAATTAACGGCAACGGACGGATAAATCGTTGGCGCAAAGTTCCGCAAGAAGAACCGCAATCGGAGCCCGAAGACTCGCGCGAGATGCGAGGGATCCGGGGGGATGATATACGCTCTACGTTATATACCTGCCTATACGTAATATTACTCCTTAGTCATGATTTCACGAAGTTCCGCGGAGTCGTGATAATTGGCCTCGAAAGTAGCGAAAATTATCTATCACAGTTGCAACGACCCGGCAATCGGCGCGTCAGGGTCCGCGACTATCGGGGAGCGGAACAATCCTTCCTTATCGCGATCAGGATCCATCGTCGAAACAATTGTACCGCTCGAATCGCGCCGATTCCCGACAACATTCTCCAACCCGGCGCGAGCGAGATAACAAGTCGCGAATGATTCACGTAAACAGGCACGTAACACACACACAGATAGTGCGGACATTGTACACAAGTGGTCGTACCTGCGTCAAGCTCGTTCCCGCGCGATGGAATCCGAGGTCCTTTCACTTTCGTTCTCTTTCGACTCTCTCGCTCTTTCTTCGCGTGAACGAGCGCGCTGCTCGAACGTGCAACATGTGCAATGATTTTCCATGTGTGTGTGCGCGTGCGCGTGCGCTAAGGGTGCCGATCTATCGTTATTATATATAGGAATTTAAAAGTCGACTGGTAGGCGAGATCGCAACGTGGCTATTGCACAATAGCTCATTCATCGTGCGCCGAGCTCCCGCTACCTAAGTACGTCGGTACGTGTAACGAGGCTCGGTGCGATTCCGACTGAACGAATTCGGTTCGCCGATTCGTTCGCCGGTTCGCCGACTCATTAGATCAGTTCGCTCTTGCTTCTTTGGTAGCGAGAAAAAAGAAGAAAATCGGAGCAGTAATCGAAAATCTCGGTTGATTCCCTTCTGCTTGGCGAGAATTAAGCAACCGCGTTGAGATTTGTGCTGCGAGAGGGGATCGACGACGCATGCGCATACCGCGCATCGCTGTGCGCGGAGTCACTAATGTCAGGTGGATCGCGCGCGACTTGGCGAACGGAGAGTGAGATGAATGTCAAGCGCGATCGTTCGCCGTTAGAAACTCGTCCTCCGTCCAAGTTCGACTCATCGAGTACGAGTTAGGACTGCGGCCGCAGCGAGGAACGACACGCAGAGCGATTGAGAGAAAGAGAGAAGCGTTCTCGCGAATGTAAACGATTTATATCGCGCACGTCGCCGCCTCGAGCCTCTCGGACACTTTTCTCTGCTAATTGGCCTCGGCTAAGCGTACGCGTCACGCGACGTCATCGAGGGGACTCGTCGCCGGGTTTCTGGCATAATTATTTTGATACCTCGCGACGATTAGGCCAATAAGGATACGAGGAACAAAGTCCTTTTTTTTACGTGGGTATCTTTATGTGTAGCAGCAGCAGCAGAAGAAGCAGCAGCAGTAAACAGAAACTCCCGTGTGCCACGACGAAAAACAACGGCAACAGGTTCACCCAGCTTGGAGCATATACGAAGGAGACCGGGGCCTGTTGGTTCACAGCGCAGTGAGCGCCAGAACGACGGAATGGCAATCGATCCAGTTGGCCCCGGTCGCTCGCCGTTGCTGTTCGCGCATTCGTCTAACGATGGGAATAATATTGCGCGGGTTATGGCGCGACAGAATGAGAAATGGCGGGCGAACAAGACGTCGTTGGGACTCGCCTCTTTTGTTACATAAAGATCTTTCGCACTATTCATCTTAAACGTTTGTGAAAGCAGCGACGCGGCAGAGCAGCGCGCGTCGCTCCGAATGGCTCCGCACACGCGGATGCCAAAGACAATTCGTGCGTCGCGATTCTCTTTATATAGACAGCAGCAGCAGCGGCAGCAGCATTCGCCGGGTCTCACCGCGAGAACGGAAGTTTTCTATTCCGTATCCCCGGTTTTCAGCTTCCTCCGACAAATCCGCAGACATCCACTCGGTGTCTGCGTTGCTTCGCGGCTGATCTGTATACGAATTGCCACTGTATTGTATAGTACTTGTATTGTATAGTATGATGCGAATAGTATTTATACTGCTATAGTGTTCTACTATATAGTGAAAATGCAAAAAAAAATACTAAAGCGTCGCTATTGATGCTTTGCAACGAAGAATCATAGACGGAGAGAAAGAGAGACAGAAAACAATCGATCCGAACGGTCGTTCCGCTTGCGCGATTTCACAATGTCAGCGTGAATCGAGAGGTCACGGTTTTTGCGGGATTCTCTCGGGGCGACGAATTAGCGGATTTGTTTGTTCCCGTGGCCCGATTATCTCGTTTATTCACCGAGACGACGAGGCCTCACGACTGTTGGAACTCGGCGCGTTCTATGAATGTGGAACGGTTTGTCAAACGCGTCGATGCTCTTTTTCTTTTTTCTCCAACTCGCCGACAACTTTCCAACGCTCGTATAAAACGAAAAGATCGAGGTTGCAATTTGGATAATGCAATTGACGATTCGGTGTACAATGGACGACGAAGAGAGGAATCTTTCTTCTATCGTAGCGACGGAGTCGCCTGGCGAGCCGATGAATGCCCGGCGAGCACGAGGAATCCAAAGTGCAATAGCGATCTTCACCTTTGAACGATCCCGTGACCGAGATACACACCGTGCGCGTCTTTGTACCCACGACCGTCGTACACACACACTGTGAAAAATGCTTGTGAATTCATATCACTAGAAATTTGATTCATCAGCTTATATATTAAATTTAATGGACGTGTCTAATAATATAAAAATCAAAAGACAAATGAAAAGAAAACCCTGATAACACCGGATGCAAGGTCATACGTAGTTACCATATGGGACTCTAAAAGTACCCTTTGCAATGATTAGTCTAACTTTTACAGGCGTAATGCTAAGATTAGCATTCAATAACGATTGCTTTTTTGGACATCATAAGCGTGAAAATGGAACCCCAGTAGGGGACTGTAGTGCACTAAATGGTCACAAATGGATCCTTTGGTGTTGTTAGGGAAAGTGCAGTGCTCGCTTTGCTCGCACCGTGAAAAATGCTTGTGAATTTATATGACTGGAAATTTGATTCATTATATATTTAATTTAATAGACGTGTCTAATAAAATAAAAATCAAAAGACGAATGAAAAGAAAAGAGCAGTGCTCGCTTTGCTCGCACGTCGTTGCTATTCGTCGCGCCAGGAAGTCAAGACGAGAGACCCGCTCGACCCCGCCATTTATCTACGATTGTCCGGCTCGGTCGTCGCTCCGTCGATGACCTCGTCGTACACGCCAGCGCGATGTGCACCCGAGATCGCGGGCAAGGAAATGCCGATCTCGCGAGCCGGGAACAACGAACCACGGATCGCGGTGTGCACCTCGTTGTCCATTCGCAACGCGAGAACAAACCGGCGGACAAGGCGGATGTTTTGAATCGACCTGCGCAGTGGCCGCGCGGCTCCGGGAATCCCACAAGCGTCGTGCGGACACGCGGTAGTGACGTATATACACACCGAAGCGTGTACAAGATGCCGGCTGCGCGTGCGCGATGCACGCCGTCCGCTTCGTACGTCTTCTCGTCTCGTTCGCTTTACGACCCCCCGAACTTTCCATATGGTCGTAACGGTCCGCCGCTGTGCCCAGAGCGAGAGAGAGAGAGAGACGTTTATTTCGTACTCTGGAGAGAGCGAGAAAGAGATACAGAGACTCGGCGCGATATTCCGGGCCGCGACGGTCTGCGGAGTACTGTTACCCGCTCCATCTCACGCCGCGCGAGCGACCCATCGAGCCGCGTCTGTGTACACGCGGGAACCTATACCACACATCTATACAGCGTTTTGTACACGCGCGATACAACGCGCACCCGTCTCGAGCCTTCGCGATAGCGGTTGCAGTTGTCGCGGTGTATGCGCTGTGTGCGAATGCGGTTGGCACGTTGTACCAACTCGGCGCATCTCCCGAGTGTCCCAACGCGACAACGTAAACTCGATATCACTGAATCACCTTACGACGGAAAACGCGGTTCATTCATGCGATTTTTTTTCCTTTTTTTCTTTTTTTTTCCCCACTTGTCCGGCGACGTCTCACGTGACTGTCACTTTGCTCATTTCGCCTCGTTTCCCGCTTCACCTCGGGTGCGCGGTAAATCTAATGCGGTTTGCAATTTTTTGTTTATTAATTTTTTTTTCAGGTTTCCAGGTCACGAACAGATTCTTGGGCATATATCTTGAGTAACTTATATATCGCGGCGTCTTCTCATTTCTCTCGCGAAATTCTTCTTCCAAGAATGTTCTTTTTCAAAAATGTTCTTTGTTCACGAATTTTCTTTTTTACGACCATCGCGAAACTGGTCGAGCGCAAAGTTTTCAGTCGAAGCCGCGATGGTTTCGGTGGAAGTAGTCCGCGCGTGCAGCGTCGTTGTACGCGCGGAGTAGTCGAGTGCGCAGGCGCCGAGCGAGGACGCGGAAAGTGAACGCTATTCCTTCGAACTATTAGCGCGATGTACTTAGCGCTGTTAGTTTCGTACACACACTCGCAGCGACAGAGAGAGAGAAAAGTGAAAAAGCAGAGCAGAAGCGAAGCAGCAACGACGTTCGTGTTGTGTGTTGTGCGGCGGTGCCTTCTTATGGCCTCGCAACTTTCATTTCAACCGGGCGGCGAGCGCGCGCGAGTTTCTTGCGCGTATCCGGAGCGTCAACGGGCGCGGGAGAGCAGCTAGCAGTTCGCTGCTCTCCGCGCGTCGCAGTTACTGCAGTTGCGACGACCAAGACCGAGAACGCCGCGCGGTGCACGCCTCGTGGATTCCCTCGGCTGTATAGGCTGCTATATACAGTCGCGTAGCCTTCTGAGAGCGACTCTATAGAAAAGTGATGCACTTTTCAATCGGACGTCCGAGCGGGCTTCTCAGAAGTCGCTGGACGTGTCATTTTCATTTCCGGAAAATCATTTATTTCCACTCATTCGATTCAACTGCGAAGTCTCGAAGCCTTGGACGATAATTTAATAATGTGTGTGATTTTTTTCTTTTCATACCGAATTTTTTGTTCGAAATGTCGAAAAATAAATTGGGACGCGAGTCGAAAAGCTCGAAAGTCGCTGGACGAGTCATTTTCATTCACGGGAAAACATTTATTTTCACTTATTCGATTTAGCTCCGAAGGCTCGAAGCCTTGGATGATAATTTAATAATGTGTGTGATTTCTTTTTCTTTTCATACCGAATTTTTTGTTCGAGAAGTCGAAAAACAAATTGAAACGTGAGTCGAAAAGCTCGAAAGTCGCTGGACGAGTCATTTTCATTCACGGGAAAACATTTATTTTCACTTATTCGATTTAGCTCCGAAAACTCGAAGCCTTGGATGATAATTTAATAAATGTGATTTTGTTTTTTTTTTTTCTTTTTTTTCATATCGAATTTTTTGTTCGAATTGTCGAAAAATAAATTGGAACGCGAGTCGAAAAGCTCGGTTCGGGCAGCGCGCGAGTCTCGCTCGTTGAGATTTTAGTGGGGCAGTCGCGGGGAATAACGGACACCTGTAGGCGCTCCCGGTGCGGGCGCCGGGTTGTCCACTGGTTTTCGGGTACAGGGGGCTACACCTCGCATTCCCAGCATCCCCCCCTCCCCCCACTGCGAGTCCGCCGGTGCGTCAGCGGGCAATGCTGTACATTCAACGACGTATATTTATCTTCTCCCGCATCGCGCCGACCGTTTTGCGCATGCTTACGCACACATTTTCCCGTTTTCACTGACGACGAAACGTTTGTCTAACACCTGGCGAGTCGAACACAACGCTAAGTTAAATTGGGTCTCACCTCCAGACTCCTAACATGTCCTCCGACTGAATAAACCCGTTCGGGGTTCAGCCGCAGACTTTTCTCATCGTGAAAAAAAAAATTAAATCAAGCGCGATGCAATTTTTTTTCTGCGCCTGACGAGTTGAACGCAACGGAGAGGATTGAAAAGTGCTCCGGCAACGTTTAAGTATGTCTGAGCTCCAGACTATCAACATGTTTCCCGTTTGATAAACCCGTCCAGGGTTGAGCCGCGGACTTTTCTCTTCGTGAAAAACAAAAAAAATGGTATGAAGCGCGATGCAATATTCGTCTGCATCTGGCGAGTCGAACGTTGTAGGCAATTTTAATGCGCGAGCATCGCGGTTTCTATTTCGAGATATGTACAAAAAAAACAGTCGATGTTACACACAACAGCACAGAAAAAAACGGACGTATTGCGAAAATGCCACGAGAAGTTAGACAGAGAGAAAGAGAGAGAGAGAGAAAAGCGTGTAGCTATATATACGCGATACTTGTGCGGCGCTTTGGAATCGCAGAGCCTGGACGAATATATCTCGAAAGCGTAACGGGCCCGAGCAAAGTATATTATCGCGTCTCACTTCGAACCTGGCGCCGCGCTGCGCGGATTTGCACCGCGTTGTGGTGCAGCGTAAAACACAGTGCGATTATTCGCTACAGTAAAACGCGCGGAAATCACCACCCCCGCTGCACCGATGTCTCACTCGGCAAATCTGTGACAGGATACCCATTAACGTTTCTCAACCCGCTGGATTTGCGTGCTTTGCCGCCGCCTCCCCCCCCCCCCCCCCTCTCTGGCTTCCTCTGTCTCTTTCTCACTTGGTTCATCAAGGACTCGAGGAGAGATTAAGGGCGATCGACCGAGGCGACTGACGGCATCATCGTCTGAATGAAAACTGAAGATTCGAACAAATAATTTGTAACTGAGGATTTAAAAATGCTAAATTGAATATTTAACTGTGTTAAATAGTTTAAAAAAATTGAATATTTAACTGCGTTAATTTTTTTTTTATTTGAATACTTAACTCTGTTAAATATTCAATTCAACTGTATTGAATTTGTTGTGTGTGTACTCGATACAGCACACAGAACACGCGGCTCAGTAGCCGCGGAGCTCGCGTTTCTCGGGCGAAGGGAAACGCTAACAGGAACGGATACACCACCGCCGGATTAGTCGGCGTGTATCACCAATCGTCACGAACCGGTAATTATGCATTCCTATACGTGCATTCTCGGCCGTGTAAACTCGGCGACGGCGGCCGGCAATCGACTTTCGATGAGGCGAATTAAACTCAGAAATTACAGACATTCGAGACCCCGTTCGATGCATAAATAACCAATTATTTTCTCTACTTAAAAACAACTATGTCGCGATAATGAGAAATATATTTTTCCATTCACACAGAAATCCAATTTTTCTTATGTACATTTTTTTTTGTCATCACCGCAAACGTGCAGTCTGTTATTAATATTCGCGTATTGATTTGTACTCATTTGTACGATATATCGAATCGGAAAATAATTTCATTTGAATACACGCGATATTGAATTAAAGACTCGATTAAAGATGTAACTACTGAATTACCTTAACGCTCGATAACAGTCGACGTTTATGATATTTACGTTCGAGTGAATGAAGAGACGGTTGACCTTTCGTCGCTCGCGGTTTGCGGTTGTAAAGCGTGTCAATTCTCAATTACCGATTCTCCGGCATTCCACAGCACCGATGATTTCGGAATTTACAGTGCAAAACACTCGACCTTATCTTTCTCGTTATTCAAATGTTTTATCGTTCAATGCCATCGCGCTCAAGTGTCGATAGATTCTCGATGAGTCATCACCCATCGTAGTTGCAGCCCCTGAGGCATTTGCATTAAATCAGACACCGATCTTCAATCCGTACACAGTGATATCCCTAAGATAGTGATTGAGCGAAATTCAACAAAGAGATTTTTTTTAACTATTACAGTCGCTGCAGATGCCAGACTTTTGCCCCCCAAATCCGACCAGTTTAATAGTCGAAAATTTTATTTTTTTCTTTCAAGCTAACTTCGCAATTGGTTCAGTGAGAATTGAAATTACCATTGCGACGATAATTAAGTGGAAAACCTTGAAGAAAATTTCTGTCAGCGCGAGATTCGCATAGCGTTGCGCTCGCGCGTTTTGAATGCGTCCAGGAGGCGTGTTCCTCACATCCAGCGCCTTCGTAATGCGTCTACTTAGCAGTGCGGATAATTACCCTCGTTAGACGCGGCTATACAAAAATATAATAATACAGTCAGTCGTACGGGACTAATTCAGCGTCTCGCGCGTTTTTCGCGCAACGTTGTGGTTAAAAATGCGTCAGGCGCAAATTCCCGAAGCGTGAAAAAACGATTGACGATGACTTTTTTTCATTAAATCATTTTGTTTCGTCGATCCTCGTCCGGACAATTCGCTCGCATGAGTCGCTCGAGCGAAAGCTCCGAGTTTCGGTGACTCCTACGCGCTCGCGGATTGCGCGCCGCGCGTTCTTTCCACGTAACTCATGGTTTTATTATGGATCGCGGGAATCGTTACACAATGGAAAGCCTCGGCGAATGCGCGAGAAAGAAAGAAAGAACGAAAGAAGGCGGTGAAAAATCGTGCGCGAGACGGGGACGGACAATAACGAGGAAACTTGGCTGATCGCGCGACTCCGGGCCGCGCGCTTCGCGCGGTAATTACGCGTTTCGAAAAAAAAAACGCAGCGAGCGAACTTATCCCCCCGACTATGACGGACTCGGCGCTTGGTTATAGTTTGCTCGGAACCGCGACGACGAATTGTTGGAAGAGTTGTACGTTTTTACGTAGCGCGCGAGAAACGCGCAGCGTTCTGTCCCGTCTATATTGTGTATATAGTATAGTCGTGTATATGAATATATAACGTAGCCGTGAACCGGGTAGCGCACCACTATTTCTTCAGGTAAACTCCCGGTCGACTTCCCTTCGGAGAGTTCTCTTTACGATCGACGCGCCGCGAATCCAGCGCTTCTTTTTCGCGTCGGATAATAACAGAGCGTCGTATACATATATATATACACGTACGCTCTACGATTTCTGACAGTGTTCGACCAAATTTTTTTTTTCAAAGTCAACTAAAAAAGGGTTGTAACCAGTATTTTCAGGGGTAGAATATGCGACTTGAGAACGATGGTATAGGTTAAAAGTCGATATTTTGAAAAAATAAATTTCGTGACCCCGATTTAGGCGGTTTTCGGCCCGGCGGCCAGATCTACGATTTCTGACAAACTGTTCGGCCAAAAATTTTTTTTTCAAAATCAACTAAAAAAGGGTTGTAACCAGTGTTTTCAGGGGTAGAATATGCGACTTGAGAACGATGGTATAGGTTAAAAGTCGATATTTTGAAAAAATAAATTTCGTGACCCCGATTTAGGCGGTTTTCGGCCCGGCGGCCAGATCTACGATTTCTGACAAACTGTTCGGCCAAAAATTTTTTTTTTCAAAATCAACTAAAAAAGGGTTGTAACCAGTGTTTTCAGGGGTAGAATATGCGACTTGAGAACGATGGTATAGGTTAAAAGTCGATATTTTGAAAAAATAAATTTCGTGACCCCGATTTAGGCGGTTTTCGGCCCGGCGGCCAGATCTACGATTTCTGACAAACTGTTCGGCCAAAAATTTTTTTTTTCAAAATCAACTAAAAAAGGGTTGTAACCAGTGTTTTCAGGGGTAGAATATGCGACTTGAGAACGATGGTATAGGTTAAAAGTCGATATTTTGAAAAAATAAATTTCGTGACCCCGATTTAGGCGGTTTTCGGCCCGGCGGCCAGATCTACGATTTCTGACAAACTGTTCGGCCAAAAATTTTTTTGTTCAAAATCAACTAAAAAAGGGTTGTAACCAGTGTTTTCAGGGGTAGAATATGCGACTTGAGAACGATGGTATAGGTTAAAAGTCGATATTTTGAAAAAATAAATTTCGTGACCCCGATTTAGGCGGTCTTCGGCCCGGCGGCCAGATCTACGATTTCTGACAAACTGTTCGGCCAAAAATTTTTTTTTTCAAAATCAACTAAAAAAGGGTTGTAACCAGTGTTTTCAGGGGTAGAATATGCGACTTGAGAACGATGGTATAGGTTAAAAGTCGATATTTTGAAAAAATAAATTTCGTGACCCCGATTTGGGCGGTTTGCAGCCCGGCGGCCAGATCTACGATTTCTGACAAACTGTTCGGCCGGAAATTTTTTTTTTCAAAATCACCTAAAAAAGGGTTGAAACCGGTATTTTCAGGGGTAGAATATGCGACTTGAGAACGATGGTATAGGTTAAAAGTCGATATTTTGAAAAAATAAATTTCTCGACCCCGATTTGGGCGGTTTTCGGCCCGGCGGCCAGATATACGATTTCTGACAAGAAAAACGACAAATTTTTTTTTTTTTTTTTCAAAAGTAACTGAACGAGGGTTTTTCAGTTGCGATTTACCCTTTTAAAACTTTATAAGAGCGCAGCAGCGCAAAAGAATCTCGGGCACGCACGCCAGCGCGTGTGATTAGCCTAGTTTTTTTAATAATGTTGGTAATTTTTTTAACCACATTTTTGGTAGTCCTAATCAAGACTTTTTCTCAGTAAAGCAACCGGTATTTTTTCATTAAAAAAAAAAACGAAAATAAAACGTACAACATTCGTCCTGATCCTCGTCGCGCGTAACAGCGAAGCGTCCGCGGAGACGCGAGTAACCCGGCGACTGAGAAGCGTAACGTGCGCGTCGAGACGGACGTTCCAGCCGCGACGTTACGTGAAGCTACCGGTTTTCACATTCGAACTTCCGGACTTAGTTCTCCTTCCACCCGGGCGAAATATCGATCGCATCTCGCGATCGAGAAGCCATTTCGCGCGGTCATAATTATCGGATTCCATAAACCCTGGCGCCCAGGGTTTTCGTCCTGATTTCGCGCTGCGCCGCGCAATTACCGCGAACCTGCGGCCCTCCGAGAACGGAAGCGCCCGAGTAGTTCCGGAAATGAGACCCCGACTCCGTCCGTCCTCCTTCCCGGCGAGATATACGTATATATAATCAAATCCGACATCCCCCGCGCGTTTCTCCGTTCGACGTCTTCGTCGTCGACGTCGCCGCGGATTTTCCTTCGCCTTCGAGAGGAGCGAACGACCGCCGAGAGACCGCGGGATGTAGGTTACCCAACCGGCGCGCAGGTCAGGAGCGTTTCTCGGTTCTCGCGAATTCCGATGTCGCACTCGTTACGTTTAATTGCCGTTCGAGATATTCAACGGTATGCGTGAGCGTTCTTTTTCTCCCATTCGTCGCTTCACGCGGGATGCCAAATGTATTTATCCGCTCGCGGTGCGTTTTATCAATTTTCATTCAGCAGCCACCGACGACTGTATTCTATGGCATTTCTCGGCGGGCGAGAGAAAATACGGCAAATAATTCCTCAATGAAATTCGAAACTCGAAACATCTTTTGTGTCACGATCGTCGATCGGAAAATTTTACACGTCCGAGTCGTCGTCGACGCTAATGAGACAGGGAAAAGCAAACAGACTGTCGAGAGAAGCAAAAGTGGTCGGTCGCCACGGTCGAGACCTCAAGCGCGTCGAGTGCTGGTCAAGGGGATCACTACGATGGCTGCGCGTTCCCGGTAGACGATCCCAAGTCCAAGCGTGAATTTCTGACGACTGTTCCTCGATGTAATCCGTGCACGCTATTGCCACTCGGGTATCCGCCTATACGTAACACGTCACGGCTTCGTTGCCCTCAGGATCATTTCGATCGGCTTCGCATAACAACCACCGACGCGAAGTTATATCCGAGCACCACGCGCGTTCAGACAGCGCATCGATATTCCCGCTGCTGTTGCTGCTGCACGTATACGACAAAAACACAGCGCAGATTACAGCTTACAGAAGTCTCGACCCATTCGCGTGATTACAAGACTTATATATTTCACGTGTTTATATAGTACACTGTTAAAAATATTGCATATAAGCTTCCATTATGAGTGTAGAAAGCCTGTTTACATAAACTGGTATGTTAATTTTAGCTCGCAAGTGGAATATAAATTTATACAGTATTATGACTGAATCCTATACAATAAATTAGGAAATTTAATAAAAAAATAAAAAAATTGAGTGCAGAAAATTTGGAATATTAATACACACGTTCGAAACCGTTTGTAAATTCAGAAACATTTTTAATAATTAAAAATACACTGTTAAAAATGTTTGCGAATTTACGTTACTGAAAATTTGATTCATCAGCTGACCGTGTTAAATGTAATACGCGTCTGTGGTAAAATTGCAAATGTTTATATTCCGTTTCTTAACGTTTATATTAAATGTACACATTTTTATAGGATTCGGTAAAAAATACTGTATTTTCAAATTTTATTTACGTCTCAAATTTAATGTACCAGTTTATTTAAACGCCTTTATCGGCAATGGAAGCTTGTGTGGAATTTTTTTAAGTGTACGTATGTACATACACTGTGATACGCGAATACGTGTACGTGTTTTGCAGTGTAGCGTAGAAGACTTGCAGCGTCCAGAGGGGGAGCGAGTCGGCGGGACGAGCTGGTTCAAGGTCGGATGATAGAGAAGCACGGTGAAAACGATACTCGAAGATAGGCGCGCGCGCGCGCGTTCGGGGCCCCCGCGGCTGCTGTCGGACGCGCGAGCACCGCGCGCGCAGGTACGTTAACCCTTGGCGCGAGAGCTGCGAGAAGCGAGCAAGCGCGCCCGGTTGTTGTTGTGTGTGTCCTCCGCGTATGCCGCGCGCACTTATCCAGGAATGCAACCGGCCGTACGCGCTCGCAGCCCTCGGGCCGATTCATCTCCGCGACGCGCTCGCGTGATATATAAGTACGCGACGATCACTCGCGAATCTGCGATGCAACAGGTCCGAAAAAAAAATCGGTAAAAAAAAATAAAAAACGTGTTACTTACTCATTTTTTTATTTTATTTTTTTTCTCTTCAGCGTCAACACATGTTTTCCAAAACCACCGACGATTCCGTATCTCCTCGCGCCGCACAGCACAAACTTTGTTTTCTCTCTTCTTCCCCGTCGGCAAAGTCACTTTTTTTCACCGCCGATCGACGACCTGGAGCGTCGATGATTTAACGAGAAATTAAATCAACGTCGTGGCCACTGTTACAAAAAGTCACACCCTCGAGTCTTCGTATTAAATATATAAAAAAAAACGTAGTCACCGCGATTTATTTTTTTCGTTCGTTTATTCCGCTCCAAAATTCTTCTTAAAAATACCGATCGTCCGAGCGGCAATGTGAAATCGATCGCGATCGATGGCGCAACGACAGCGAATGTGTCGCGTCGCGAGAAGCTCCGAAGGCAGCGGCGACTGGGCGACTCGTGTGCTGCTTCCCGTTAACTCGCTCGCATCGGCATCACCGCGCGTCCTGAGCGTCGACTGCAAGAAAAGTTAGCCGGGAGGCGCGCTCGGGTGGACGTTGCGAGTCCCGTCGCGCGCGCGGTTGCTCGTGTATCTACCGGAGTCGCTGCTCCGGCGTTCACCGGCGTCCTCTACCGCTGCCTCCTTCGCGCCGTTGCTTCTGGAGTAGGGTAGAGAGTAGCAGCAGCAGCAAGGCAATGGTGTATTACGCGCGTTCGTCCGAGCGGCGGTGGTGGCAGCGGCGGCGGCGGCAGCGGCCGGAGGAGCGAGTCCCCGAACAGACGCGACCGCGCGCCGAGAGCCTCGGGAGAGTCGGGAGAGAGAGAGAACGAGCTCTCCGCCGAGCCGCCAGCAGGTTCTGTGGTATTCGCCGTGCCGCCTCCGTAAACTCACGCGGTCCTCCTCGGACTATACGACGCGCTCGGCACACATGCACACCTCCTCTATCCTCCTATGCCTCTATATAATCCTCTCCATAACGTCGACAGACCAGTCGGTATCATTTTTTATATATTTTTTATCAGCATATTTTAAAGATAATATTTCAGAAAAACTAGCTCATTTTTTGGGCAATACCTGCGATTTTTGGAATCAGAGGGAAATTTTTCATCGGATAGGGTTTTCAAACTTCGTGAAATAAATAAAAAAAATCCCATTGCGTGGGCTAAATTACCCAAAAAAGAATTTGATAGCCCATGGATTGGGATTTTTTTTTCGGGCAAATTCCTGTGATTTTATAATCAGCGGGATTTTGGGTTTTTTGGAGAATGGAATCAGCGGGAATCAACGACTGAAACAAAAAAAAATTGGACTAAAATGGCCGGCTATTCGTCAAAATCATTAAAAAAAATAAAAATAGGCGCTTCTAGAGAATCGCAAGACGTATACAAAGGTGTCTTAGAAAAAAAAATTCTCGGCCACAGCGTTGCGCAGTGACGGCGTGAAAACTTTTTAATTTAGCAGATGCAGAAATCTTCAGGGTCATCGATGAAATGACAGGGCGGGCGAGGAGGTCTCGTTCGAAGGCCTCTCTTGAGTATATTTTCCACGTGCAACGAAGCCGCACGATTTTTCCCATCTGTGTGTTTCTAGACACGTCGCGAGGCTATTTGATTGTATAGCTTTAAAGGTATATAATCGGCGTGGCGGGCGTGTGTCGCGCCGAGTCCTTTGATAAGTACCCTGTGTAACGTGGTCGCCCGGCGGAGTGTCTTGAGCTGACTCAGACTGGCGCGCACCTGCGGTCTCCGTTTGCTCGCTGATGCGTGCGTGCTCGGTATGTCGTACCTGCCGAGGTGCCGAGGCGAGCGGCGAGCGCGCGGCGGATCAGTTCCGGCAACGACGGCGTCTCCCTCCTTTTCGACGGTTCATAGGTCTTTTCCCGCGGGGTCATCGCCCACCCGATGCCCGTCGCTCCGCTAACACCGCAGCCCACATAAGACGAGACTGGAGCGTCGCCGCTCGCGTCGCGTGCAACTCGCTCAACACGTGGATAACCTTACGGCGTGCAACTTGCAATTTCTCGCGAGAGGGAAAATGATTCATTTATTTTATTTATTTATTTATTGACAATAGATGGGACAAGCCCTTACAAATCAAAATAATACAGGTAGAAGAGCAAATGACGAATATATTTTTTATACTGTACAAATATTAAAAAATATATTGTTTATTTATTTATTTATTTTTCAATGAACAGGCCAGCCGCTTTATAAAAATAATACAAAAAATGGCAAAAAAACGAATCAGCCCACACAACCTAGAATAATAGTATAACAATGAGAGAAAAAAACACAGACACATTATACAACTGGATGATACGAAAAAATTCCCGAGAGCACAAGAGCGACGTATCGCTACGTATTTTATTTTGCCGCTGATGTACAGCGCGAATGACTCCGAAATAGTCATTACAGCTTTGATTCTGTAATGCAATTCCCGGCGAAAACCATTATCCGATCGCATAATATTCTCTCTCCCGAGCGCGATTGCTCCGTGTCTTCGTAAGCTATTTATTATTACGCCGTACGGTTCTGCACTTATAATACGTTGCTGAGAAACATGAGCAGCATTAGAGCATCAGCTGAAGTTGAAGAACCTCGTCCATTCTCCGCCGTTTACTTCCGGCCTCTCCGGCTGCTGCCTCCTCCTGGCCGTCGGCGGCGACGCCGCCGGTTGCCCCAGAAAAGCGAGCAAGCCGGGTTCATCGGTTTCGTTTCGTTCAGGCAAAACGCACGCAACGCTCGCGAAGCTTTCGACCACCCGCAGCCGCGTTTTCTCGATGTGCGTTACTAGAGCACGCAGCCGCGGAAAATTCCGTTATTTTTTTTTTATTATTTTCATCATCCTCGTACGAGTCTCCTGCTGATTGATTTTTTTTTCTCTTACAAACCCGTTGATGGTAATCATTTTTTTTCCTTTTTTTTGCAGAGTCGGCACCGGATTTCCCGATTCCGTGCGCACCTGTATCCTTCATCAGAAGCTCCAGATGATGAATTGCTGCGTCGAGCGGAAGAAGAGCCGCGAGGCGACTGCTCATCGATCTCAGAGCATGGATATGGACTTTGACTCGGGTACTCGACGATACTAATATAATCAATGACGAGCGGCTGCTTGATTACCTGTTTCGATGCAAACGAATAGACTCTTTGAATCGTTGAAACTGTTCAAGATTCGGAAGAGGACGACGAGTTCTTCGAGTGCACGAGCGATGAAACCGCGCGGCCGGAAGATCCGCCAGCGAGAAGCCACACGAGGACGAAGCAGCTGCTGTGGAACCGTCCGACCGGCAGATTAGCGAGACATCCGTCGCTGCGTCTGATCAAAACTGGCGACCCTCTTTACCTGCCGGTGACGCAGGATCCCGTGCCGAAGACCGAGGACCAGCTCGAGGAGGACGCCCAAGTGATGATGCAGCTCGGCACCGACAAATACGCTTCGGAAATGCGCGCGAGACTCATGAGCGCTTCCCTACTCTCCGACATGGAATCGTTTAAGGTGCTTGAGTTATTTTTAATTTTTTAAACATTTTGTATACTTTTTTTTTTCACTTATATAATTGAGATGAGTCGGCAATCCAATTGCTTTCTTCGCGTAGGCCGCGAATCCTGACTCAGAGCTCGAAGATTTCATCCGCTGGTATTCCCCCCGCGACTGGGTCGAGGAGGAAGGCGTCGACGAATGGGGACAACCTTCAGGTGATATTTATAACTTTCCATCCACAGTTCCTAATTCAATTTTTACGATTCTCAAAGATCGTTGATTTTCATACTCAGAAAAATGTGTGGTAGACTTTGCCATACGACATAGTTGCCTGAGAGGACAACAATATTTTTATAATTCTCACGTCTAAAAATTACAAATTACAAATTACAAATATTTCGCATTGTTATCCCATGGATTTTTCTCAGTGCAACGTTGATTCTCTCGTTCGCAGGTCACCTCTCGCCGCGAATGAAAATCCCGAACAATCCGTGGGCCACGACGTGGAGTTCGGCGCAGCCGGTTCCGGCCCACCGACAGAAACGCCTTTTCGACGATACGCGCGAAGCCGAGAAGGCCATTCATTATCTCACGTCCAAGCGGCTCGGTCAGGTTGCCCAACTTTTGCTGCCGGTTCTAACGCACGCGGCTCTGTACACGCTGAGCCAGCAGACGCAGAAGGCGATGCCGAATTTGCCGGAGGTCACGCAGAGTATACTCAACAAATTGCAATACGCTACGAAACCGATTCATCAGAAATTGCAATTGTACGAGGTACGTGAAAGCACCCGGGAGATGCTCGTTGCTGTTTCGTTGCGCATACAAAGGCCGCGAGCCGAGCCGAGGAAGATCCACCGACGTTCAAATGTCACAGGTTGTCCTGGACAGCGATGCCTCAGGACTAGGCATTAGTATCTTTTTCATAAGACCATTGTAACGATCGTTTCTCAATACGCTTCGCTCGGTACAGTCCCGCGAGTATCGAAACTTGTCAAATTTGTCGCGTCAGCTTCGAAAGCCTATTAATGTCCAGTCTTATAAGACGTACAATCTATCGTTGATAATAATAGGGAGTTAAAAATAATGTTCTATGCAAATAAGATTCTAGGAAAAACAATTTTATGTTTTACAAACAAGCGAACAAAAAGTTGGAACGGCGAGTATTATCAATGTTTACTAGCTTGAAAATGTATGCAAGGAATGCTGAGATTTTAATGGTCATTTGACGAGACTGTACCGTCGGCGAGGCCCTCCTTGACTCGTCGTCGATGCGCAACACACGCCTAGCGTACGCCTGGAATCTGCATTTCTCTTTCTCTTGAGCAACAGTCGATAATCAATGCTCACGCATCGCTTGATTATTTTGCAAGGAAATCGCGAGGGACATCGAGGGCATTGAGGCGCTCGTTGCGCAAGCGAATTCGCTGCAGCACAAACTCTGTGGAAACGATGATTCCAAGGAGCTCACGTCGTTCGTCGTGCAACTGATGCGCGGCAAGGAAGTGCCCGTTCCGGGCGGCGCCAGAGGACACATAGGGGCGCGGATTACGACGATGTTCCGTGACGCTCAAAAGGTTTGTCAATATAATAACGATACACCTCGCGATTTCTATGAATTTCGAAAGAATCTCCGCTATTTCATGTGTTTTGTTCCAGGCTGCGCATATGATGACCTCGGGAGGCAACAGCGCGGAAACCGATGCTTCGGGAGACGGGAAACAACGAACCTTTCCGGAACCTTCGTGCAAGGAATTTATTTTGCGAGCGATAACACCTCGACCCTCGCCAACGTCAACGCCGCAGCCTCAGCGCATGTACGCCTGTCTCAGGCGCGATTACATTCGCCTCGCCGGCTTTTTCTCCGAGGACACGACCTTCTTGTAATCTCGAGAGCTCCGACATCGGCGAGTTACGAAATTCACTAACGCATCACTAACGAAATCAATATCAACGATTAATCAGTGCCGCATACATACACAAAATGTTTGCGTACTGTTTTTGTACGATATTTTTTAAGTTCGCAAATAGGTTGTTGAAATCATAGGAATTTATAGAAAATTATTATTTGAATCGATAGATGAGGTGTGTATAGAAACGTGAATATTGTATCATAAGAACGTAATTAATTATAATAAGAAACAAGGAAATATTCGAAACAAGGTAGTTAATAATCAAACAAAATCAACGACGAATCACTGCGCCATATCAAATTGGGATCCATACGAATAATTTGTAATTGTTATATTAATGTGAACAATTTATTATTCGTTTTACGTAAATAGAAGAGAACGCATATTTCACGTTTAAGGGAGAAGAAACGTTCGTTTATTGAGATCCGGCGCAGCGAACAGTAACGCTTGGACGATGTCATTCAATTCCTCGAGAGCGACCTGAGCGTGCAGACGCAACACCTGATCGTCGTCGTTTTCATAAAGAAACTTCAGAGCTCGATACAGGGGCAATAGATCACTACCCAAATCCGTGAGGACATCTTTGCCGAAACCGCGAATCAATAGGGTTGCTACCAATACTGCAGCGCGTCTGCATTCCGGCGCTTTGTCGGTGTCGATTATGCATCCAATGCAATAGATTACCTGCGAATCAAATTTTACAAATAAAAAACGATTGCACAGTGATGAACAAGTCAATCTACCGGCGTAAATCTTTCCCGTTCGTGGCGGGAATATTTTTCTAGAGAGCCTATGTCATTTTCTTTTAATGTTAAAACTATTACCATAATCGTTATTATCACTGCGGATACAATAAAAAAACAACGACGTAATTTACCTCGGTTATTGAGTGACCCAGACGAAAACCCAAGACCTTGCAGAGCTCACCGAGGCAGGAAAGACTCGACGAGCGTACCATCTCATCGGGATCGCGAGTGCCACACAAGAAGCCGTTGATTAGAGTAGTTTTGTAGACCGGAGCCATGTCGCCTGTTGGTAAATTAATTAATAATTCAGTTTCAGTCACAGTCAATACGAGCATAATTGCCGTGTGAAAATAATGTCATGCCTAGCGTTCTTGTAGTCTTAACAAGGATTTCGCCGAGCTTCGCTCGCGTCTCCGGCGAAATTTCTCCATTCTTGCTGCGCTGCGGCATGTCAATGTACTCCTGAACCAACGTCTCGATGATTTTCTGCGGAAATTGCGATGCAAGCGCGCACAAACCGTTTACCGCCGCCAAATAAACGAAAGAATCCTCATCTTTGAGATTTTCCTGTTAAAATACCAATCGCAATGATGATCTGTCTCTATTTTTTCCGCAGCACTCGAGGTTTTCGAATTAAATACTCACTTGGAAGAAGCACAGTACGATGTCTTTTTTAGCAGTAGTCTCAGCGTCCCCAGACTCGACTAATTTCGTCAGAGACATCAAGCCATGGGCACGCACCGGAAGCAGAGGATCCGCCAGGTCCTTGAGAGCTTTTTCGAAGTCGCTTTCTTCTTTCCGACTGTCGTAACTCAGATCCTGATAATGTCGAGTCGCTGACCGTCCCTGATTTTTTATAACGTCGAGGAGTTCCTTAACAATGACGCCAAGTTGCTGAGGCATTCTCACGTCATCTATCGCTTTCGTCAGGAACGTCGCGAATTCGTTGAAAGGCGACCAATCTTTAGGCTTTCCATTCTCCGTTAGGATGACTTTAATCAACATGAGACTAACGTAGAGTACTTCGATATTTTCTACAATATTATAATATAATATAATATTGTTCTCGTCATCGAACGATTCTGGTCTGTTTTTCTGTTCTCTCGATTTGTCGTTGAACAAGGATTTTACAAAAGAGAGAAGAGGTTTGGGATCGACCGCGAGTGCTTCTTGAATAGCTCGCGTACCAGCGAGATTAGATAGGAGCTTCATCGTCGCCAATTGCTTTCCGATGCGATCAAACGTGTCCTCCGTATTCTCCAGAACTTGCGTGTTTCCACCGTTACTTTTGGTTTTAGGCAAAGCGGAGACGGAACTCAACAAATAATTGAATAGACTGAAAGCGAGGTTTTTGTCATTTACAACCAAGTCGAAGAGACTGTCGGCAGCGACTTCGTGATCGAGTTCTTCAGTTTTCTCCGCTATCTCGAGACCTCCGTTCGCACTGAATCGACAGGTTAAGATATCGCCGAAATTTTCTGAACTCCGGCGATGTTGAAGGAACACGGAAAACAAATCATCGCGCAATTTCATTTCCTTTAAGAAATGTACCAGCAAATCTTTGATCTTAGTTCGAATGTGTAAAACGCTCTGACGAGCTTTTGCATACAGGCAAAACAGCGGCATCGCGATTTCATTCATCAACTCACAAGGAGGGTGCTTGAACTTCGCATCTGTCGGGACGAAACATTTTGTCAAATTTTCTACGCAGTCCGCTACTTCGGTTTCAGTTCCCAATGATTTGCCGTCCGTCCCCGAATTTATTTTCAACGGCGCAGCTATAACGCGGACAACCCTTTCAATGCAGACACCCGGATTATTTTCGTAGAGAGCTGTGATGCAGCTGTTTGCGATTGTTGCCGAATGTTTCATGGTTTTCGATGTTAGCAAACTGACCAGCTAAAATAAAATGACAAGTTATCAGAGTTTTGAGCTATTGCATTAATTGACAGTATTTTTTATATTTAATTGAGCAGTTACGGACCTGTGAGCAAACGGCCTCGTAATATTTATCCGGATCTTGGCCGTGCGACGTAGCTACGAGCCTCGCGACAACATCCAATTTATCCCAATGGGCTCCGAGATCGATGGTATCGTTGCAAAGAGCATCTACCAAAGCCATAATTCCACTCGGCCCAACAATCCCGTCGACCAGATACTCCCGCGTTTTCCTGCGAATCCAATTCGGAGCGTCCTTCACTCCGAGAATTACGATCAGCTCTTTCATCACCACAGCTTGAGGACAATTTGCAATCAGAGACGTCAGCCTTTGACGAAATTCTTCCTGATCGGTCGTCAATTTTGCATACAGCTCGGGAGTCATTATGAATTTCGAGGATGAAACCTTCGACTCATTGTCGATCGCTGTTGGTTTCATCAGTGGTGCATAGGATAATTGTAACAAGGCTCCTAGTATCGGTCCCAGTTGAGGCAACAAGGCGGGACGTAGCGCTATTTCGGTGAAGCAATCTGTTAGAGAGCGCACAGTTGATGACAATCTGTCGTATTTCTGTAATAATTGTTTATGATGGAAATCATTAAAGAACATTTTCTTAAACAAAAATATGTATCGGATAAAATATAATTGTATACCTCTACATCTGTGAGTTCTTCAGTGTCCAATTGTGCCGCTCGAGGACACAATTTGCCCATGCCAGCTCCGATCCCTCGAAGCAAGCAGGGAAGTATCCCGATGCTCACAGCCATCTCTACAGCCGCTCTGACCGTCTTACGTTGACTGACGCTCAGAAATGTTTCGCTGCTGGCCAAATCTGTATTCTTCAGGGACTTCAACACGTACAATAATGTCTCAAGATATCGTAACCTAACGGAGGGCGCAGGAACATTTTTGAAACTTGTTATATCTTCTCTGCTCTTTTCTGGCAACAAGGAAGTCACTTTTGACATGAGTTTTTCGAGGCTTTCGTCGAAGCTCTGACAATCCCCTAAAAACGCAGATGGGAAAAATACTTAACATTGACCTGTCAAAGTATCATAACCAAAAAAAAAATGATGCTACAATGACAACTCTTACCCTCCTCATTCGTAGTCAGTGCGAGTAACACTTTATGATGATCCATATTTCAATGTTACGAGAAATATAAATGAAGCGAAATTTTGTGATACAGGGTCAACCGCATGGAGCCTAATAGTTTCTCAGTGTTCACGTTCTCTGTATGGTCGCGTATATATGGACGTAGGAAACCAAAACGCCGTTTAAAATTTCCGCTCTCGTGGGGAGTACCCCCTCCAAGCCTCTATTGCCTCAGCAGCACGAATTTTTCGTTCTTTTTGCTATAACTGCATGGGTATCAATATAATTTGCTACGCGGAAAAATGCATTAAATAAGAACACTTGGCTGGGTCGAATGTTGGTCGGTATGGTAAGAAAAAACGATTTTTTTTTCTTTTTTTTTTTTTTTTAATAATATTACGATGATACGATATATTTACATTTTTTTGTAAAAGCGAGCACGTGGAAAATACAGCGTACTTCGCTTATGCTTTGCAGCGAAGTATAACACGAAAGTTTAAAAAAATGCTTGAGCTCCAAAGAGAGACCCTCCAGAGCCATTATTTACAGCGTCCTTATACATATACGTAAAACCATTTAAAACGTAAACAACACTTAAAAGCTACGATTATCCGCGCGCGATTCCTTCGCCGACCTCCGTCTCTGCTGGCTTTCAGTACATTCGCCCAAATCCTAAAAAAATAAACAATTTTTATTATTTATTCCTCGGCCTCGTTGAATCGCAGATTACTTTTTTTACGAAACTTACGTTGATTTGGATTTAAGGCGGATCGAAACATCTCCGGAGGCATAAATCGTGCGGGAAACGGCGGTCTCATTGGTGCCATGATCGGCATTCTGCCCCTTCCCATCGGCATTTGTCCTCTCATCGGAATCATCGGACCCACCATTATTGGTCTCGGATGAAAACCCTGGGGAAATGAGCACAAATATAAATAATTTGATTCTCTTGTACAAAATTCGTAAATCACATTATAAGGCCATTGAGTGCCCAGCTTACGTCGTAGTACAAGGGAACAGGCATCGCTTCCGCGTAGTGATGGGGCATCGGTATTTTCCGGTCCCTCGATCTGATTTCTCGACTTCTCCGGTCTCGGGAGTCTTCACGTTCGCGGTTCTCCCGATAGGACGCTCTGTCTCTGCTTGACCTTTGAACATTTTTAAGAATTTTAAAATAACTCTAAGTAGTCAATATCCACTTCAAAATTAATTACATTGCACGTTATTGTTACCTGCGACGTGAGTCATTTCTTCGCAAGTCACGATTGCGAGAGGTCGACCGATCGTGACGATCTGCGTGATCTCTGCTCACATCGTGGCGACTAGTTCTACGCGGTGATCGACGCTCTCGCGAATCTTCTCGTTTGTGTCTCTCTCTTTGTTCTCTACTTCTGTCGCGACTCCGAGTTCTCTCACTGGAATCACAATGCATTCGGGTATAATAAAATTCCTTGCAAATTCTTTGCGCCTATTAGATCGCGAGCGAGTACCCACCTTTCGTGTTTTTGGTTTCTGTAACTTTCCGACCTTTGAGCGTTGTGCGTCGAATCTCCACGCCTAGAAAAATATCTCAAGTCATGAAATGATCCAACAGTGCCCGTCGTGATGCGCGATTTTCTCCGCGACATGTCAGAGCGACGCGTTTCATCTAACGGGCACTTAACGTTACAATACTGCAGTATACATTTTTTTATTTCCAATGAGAACCCACTCCTGGGTTTCATTGTCATTTTTTATCCATATTATGTTTTGCAATTGCGATCGTATAACTTTACGCATCGCTACAATCACTGTGTTACCACAGAGATTTGTCTTTCCTAATTGTGTTCACCTGATCGTACACCTAATATAATGCCTGCCTAATCTAATAAAAATACTAGTATGATATTTCAGTGTAGTAATACACTCTTTTCCTAACGCATTGTCGGATCAATCTCTCAGATCAACCTTCGTCGTCTAAAAATACTTTGACTTTATACAACGTTGAAAAAATTTGTCTTCCGTCAGTCATAGTACCGCCATGATACACATTAAAAAAATATGAGACGAACATTGAAATATAGAAGCAGTGCGTGTAAGTAAAATAAGCAAAAACGATGAACATAGATACATATTTGGTTTGGAGACAAAGCGGCGTTACAGAAAAAAATGTATTAGGCACGAAAGCGACAGTGATCTGAGTGAAATGCGAAGTGCGATATTTTCCTATTAAGGCAGTGTAAGATACGCAATATAAAGCAAATAACGAAAAAAAAAAGCGTCAAAGACATGGTCCCATTCTTACGGATCGTCGAAACAAGGATAATGATGAGTGAAAAAGGATCAGTTGCTGCACATGCGCATTCTTCCATGATGTCGTACGCCTCGTGGATCCGTCGACGTGTTTTCGCTGAAAGCACACATAAGTACAAAGCAGTGCAAAGAATTACTAAATGCGGAAGGTGTAAAGTCAACCAATGTGAGAAGCGGGCAGCATGCGTGAGACGTCAAGGTCCAGTACAAGTCAGAGAGTCTCACGATTGTCTGTATTCGTCGCTAGAACAAAACATAATGTAGTAAAACAAAACAAATGGTGCCTATGAAGCGTCACAGGTTTCGGAACCCGACGACCCGCGATCAAGCGAATCGTACAATTTGCAGGTAAGGATTTGTACGAAAATCCAACACGGGTTGCCGAAACTCCGTCGTGAACTACTTCCCTACAGCTGCATTACTCAAAGTTTTCATTTGCAATACCGTTTTTGATTCAACCTGTACAATGGCTAAGTATTTTCCAGCTTCGCCGGATTACTTAACCTGCACTCTTTGGCTCGCATTGCAGAGACCAGTTTCGTAGCATATACTCAGTAAAGTCTTTCGACTTTCACTCTGTACCTTTTCTTTTTACCATACTCAGTGTTTATCTTCGTAATGTTATCAAATCATTGCTGCATCAGTTTACACGTAATAAAATAAGGAACTGAACCGTATTAATTCCGGTTTTAAAACAAAATGAAGCGAAGATAAATCCCACAAATATATCCATATATGTTTTTTTTTTTTTTTTCATTTTTTCGGTTTGGATATAATGAGAGACGAACCTCGAGCTTCGAGCATCGCCATCGCGACGTGAATTGTGACTGTGTTGTTTGTGCGAGTTCGTCGGAGAGGTAGAACGTTTTCTCGTCGCGTGTGACGATCTTCTTTCTGTGAAGAAATTGATACGTGCAGATGATCAGTTTAGCGAATGTCCGGATTCGTGTGAATGTCTGTACAATGTACAAAAAATAACTAACCTGATCGATCGTTGTCTAATGCGACAACGGTGCGATGCTCCTCGACCTCGGACGCGGGAACTTCCGATGCCATTAACTCTTCGCGCTCGAATATCGGCTTCGCCCCCTCTCCTGTTTTAATTAAACGATAGACGTTACTAAACACTCGCTACTCGAGCCTTGACGGCAAAAATATTAGAGGGACTTGGTGAAGAGCAGCGTATTAGAGACAAGCGATAGTTGAATAGACCTATAAGTCTATCGGATAAATGTAAGCCAAGGGTTCGTCTTCGCTGCATTCATAACTTATTTTTACAAACCCCTTGTAAGCCTGATGAATTTCAAACGTGACGAACTTATGACTTACACTTATCGCAAAATAACGACGTATCAGAAATGTGTTTAGAGGCAGAAGAGTTTTTTCGTCCTCCGATTTAGAACTGTCATCAATGTCGATTACCGATATTTTCTATTAATCGTCGAAGGGGTTGTAGCCACGCATCTTGAAATGCACAGACCACCGTTGAATAGTGAAGGGCCAGTAATCGCGTAATCAATTTCGACGTCGCGGGTCTCGTTTATTATCATTTTTATGAATTGAATTATTAAAGTCATTTTGAGTTTGTAAAAAAGTATCTTCCGTATTGATCTTCCAGATGGTCGACGATTATCTTCACTGTAGTATTATCAATCCACTGCAACCGGTCACGTTCAGGACTATTGTAATGAACTTCTATTTTAAATTACGATTTTTAATTTGATCTGATGTAGTTTCAATAAAATTGAATATTATGTACAAGAATATTATTGACTTTTAGGAATTACGTCGAATAAAAATTGCACTACTGAAAATGTAAATAATTTTTTCAATGTAGGTTGTTTTAAAAATGATAAATTCGTGATTTTCGTTCGAGTGCTCATCCAGACTTTCAGATCTTCAAGTTGTTGTGGTTCCCATTATTGATTTTCCGTGGTGAACTTCGCGAGGACAGATTTTTATGTTCTAATACTCTAGGCATTCAAGGCATGCAAAAGCGAAGGAAGTGCTGTGTGCTCGATAATAAAAGATCACACGATGAAAAAAAAGATCTTCCGGTCGACAATACATGAGAATCTTCAGTGTTGATGATAAAAACGGTGTGGAGTTCTCGAAGTGGGCTAATTCCTAATGAATGACTGCTGCTGAATAATAGCCGAGAGATGAGGCGTAAACAATACCAATCGAGTCTTTAAATGTGTACAAATTAAGACTTATAAAACCAACGACAAAGGCAGGCGAAAAAAAAAGCAAAGCGTTAAGAACAATCAAATGCAACAAAGCATTGTGAACAAAAGCGAGATATTGCACCCATAGTAAACATTTATAGTAAAAATGTAAGCTTACACATGGGCGATCTTAATGTGCTCAAACTCCGATCCATCTGCGCGATCGTCTGAGCGAGTTTGATCCTAGTTGAATAAAATACTCATTAGACGCTGTAACTACGATCGATGACGACGATCCTCCTGATTCTTCATTGCTGTCGTTTTTTGATGTTACGTTGCTTGAATTAATCTTCAAATCGATGACGCACTTGTCTTAGCTACTATCTGGCTAAAGGAATCAATTAAGACTTGAAAGTTTGTTAAAATTAGTCAGAATACCATTCTGCGTGTTCTCGATTCTTACTTCTTCCGCGTTGAACTTTGTGCAGTCTCTTCGATTCTGAGATGTGGACGGTTTGATCTTCCAATTGCTGAAGCTCGCGATACTAATTCTTTTTCGGCATTAATTACGCACGTGTTCAATGGAAAGTACGCGTCGCAAAAATTCGAAATTACGGAATTTATATTCGCGGTCGTTTCTCGATATTATAAAGGATTAGTAGCTGGCGTCACACGTTACCCTCTCTTCTCTTCAACTTGACCTCCTCGGGATCGAGAATTTCTCGTCGAAGCTCGGTGGTGACCTCCGCGGCAGGAATTTTCCTATGAATATCGACTTTAATACGACGCAGTTCGGCCACGTCTATTTTTGTATTCTCTGGACCTTTGAACAATCGTGTGCTATTGCTCGATGATTCAAATCTGAAATGATACATGTGGGAGAAATTAATAATCACCATAATTTTTAAGGGAAAAACAGTGATAATTTTATGGTAAACATACTTCTGCGACATCACAGGTTTCACAGCGCTGGCTTCAGGTTCTACCTTTCTGTGGCTACTAGTCGAATGGCCTGTGCTTCTGCTACGACTTTGGTACGAAGATCTTCCCTTGTCACTCTTCAACTCTTCTTCTCGTCTCTTCCTCTCCCACTCTTCGATCTTTTTCCTTTTGAATCGCTCGTGCTCCCGCTCTCTCTCTTGCTGTCTCAACCATTCTCTTCTGCGCCTTTCCTTCTCCACGTCTCTTCCATGCGGATCACTGTCCACCATCCTTGTAGATCTCGAGTTGCTTCCTTGTATCGCCGGACCTGTTCTCTTCATATCTAAAAAAAAAAATAGAAATTAACATCTGACTAGGACTCATCCGCACTGAATTCTCTGCTCGACATCACACACATTCAGTGTCCTTATCACAATACATTTAATTACATAAAAAATAAATCTGATATAATAATGAAATGTAAAAAAAATTCAAATTAATTTTTGGGTCAAATGAATGAGTAATTGTCAGCCAGACTGTCAATTAATATTCATTCAGAGGTTAAAATTTGTAACAACGTGTTTCGTGGACAAATTCGATCGATTAGTTATAGTCGCATAATTTGCTTTATCGTTAATTCGATGACAGTCAATAAATGGTAAAATATGCCAAAATTTAACAGTACGAAACGAACCGGCGCACGACCCGGAAACAAACCGTCGTTGTGCGATATCGTAACTCGAACGCGTCACTGCTCGACCAGTCTTGGTGCTCGGAGGGGACTGAGACGTTGAGAGACGCTACTGCTCGGACTGAGGCGACACGGCGGTAAACTGTCTTCAATGGAACTCGCGACAACCAATGAGAATGCAGCGCGCAGACGCCACATTTTATAGCTCGAAGGGTGAAACGATCCCGCGCGGCGGGTACTCGCGAAGCAGGTAATAATCAGGTCTAGGTATTCCCCAGGTCATATTCCGATTTTCGACGAATTTAACGGGACATTTTACGATTCTACGCTTCCTTGTTTAGCTTTAGCAAATTATACTGTCGATATTAAGAAATTGAAATAACGATGAAAACGACTTTTCGATTCCCGGTACTTTTTCTATTCATATTCTGTAAAAGTTCCGTTTGTGCTGTACATTTTTATTCAAACTTGCAATACTCAATGCAATACTCAATCCATATTTTTCCCTTGCAATAATCAGTGTTATATCCATATTCATTTTCCAGCAATACTCAGTTGTTTATACATAGTTTATCGTAGCAATACTCAATGATATATCCATATTCATTTTCCAGCAATACTCAGTTGTTTATACATAGTTTATCGTAGCAATACTCAATGACGTATCCATATTTTTCACTTGCAATAATCAGTATTTTATCCATATTCATTTTCCAGCAATACTCAGAGGTTTATCCATAGTTTATTCTAGCAATACTCAATGACGTATCCATACTTTTCACTTGCAATAATCAGTATTTTATCCATATTCATTTTCCAGCAATACTCAGTGGTTTATCCATAGTTTATTCTAGCAATACTCAATGACGTATCCATACTTTTCCGTTGCAATAATCAGTGTTATATCCATATTCATTTTCTAGCAATACTCAATGATGTATCCATATTTTTCACTCGCAATACTCAGTTGTTTATACATACTGTATCCAAGCAATACTCAATGATATATCCATATTTTTAACTTGCAATAATCAGTGGTTTATCCATATTCATTTTCCAGCAATATTCAGTGGTTTATCCATAGTTTATCCTAGCAATACTCAATGATATATCCATATTTTTTACTTGCAATACTCAGTGGTTCATCCACATTCATTTTCCAGCAATACTCAATGATATATCCATATTTTTCACTTTCAATACTCAGTGGTTTATCCACATTCATTTTCCAGCAATACTCAATGATATATCCATATTTTTCACTTTCAATACTCAGTGGTTTATCTATATTAATTTTCCAGCAATACTCAATGATATATCCATATTCACCACTCGCAATAATCAGTTCTATATCCACATTAATTTTTCAGCAATACTCAGTGGTATATACACACGTTATAAAAGCAATACTCAGTTATAAATCCATTTTAATAAGACATTTGCAATATTCAGTGCTATGTCCGCGACCCGAGCGATGTGCTCGGAATCGAACTCGCAAGGTGTTTAAAAAATGTGACGCCATTTTAGTCACGCGTATTTTCGATCCAAACGAAAAAATCTCAAAACGCCGCAGCGTAACGCGCGACTGTTCTTGGCGCGAAATACACAGGGGTAGCTTTTAACGCCCAGAGCGATGATCAGAACAAGATGCGCTTACCGTCCGAATTGTCGCGTAGTCGTGGCAGATCGTAAAGACGAGCTCGAACAAATCAACGCGTTCGAAAAACGGTCTTCTCGCAAGGACGGCCGCTTCGTAACTAACCAAGAGTCGTGTGCGTCGGACGCCGCTACACTTCGTCGTGAGACCGGCTGACCTGCTGCTGCCGCCGCCGCCGCGTGCTTAGGGTGAAGAAAAGTGCAACAGCCAACGAGCGGCGCGCGTCGTCAGATGCAGCGCCACCTGCTGCAGCCGGTAAGGACCATCAGCGCCGCCTGTCGGAGCCGCCGTACGGTCGCAGACACGCCGACATCGGGAAACACCGAATCTCACGTAGTTCGATGAATAATATAGCGATCGGAGAGCTCTCTCGACGCGTTACCATGCGGAGAAACGGAGGACGATGCACGCAAAAACGAACGATCGTTCGTATGCCGTACAACAATCAACAACGCGACACGCGCGACTTACGGCTCTGCGGCATTTATTTAATTAATTCAAAATCGAAAAGTCAAAGTTTGCCGGCCAACTTCACAAAAGTCTCTGCGGCAACCCACATGAAAGTATTTATTTATACCTAAAATATTTGTCGCCAAAAAGTTATATATGCGACATATAGAACTTTTCGGTTGACATATATTTCACATATAAATATTTCCATGTGGGAATATCTTGACGAAACATGATACACCTATATAAACCTCAGAAAATACTCTCCGCCGAGAAATCATTCTGAAACATTCGAACCTCCGTTCTCAGTTAACGTGTCATTGGCCCGACGCGCAGCTTCAGTCGTCGAGCCCGATGCACACGAGACTGAAGAACGCGAGACAAAGCGCATCGAGACGAGCATGGATCGCTCGCGCCTCTCGATAGCGTTTCGGCGACTCGAGGAACTCCGCTATCTTACTGCGCGGGTGCGCGCCAAGTCGGGCTCACAGTCACGAGTCGGTTACCGTCTCCATTCAGTCGCACAGCCAGCTGTGCGCGTCGGTTGTGCCCGGCTAATCGAGTAACCGTGTTTAACAGGCGTAACAAAAACGTCGATTCGATCGGTAAATTGTCTACGCGGACAACGCGCCACACACACGAACGCGAGTTCGCGCAGGCATCGGGAAGGGGAAGGGCAAAGGGTGGGGGGGGGAGGGACATCGGTCAAACAAACGCGAAGGTAATAATATCGAACAGCGCGTGCAACTACCCTAGTCAGTAGTACTGACTCAGTACTGGCGCGGCGGGAGCACCGAGAGTGACTCGCGGCGCTTCTCCTTGCTGCTCGGGTGTCTGCGCTCGATCCCGGCCCGATCCCGGCCCGCGGGGCCTCTCTTGCTTTCAGTAGTCGCTGAACTCTCGCGCGAACGACACGACACACGGCGACACGTCCTCTGTGCGCGTGCGCGGCGCGTCGTGTGCGCCGTCTGTATGTGCGCGGCCCCTGTGGGTGATGTCATTGCAGCTGCGCGCGCGCGTTTATCGTCCCGAGGACCAGGAGACGACGGAGCTCTGCTAGGCTAAGCAGCTCGCTCGGCCGTTGCTACAACGCTGCTGCTGCTGCCGCTGCCTGTCGTCTGTCAGTCGTGCCGCCGCTGCGTAAACCCTTTCGGCCGTTTCCCTGTAATTCTCTTGTCGTCTACGATTCCGCTGTGATCGGCGAGACGGAGGGGAGGGGGGGACGAAAACATACCGAGAATGTTGAGAATTTCGTGGTGAATTCGCACGCAAGGTACGTACAGAGCGCACGACATTTGCGCGCACACATACACGCACATATATGCTATACTATGGCGTGTTGAAATTCCGCGGTGTCGGACTTTTGCGTGTGGAGCTCGCTGCGTGTACAACTTTCGACGTATTGTAAAATCCGGTGTACGAATTTTTGTGTAGGAATGAGGGTGTGTAGAGGTGACTTCTGTAGAATCGAGGTGCTGCTCACAGGAACTGTTTTGCTGGGTCGGCTCGACGAAAGCGCTCGGGCGTCGCGCACAGCGCCTGGTCAAGTGCAAAGTGGCGATACTGGTCGTCGTTGTGTCGTGCGGTTCTTCTCTCTTTAATCGTGGTTTCGTGGGTGAGCCGGTGCATATGTAAGTCAGTAGCAGACGAGCCGCGTACGCAGTCTGCGTTGGTGCCTCGAACGTGCGTGGCTGGGCCTTGGCTTTGCCTTCGTCGTCTTCGTCGTCGTCGTCGTCGTCGGCGGTGCTAATTGACCGGCTAATCAGACGCGGTGGAAAGAGTCGTGACTCGAGTGCGGGGGACCGGGGAGAGAGTCGCTGGAATGCCGGACGTATCGTAGACGTCGTGAAAACGTTCGCTTTCTCTCTTTCTTTTATATTCTTTGCTTCTTTCGTTCACTTCATCTGTCATCTTCGCCTGTGTTTCGCGTCTGTATATTCGACTGTTCAGATCCTTAGGGAATTTCGTAGTCCAGGATCTCACGACAAACACCGAAAGAGAGAGAATGGGTCGTTTATTTCGCACACTGAGACCGAAGCCCCCTAAGCGCGCAGTGCAAACAAAATACAACAGAAATACAAAGCCAAAAAGAAATTTTTTTTTCTGAGGAAGAATTCTTAAATTCTTTCTTTAAGAAGAGGTGAGAGCTGCCACTGCCAATCGTTTATTTACACGAGATCGCGTTTTATCTAGTTCAACACCGGTCGCCGAACGTGCTTATAGCTCTCGCTCCCGATCTATCGGACGACCGACGACCCACTGACAACACCGACGACGGCGACCACTGCGACGACGGCCCGACATTTATTTATAGATGTCAAATTTAGAAGCCGAAATCTTGTCGGCCGTGCGAAAACCTCGTCGAGACACGAGTCTCCAGTGTCCCACGAGAGTGTGTATCGGGTTGGCGCGCGACGCCGCTTCTATCGGTCACGTTGCTCATTAGACTTACGCGCACACGTCGCTTGTCATCCCGAAACGCGTGCGGATTGCAAATTCATTCGGTCGACTGTCGAAAAAATCTCAAAAATCCACCGACGCTGTTTCGTTCGATTTTTTCTCTTATGTTCCTCCAAATTATTCTTTCAATTATTTTCCTCTAATTTGTTTATCTCGTTAAAAAAAAATTGCTGTGTAGATTCTTACTGTCGTGTTTTTTAAAACTGTCCGAAATATCGAAGGAGTGTTTCGAACGTCTGCGAAATCGCGAGTCGTCACCTCGAGAATTTGTTTCCGTTCGGAAAAAAAAATATTGATACGCAGTTGCAATCTCGATTTTCAACGCCGTTGTATTTCGATAAATAAACACGGACGCAGACGCGTCTTTTTATCGCTGGAAATTTCCGAGCGTCCGAGGTCACCGGGGAAATCCGTTGAAGACGCAACGGGACAAACGCGGGCGAGTGAACCATGCTCGGCGGGTGCTTCCCGAAGAAATTTTCATGCGACGAGTCATCGTCGTCGTGGTCGTTGTCGGTGAGGTTCAATGATCCTCTCTCGGATTCTTCCCGTTCTCAGCGTGTTCCCGGCGTTATCTACCCACGAGGGAGTTTCAAAGAGAAATTCTTCAATGGGTTATCTCGCGTTTTAACGAGGCTCGTTATGCGATAATTACGAAATTACGATTGTCTCGAGTGTCTCAATTAAATGGCTATATAACAGACTGAGAGACTCTTCCTTTCTCTCTTCCCCTCGTTTTGTCTTTCCGCACGAAAAACACAAAGCTTCTCCGGTGGAGACTCATTGCACATTTTGCTTTACAAAACTAGTGGGCAAAATTACAGTGGAAATAAAAAAAATGTTGACGGTGACGATGATGTAGCATTATATCATTTTTATTTCCAGCTCTCTCGTTATCGTTGCAATTGTCGCCATTGATTGTCGCCCCATTTTTTTTATTCGATAACAATCTAATCGCATCGTCTGCTACTGTTTTCTCCACTTCCTCAATAAGCGCTGTTCCGATAGGCAGCCATGGCGACGTTTATCGTTCGTGCGGTGTCGCGTCCGGCAACCGAATAGTCGAATTTCATTCGTCGGTCAATTAGGAAAATCTACGAAAAAAAAGAAAGAAATAAAAAACGTTTCGAGCGAAAGATGAGTAGGATAATAATTTGAATATTAACCGTTTCAGGCCCAGAATATGGCGCTGTTGAAGATAAATTCGAAAAAGTGGGTCTCGGGACTACCGTCGCCGCTGCCGGACGATAGACCCATCACCGCTATAAATGTGGTCGAGGATATCGACAAATGTCCTGCGAATTTCAGTGTCGTAAGTATTTAACGATGTACGCGGCGTTTTTTAATCGTACATTTTTGTTGTCCAAAAAAATTAATTAAATTTTTGTTGTACTTCAGGTGTCAAAGACTTACGATCAAGACATAGACGCAGATCTGTGGCGAGAGAGCGGCCTGTTCATCAAGAAAAAGGGCAGATACATTTGTCTGTCGAAGACCGAAGGTCTCCCAAATTACGTCGTGCAAGATATAATGATAATAAACGAACGCGAAACGCCTCCCGATGGATTCAGCATCATCACTCAAACCGTGGACACCGGTGTGTATAGACGACCCCGTTTTGCGTCAGCCGTTACGCCATTACTTTCACGACCTTGCTGGTGGTCACGCCTCGCAGTTACTTACCGACGACTCTATTCGAATTTTCCAGAGCAGCGAGCCTGGAGGAAGAAGCAGGTGTGCTACAGGCTGAGGAACAAAGCCGCGTGCGCCAAGGCCGTCACCGATATTATCATTTGTAGCCGTATCAAGAAAGCACCCACAGGTTTCACGTACGCCGGGTAAGTTCCACGCGAGTCGATGAGAATCATCCGCGAGATGATTTTTATCGCTGCTTTGCAAAACACTGACTGCTGATTCGTTTTGCAGCGAAATCAACGGTGTAATATTGTGCTACAAAACGAGCCAAGTAACCAACGCGGACTCGAGTTCGCAACCTTACGAGAATATCGAGTAAGTTTCTCCTGACCCACCTCGGTGACCTGCGATTGCCGTCGGCGCGATTAGAATACAATCGTGGAACGATTTTCATTGTTGTTTCCCTTGCACCGTCGCAGATTGCTGCAGAACCCATCTTCGCCGAACCCGTCGAACGGAATTCCGCACAGAGTGCCGCCGGAGAGGCCACCGAAGCCAAAGTTTTCGCCGAAACCGCAAAACGGAATGTACCCGAAGATTCCGGGTATCAACGACATCGAGGAGTCGTCGGATCGTGATTACGAAGTATTAAGTCCGAGCGCGAGGATCAGGCCGACGAGGCCGGCACCTCAACCACCGACCACTGCCCTCGCGGGATCCGTACCGATCTACGGCACTCTCCCGGGTTCCTCCGATCTCGACGGCGTGCCATTTGTTCTCAATCCGCTTTTGAGTTTCAACACCGAATCCACCGCGGTGAGTTTAACCTTAACGCGCATTCGGAGGCTTCTCAAAGTAGCCGAGACGACGGATGAAATTGATTTACGTACACAATTCTCTTATCTATGAAAAGTCTATAAATAATTTCTTTCTCTCGAGTTATCGATTGACCTTCGGAATCTTTAATTGACTGACGATAAAAACTTAAACGCTGACCAAGAGAAAATATATAAGTAGCAATTATAAAATGGTCTTTCAATTATCTTTATCACTCGCGCGTAATCGAGATTCTTCAAGACTAACTGACGCCTCTTTGTTTCGTTATCTCTTTGCTCCCGACAGAATATACTTCCTGTGATCAAAGTTCGAACGCAAAAGGAGCTCGACAAAGAGGTAAGTGTCGCGCCAGAGTTTCGTCTCGCTTTATCGTTGATAGCGAGACTGTTTATATTTCGATATTCACTACAAATTTACTTGACTCATTTGTTATTCTTCGCAGTATTACTACGACTTTCGAGCGGAACGTGAAACCTGAGGATCAAGTTGAAACAACCGTCGTGCCAAACGAATTGTACGAAGTACCGTAAAACGTTAAGGAGCTATATATCCATACGATTTTTGTATCGATAAATATAGCGTTAAAACTAGCCAAGTGTAATAGAGTGCCTGAACGAGTGATTTACACTATAATAACTGATAATTTGTGAACAAGAGAAACACCTCCTAACCCATGTATGATGTATAATGGAAACAAAAAAAAAACGCAGCGTAATAAGATGCGAAAAACGATAAAAGTAAAAGAAAATGAATCGAAAACGTATCATGATTGACGAGCCGTACATTTGTTGTGCGTTAAAGTAAAACCAAGTCGTATTCCCTCCTCTTCCATTGTTTAGATTTTGATACCAGTGATGATTAGTATTGTATTTTTATAGAGTTACGTTGTATTTTTATAGATCCTAGGTGTTTATAATGATAATAATATATATGATTGTACGATACGTTCTTCTGGTTGCTCATAAGATACATCACGAGTATATTTAATTATCATTGTCTTACATTTACGTATCCTGTTGCTCGAACGAACGACGCACTATTCGAAATAAAGAATTTTCAATTTGAAACATTTGAGACAGTTTTCATTCGAGTCGCGCTTTTATTGTCGGCGTTTTACCTGCCTCGTTGAGCTACCAACTGTAACCTACGAACCGCACAAGAATCAATATGTCAATAGGACGTTTATTTATACCGCCTCGCGGCGTTACATTAAATTGCCAGGAGTTTTAACGATTGGCCACTCCGGGCTAATCTTAGGTCAGCCTTCGACGTTCCCTGGATAAGGAATTGCGACTCGCGAGCTATTGCTTCCTAAACTATAATCAAATCAAATATGAGAACAGAGCAGGAAATGATAAATATACCTAAACACAACATTTATTTATTTATAGAAAACAACGGTGCAAGATAGGACTTCTTTTTTTTACGTTGATTTGCAGAATGTTACAGTGAATATTACAATGAATTCATTATTTACTATACACATAAATATTTTTTTATATCGCGAAAAGACGAAGGTGAAATTTCAAATAATTTCGAATAAACGACAAAGTACAAATGTACGGAGAAACTCTCACGAATCGCACGAATTACACATTGCTCTTAACGAGCCGAAGTATACAGCATTCACAGAAAAATTCTCAGCTGTAGCGGTTAAGGCTACGGAACTCGAAGAAAACTCATCGTTTTCCTCAAACTAATTGGATCACGTTCGCGTCTCTGATTATCACTTGTAGTGCAACATTGTCCTCAATTATCCCGTCCCTGCGTTCTCCGCGAAATGCGAGGTACGCGCCGAGGTGATCCGTGAATCCAGCCGGCGTCGAGGGTCCTGACTCTCTCGCGCGTTCTCGTCGAATTGTCATCTTCGTCGTTGCCGAAGACCGACGAGACGAGTCGTCAGACAAACGGTCCGGTCCAGTGTCTCACGTGGGTGAACTGACTGCCGCCGCCGCCGATGGCCTGCGGCAGCCCGTGTTTCTCCATAACGGCGCTGGCTTTGATTTTGTTCTTGTACTTAACGTCCTTGGGCTTGAGCATGCTCTTGTGGTTGCTCAGCAGTCGCGATGGCGTGAGTATGGACTTGTTGCTGAGTCCCGTGGCCTCGAGGAAATTGTCGTAAATCCCATTGGAATTGCTCGCGGTGTTGTATATAACATTGTTATTGTCAGCGTTTTCATTCTGCGTTGTATGATGGCCGGAATTGGCAAGACGCTCGGAGCCGTCGCCGTCGGGCCGGTCAGGATCGTCGGAGAGATCGCATTCGTCGAGATTGAACTCTTCGAAATTTTGTCGTATATCGAAGTCGTCGTACTCGGCGTGAGTTCGACGTTCCTTCGATCGCGAGCGTTCCCTCGGCATGTTTCGCTCGTCGTTCTCGCCGCCGATCTTGAATTCCTCGAAGTGTCGCACCATGCTCGTGACTATTGGCGCGGCTTTCTCGCCGTTAGCGGCGCATCTCGACGCGTCGAACGCTTGGAACGACGATCTCGCGGCGGTGAATCTATTCTGCTCGTTCGAGCCATTCGCATTGTCCTTGCCGGTCCTCGGCTCCGAATGCCGTTCCTCGAAGACGAGGCTCCGGGCCGACGACGGGCCGTTCGTCAACGTTTTCGTCGGCGTCACGAGACCCTGGATGCTTCGCCTCGTTGTCTCCAGATCGATCTTCTGCTGCGGATGCTTCCGGCGCGTCTCATCGATCAGAAACGACGGACTCGGGATTTTCTTCAGTACCAACGTGTTTCGGAATTGCGTCGGTTTCGGCGGCAGAGCCGGCGGTGTCTTTGGTACCGGCGAAACGATCTCCGGCAGCGACTCGATATCCTCGTAGTCCAGGTTCTTCGCGATCGTCAGACCTTCAACAGAGAGACAATACTCGTTCAAGACAATAGAAATTAATCGATACAAGCGACGCTGTAATTGCCAAAGTTGCATTCTCACCCTTCGACGACATCTGAAGACAAGTCTTTTCCTCTATCCGCTCCATTCGCAGCGTCGGGCTCGACGATCTGGTGGGTAGCCTCAGTCTCGGGCTGCCCATTTCCAGACACGAAGTCGAGACCCTTCGGGCAGCCTCGATACGCTCGACTTTTGGTTCTATGACGACAATCGGTATCGCGGCCGCCGGTTCCTCGTCCTGGGATTCGTCCTCGTGGCCTGTTTTCGCGCTCTGACTGTCAGGCTGACTCGGCGGTCCGGATCGGTGAGTCTGCTCTATCCTCATCCCGAATTCGTCCTCCGACGCGGTGGCCTCGAAACTCCCGGCCTCCGTCTCGTTTCCCGTGTCGCGATCCGTCGGTCCCTCCTCGGAATTTCGTCTCTCCATCTCCGAGCCCACGGACTCGATGTCCGACAGTCTCGCCGGCTGAAATCGAACGATCCTGCCGCGGTGCTTGAACTTCCGCGGCGCCGTCAGCATGCTCTCCTCCTCCTCCATGTCCCGCAGGAGAATTTGGTTCACGCACTCCAGCACCGAGTTGTGATTGCCGTTCGTCCGATAAGACGTGTGCCTGAATACATCGTCGCTGATTCTGTCCTCGTCCGGATCGCTGTACCAGTTACCGCTCGTTTCCTCCGCGCACGGCGCTTCCTCCTCCAATTTCGACGGTCTGGAAATCGCAACAAAATCGTATCAGCAAATTTCTCTGCGATTTAACGACGAAAAATATACAAACTAAACCGAAAATAAAGATACTCACTCGTTATTGTTATCGAAACCATTGGCCTGTTCGCTCTTCGCCATCGTGCCGACTTCAGTCTTCGTCTTGGACTCTCTCAAATTTCTCGCGTTGTTCTCGTTGCAGGAATTAACGTAAATCGGCTCGCGCTCATCGTCCTCGTCGTCCTCGTCGTCCGATGCGAAATTGCAATCCATCCCGTCGTCCTTGCTCTCGGTCCTGGCGATACCGACTTTCGTGTCTTCCTCGATGCCATAAATTTCCAGAGGCTCCGCCCGAACGACTCCGTGTCGTCTCTTCGCAAATCCGTCGTCGTCGTCGTCGTCATCGTCGTCATCATCGATTATTATCCTCGTCGGTCTCGCGTCGATCTCGTTGTCGCTGGTCCTTCGCTCGATACCGACACCGAACGACTGCGACGACTTGAACGCCGTTGACTTGGTGTTGAGGGTCGACCCGGGCGAGTTATCGGTGCTTTCGCCCTCGCAGAAACCCTCGGTGCTCAGCAGCGACGGCGAACTCTCGTCGGTCGTCGTCGTGAGTATCGAGCCCGCGTCGGTGTTCTCGCTGCTGCTCGCGCAGCTTCCCTTCGAGACGTCGCTTCCGGCGAAGCTGTCGACCTTCCGCACGCCGCGCGTCGTCGTCGTTGTCGTCGTTCGCTGCCGACGATTCGCGGCGACGACGTCCGTCGCTCTCGTCGACTCTTCGTCGCTCTCGCGAACGTTCAACTTGTCGATGATCTCGCGCTTCAGCCGCCGAATGTCCTTGCCGAGCTCGCTGTCGCGAATCTCGTCGAAGCCGTCGCCGTGCTCGCGGCCAATATTAAAATTCGCCTCCGCCGCCTCGACGCAACAATCCAAATCCGTCTGACGACTCTGCGGCGACGTCGTCGTCGTCGTCGAGGCGACTCCGCAATTGCGACACGCGACGACACGGCTCTGCTGCTGCTGCTGCTGCTCGCGCTTGCATTTTATGTAATTCTTCGTGTAACGCCTGAGCTTCGCAATCTCGATCTGCTGGTTGCGTATCACGTTGTCCTTCTCGCTGAGCAGTTGCCTTATCGACTTCTGCTCCTGCTTGAGCCGCGACTCGAGGACCAGGAGAGCCCGGAGTATCCGCGATAGCTGCTGGTCGCGCAGACAACGCTCCGACTCGTGACCGGCCGCGCGCGAGTCCAGCTCGCGCACCAGATCCCGGCAGCGCTTCGTCGCGATCTTCAGGGCGTCACGGGTCCGCGCCAGTTCCTGCTTCAGCGTTCGGACCTCGGTTTCCATCTGTAAAACAAATATTGTTTTTAGTCTACATTACTGCCATTCGGATATATTATTATATTTTGTGTACAATATATTTATAAGAAATGATTTCTTATTTCGTTTATAAGAAATAAAAAATTATTTCTATTAATATTATAATTATTATTATAATTATAATTTTATTTATTTTTTAATAAGTAAAAAGATATTTTTCATAATTATTTCTTATATTTACAAAAAATGATTTCTTATTTCTTTTACAAGAAATAAGAAATTTCTTATAAATTCTCATAACAACTAAAAAAATGTCTTCGCTGCCAAACTACGTTTGTTAACCCTGCCGCTTTACGTGGCCAAAATTACTCGACAATTTCGACACCAACCGGTCGAAGAATAAAAAAAAATGTTTCTCATGCTTTCGTAATTCTGGGATGAGTCGCGTTCGACACGAACGGTGAATGGTGTTGCCGACGAACCGCATTCGGGAGAGGAAGGCACGAAGACGAGTTTGTCTCGGAGTTTCTCGGCTCCGAACGGCGACGGCGGGTGAAGGTGAAGGTGTACTAGCTCTAGGGTCAAGCGGAGGTCGCGGTGCCTATCGCAACTCGTCGGTTCCCCCGCGGTGTGTTTAATTCGCGCCTACGCGATGCACGACTCTCTTCCCGTTTTCGCGTGCATCGTCGATGCTGCGCGTTGTCTGTGTTTTGGCGCGACGGACACAACGGAGACGCAACACAACAACAGATAGAAGGCGAGTGAGTCGAGCGTCAGGATCGTCGGGCCATAACGCGCGGCCAAGTGGCACGGGCGACCGGATACCTCCGGCTCATCCTTACATCTTATTTATAGACCGAAAAGTCTCTTCCGAATGGAGCGCGCGACTTTCTCCATTCTTTCGTCTCGAGCAACCGTCCTTCCCCCTGTTTCTTTTTTTTTTATTCCGAATCTCGTTTGTATACACGTATAAAAAAGTGTTAAAAAAATACACTGGAAAGTGCGGATCGACGACGTCACCGTTTCATTCGATGTCTCTCGGTTCGTTTTTTTATTTCGAATTTCGTTTGTATACACGTATAAAAAAAATGTAAAAAGAAAAATACACTGGAAAGTGCGGATCGACGACGGCACCGTTTCATTCGTCGTCTCTCGGTTCGTTATTTTATTTTTAATTCCGTTTGTATCCGCGTAGAAAAAAAAATGTGTATATAAAAACAATAAATACACTGGAAAGTACGGAGTGACAACGGCTCTGCCGGCACCAGAACCACCACCAGCGGCAACAGCAGCAGCTTAGGTTGGTCGCCGTGCAACGATATCCTCCGACGAGTGGTCCAGTGTAGACTGCGGCTGCCGCCGTTGCCGCCGGGGAGTCACTCGTGTCGCCTCGCCGTCGTCTTGCGGTCCCGGCGAAGTTACTTCGGACGAGGAGGAAGGCGAGAGACTCCTCTCTCGCGGCCGGACCGAGCATTCCCCGTCGTCCCGCCGGCAGCCTGGAGGGGACGGGCGAACGAGAGAAAAGAACGAACCGCGGGAAGAAGAGGAAAGGATCGAGTCTCGAGGGAAGAAAGCCGAGAGGCAAAGAAGCAGCGAGACGAAGAGCGAGAAAGGACGGAGACGGAGGAGCCGACGAGTCGCGCGCGTCCCCCTAGTCCGATCCTCCAAGTTTATACCTGCTGCTGTTGCTGCTGCTGCAACCTGTATATACTATAGCTATATATATCCGAGCGTAGCCTGTTTCCTCTCTGCAGGGACTCGAATGTGTGGCGCACACTTTCCTGTTCGGTGACTATATATGTATATACCCTGTATACATAGAGATCTTTCACGTCGACATATTATATTCCGGGCGTGTTTGTGAAATCCATAGGTCCTCTGAGTCGGCCGAGGAACGAGAAGAACGAGACGAACGAGAAGAGGCAGCAGCAGGTAGCTTAGAACACCGTTGGACCTCTGACCGCCAGAACTTGACCTCACGACTTCGCGATGACGAAAATGCGCCGGGACCTTTGAAAATAATTAGAGGTGGCCATTTAGGTGGCCATTTTTGGCACCCTTAGGGCTGGTTATTGGTGTACATCAAAAATATCGAGTAGATCATTCGGTGAATTTATAGAAATTTGTTTGAAATAGCAACTGTCGATTCTTGTTGCTCGAGGCGATGGCGATATTTAGGTCCGTGTGGCTGATGAGAACCGAGCCCTTTGAATGTTTGTTCTCCTTAAAAAAATGTGGACCTTCCGAGTACCCGGAGCCAGGTCCACTTGGGGGAGAGGAAGAGAGGGCGGGGCTAGCTATACATACAAAGAAAGCTGTTTGCCTAGATGACCTTCGCACCGAGGTTGCGCGTAGGAGGTTACACCTTGCCGGTTTTTGGAGGGGAAAAATCGATTTTACGAAGTTTTAAAACCCTACCCTGCTGTTTTTTTGGCGAAAAAAAATGTTCGATTTATCGAAGTTGTAAAACTCTATCCGATGGAAAATTTCCCGCTGATTTCAAATACGACCGGTTTTTGGCCGAAAAATAAAAAATTTGAGGAGAAAAACGCGAAAAAAGATTTTTCACTTTTTCCCCATTGTGGCACTTTACTAAAGTCAGTGTAATTTTTCATTGGCTCAATATAATCGGGATTTTCTTTTTGCATTCGAAAGAAAACCCTTCAACGAAGAGAATGCCGCAAGGCGGAACGCGATATCTCGATTTTTCGATTTTTTGCAGATTTTTAAAGTTGACCCTCAGAAATCGCAAATTTTTAGAAGGGTACCCCTTGCCATTTTTCCGGCGAAAAAAAAATTTCCGATTTAAAGAAGTTTCAAAACCCTATCCGATGGGAAATTTCCCGCTGATTCCAAAAATGATAGGTATTTTCCCGAAAAATAAAAAATTTGAGGGAAAAAATGCAAAAATCGATTTTTTTATCGACTTTTTTTCGATATATCAACGCTTACCGTTTGAGTGTAATCGAGCCAGATCTTGGAGTCGATTTTCTTTCGACACGACATTGCGACAAAAGTCCAAATGACTGTAGATCGTTATCGTCGCGATAACGTACCGCCGAGTACCTCGCTCGATACATGTATCAGCTTAAAAAAAAAGTTCTCCCTCGGCTCGCACGATTCACGACGCGTTTGCCCTCAAGCATCACTTTTGTCTGTCATTCATCACGAGACGTCACGAGAATTCGATCCGAACTCTGAGCGATCGGTGACTCACGAAATTTCACCAACGATGAATTTACTCTTTCCCACGGATAACGGAAAGCAATTAAATCCACAAAAATACGTTGGTATCCTTTAAAAAAAAAATTAACACTTTCGTTCTACACTCAGTTCACAAGTCTTTCTTTTACCCATATTACGAAAAAATTACGTAACGCGTTTCGTTTGCTCGGCGCGCGTCACGCGACCCATCAATTGCTTCGCGCCGATGGTAAATCGAACGTGTCACACGGTCCGACTGTCTCGGAGGGCAAATAATGAAGCGGCGGTCGTATCTTAACTCAGGAGTCATCAGGACTAATCGTTGCACAATTAGAGAGAAGCGCGATGCGATAAATAACTCGCGGCTTTGATACGCGCCGAGTGCAACAAAGCACACAAGACACTTGATTCGCGCGGAGCGAGTGAGCGACGACTGGTATAGGATAGCGCCGCGCCCGTACCGCACCAGAACCGCACCAGAACCATCGGCAACAGCAGCAGCAAAAGCGGCAGACAGGTTATCTCGGGCGCGGCGTTTCCAGGCCGATAATAATAATCGTGACGATAATTACGACTTTAACAGTTCGTCTCCGCCTCCGCCCGATTCTTCCGGCGACGCATCGTCAAAATTGCAATCGCACTCACCACGAAAAATTCACAAAATTAATTTTTTTTTCCAAATTTTATTTAATCTCGCATTAACGTCTAGATTTTTAACGACCACTAAGTAGACTTACAAAAATACACTTATATTTTATCATACATGTTTGTTCAAGAAATTCAATGTTTTTTTTACACTATTCTTCGGTCTTCGAACAAAATTCAATAATTGCCATTTAGAAATCTTATCGTCGATATTTTTCCACCGAGCAGTCTGCGATTAATCCGATCGATTCGCTTATTGTTTTTATTTGCACTCGTGTTTTATTTCATTTTTTTATTTCTTTTTTCCAGCGTTCAGTCACCACTTTCGAGTGAGTTGCGCGCGCTCGTCGTACCGAGAAGGAACACAACTGGCTGTCGCCGCGACTCGCGCGACTCGCGGCGAGTGGAAGTGAGGCCCCCGCGCCACGAGAGCAGAGCGGCGGCGGCGGCAGCGGCGTTGTGCCTTCCTATCGCCTTCGCGGTCGCGCTGCTCGGCACTCGCGAGAAGTCAACTCTCTACTGTTGTGTACCAACTCCTAACGAGTGGAAAAAGAGACCGTACCGACCAGTTAACAGACTTCCGGTTTACAACGAAACCGCCGCCGCAACTCGTATCCGCGCTAACTCCCCCCGCAGCCCCTTCCCCACCCTCCCCATTGCGTCACAGCCTTTTTTATTTACTTTCGTTGCCTCGAACACACCTATATATATATATTTCCATACATACGGTAGAATTTTGATAACATTTTCCGCGATACCTACGCGTGGCAGTTTGCAGGATTGGGCAGCGACAGGGGGAGGGGGGAGGGAGCTTTGAATATTGCAGGTTTGATTATGTCAGCGTTGTCGATCGATCCATTTTTTTGTATGATATTATACTATGAAAGACCTCGGTCGATGGTCTCGCAAATCCCAACACACAAACACAGCCCACTTACACACAAAAACATAGGTAAAAAAAATTCGAAATATATTATTATTATTATTATTCTTATACTGGTCATGTCTCGACACGAGTCTGGTTAGTCTGGTTTCCATTCGCATTTTTCGCCCGAATTGAACGACATTTATTTTTCAGCGCTGTACGCGACGGCAGGTTTAACGTGGAAACGTTTTGGCGTCGTATTGGATACCGCGCAACGCACACTCCGCGCATCTGTTCACCATGTCGAGCGTACACGGCAATAATAAGTTTCGTGCGGGCGCGCGATTACGGCTCGACACACGTGGGTGCGACCCCCGTGTGTCGCACTCGCACACACGCGAGTCGTTACACACTATCAGTGGCATCTGCTCTGCACACACACATACACACACACTCACACGACGATTTTCGAGGAGCGCGAACGAGGTAGAGCGAAGCAGAACACTAGATAACGCGTAACAAAAAAAAAAGGGACAGGTGACAAAGGAAACTACGTCACGCGGACCCGCATAGCGCGAGGTTTAACGCCTCGACCTCAAAACGTTTAACTGCCGGCGATGAAAAGTCTAATTGCCGCGCTATAGGGATTCCACGCGGTCGGCGCCGGGGGGTCTTCACCTCCGGTTACCGCCATCAGTCCGCCCATTCCGGTACCACGAATTGCACGTCGAGTTCCTTTCTTCAGTCGCGCGAATTGCGCGCCGCTATTTTAAGACCCGCGAGGTGTGGGGTTCGCCAGGCGTTGTGCGACACACGGACGACTGATAATAAACGATAAAGCGCGTCCGGGCAACGGATGCGCCGAGTTCGCATTTCACCGCGACGCGATTTTTTTTTTTTTCCGGTAACTATCGAGCGCTTTAAAAAAACGACAATTATGTAATGGAATGCAGCGAGTATCTTGGATGTATTTGCATATTTATATATTTAAATAGGGGCTCGTGCGATGCCACCGACTCGGGGTGATACTGATATCTGACGACGCTTTCGCTGAATGCAAATTGACTGTAAAGGAAAATCTGCGACGTTTTCGCTGAATGGGAATTGACTGTAAACGAAAATCTGCGAAGTTTTCGCTGGATGCAAATTGACTGTAAACAAAAATCTGCGACGTTTTCGCTGAATCATCTTCCCAAAGATCCTAATCCGATTGTTTTTAGAAACTGGACATTTTTTAAAAATTGACATTTTTTTTAGGATATACTAAACCTCCCGACCAGAAGTTTCGTGGCATCTGGATTTTCCAAATTCGCACGTGCGAATTGAGAGCCACTGGATCATGGGAAGGAACGGAGGGGAAGGGGGGGGGGGGGCGTTCGCGATCGCGATCGCCAGCAACCCCCGTTGTCGTTGCTATTGCCGCTGCTGTTGCTGCTGGCTTTCGTCAATGCTGTGCGGATACTTTCGTAAAAATAAAACAATGGCTTGGCACACATCAGGGTCGCGCCACGAGCGCAGCATGTGACATGTGCGGCTGGAGCTCGGTTGCGCGATAGAATGGAACGAGCGCGCGAGTCTCTCGCGATCGAGAGAACGCGAGCCGGTAATAAAGCGGGAAAAAAAAAGAAGAAAAAAAAAACATGACTGAACGAAAAAAGAATAGAGATATGGGTGAACACGAGCCAAGGTGAAAATCGATAAGTCGGCGATAACGCGGGCCGAGTCGTTGCGCGTCGTTGCGACGACGAGAACCTCCGGGCTATATTATCATCAGCTATGTATATTGCCCCCGCGCTTCTATCCATGTATATCTGCTGTATAATAACAATAATGATGATAATAATACCTGCGTGGAGTCGCGCGGGGCGAGTTATGTATTTACGTTATGTATTCGTGTATATTTATATACGCGTACGTACGGTTAACGCGCCCTCCTAAGCTGCTGACCTATGCTCTACATTTAATATCCCGCCCGCGCTTTGTGTTACTTTCTCGGTTCGCTCGCGCAATCGCGGCTGACCGACGCGCCGTCCTATATCGATTTTTTTTAGTGATAAACGTTTTTTTTTTTCTGGCCCACTCACAACAATGTTATCCGGACGATGTCGACCTTCAACTTTTCTTTTTGTGTCTATTTTCAAGTACGCGCGAGTGAATTTTTTTTTTCCTCTTTCGAGACGCCGTAGAAATAAAAATAAATTGCGCGTAATCGATGCGGAAGGCTGATATTCGTTCCGCCAAACTGAAAGTACGTCACGTCTCGCGCGTGTTTACCTGAGGTCAAAGGTGCGCGACGACGCTTTGAACTATCTTTGGATATTATCGACGAGGACGTCTTTTCTCGTCTCGAAAATTTTTCACGGCCTTCGCTGATTTATAGCTTGCGGGAAAATAACGCCGAAACAGATATATTATATATATCGTTATCGCGACTTGGCGTGAAAGAGGCCTTTGATTATTCGAGAAGAAGGTGAGCTCGATGAAGGGGGAATGAGAGGGAGGAAACTTAAAACCCTGAAGGCCCACGTATAAAATAAAATAAATAAAATAAACTAAAATAAAATAAAAAGCTACTTGACTGACGTAAGGATGCTCTGTAGGTGAAAACTCGAAGAAGCAAACGAACGGCTGCTTCCTTCCGGTGCTGCGCTGATTCATAATTATCAAGAAGAGGGAAGAGAAGGGGGGAAGTTTGGTCACGCTTTCGAGCCTCCGACGCTCCTCGCGGAGCGCAGCTGCTGAATATTCCGCACCACTCGTGGATTTCATTAGTTCGCGCCGACGTTTGCGGATTTTCAACGAAGGTGGGAAAGTCAAGTTTGCGGTTTACACCGCTGCTGCTCCGCCCGGACAGTGAGAACGGAAGGCGAATCGATATTAGATCGAGCGTTGATTGGCGCAGGTCGTGAAGGAATGCGAGCAGTAGGACAAGAACGCAGCAGTAACAGCAGCAGCAGCAGCGACGCACCGCGGGAACCGATCGAGTAGCGCGAATCCTCTCGCGTTCCCAATAACGACGTAGCTATATCATCGTCGTCGTCGCGAATATGGAGCGAAAGTCGTTCGAGCCCCCTCCCCCTCTCTTCCCCGGGTTACAAGCTCCTGTGTATATTAAACGCAGCTATAACTCGCCCATTGCGATATTGCTCGTACGTGTCCGCCGCCGATTATCATCACCGTCGTCGCCGAACACGAATCGCGCCGAGCAGATCGATGTACGTGCAAAATTTCCGCCGATCGCAATCGCGTCGGGCGCAACTTCGTTCGCGAAGTCGCAGGCCGCCTCCGATTCGTTCGTTGCAAGACAAACAAATTCACTCAATCTATTGTGTCAAATATTCTTGAATAAAAGAAATATATGTATAAAATAAAAAATAAAAGATTGACAAATTACAGTGACAAAGGAATTCATTCAATATTTTGCTTCAAATATTCTTGAATAAAAAAAATATATATGTATAAAACAAAAAAATAAAAGATTGACAAATTACAGCGACAAACGAATTTATTCAATCTTTTGTTTCAAATATTCTTGAACAAAAAAAAAATACAAAATAAAAAATAAAAGATTTGATAAGGGGTCAACAGTGCAATCCTGCGTTTAATTCCACCCGCCGAGAACCATTGATTAATGGCCGGCTCGGAGCTCTCGACTTGTTACAACAGAGACGGAGGCCGTGGAACGAGAGTTGATAAAGGAGCGATGAAAAACGGAAAAAGAAAAGAAAAAAAAACACACAGAAAGTGAGTCACGTTTCGACTGTATCGAAACTGATCTATTCTCTGTGCCGGAGGTGCAGTCTCGAGAGGCGGAGGGTCTATGCGCACGATCTAGTTAAAATGCCTCTGATGTAAATCGTGCAGCGCCTTCGCCTTCGCCTTCGCCGCCGCTGCTGCTGCTGTTATTGCTCCTCTCAAGTTCAATCCTGTCGGAAGGAGCGGGAATAGATCTGGTAAAAAGTTATAACCCGCGGGAGAGGAGAAAGAAAAAATCGGACATAGAGATAGATATAGGATGAGAGGCTCCTCGCTCGTCGCTCTATCGCTGGGGATTTAAAGAGCCGACGATACGTTTAGCCGTTTCACCGGGGATTCACCCACCCACCCGCACACGCACGTGCAGCAGCGCCGAGAGAACAATGCGATAAGTGAGTCCAAGGTAGATATAGATACACGTAAGCTACTTTGCGCTCAGAGTTATACGAAGGTTATGTGCGCGAGAAACCAGGAAGAAGAAGAAGAAGAGGGAGAAGAGGGAGAAGAAGGTGCAGAGTGCGCATCAGCAGCAACAGCAGCATCAGCATCAGCAGCAGTAGCAGCAGCTTCAGCAGCAGCAACAGCAGCATCAGCATCAGCAGCACACGGAGAGAAGGATCTGATAAAATTTACCAAACGCGGTAGTAAAAATTACCAATGTGCATGGTATTTGGGCGCCATAGATGCTACCTAACGTTAAGTACGAGAACTATGAGAATTCATACAACATATATGAAAATTTGTACCATATTTCGTGGTAAAAATTCTCGAAATTCTAAATAATGGGTGGGGATCAAAATAACGAATGACCAAAAAGCGAATGGACAAAATAACGAATTTAAAACTAACGAACGACTAAATCTAGAATTATCATCATTATGAAATTCGCTATTTTAGCCATTCGTTATCTTGATCATTCGCTATTTTAACTGCATTTTAATAAAATGTGGGGTCAAAATACCGAATGATCAAAATAACGAATGGCTAAAATAGCGAATTCCGTAATTATGATCATTCTAGATTTAGACGTTCGTTAGTTTTAAATTCGTTATTTTGGCCATTCACTTTTTGGTCATTCGTTATTTCGATCCCCACCCGAAATAATGGTACTTTTTACTAAATATATATTAAGATTTATTAGACCGTTCTCTCCGTGTACTGATACCGACTACTGCAAAACCGCGGCAGTAGCATCGGCAGCAGCCACAGCAGCAGCCGCAGCAGCAGCGACGAGGACGACCGTCAGAAGTGCACGGCCCGTTCGACGGGCGAAACGTTTACCGCGCGCGTCTGCGATAAAAGCGCGAGGTATTATTGCAGAAGAGCAGGAAGAATGGGAATGCTCGCTGCGATAGACGACGAGAGCGGACGGACGGATGAACGCTGGGACGGGAGAGCGAAGGAAAAACGATAAAAATCTGAGGTGAGGGGGGAGGGGGGGGGGGGGGCAAGAGGAATGAGAGGGAGAGGGAAGCGCTGGGCCGGTCTTGAAACCTTTTAGACCCTCGGGCATGGATATTTATATCCATACAACATTATAGTGGAACTACTATAATGTTGTGTATCTATATATATATATATATATATATATACAGGCGCAGCTATTGCGGCTATGTGCCGTGACTACGGGCCGTTCTACGTGAGTCTCACATATTTTATTCCTCGCGTTCAACGTGGATTCCGACCGAGGACCCGGAACCGAGTACCAGTTCTGAATTCGAGTAAAACTCGAAAAGCAACACGTTTTTTTTCGCATTGCGGTGGTTAAAAAAAATACGCTACAGCAACGCTGTGCGCAACCCGCATATATACATATAAGAATCAGCTCGGTGCGCGAAGGCATTTTTATCGCTATGAAAAGGGGAAAAGAGGGGGCGGGGAAAAAAACAACGAGAATGTCGCTTCCTGAGCGGCGGTCGGCTGCGACAATGTCGAGCGCGGGGGGGGGGGGGGGGGACGCTCCCCCCTACCCGAGGGGCAAAAGTCGGAGCGCGAGGCGTGAGGAGGCGTCGTAACGACCGCGCGAGCCGCGCGAGTCGCGAGGAAAGCCGCGCGTTCGACTCATCGGGCCAGGCGCGAGGCCAGTGCACCGCGCGGTTCACGCGGGACTAACTCGAAACTCGCACGAGTCACGCGGTGCGCGCGCGCTTCCCCCCTCCTCCTCCCCCCAGTTTCTCTCTTTCTCCCGTTGTGTCGTCTCGAACGTCGTCGGACGATTCTGTTCTCCGGGTACACACGTGGCATTTACGTCTGCGCGCGACTTGACGCGTCGTCGCTCGCCAACATAACCGGCGCAGGTGTCGCCGACGCGACGACGCGTCGCGCGTGCGGCCTGCATACTCTTCGATTGTACGTGCACTATATCGTAGACGTACCGTTTTTGGCCATCGTAGGGCCGATTGTGGCCATTGCATTCAGAGGAATGGAACAAAACATTTAATCGAATAAAAAAAACGTCGGGTAGATCATTCAGTGAAACCCGAGTTAAAATTTAAAGTCTTCAAATACCCTTCGTTGAATCAATATGGGTAAAATATGCCACTTTTAGAGGTTTATACAAGAGTCTAGGAATGTCATCTCACTCTGTATAACCTAATTGGAAGTTCAAGAAGGTTTAAGCTAAAAATGTCAGTCCTGCAGTTGTTTCCGTTTACTCTAATTGGGTAATATCTGCCACTTTTGGAGGTTTTAAGGAGTGTCAAGAACCTTGCGGGACTAACACATTCAACCACTACCACATTTGTGGACAAAAAATTATTAGAAGAATTTCTCGGCCGTAATACGCGTCGAGCGGAGTATCGGAATTTTACCGAATTGCTATCTGGAATCAATTAATATTTTACCGTTTTTTTTATCTATTGTCATTTAGAAGAATAAATGTAGGTTGTGTGAACAGGTGACTCCGACATACGTCACCAGTAAACAAAAAAAATGTTCCCACGGTGCGAATGTACGTTAAATGGAATAATGGATAAATTAAGTATTCATTTAAAAGTGAATTACGCGAAATTGCGATGAAGCTCTTGACCCATCTGTCGTTGCTATTGTTTGATAAGTTCGTTCGGCGATAACAATGATGGCAATTATCTCGCGCTCATTGTGCGCCACTGTTTTGAGAGAAAGAAAGAGACGCTTGCCTATATCTTCGAGAGGCACATGTGCTATGTTGGTTAGTGTGCTAATCATTCGTCTCGATGTATATAGATATAAACGGCAGCGGCAGAAACGCCAGGAGTAAAATATACCGTTAAACCGCGCGCGTTGTACCCACAGGCGGAATTGCGGATAGGGGCAAAGGCAAACGCAAGAGTCTCTCTCTTTCTCTCTCTCTTTCTCTCTCCTTCTCCCTCCCTCCTCGAGTCTCGCCGTAACTTCTGTCTCCCTCTTTTTTTTCCATTTCTGGAGATATACAAATGCTCGCCACGCACGACTCGAGGCTCTCGGCGTGTGCGAGAGTTATTACACACTCGGGAGTAACCAAAGGCCAGAGGCCAACGTATTTACGACGCTATAAGGTCTACCAGGCGAACGCGTCCCGGCACCCACCCCCGCACCTATAATGCTTCTCTCTATTAGCACCGCGTCCTTCTTCTTGTTCGCAAAACCACGAAAAATCACGAACGATGCGTCGATGATTTTTTTTTTACAAACTAAAATATTTCGAAAAAGTGAGTAATAAGAGAAATAATAATATTTCGCAATCATTTAATAATTCTCTGTAATTCATTGTAATTTTTTTTTTTGCAAACTGAAATACGAAAAATGAGTAACAAGGGAAATAATATTTTTCTGTAAATCATTTGGTCGTAAACGCAGAATTTTTCGTATCGCTTATAATAAAAGTTCCAGGGTTGAAAGACCAAAAATGACGTTGCGAAGCAATAATGACGAGCGACGCCCGATCGATTTGTATTGCGGAGGAAGTTATGCCGGTTGGTCGGGGAGCAGTTCGAGCGACGAGAGGGGCGACCGTCTCGGACGACGGAGAAAAGAGCCGAGAAGACAGAGAGAGACGGAGACACGCACGGCGAGCGAGAAGCCGAGCGCGCGAGCTCCCGTGTGGACCCCGATCGAAAACCGGACGCGACCGCTCCGCGGCGATTCAGGAATCCGAGAGACGCGAGGAGACCAACGCCGAAGTGCCAAGAGCCGAGAGCTCCGCGCCTCGACGAATCTACTCGTGCGTGGCTTCCACATCCGTTTTTCCTCGTCAATGCTCTCGGCGTATCTGACGGCAATTTTTTTTTTTTCCTATCCCTTTTTACTCCCGCAGATTCGTTCTGGTAAGTGAAACATTATCTCTCATTGAAATATAATGCACTCTAGATATGGAACAAAATATATAATATTGCGAAAAATATATTTGGTCCGCGAGGGGAGACTTGTGAAATTTGTGTGAAGAGTAGAGAGGAGAGGAGAGGAGAGGAGAGGAGAGGAAATACGTAAAAGCCAGACAGCATACGTGTAGCAACCATATAAAAAAATAAATAAAAAATAAAATAAAATAAAAAATCGACCACGGCCCCGGCGACGAACACATTTCGCAGCTAAATACCCGCGCGCATATTCGCGGACACTGAGGAGCGCGCGACACGCTATATATACATGGCAACACCGAGGGATGGTGGGGTTAGTGAGCGGGGGGAGTAAAAGGCGCGAAAGCGCGAGACGATGCACGCGGCTAGAATCGCACGGCGGGCAGCTCGCGTCTCTTCTGTTCGCCTGGTATTTCAGCGATCGAGACGTTTGCGCAAATCGCGTTGCACCGACCGCGCGTACTCGCTACTGCTGCTGCTGCGGCGCGCGCGTCTCCTCACACGGGTCGCGCGCGATTTCGCGCGGCGGAAAGCCTGGCACTTGTCCGCGATCCGCGGACACGCGCGTTTTGCGTCCCGCCCGCTCATCGTCCGCCCGTCCGCGCGCGCATCGTCCGCGTCACCCGCGGCACAACCTACGTAGAGGCCGACGTCACGCGTCGCCGTCGCCGCGTCGCGGGACTCGTTATTCTATTGAGAAGCAGGCGAACCGATATTCCGACAGAAAAACTTGAGTATGTTAGAAATATTCTCACGTGCACTAATATTTATTTTTATTTTTTTTAGCGGTTTGTTTGGTTGTGAACCGAGCGAACCGCGACAGCTGCAGATTTATTCTGACAGACTTGAGAACGTTAGAAATATTTTCTTACGCGGAATTAAAAAATACAATGTTAAAAATGTTTGTGAATTTAAAAGACTAGAAATTTGAGTCATCAGCTGATACATTAAATTGAATACACGTGTGCAGTAAAATTCCAGATTTGCATACCACATTTCTTAATTTTGATATTAAATTTCCTAATTTTTATATAGGATTCAGTTGAAAATGCTGTAATTTTACATTACACTTGCATGATAAATTGAATATACCAGTTTATGTAAACAGGATTCATTTAGCTCATGCAAAATATTTTTAACAGTGCATATATTATTGTGATTATTGTGGAAATGTAATAAGACATTTTTTTAAATAAATTTCCTCGTGTCTTCGCGATCCCAAGGAAAGTTCAGCACGCCAAAAGGTTCATCGCTGCGGCTCTCGCCGAGGAATTTAGAACAGCGCGGTGTCGACCGGATGTTCGACAATTATTAAGATTCTCGTGGCGTGCTCGCCGACATCCGGAGTGCACAGTGACAACGATATCTATCGCGACGCGAGAGCCTCGCGTGGCCGCGATGATATATTCCGCCCGGTCGCGCCAATCGATCCCGGATACGATAATCCCCGGTGGCACGTTTGTCACTTATCGCCACAGGTATTAGCGATCGCACGGCGAGCGAACAGAAGTTCCGGATTCGATAGATCGCAAAACGCTAATTAGTCCGCAACGACGGTAAATTATTCAAGTCCACCGCGCATGCGCACCTTTCGGAACATCCGCCGTCCAATTCGACTCTACAATGTAACAAGTTCAAAGTCTCAGCGTTACAGTTTCGAACGGTTATTCTCTTCAACTATTCCGACCATAATAATGACAAAAAAAACCCAAGAAAAAACCCAGTGAGCAAAGAGTCGACAAAGGAGTCAGGAATTCCGCGGCGGAGTCCAGAGCGTGAGAATATCGCGAATTTGTCGGCAAAACTGTCGGACAAGGCTGTCCGTAACTCGTTCCACCGAGGAGTCTCCGGACTCCGGGCAAGCGACTAATATTCTCATGCAAATCGACCGGACAACGAGAGAAGCCGTAATGCTTGTTGTGAAAATCCCTCTCAGAGCCGATAAAGCAAAAATAAGGAAGAAATTGCATACAGCGCGGCGAATGGCTAATTGGCGAGCCGGAAGTTCCGTCAAAGCATTTTTTTCCCCCCAAGTTTACAGACGTCTGTTTCGTTCTCTTCTGTTGCATAGGATTTCAATGAAACTTTTTCTCCCGGTGTAATGACGCGCTACTGCGAGTTTCGATCCTGTGTCGTTTGTGGTACTACTATAGACCGACTGTACTGGTACTGACTATAGTCAGCACCGTAGACTGACTGTAGTGGTACTGACTATAGTCAGCACCGTAGACTGACTGTAGTGGTACTGACTATAGTCAGCACCATAGACTGACTGTAGTGGTACTGACTTTAGTCAGCACCGTAGACTGACTGTAGTGGTGCTAACTATAGTCAGCACCATAGACTGACTGTAGTGGTACTGACTTTAGTCAGCACCGTAGACTGACTGTAGTGGTACTGACTATAGTCAGCACTATATACTGACTGTAGTGGCACTGACTGTAGTCAATACCACAGTATTTCGTCTGTGTTACTGACTATAGTCAATACCACGGTATTTCGTCTCTATTACTGACTATAGTCAGTACCACAGACGAAATAAAACCGCGCGCCACACTGGTGTGCTGTATATATTTTGCGGCTGCTGTGTAACTGGTCAGCGGGCTGCGCTGCAAGCTCCGGGTTGTCGGTCGTGCCAATTGAACCGTGACGCAGGCCGCCCGGTTACTTTTAATTGTCCTTAACGAGGCGCTGCGCGGCTCTCGCGGCAATATACACGAATAGGCGGTTGTTACTGCGCGGGCGCTCGAGTCGGGGCGAGCGCGATCGAGTCGGACAATGGATAACGGTTCGGTCGTCGCATAAAGGCTAAACCGTGTCCCTAAACAAGACCGTCCGTCCGTCCGTCCGTTCGTCAGTACGACAACGGCTTTCTCATTGTTATCAGCACCGCCGTCCGCGACTCAATACACCGAACCGGCAGACCTGCATCGCGACGCCATTGACGTGCGAAAGGCAAAACTTGGCGTTCGCAAATCGAGCGAAATTCGTTAATTGCACTCGCCGAGTCTGGCGCCGCACAATGCGCAGGATTAACACAAGCGACATAAACGACGAGAGACGCCCCTCGAAATTACCGTCCTTACAGTTGTATCAACCCAGACTCGTTTATTGCTCTTCTTTGTTACAGCCCAACATCGTTTATTGCTCTTCTTACCAATTGCCTTTCTTAATTATCGCGAGAATTAATCGTGAATAGTTGAGGTTACAATTCGATACGATTGGGATATGACTAACGATTGAAATCTTCTCTGCAGCAAATTAAATAAATTCTTACCACAAGCAACCATTTATTTTTGTGCATTGTTGGCTATTGGAAACGTCAACTAATCAACTAATCGTGAATAGTTGAGGTTACAATTCAATACGGTTGTGATGCGACAAACGATTGAAATCTTCCCTGCAGCAAATTTAAAAAATTCTTGCCACATCCAACCATTCATTTTTCTGCATTGTTGGCTATTAGAAACGTCGCGCAGTCGTTCTGCAGGTCAAACGCGGCCCACGCGTGGACCCAATGACACACCGATGACCCTTGAACTCCATCGCGCTCCGCCGATTAACCCCTCGTCGATGCACGAGCGACGCGAATATCGGAGACGCATCGTTGCCCCGTATAGTAAATAACCATATTCGTTCGATTGGCTCTCACATAACGCCGATGTTACGGAACAAGCGCGGGTCTTCTTTCTGCCTCTCGTGCTCGTGACATTACGAACGCCGATGCTGAATGCGCATAGAGCAAACCGGCTGGGATAGTGGAAACTATATAGAGACTCCAATGGAGGCGGTGGGTGATACTATATACACGTGTGTATATATCGAGGCGCGCAGCAGCCACGCGAGATGCAATCGCCGCGGCGCTGGCGCATTCTTCCGTGACTTTTCAGGTGCTTCACGTGGTCTTCCCCCCTGCGTTAAGCTATATACCTATTACCCACCACGTAGATATATCTGGTATATATTGTGACAACGAGTTGTGTGCGCATCAAAGCTCTGCTGAACCTGCGGAGATCTCTCTAGTCTCTCTATCTCTCTCTCTACCTGGAGGACAAAGCCACCCACGCGCCCTCATTCCGTTCATCCGTATGCAGGATGATATAAAAATACAGTATAAAAATAAGATAGGCGTGAGTCACAGCCGCGCACAGTTTTTTTTTTTATTAACCATGAGATCTGCAATTATGACTCACCGCACACCGTCGACATTTTCTGAATTTTCCAGTGGGACTAAGTCAGTGAATCGCAGAAGTTCGCGTTTTTCTCTCTCTCGTGAAATCGGCATCGGCTGGTTCTGTGCCGATTTATAAGGTCTCTCCCCGCGGGGTCTGTCACGAGGGAGTCACGACCGCGCGGCAAGGATCCCGGCGCTTCACTGATCGTGCAGGCAGTAGCCAAACAGGCTTCTCGCAGCAGCGAGCAGCGGCAGCGAAGGATCGCTCGAGACACAGTCGTCGCCGGGGCGCCGCGTGTAACATTGCGAAAGTTTCGCGGTAGTGGTGCGCCGCGCACACCAGGCCTCTGCGCTGCGCTCCACAGCAGCGCAGAGCGCGCGCTGCACTCTAATACAGCATCACAAGCCAAGTGGCGCCACGCGTGACGAAATTTGGCGTTTTGAGACGGACTGTGTACACTGAATTACATAGGATTGCATGCTTTCAGAATTATTACAATAAAAACGGTGAGATTTACGATATTTAATTTATTCTGTCTGAGTTAAGTTCTCCCATTGCTACACTATTTTTTTTGCAAAACCGTTTTGATCCAGGTTCTAACCCGAGTCGCGTTTTTTTTTAGTGTAGCGGGCTGCGCGGTAGATCCTCGCGGTGCAACATCAAACATTCCATTGACGAATGCATCTCGACGATCGACGCAGCTTCGCGTCAATTCCACCGCAAAAATAAAAAAAATACTCAGCGCAACCGAACGAAAACACAATGCGACGATGTTTTCGAGTGCAAGGGATACACGCGGGTGATTTCCGTTGCGCAACGTACGACGCAGCGAGAGCGAAATAATCGAACGAAGATTACACAACTATAGACTCACCTCGAGTGCCACGAAAATTGCAGGTACTCCGGCCCCGCACACAGAGACACACACACACACAGACACTCACACAAACGCACCGTCGTGTGGCCTTCGAGCGGGTTTCGAAGGATCGAAAAATCGTCGATCGAACGCGCACGATTTTTCTTATTTTTCAACGATCCACGGATCCGAATGTTGACTCGAACATTTTTTACTTTTTCAAATATCGGTTATTCCGCGTAACACGAATGGATTGATTTTTTGGAATGATTTTTTTTCGGCTATATCGATCATCAACGGGAGGATATGGAAACGTTCGAGAGGATCCTCGTCGGGGAGCCGAACGACACTGAGCTCACGCCCGTCGCCGCGGTCTATAGACCGATCGAGGTTGGTCGCGCGCGGCGCCGCCATCCCTTCTCTGCCCGGTCCGCCGCTCGGTCTTTGCCTGCCTGCCTCCCCCCTACCTACCTATACCTACCCGCTACGTGCAACACGCGACTTTTCTCCACTTACCCCGCGCTCACTCGTAATAATCTCATTCATCAATTTTCGCTAACCTTTCGAGGATGTGAGAAGCGCCTGTTAAATATAATTAACCTTTGCGCATTCTCTCCGCTCGTCCCACGCGTGTCCCACGTTTTAATAAATTTTCCGTCGGCAAACGCAGAGGGGATTGCGTTTATTTTTTTTATTATCCCTCTTTTAACAAGCCTGCAAAGTAGAACCTTGCAAATTGCTTCCTCTAAATTTTGCACTTTTAACGAAGCTACATCTATGAGGAAGTATGTTGATCGGTTTTGGCTTCCTCATAGAGGAAGCTTCGTTAAAAGTGCAAAATTTAGAGGAAGCAATTTGCAAGGTTCTACTTTGCAGGCTTGTTTGAGCTCAATATATTTTACAGTTACACACGCAATCAATTAATTTTATTTTTTATAATTTTATAGTAATTTTAACCACTGTACCGATTTGTCTCAAAATTGTACCCAACCCTTGGTTCATGATAGTCAATGTGTGAACCAAATTAGAACCCGTAACCTCGTAATTTGCACGATCCAGCGCGTGAACGAGATTTTTCAAAATATTCAAAATGCCATAAAATTTGAACGGCTGGACAGATCCGCGTCAAATTTTGACTCAAAACGTAGTCTATGGTTGTCCATATGTGAACCAAATTTGAGGTAGTTCTGCAAAAATTTTTTCCGCATTTTTTTTTTTCGTGCCGGTTTTTTTTAGTTTCTCATGCCGCAAAATCGAAATTTACCGATATAATGACCGTTTCCTTGACGAAACTCTTCATTAATAATCAATAAACGTAATGACACGTTCGAAATTGCAATCGGATGTCTTATTATTTACAGGAGCTAAATTTACTTCCAGAGATTCGAAAAAAATTGAAATTGCAATAACATGGGAACTGCTTTACCGATTTTCTCCAAATTTGGTACAGATCATGGTTTGATGGTGGTCTATTAACGTACAAAATTTCATCCCTATATCTCTCAATTTACGGAAGTTACATCGTGAAAACAATTTTTGCCAAATTTTCAAAATGCTGCGAAATCTGAATTTATTAACCGATTCGCGTCAACTACAATCCCAAACAGTGTTGCATGATAGCCCACTCACATACCAAATTTGAAGAAGATTCATCGAAAATTGCGACAGTTATCGTGTAAACAACGAAACGTGCACATACACACACACACACATACATACATACAGACATTTCGCACAAACCACTTTTCTCGACGTTTTGGACCATTCTGAGTCTACTGACATCAAAATCTCGAAAAAAAATTTTTTCACGAAAACAAAGCTTCCTCTATGAGGAAGCAAAAAGTTCATGAGTAACGGGAAGCATTGTAGCAAACTATTCGAGCTGTGATTGGCTGGAACTCTCAGACCGAGTCCAAGTTCATTTGCCCTTGATAACTTTGACAGTTCTGTCAAATATCGTATTTTTTTTTTAATCAACTAAAAAAGGGTTGTAACCAGTGTTTTCAGGGGTAGAATATGCGACTTGAGAACGATGGTATAGGTTAAAAGTCGATATTTTGAAAAAATAAATTTCGTGACCCCGATTTGGGCGGTTTTCGGCCCGGCGGCCAGATCTACGATTTCTGACAAATTGTTCGACCAAAAATTTTTTTTTTTCAAAATCAACTAAAAAAGGGTTGTAACCGGTATTTTCACGGGTAGAATATGCGACTTGAGAACGATGGTATAGGTTAAAAGTCGATATTTTGAAAAAATAAATTTCGTGACCCCGATTTGAGCGGTTTTCGGCCCGGCGGCCAGATCTACGATTTCTGACAAATTGTTCGACCAAAAATTTTTTTTTTCAAAATCAACTAAAAAAGGGTTGTAACCAGTGTTTTCAGGGGTAGAATATGCGACTTGAGAACGATGGTATAGGTTAAAAGTCGATATTTTGAAAAAATAAATTACGTGACCCCGATTTGGGCGGTTTTCGGCCCGGCGGCCAGATCCACGATTTCTGACAAACTGTTCGGCCAAACATTTTTTTTTTTTCAAAATCAACTAAAAAAGGGTTGAAACCAGTATTTTCAGGGGTAGAATATGCGACTTGAGAACGATGGTATAGGTTAAAAGTCGATATTTTGAAAAAATAAATTTCGTGACCCCGATTTGGGCGGTTTTCGGCCCGGCGACCAGATCTACGATTTCTGACAAACTGTTCGGCCAAAAATTTTTTTTTTCAAAATCAACTAAAAAAGGGTTGTAACCGGTATTTTCAGGGGTAGAATATGCGACTTGAGAACGATGATATAGGTTAAAAGTCGATATTTTGAAAAAATAAATTTCGTGACCTCGATTTAGGCGGTTTTCGGCCCGGCGGCCAGATCTACGATTTCTGACAAACTGTTCGACCACATTTTTTTTTAACATAAATAAAAATGATGCAAATATAAAATATAATCTACCGTACTTCCACATTTCCGAGAATTCCTTTTCTTCTCAGTGGGTAGATTTTACCGTAAGATAACAGAAACAGTTGCGGATTCGGACGTGGGTACAGATGCATAGAAGTAATACACGCCTCGGTGAATAATAATGAGTAATGGCAGCGTTGCCGCCCCGCTGCCGTTGCCGGAAAGCATAGCGAGACTCGCGAGATACGAGGAGATGAAGAATGAAAAGAATACGGAGGAACACGGAGCGAGCGGCGTATGCATGAATTACTCCGGTTCGGTAGCTCACCGGTTTTCCGCTGATGAGTCACGTCCTTACATTTTTAATGGCAGACCCTCGGGGGTCCCGCACGCTTGTCGTGTATATACATGTATGCAGCTAGCTGTAACATAAAGTCGTGCGATTTTTTTTTATGAATAATACACACAACGTACGAGCGGGTCCGGGTCTCCCGAATTAATGACTAATTTTATTTTAGCTTTTGCAGCTTAATATTGCACTCGACATGCAGCTGAAACACTGAAAAAAAAAAATCCATGGGACAATAGTGTCGAATATAATGGGTTCTGCTGTATAAAATAGTGACCTATACGTTCACTTCGAGCAAACCGGGTCCCGAAAGCCCCGCGAGAAGTCGGTAAGCGCGCCGGAGGTCGAGAGACAGTTTCCTCGAGGAATGCGGTCAGGTTGGACCGAATGTGGGAGAGTCGCGCGACAAGAGAGGAGCGGAACTACCGGAGCTGTACTGTCTGTGTGTGTTTGTGTGTTGCCGCTTTAGCTATATTGATATTTAGTTTTTTTTTTTTTTTTCATTGATTCAATGTTGGAATTTCAATGAAATGCCATTGAATCGATGACATTATTTTTTCTCTCGCTTCACAATCGTGCACTGAGAAAAAAATGCAGTTCAACCAACTAACCCTGAATTTTTTTCTCAGTGTGGACTTGATATGATTTTAAGATAGTATCGCTCCCAAGATGATAGCGTGCTCTCCTCCTTAATGCTCGAAGCTCTTGCGAAAATCTAGGATTTTCCGAAATTCTCGAGGATCGAAAATGCAGACGAAGAATGTTCGAACATGCGTCGTCGAATTTTTGTGGTGTTGAAGTTTGCATCGTTGGAATTCCACGAAAATTAGAAAAAAAAAAATATTCTTATGAACCCCAAAGATCGTAATGGGTATAAAAAGTTACTATAACGATCAATCATTAAAATAACTTTTTACAATCGTTTGAATAATTGTAGAATCGTTGGAATAATTTTTTTAATTTATTTTCGTTGCATTCCAACGATTCAAACTTCAACATCATGAATTTTTAACTGATGAAAAAGGATCGACGAGAGGCCAAGTTAAAGGTATTATACATTCTGGGTTTGTGTGACGTCGCCTCTGGTGATGAGACGCGTCTGCATCGACGAATGCATACGTGCTGCTGCTGTAGCTCCTGCTGCTGCTCGGTTGATGCTGGTGCGGCGATCGCCTCGCAGGTTTAACGAGTTATACGTCGTCGATGCCGGTGTGCGAGCTGCAGCAGTTGACTCGTTGACCCAGTGGCCTCGAGTCCTGAACCGTCGAGCATACAGCACTCGCGGCACAGCCGGGAATGCTCGCGCGGATACTCGGCAGATGGTTTGGCATAAATATGCGCGCCTCGAAAAGTCATATACGTTGAGTTGTACAGTTGACTACAGATGTAGCGTCAACCGTACTTACGTCAACGATATAACTGCGCGTATAACGTCAGAAACGTCCAGCCGCCATACGCGAACGGAAGTTTGCGGTGAAGATTCGAGTATACACGATGACTTCCGCTTCTCCGTCGTGACAATGGAAGCAGCACGCGCGAGAAACGTTCGAGAGATCGTGGAAAGCCGTTCGTCGAATCGACAGACACACTGAGAAAAATGAGTAGTTGCGATTACCAATCATTGGTTCGATCTACCAAAATATTGGTTGCAGTTACTAAAATATTGGTAGCTCTGACCAACGATCAGAACGATAATCACAACTATTAATTTTTTTCAGTGCAGGCGAAAACAGAGACAATCGGACGCGCGGACATCGAAAATATTATCATCGATCCGCAGGACTTTCCAAATATCTCTAAAGTCGTATTAATAAATAATAACCATCCGTGTCGCCAAAAACTTGGATATTAATTTGCCACCAGTCGCGAGATATGAGATAACGCATGTGGCGCGAAACCCAGAAAACATATCGATGCTCGGCATATAATTTCGGCTAACAAAGATTCGTATCAGCGTCGAAAGAATTTAGAAAGCTCGCGTTTTCTCTCCCGAATGCCGAGTAATCGAGCGACTCCGCGCGCGGTTATTGTCGACGCTCGCCACGCGAGTCACAAGCTCTCGCGAAGCTTATCGCGCGGCGCGTCCTGTCGATGATTCAAGCGCGCGTGCGCGAAATGGAAAAACAGGAAGGAGCCGAGGGAGCGAAGGATGGCGCAACACGGAAGCATTGACCTACGACCCCAAACCGTGCGCATCGACTTTCAATCTTTTTCAGCCGTGCGTTCGTCCACCTTCGTTCCGTCGAAGGTTGCAGATCGTCGATAAGATATTATATATCTTACGGTACGGTATACATATATACACAGTGCCGGCCGTATATATAAGTCGAATTAACGACGAGCGAGAAACCGGTGGATCCTCGAACTCTTCACTCAGAAAAGTGTATGGTCAATTTTGCTACACTGAGAAAAATTAGTAGTTGCGATTACCAATCATTGGTTCGATCTACCAAAATATTGGTTACAGTTACTAAAATATTGGTAGCTCTGACCAACGATTGGTAATCACAACTATTAATTTTTTTCAGTGTATACGACATATTTGCCTGAGAGGACAACAATGCTTTTATGGTTCTCGCGACGATAATTAATGTCACCGGCAATATATTATAGTAACTGCCACATATTTGTATGGTAAAATACGCGATATTTGGCATTGTTGTCTCATGGATTTTTCTCAGTGTTCGGCTCGCAGCCGCAGAAACAACAAGTACAACAACAACAATGACAGCAGCAACAGCAGCAGCAGCAACCAGCTCTAACAGTCAGACTTGCGAACCGCCTTCTCCTTTCTCCGTCGTCGCTGCTGTGCGTCGCGCGCACAATGGAACAGAGCCTCGCCGCCGTCGTACGTGTTTTCTCGTTGCACGCATCCTCGCAACAACGGCGCGCGACGTGTTCTTCGGTAGTTCCACGACTCGGTTCGCGGGGGAAACAATATGATACGACAAGAAACAAGAGGCTACAATGCCGGTCACGCCCGCACTCGTCTATACAGCCCCGCAATTCACCGTAACACGTGCGCCCGAGGCCCGTGAGGGAGAACGAGCGACAAAGAGACAACGTGTCCCGTTTTATTGACGCATCATATTGCATTCATTGCGCGGTGCAACGATCCGTAGGGGTCGCCGTCGTGGATCGTTGAAAAGCTTCGCCTTACGATTCGAAAAAAAAAAAATCTGTCAAGTTTTCTACTCATTACATAGAAATAACAACTTTGTCAAGACTGATCGTTCCTCGGACCGTTCGCTGCTGCGAAGCGTGTGATTATTTCGCACGACTCACAGAGAAATAATAAATCCAAGACCGATCGATTTTCGGATCGATCGCTGCTACGACGGATGCGATTAATTCATGAATCACAGAGAAATAATAAATCCGAGACCGATCGATTTTCGGATCGATCGCTGCTACGACGGATGCGATTAATTCATGAATCACAGAGAAATAATAATTCCAAGACCGATCGAGTTTTGGATCGATCGATACTACGAAGGGCGCGATTAATTCACGAATCAGAGAAATAATAAACTTCGTCTTTGATCTACGAAATAAAATCCCCGTCGATCCAAGACCGATCGTTCCTCGGATCGATCGCTACTACGAAGGGTGCGATTAATTCACGACTCGTACGCACCGCGATATAATCGCACGGTTATCGAGTCCAGCCATTAGGGACATGATTTCTCGTGCATGGATAATTGTTATTAATACCGCGCGATCGATCGACGATGATTAACGAGGCGCGCGAGGAGGGCGAAGGGATAATTTATCGGAGCCCGGGGAGTCGTCGTCGTCGGTCGGCCAGGACGAAGCCTCGACCGTCGGAAAATCGCTGTAATGTGTACTTATGCGTAGCGACGGCTTCGGCTGCGACGATATAACTGCGGCAGCAGCAGCAGCCGCGCGTGGAGTCAGCAGCCTGCTGCGGTCTGCCCGCGTTACACACGACGCGTGCACGTAACGCAACTCGTTTGCGAACCGTGGGGCCATCTATCAATGTCGAGCATCGCTCGGGATGACGTTAACGAGCCCGCGAGAAGATTCCGACGATCCTGTGATGGTTGAAATCGCGTACGTACGCAGGTATTTACACGTCTATATAGTACTACGATATATCGATAGGTGGGTTCGCTATATATATGTATACGCACGCACAGCCGGCTGCCGGCGACTTTGGCCTGCGACGGTCGCACGTGCGCGACCGTCGCATCATCCTCGCCCAGCTCCGAGAGCTTTTCCCGCGCGATTTTTTTTTTCGAATGCCGACACAGCTATTTTTATTCTACTAGCAACAACGTGCTCGCTTCGCTCGCACTCCTTGCTTTTCGATTATCTTTTCTTGTGGCTAATACAGTCGTCCAAAACGCGCGCGGGACTCTACAGCTGCCAAGACAGTCCGAATCGATATATCGAAGCTGCCGCCGACCAATAGGAACGCTCGAAAGGTGACTTCAGTATTTCGACAACGTAGGGAAGAACCTTTGCGATTTTCGGCAAAAAAAAAAGTTCGATTTTACGAAGTTTTAAAACGCTATCCGATGGCAAATTTCCCACTGATTCGAAAAACGACGGCTGTTTGCCCGAAAAATCGAAAATTCGAGGAGAAAAACGCGAAAAACGAAGTTTTTTTTCTGAAAAACTGCCAAATTTCGCGATATTAAACATCAAACTGCTGCCGGTTTCCCAACGACCAATCAGATACTGAATAAATCGGGAACAACGTTTGCTCACGAATTTTTTAATAGAGGGATTTTTCTGGGATTCCAAATGGAATGGATGGCGTATTATTATTTAAGAATCAATTTATTAAGTGAGAATACAGTGAGTGAGAGCAATTGAAACGTATATTTTTTACGTTGAAAATGTTGTATATATGTTGGTAAGGTTGTTATATATGTATAGTAACGCTCGCAAGACTTTTCAGTCAGCCCAAAGGAGAGAGATGGAGAACTTCAATTCACGTAAAGTTATGAAAAATGTATGTGTTCGGTTGTGCTCACACCTCGAGATATTCCCACTTTCGTAATTAACACACGACTCGAGATCGTTGCAACCGAGAATACGGATCACAAAAATGATTTTTTTTTTCCGTCTCTGATATAATTAGCAATTAAATTCCTAACGAAGTTTCTCCGGTTGTGGAACACGTCGTTGCATAAGCGAGAAAATATAGATACCGGCTGCGTATATCCTAACGCTGATCATACAGAAATAATTTAAGATCTTACGTTTTTCCTGAATCGTTGAATAGAAAAAAAAATTGTTACGTAGGTTTTTGTTCGAAGCTCCCGCGCGGTGCCCTCGTTTCATCGAAGCAAGAGCTTCGCGTTGCAGCGAAGCCCCTTCAGAATTTAACGCTACAACGAGGCCCAATGACTCGTTATATTTGACCCGCTTAAAAGCCCGCAGGAGTTTCAACGGTTGCTGCGCGAAATTAAGAGTACGTTGAGATATCGATATCATCGTTGTCATATATTTCCCATTGAGATTTTTATGAAGTTTCACGAAGTTTTTCCGGCGAAAAAAAAAATTCGATTTTACGAAGTTTCAAAACCCTATCCGATGGGAAGTTTCCCGCCGATTCTAAAAGTGACGGATGTTTGCCCGACAAATTGAAGATTCGAGGAGAAAAACGCGAAAAATTGATTTTATTCCGCGGACATTTTTTCCCCGCCATTTTTTTCAGATCCCATAATTCCCTCAGCTCGCGGGGCTGCTCAATTGAACTGCAAATCGAAGAGCCATACTGCGCGGCGTCCTCGAGTTGAACTCGCGGCAATCAATCACGAGTACTCTCTCACTTTTTCCGTCGTCGCGCGGGCATAATTTTGCTCACTCTGCTGACTCACTCCGCGCGAATATCATTTCAGCACCGCGTTGTACTGCAGCAGATACATGCTGGTAGTTACATACATAGTATAGATACAGACGTAGCGCGCACTTACGCAATGATAACAGAGTGGAAAGTCGGGGGAATGTCGAGCAGGTGTTGTAAAAGAAAAGAGCGATGATGAACATAGCGCGCTCACGCTGTGCGAATTATTTGCTTCTTCGCGGCAGCGCCGCGCGTCGAGGAAAGCGAAATGCGTGCAATTTCTCGAGAGCGACTCGGCCGGCCGGCCGGCTTCGCGGTGCGTGCAGTGCATTCGTTTTACGAGAGCTGGAATAACGCGCCGGAGTCGCTGGCGGCCACCGCGCGCCATTGTTCACGCACCTCCTGGCACAATTATCATTTACCACCGTCTAACGATCTCCCCTCCGCCTCGAGTTTCAGTTTCGCATAAAAAGAACGAAATAAAGAAACACAGAGAAAAACTGCGTCAACCCCCTTTTTTCCTCAAAATTCATTCACAGCAGCAGCAGCATCAAAGACTCATTTGCTAGCTCTCAAAACAAAAGTAAATATCGACAACAACGACGACGCGAGTTTCAGTTTCGCATAAAAAGAAAGAAATAAAGAAACAAAGATTAAAACAGTGTCAACCCCCTTTTTTCCTCAAATTCATTCACAGCAGCAGCATCAAAGACTCATTTGCAAGCCCTCAAAACAAAAGTAAATATCGACAACAACGACGACGCGAGTTTCAATTGCGCATAAAAAGAAAGAAATAAATAAACAAAGATTAAAACAGCGTCAACCCCCCTTTTTTCCTCAAATTCATTCACAACAGCAGCATCGAAGACTCATTTGCAAGCCCTCAAAACTAAAGTAAATATCGACAACAACGACGACGCGAGTTTCAGTTTCGCATAAAAAGAAAGAAATAAAGAAACACAGAGGAAAGCTGCGTCAACCCCCTTTTTTCCTCAAATTCATTCACAGCAGCAGCATCGAAGACTCATTTGCAAGCCCTCGAAACAAAACTAAATATCGACAACAACGACGGCGCGAGTTTCAGTTTCGCATAAAAAGAAAGAAATAAAGAAACAAAGACGAAAACAGCGTCAACCCCCCTTTTTTCCTCAAATTAATTCACAGCAGCAGCATCTGAGACTCATTTGCAAGCCCTCGAAACAAAAGTAAATATCGACAACAACGACGACGCGCGGAGAGTACGCGAATCGACTGAAAAGTCGGTTTTGTTCGCGGGGGCCCAAGTCCGAGTCAACGAACCGCCGCGCGCGGCGATAATAACGCGACTTCCGGTGCGCGCGCACGGCTCCTTCCGCTGGTTTCGCGCAGTACAGACGCGTCGTGCGTCGTGCGGCGGCGGCGCACACGCGACGCTAAATAAAACGGACGGGGTAAAAATGATCATTACGCTGCGTCGGCACGTACAACGCGCGTTGTACGCCAGCGTAGGTACATCGGCGACGCAGGGGCGACTCTCGCGCACACGCGCTAATGCGCGGCGTTACACGCGCTCGTTGCGCGTCGACGAATCGCTCCGTCGTTTGCGCTCGCACGCGCACGCAGTCCATAGTATATCCCCCCCTCTCTCTCTCACTCTGTGTGTCAGCGTACAGCCAGTTTACGTGCACGTACACGCAGCCAGTGCAGTGCACGTAGCCGCTCGGTACATTTCTTTGTATCCCATTTGCAGCGCCGCGATTATATACGCGACTCTGGCCGACTCAGACTTTTGTTTTGACGCACGCGCTTCGACTCGGCACGTTACACCGCAGTTTTCCACAAAGCTGCTGAGAGTCATCTGTATGCATTTATACAGCTGTACCGCACGCGAAGCAGCAGCAGCAGCAGCAGCAGCAGCAGCAGCAGCAGCAGCAGCAGCAGCAGCAGCAGCACCATCACAGTGGGTCAAACGAAAGAGAAAAAACGTCTGAGAAAAAATTGTACACAAGAAATCGTTCGGTTGCGACTAATTAACGGATGCCATAATAAAAAATGCCATAATAAAAAATAGATGGAAAGAAAATATAGGTTAGGTGTGAATTATCGTCATGTCAGTGTTTGTCAACGGATGGATTTAAGTGCCCTTGGAAAATCTTGGACGATATATAACGTGACTTCCAGCGTGGAACAAGTCTCCCATATCGATATAATCTCCAGACCGTTTCCTTCGAATATCTGGTCTCGGTATTTTAATGGAGGGCGCAGGCCAGATATGCGCAGTGAGACCGGAAGTCGCGTACGCGCACCTGGCGTCCACCCTCTCGTCGGCGCCGTTGCAACGGCGCGGGGAATACAACCCCCTCGCGAGGCAAGCGAGCGCGCGCAGAGTGGAGAATGGTGTAAATATACTTGCGCACGTGTTAAAGCAGAATTTAATCGACAACAAATGCACCGGGCGATAAATATAGGGTTTCACTTTCCATTCCAGCTGTGCAGCAATTCGCTCGAAATCTTCGCATCGAGTTTCACTCGGCGCTCTCCGAATTCCTCTTATTTTAATAGGCGGAACATCGCACAAGCAGATTCCTGATTTTTAAAATCGGTAATAACAACATCTTTCGCCTCATATTCCGCTCGCAACCGACCTAACCGTTCGCACACGATTCGCGGAATCGTCGGCTAATTTTTTATTTTTTTCTCTATTTTTTTTCGAGTTTACGTCGGAAACGAAAATTGCCGGTCTACAACCGAGCGCAAAAGATTACACAGTCCAGGATCCGCGTTGCGTGGCCTTCGAACGGGACTCTCCGCTCGTACGACTTTGCGTCAACCTCTAGAATATCATTCTAGCTGTTATACACGAAAACGTCGTCACAAAATATCGCGAAACCGTCGCGCGTTAGATTAAAAAAAAAAACCAAAAACGAAATTACAAAATATTTCCTTACTTTGGTGTTGTTGAGGTTGAGCGACTCGTAGTCCGAATCGACGTAGAATATCGAATTCATCTCCTGGTGAAACCACATGGCTCGGTCGCACTCGCGCATTCGCGCGACAGTTGTTATTATTACTGTTGTTATTATCGTCTTATCGAATATTCAATGTTTAGCCGTCGTCAGGCCACCAGCGGCGACGACGTAAAACCCGCGGAAAGTGTCGTTCGTGGTGCACTCTGCGACGTTGCGATTGGCGCGAGACATTTTTCGCGGGCTTTGTTTACACGCGCACAGCCGTCCGTAGGTGGACGCGAGCGCGACGAGAGAGAGCCGCTCGTTCGCGAACGGTGGTCCTCGGAAAACTGGAAAGCGGCGGACCTGCGGATATACAACTCGCGACGACTCCGCCGCGCCGCTTCTTAGCTCACGCTGTGCCTCTTCTCGCTGCGTGCGTAGCGTGTACTACCACTCAACACACACACCTACGGAACGGCGGGACTGCTCGGCGCTCGACGCTCGTACGCAACGTGTCCTCTCCCCACTCAGTCCGAGCTGCGAGCCGCGATCCTATACCGCCTACTTCATGGAAAGTCGAGTTCTCTCTGTTTTCTTTACAGCGGACGGCTATCGCTGTCTCACTTTCTCTCTTCGATTCGAGCTGCGGGATCCTACTACCGCCTACCGCATGAAAAAGTCGAGTTCTCTCCGTTCTCTCAACAGCGGACGGCTATCGCTGTCTCACTTCCTCTCTTCGATTCGAGTTGCGGGATCCTACTACCGCCTACCGCATGAAAAGTCGAGTTCTCTCTGTTCTCTTGACAGCGGACGGCTATCGCTGTCTCACTTTCTCTCTTCGATTCGAGCTGCGCGATCCTACTACCGCCTACCGCCATGAAAAAGTCGAGTTCTCTCTGTTCTCTCGACAGCGGACGGCTATCGCTGTCCCACTTCCTCTCTTCGATTCGAGCTGCGCGATCCTACTACCGCCTACCGCATGAAAAGTCGAGTTCTCTCTGTTCTCTTGACAGCGGACGGCTATCGCTGTCTCACTTTCTCTCTTCGATTCGAGCTGCGCGATCCTACTACCGCCTACCGCTATGAAAAAGTCGAGTTCTCTTCGTTCTCTCGACAGCGGACGGCTATCGGTGTCTCACTTGCTCTCTTCGATCCGAGCTGCGCGATCCTACTACCGCCTACCGCTATGAAAAAGTCGAGTTCTCTCCGTTCTCTCGACAGCGGACGGCTATGGCTATCTCTCTTCCTCTCTTCGATTCGAGCTGCGCGATCCTACTACCGCCTACCGCTATGAAAAAGTCGAGGTCTCTCTGTTCTTTCGACAGCGGACGGCTATCGCTGTCTCACTTCTTCTCTTCGATTCGAGCTACGGGATCCTACTACCGCCTACCGCTTGAAAAGTCGAGTTCTCTCCGTTCACTCGACAGCAGACGACTGCCGCTGTCTCTCTCGATCGTCGCCTGCGGCGGGCGATTATCACGTTCGTCATAAATCCCAATACACAATACGACACGACGAGAGTCGCGTGTGGTTGGTCATCGAGAGTGGGGAGGATATCACACGTAGCGTCATCGACCGTTAATCGATCGCACGCACGGTCCTCTTGGTCTAAAAATAGTGATTCCGGTAATCCGATGACGCTCGGCTGGTCAAACAGCCAGCCGGAAATGCGGGGGAAACACGCGCGGTTTTCAGGATTTCTACATATCGCAGTCTCATCTTACCTGTTGTTAGGGTAGATGCATCATTAGTGGCGACTGTACCTATTGTGGCCATTTTTATTAATTTATTCTTGAAATTATGTTTTCCCCATATAAACGTGTTGAAGTTTCGAACAAATTCATATAAATTCACCGATTGGCCTAGTAGATGTTTTTTCTATGCCATTAAATGTGTTGTATTATTCCTTTGAATGTGATGGCCACAATCGGCACTAAAGTGGCTAAAAACGGTACGTCTACCGTATTGTCGAATTCACAATCGCTCGCGGGTACGATAACAGCCGGAACTCGAAAAGTGGACGCAAATGCGCGCGAGGGATCGTCGCGGGCATTTGTTCGAGTCGCGCGAGTGGCGAGTCAAAATTGACGTTAAGAAATGGCGATTCTTCGGCGATATAGAATGAAATTCTAAGTTAATCGTTCACCTGATGTGAATCTAAATTCCTCGTAATGGCCGGAGCTGAACTCCTAACGACGAAACAGCCGCACCTCGTGCCCGGGTAATATTTCCCGTCGTTTCGCGACCTGTCGCGAGTGATTTTCCGTGTGCAACGCGAGTGTCGCAATTGAAATTGCAGGTACGCGGGTTACTGTCCCCAGTATCGGTTTCGATGCGGCGAGACTTACGGAGGTCTGACGCACAAACTGCTGCTCGATCCGACCGTCAACCACGCGGAGACGCTCGTACTGTCCAACAGGGTTACCGACGACTACGAGGTCTCCATTTCCTCTGCGTCTTTTTCACAGTCGACTCGCAGATTCGCGCAATCTAGAATTATATTTGTGGTTTTCGTAGGTGACGAGACCGCCGAAAAATGACATAGACATAGTGAACTCGCGGTTCAAGCGAACCGATCCCGTTTTCAGACACCCGATGACACCGGGTTACGAAGGTAAGTACGCTCTTACACTGAACGACAAAAACAGGCTACTTGAAAAAATGTATTTATCTATAAGAAACTAATGGAAAAAAACATCCCTGCTTAGAAATTCCGATTAAAACATATAGGAACCGATCAAATGGACAAAATTCCGATTGAAAAATAATTGTTTCTATAATAGGATTCAATTGGATTTTTGCCGTTTTGGTTCTAATCGGATCGTACAAAATTTCGTTAAGACTTTTTTACCGAGAATATTAGCTACAAAGAAATCGCTCAAATCAGCTGAACATGTTGAGCGTGGATTGCGTGGCTTCGCAGTAAATATGTAATGGGGGAGGGAGGAAAGGAGGGGGGCAACCACTTAGCGTCCCGAGGCACAAGAACGATCGTATCTCGTTACTCGTCCTACCGGTAGTCGCGAGTAATTCGAGCTCTCTGACCTCCCCAGAGCCGCCGTGACCTCGAGGCAAACGTCGCTACTTGGGTTTTTCAGGGTTCACGCCGCGGCTGAACGCGAGAAACGGCCAGAGATACGGTGTTCAGGCGACCGAGGCACTCGCCGAGTTCGAGCGTCAGCAGCTGAGGAACTGCGAATCCGGCAATCAGCTGAGGAAGGTGACGGCGCTGCAGAACGAACTGGGAGAGCCGCGCAATCGAGAGGAACGTCTGGTAAATCGCGCGACGGCTTTTTCTACACTCGGCCTTAATACCCGAGAGTCTGCGGACAACGTCGGCTGTAATTTTGTCCTGAATCGACCGATAGTCACCTCGAATTTTCTCCCCGTCTCCCTCTCATTAAAATCCCAGCGCAATTAAGGCTCATCGAAAAATTCGTAATTTCGTAGCTTCCTATTCGCGGCGTCGCGCAAATTTCTCAAACCGACGAAGCGCAACTTTCTTCGCCGAATACAGTTACAGACCGAGGATGCGGTTGGCATTTTAATTTCGCCTCAATCGACGGTGATGAGCGGAAAAAAAAATTGCAACAAAAAAATGACCCACTCCTGTGAAAGGCGAAAAATAACGGAGGGGCAATGTGCAAGCGTTTTTATTCGAATGATTTTTTTTCTACTTTTTTAATGGAAATAAAAATTCGTAATGATGATGTTGAAAAAAAATCGAAACTGTGTCCAATTTCGATTATTATTTTTCGAGCAGCTTCTGAAGAGCGAATTCAGGCTTCCCATGATATCAGTTCGACCCGATTGTGTCGGCGTAATGAGGAACCTCCCTCTGGACGAGCAGTGCGAAAGACCGAGGGACCATTCGCCGTCGCCGTTCTTCATGGAAAACACTAATCCCGAGAAGTACCTCGTCAGCGGTAAGTCAACAGTGACCCACTTGTCTCGCGTTTATTCGCCTATTGCTCCTCGATCGCGCTCGCCGCCGCTCTTCGTCATGACCCTGAATGTCGATGCGCCAGCTGAACTTCCTTTTCTCGTTCAATTGTTTTCGTTCCTCTACATACTCCAAATTAACACGTCAGCTTTCACGCCGATCCACCAAGGTCTCCGTTGCGCAATTCGTAAAAAAAGTCGGCTCGCGCAATATTTTCGTCATTTTGCATTTGTGCGTCGCGCGGCGTCGGGAAGTGATTCATCGCGAAAATGGAACTCACGAGTAGCGAGAAAAAAATGCGATATGCCTTTGTCCGCGAAAACGCGAGAAGTTCGTAAAACCCACGAATCTGTGGTTCTGTGGTTTTTGTAATTTATTTTATATTTGTGTAAACATAAACGAAATCCTTTTGTGCGTTTCCGCAGGATACGCGGGTCACATTCCCTACGGCTACGCGCATTTCGGTGCGTCGAATGCCGCGCTTACGAACAGCGCGCTCTGCGACTTCACAACGAATTATCGGATGCGCCAGAGCACCGAGTGGGCTCCGGCGACGTTGTCACGACCGGATCCGCCGCTTCTCATTCAACCGACCGAGATTTATCACAAGCACGTGGGCCTGATACCCAATTATTTCGGACACGTACCCGGGGCCACTTTCAGGTTGTATTTCAATCTCCAAATCCCGACTGCGAAAATGTCTCCATTAATTATCTTCTCTCTGCTCGCAGACACGGCAAAACGTTCGGCGCTGATACAAAAGACGCGAAGAGATGGTTGCGCGGTGATTTTTCAAATTGAAATTAACGACACTCAAGATTTTCAAGCCGGGTTCGATCCACGAATACTATTGATACATCAGTGATGTTATTCAAAATATAATTGCCTCAACGCACTGCTAAAGCTGTACAAAAATATACATCAGGTATAACAAGTTTTTGCATGTAAATACTAAAAAAAAGTACATTGGATATAGAATTGCAGGACTTATAAATAAACATAACTTCGACCTGCAGTCACTAAAAAAATGAGTGGTTCTTTATGACACTTGTTGCGATTTCCATTTCAACAGTATTTCCGCGGCTTTCTGCAAGTTTTCGTCTTTCTGTAAAAATGAGGAAACAAATGGGTCAATTAATTGAAACGTCGCTCCGGTTATTAAATAACTTGAAATAGCAATTTGCCACTTGCCTTTATAAAACAGTAGCGAACGTTCTCCTCGCCGAGTCGCTTGTGCTCTTCGCTGTAGAACGCGGAAGGTGGAATGCCCTGAACTCCAACGTTCTTCGTCATCCACTTCGTAAATCTGTAGTCTTTATTCTCGTCCGTTTCCTCCTCGAGTCGGACGTTTTTCTCGAGCGGCGTCCAGTTGGCTACCATGAAGTAACCGCCCTCGGGTATCGTAGGAAACATACCGATCTCCGTGAGAACCTTCGCCATGTAATCGCGCTTCGGCAGTAATTCTTTCGCGAGACTGGTGAAGTAGCAGTCGGGTTGACCGAGCTTCGCGAATTCTTCCTCGAAACCTATCGCCACCGCCTCCTGAATGGGCGTGGAGCAAGTGTAGATAGAATTCTGATGAACGATTTGCAGGTTGTACAGCAGGTTCGCAGGGCCATACGCCCATCCTGTCTTCCAGCCAGTCACGCTGAACGTCTTTCCGGCTGATCCAATAGTGATAGTCCGCTCGTACATGTCGGGCAGAGTTGCTGTTGGGTTAAAAAAATATTACATATATTTTTTTAACCAACCGAGCGATAAAAAATCTATCTAAAACAATCTCCCATACCTATTCTGATGTGTTTCGCAGGCTCGTAAACCATCCACTCATACACCTCATCCGACACCACGAGAACGTTCCATTTTTTCGCCAAATCGGCGATGAATTCCAACTCCTCGAGGGTAAAAACTTTGCCTACTGGATTGTTCGGAGTATTGAGAATAATTCCTTTGGTATTCTTGTTGAAAAGTCTTTTCATCTCCTCCTTATCGAATACCCAGTCAGCCGAGGTCACGACACCCGTGGTTTTCGTCTGTGAGATAAATTATCATCGCTACAAACGCTCCGTATACAAGTTCTTTCTATTCTCTATTCATATATCGCAAGCTTACAGGCTTGAGCGGTATGAACCTGGGAATTCCACCGGCAGCCGAAACCATTGGAACGTAACAATCGAAGTATGGCTCTATGATAATCCATTCGTCTCCTGGATTCGTGTGACCCTGAAGAGCGGCGTACAAGGCCTCGTAAGCGCCAGCGGTAACGAGAACTTCCTTGTTCGGATCGAGATTTCTGCCCAGAATCTTGGAATACAACTTGGCAATGGCGTTCACCAATCGTGGATGACCCTGCAGTAACAAAAAGGCGCTCAGCAATCGCGCTACGCAAGATACTGAAGTAGCGACGCGAGTAGATAAGACGTTTCAATATTTCTAAGTCTTATCTACGAACGTATAATACACATGTGAAACAACATTTCACAAGTGTCTGAAGTGACATAAATGGTCTATTCATTTTGCATTGATTGACAATAAAACCGATTGCTTCAACTTTTATTTATTTTAGCAACTGCTTTTCGTTATTATTTCGATAAAAAAAAAATGTCAGAAGTAAAATGCCAATTAGGCTCTGGTATAAAAATCTACAAAATTGTTGACTTACAAAACCTCTGGTGTACTGATTGAGCAAAGGATTTTCACTGTTAGCTGCAGCAGCCAGAGCTTTCGTAACATTAGCCGGAGCGTGAAAATCCGGGAACCCCTGGCCCAAATTTAGCGGCTTGTATTGCAAAGCAAGCTGAATGTACTCCACCCTGAAAGGAAAATGAGTATGTAAAAATAACTTTCTAAATTCCAACCACTGTTTTTAGCTCCATAATACGGTTTTTTGTTGTTGCAATAATTATTACCAGACTGATTTGTCGTTTCCCTTGAAACGATGCGGTGGATCAAACTTAGACATTGCCGCCGTACTTGCCATCCTATTAAGCTGCGAAGACAAAAACTGCAGATCTGCGAGTGCGCTTTTGACTAGAGACACTCTAGCGAACATCTGAAAAAAAGTAATATCGTTAATACACTGTCCACTCATCTTGGCAACAACTAAAGCAACAGAATTAAGAAGATGTGAACTTTGTCTGCAGAAATTTGTCCAGTCCTGCCAGTAGAAACGAGCTACACAGCTCCAATATATTCGATACTGACGACAGAATGCTCGACGTATGTATTTGCGAGTGCCATGCAAGTGCCATTTACTGTTCCTAATAATCGCTTGCGGTGTAATCACACATCAACGTAACAGAAGCGTTTTACACAAATGCAATCTCACTGTGTTGCTGTTGTTCTCGGACGGAAATACAAAGAAGAGAGATGCCCACCGGAGGCGAGCGATAAAGCTCAAGAAGCAGAATCGTCTGTCGAGTAGCTTAAAAACGTTTTGTATTTCACAGCTGCGCGCAAACAAGTTCCTCTCCGCCTAGTGGCGAGCAATACTTATAAATATTTCATAAATCTACATATCTATATATACACATTTCGGTGCAAACAATGCGACGCGCGCATGTAAACCGAATACGCATTAAATAACTTATGTAATACAATTATAGCACGTACACGTGTGTGTTAAACGTCGGTGATGTCGCAGCGACAACTGGAAAGACTGGAACGCGATAAGTGGGTGACTGAACCGCGCGGCGGTCAATTGCACTCAGTAGCGCAGAATTTTTTCGAACGGAAAAAATGATAATGAAAACGAAAGGTGATTGGTGATCGGATACCGCGAATGGTGATAGGCGGTAGGAAACCGGTTTGAATAAGTTGTCAGGACCGATCCTGGCCAGTAAATACGTATGGGTAATGTAGTTTGCTGTGGAGTCAAAGCAGACGGCAAATGGCAATAAGTCAAGATCGGGTTACGTTGATTACACGCTAGATATATTTTTCAAGCGTAGGAATTGTCAGTTTCGTACCGGTAATAACACGGATTACAGGTCTCGTTATCGACTGAGCAGCGGCAACGAATATGTTCGTCCTCCGCCGCTATTAGCGTTGGAGTAGCTCACGATTCACGAGGATTTATGTACGGGAGGTTCAAATACAAACACGTGGTATCGGCGCATCCTGCCAGCGTGCACATCGTTTTTATTCCTACATCTAAAAAAACTAATAAAAAACAAATGTCAAAATGTTGATCGAGCCCGAATTGTCGAACACATCGCCGAATTTTGGGAAACCTCCCGAGAAACAGAATCCCGTACGTAAATCTTGCGTACGCATTTTCGTAGGCATATTTTCAACGCGACTAACCTCGAGTTTGTTGATTTTTCCAGTTGCTCCAAACGCTGGGAACACCGCACATAGATTCCTTTAATTATATGCTGGAGGATGGTCTCGCTAATTGTCTGAAGGACATTGTGCCGGTGTATCTGACACTCGCGAACGGCGACAAGATCGAAATATGGATGGAGGATGTGACAATATATCAGCCGACCGTTCCCACTGGTACGATAGGCGTGAAGAACCACAGGATATATCCGACGGAATGCAGACAGAGAGGCGCTACTTACAAGGGCAAAGTTATAGGCAAGATCGGCTGGTCAGTCAACGGAAGACTCCAGGAACACATAGAAAAGGACTTGGGTGAAATTCCCATCATGGTGAAGGTAAATAATGACTGACATGGTAAATAATCGCTATTTCTTACCTGTTGCACGAATTACTGACTTATTCATTAATTTTTCTTCGTTAGTCAAGCCGCTGCCATTTGTACAAATCGAATCCGGCGCAGCTGGTTGCCCATGGCGAGCATGAACAAGAATGGGGAGGATATTTCATTGTGAAAGGTCACGAGAGGCTGATAAGAATGCTGTTGATGACCAGACGAAATTATCCGATCGCTATAAGACGTGGGGGATGGAAAGGACGAGGCGCTTTGTTCAGCGATCTCGGCGTGACGGTTCGCAGTGTCAGGGATGACAATACCGCTGTGGTAGGACAATCATCGGCTTATCAATAGCTTATCGCGATTTTACGAGTAATTCCGTGACTCACAGAAAATATTCCTTGCGACAGACGAATACGTTGCACTATGTTACCGACGGCACGGCGAAGCTCATGTTCGGCCATCGGAAGATTTTGTATTACGTGCCGCTGGTTCTGATGCTCAAGTGTCTCGTCGATGTGTCCGATAAATTCATCTTCGACGCGTTGGTCGCCGGCTGCGAGGATGACGTATACTACCGCGGCTGCATCCTGAACATGCTGCGCGCCATACACGAGGAAGGATTACATTCTCACGAGCAGTGCAAGAAGTATATCGGCAAAATGTTCCGAATAAAGCTCTACGAAATTTCCCCTGACGCCACTGATTCGCAGGTTTGCGATTTTATCATCAAGTATGTATCTTGAATCAAGAACTAGCTTGAAACTTGAAGTCAAAATCGCTTCTTACACGTTGAAATATTGCAGAAAATGTATAACAATACACTTGGATGATCCAATGGACAAATTCAATCTACTTGTATTCATGACCCGCAAACTCTTCGCTCTGGCGAACGAGAAGTGCGCGGTCGAGGGTGCCGACGCTGTGATGATGCAGGAGTGTCTCCTCGGCGGTCACCTGTATCTTCAAGTACTCAAAGAAAAATTGTACGCGTGGCTGTCGGTTCTCAAACTAGCGATAATGAAGCGTGCCAAAAGTGTCGGCAACATGTACAAATTGACTGTGCGTAAGTATTTCCTCTCCAGCTTCGAGCCCTTCCCTTCACTTTGCAGCAAACACCAGCAGCAGTCGTTACGAGATCCTTTTTTATTTGTTCTTTTTTTTTAGAGGAAATGCTCACTGCCTTGAAGCACACGGGCGGCTTTGAGTCGCAGATGGAAAACTTTTTGTCCACCGGAAACATAAAGTCCCCAACGGGTTTAGGATTGATGCAGAGTACCGGCTTGACCATCGTCGCTGAAAACATCAATAGAATGCGTTACATGAGTCATTTTCGCGCGATACACAGAGGTTCGTTCTTCCAGGAGATGAGGACGACGGAGGCGCGACAGTTGCTGCCCGACGCTTGGGGTAATTATTCTTAAGGCTGCCTAATTCCTAAAAATGATGATTGCCACATGATTATTTAAGTGAGAATAATTTTTGACATGCTTTTCTGATGTTTTGTAACATAGGTTTTATCTGTCCGGTCCACACCCCGGACGGTAGCCCTTGCGGGCTTCTTAACCATCTGACGATGAATTGCACGGTAACACGTCATCCGGATCCGAAACTGAAGGAAGCCATACCCGCGGTTCTCCTGGATTTGGGAATGATTCCGCTGGCAATAGCCGACGACTACAAGAATTCGTACACGGTTATGCTGGACGGAAGAGTGATCGGGCTGATCGAAGACGGAATCGTTTCGCGAGTCGTTGAAAAGCTTCGTCTGCTAAAAATCGAGGGTTCAGAGGTGATCATCTTTTATTGCAATCTGTTCTCATCTCCCTTTCGTATTCTCACACACAAGGTTTTCAGGTTCCGAACACCATGGAAATCGTGCTGATTCCCAAGAAGAACGTGCCCGCGCAATACCCGGGTCTCTTTCTGATAACGGGACCTGCGCGAATGATGAGACCCGTGACTAATTTGGCCGCCAACAAAGTCGAGCTCATCGGGACTCTTGAGCAAGTTTACATGCACATTTGCGTAACGCCCTCGGAAATTTACGAAGGGGTACGTACGTCTTTCATATCGATATTGCTCGGATTGACCGATTTATGATCAATTTATTGAGCATGACGATTGCACCATAAATAAGTAAATATTTGAACAGTGTATTTGAATTCGTCTTCAGTTAACAACTCATCAGGAATTGGCAAAAACCTCGTTTCTCAGCAATCTTGCGTGTCTCATACCGATGCCCGATTGTAATCAGAGTCCAAGAAATATGTACCAGTGTCAGGTAATATTTTATTCGACAATACTTAAATTCCGCATTGATTAGTCTTACGACTTTGTGACCAATTATTTTAGATGGGTAAGCAAACCATGGGCACACCTTGCCATACTTGGCAACTGCAGTCCGAGACAAAATTGTACAGGCTCCAGACACCGGCAACTCCATTATTCAGACCGGTGCATCACGATAATATAAATCTCGATGACTTTGCCATGGGAACGAACGCGATCGTCGCTGTAATCTCTTACACGGTACTGATTCTTCCGAAGTTGCTAGAAATGTATCCCAAAATCAGGTGACGACTTACGCTTCGTTTTCACTTCAAGGGCTACGACATGGAAGACGCTATGATAATTAACAAATCTGCGTATGAGCGAGGCTTCGCCCACGGAATGATTTACAAGTCCGAGTTCGTTGACTTGAAGGATCCGAAAAGCTACTTCGCTCGCAACCCTGATAAAGAGTTTTTGCAGGAGAAATTAGAGCCCGACGGTTTTCCCATTCCGGGAACCCCCCTCAAATTTGGCGACCCTTACTATTGGTAATTAACGCACGATCCATCTGTAAACTAATTTTTCTATATGTATTTTATTGAGTTGTGTCGTTTTAATGTCGCAGTTACTACGATGCCGAACATTCGAATTACGTGGTCGGAAGATACAAAGGCAAAGAAGATATCTTCGTGGACAATGTCAGGCTCTGCGGAACGCTTCAGAGTCACACGCCTCGCAGAGCTTGCATCACATTCCGCGTTCCCGTGAGTATCACAGTTTCGACAATACAATTATATTGATACAATTACAGCAGTATTTTTAAGTAATCCATTGACATTGCAGCGTAATCCAAGTGTCGGCGACAAGTTCGCGTCGCGAGCTGGACAAAAGGGTATTTGCTCGCAAAAGTGGCCAGCTGAAGATTTGCCGTTCACAGAAACTGGCCTCATACCCGATATTGTTTTCAACCCTCACGGCTTTCCCAGCCGGATGACAATCGGTGAGTATTTTCGGGTGTACGGACATTCATCGGAAATCATTTTTCGATCAAAACTCAGTGGACCCTTGTGCAATGTGATTTTAGCTATGATGATCGAAGTAATGGCCGGTAAATCGGCGGCGGTTCACGGCCTCGTTCACGACGCGACGCCCTTCCGTTTCACCGAGGAAGACACAGCCGTGGAATACTTCGGAAAGCTCTTGGAGCACGGGGGTTACAATTACTACGGCACGGAACGAATGTACTCCGGTATAGACGGTCGTGAAATGTCTGCCGATATCTTCTTCGGCGTCGTTCATTACCAAAGACTTCGACACATGGTGTCGGACAAGTGGCAGGTGCGGAGTACAGGCCCGATCGACGTGTTGACGAGGCAACCTATCAAAGGACGACGACGCGGAGGAGGCGTGAGATTCGGAGAGATGGAGCGTGATTCTTTGATATCTCACGGTTGCGCTTTTCTGCTGCAAGATCGGTTATTCCACTGCTCCGACAAAACGACGGTGAGCAAACGGTTCCGATAATTTCGGTTTAAAACAAAATATACAATGTTATGAATTTCATAAATTTACGCGTTTCCTTTGCAGACCCTCGTCTGTAAAAAGTGTGGAACGCTTCTGGGACCAGTGATGGAAATGGTATCGAGCCAATCGGGCTACAGTGAAAGCAGGAAACGTTGCAGGCTCTGCGGCTGCGACGACAGCATGGGCGAGGTCGACATCCCCTACATCTTCCGGTATCTCGTGACCCAGCTGACTTCTTGCAATATAAACATAAAACTAACGTTCACGGAGACGTAACGATTGATCGAAATACAAAATAAACGCTGAACGATAGATTTTTATTATCATCATCATCATTTTTCACGCGACGAAAGAACTCTCCATTAATTTGAACACAATTATAATCGAGGATCGAGAATAAAACTTGGCCCGCTAACCGGATCCGTCGACACTGTCAGCGTAGTACAATACAATATAACGTTGTTTTATCTTGTTTATTAGATATATTAATACTTGACGAAAAAACGAAAACGCATCCTTAGATCCTTTTCTACTTACAGCAGCATCACTCAAAATTATATTACACATTCACCGTTAAAACACATTATCTTTTTTCTTTTTCTCTCTGTCTCCGTCTCTTTGTATCGCGCTCTCAATCCTCTGTGCGTTCGATGTACATATTGTGTATGTACATATTTTTCAACAATGATAGACTCTACATTCGCTCTTTATTAGCCGAGTGTTATGAGAGCAAAACAATAGCATGCATTTACAAACACCGTGAGGCTGCGACAAGCTCTGAAGTACGATTTTTCTGGGGATTTGCTTTTCTCCGTTATTTTACTTATTTATTTTTCCCACGTCGAAGAGGCGCGGCTTAGTGATATATTTTTCGGCCTTTCGCTCCATTTGAATTTGTCGAGGGACGAGTAATGGAATGTAAGCTTCGAATGGGGGTCCAATCGGTCGGTGGATTTAAAGCGGCGATTCACCCGGATGCGAACTTTGGGTTACGAATTGTTTGGTTGCCTTGGATTGTTTTTTTTTTTCCTTCATTTTCTTTACGGTCGCATACGATGCAAAGTACTTAAGAGAGGAGTTTCTACGCTTTCGCGGGAACTTGCTGACCGGACTTGGTGCCGGACGCTCCGGTGGTGCCTGTTTCTTTCTCCAGTTGCTTGCCCAGATATTCCCTGCAATAATCATGCGATCAGTCATTGTCATTGTAAACGAACACGAAAATTTCCTGGAAAGAGAAAAGCTTTGTCAATCGTACCAGTTATGAACCATCAGCTTCTGAACGGCGATGAGGGCTTCGTATCGCACGTTCGGATCTTCGTGGCCAAGAAGCTGCATCACCCGTTGCTTGCCGCCGAGCTGTTCGATTATGCTTTGGACACAAGACAATGGCGTTAATACTTGTGTAATCGGGGGAAAAATTAATACAGCGCAAGGCTGGAATACTTACTGCTTGCCACGGGGATAATGACGAACATATTCCCCGATGTCGAACGAGGCGACGCTAAGAACAAGCGGATCCTTGCTGGTCTCGAGCAAATGAACGAGAATACGCAGAAGTTCGTAATTCTTCTCGTTGAGACGGCTCGCGTTTTCGCGCCAGAACTTACTGGACTTGTGGACCGGCGACCACTCGAGACGTCCGGATTTCACCTGAGTCGAGTACTCGTCGAACGAGCTCAGATCCTGCACCGACACCTGGAGTCTGTCGTTCAGAAATTCGATGTCGCCGGTTATATCCTCGTCGTCGAATTTACGCTGGCCGAGGATCGAAAGCTGCTTCAGAACTTTGCACTGCACCATCGCGATGCAGTGCTCCTTCGCCACCTGGTTGTCCTCCACTTTCTCGATGAGATTCTGCGGACGAGGAAAACGTTATGAATTGAACGGTAACGATACATTTAGAGGGGAAATAATATAATACTCACTCTGAACACAGCGAGAATGATGCGGGTGACCTTCTCCTTCGCGGAGTCGCTGAGTATGTCAGCGAGGATCGGTATGACGTTGAACTTGTTCATTTTCTCAGCGAGAAGAGGATTGAAAGTAAGCACCCAGAGGCAGAAGATGAGTTGATATTGCACTTGGAAGTTGACGCGTCCGCTGAGAACGCTGAGCAAAGTCGAGATACCGTCGACGGAGACGAAAGCGAAACGGTACTCGTCGACGCGCAGCATCATTTGCAGGCATCGTGCCACCGACTGGATGTACTCGTTGTTCTGTTCGTAAGAAAATATTTCACGCATGAAATCGCTATTCGTTCCGCTTCGAGTCTCTCCGTCAAAATTTTTGTGCGAAAAAGAATACAGCGAAAACCAATTAGAATTGTCGTATTAGGTAATCGTGCGAAATTTAATAGAGTAAATGGCCAACGGGCAAAAACAAATGTGCAATAAGATTTTTTTTTTTTTTTTTCGAATATATCTTCCCATTGCACATGTTGTTTTATTATGTTAACGGGCTTTCTACGGAACCAACCAGGTTGGGCAACTCTTGGAGGTCAGTTGCCTCTCCAGACTCGGCTGGCACGGCGTCCTGCACTACTTCGACATGCAAGTTTGACTCCTGTACGTCGTCAAGCTAAAAAAAACCCATTCGATCGTGTTTGTCCGTAACGTCCTGTATAAACTCAACAAATTTTGCCCCCGGACACCGCGCGGAAGAAGCGACACGTTGCGGTGCTGCGAATTCGAGTGGTCGATTGAAAGAACCCGAAATACACCAGAGTACAGAGTGGGACAATGCTGCCACCGAGTAGAAGGGGCGCAGGGCGAGCATTTTTCAAGCGGATATTATTAGAAAGAGTACCGAAAGATTGTTAATGAACGAGGTACGTAACGAGAGTCTGCCTAATATCTGTGTAGTCCTCCGAAAGCGAATGTAAAGCTTGGTAGCGTGCAGAGAAAAAGCATTCACGAGCATTTATCATTGAGGTCTCAAGTAAGATATTACATAAGCTAAAAGTTTCCTGAAACAAACAACTAATTAATCGTGTAATACGTAGTTCGTGCAAACTGGAGTAATAAACAAAGCAAAAAAAAACAAGTAAAATTGCGTGGCAGATTTTTTTTGCAACTTACGCTCAGCTTCAGTTGATCCTTGAGCCACGTGAGATAGAACTGCAGATCGGTCTTCTCCATAGGCTCGTGACTCCAGCAGGCGAGCTTGGCGATTATTCGCGAGGTCATGTTCATTATGAAACCGTCCTGTCTGTTCAACAGATTGAGGAACGGTCCCCAAACGGACTCGCGCTTACGCGTCGAGTGCTCGCGGAATATCTCCACGCGGCTACGGTCCTCCTGTTCGTGAGAAGAACAAATGCGATTTGAAAACTCGTCTTTTTTTTTTCAATAAAATAAAGTTGAATCTGAATCCTCCGGTAAGTATTGAATTTCAGCTCAGACTCTGGACTTTAAATTGATCCTGCAGAGTTTCTTTTCATACATGGTAATTCCTACAACAGAGTCATTGTGCGACCCGTCTTGCGAGTCTGATTGGAAAATTACCTGTAGCATATCGTCGATCATCGTAAGAATGTACTGAATGGTCTGATCCTTGGATACATGACCCAGCAGATTGAGGAAGGTCTTAGCTGCCTGTCCAGGGTTTTCCTTGAGCTTGGCATCCCTAGCAGCTGAATCGTTGGTATCGAAGCCCACAATGAAGACGTAATCTTCCTGTGAGATCATCTGCGACCTGAGTGCAGGAAACATCAATTGATCCATTTGCACGCAGAAGAAAAAAAACAAACGCACAATATTTAGAACAAAAAAATGGGATTGTTCTTACTGTTGATAGGATTGCCAGTTGATGTGTTGATTCCTGACATCCGCAGCCTGCTGTTGCAGAGCGCTGGTCGCCGAGATGATATCTGTGCGATACATCATTGATTTTTGCCGATTAACTTTTTTAATTCATAAACTAAAACGTAGGATTGTTCTTTGGGTGAATGTCGAGTTTGGCATTGATCCAGGAGAGTGACAAGTGGCTCGGGAGCGAGTATTTCGCGGATAAAATTGAGAATGACAAAATAGTTGCAGTGGGAGTGGCAGTGTCATGTGTTCTCGCGTACGATCGCGCGAAAAAACAATTACCGGTTTTCTCGTCGGGCAGCGCCGGGATGATCTCGTTTATGTTAGCACGGACCGCCATTTCGTCCCTCGAACGTTTCACACTATTGTCCCTCGTAACAATCCGCCTTTCGAGGCGTTTCCAAGTTCGTTTTTACGGGCTTTCGGAGCGCTCCGAAAATACTTCTGAATCCTGTGCAACCCTTCGCCCGTTCAGCTGTTCGATCACAAGACCCAGATGGTCTCACTGCTGCCACCGCCAGCGACGATTCCTCTCACAGCTGCCGGGAATCTAGTTATTTTTTTAAATCCCTGTGTCTCTGCAACACTGGAAACTCGGAAGGTAAAACGGATTCTTCTGGCGATGTTTTGAACCATCGAGATTCGTATCAAACACACAACCGGGCAATCCCAGCTGATACATGTCAAAAAACCGATAGCGAAACACAAGCCGAGGAGGCAGCGCCAAGTGTCAGAGACGAAGTGACGATATTACGAAAAAAATCGTGTTTACAAAGGTAAAAATGAAGCCGCAACTGACAGATGCGAAAGCCAGTCAACAGACCGGTTCGGGCGAGGCTGACGAGTGTTTGTTCGAGTATCTGCACGCTGAAATGGTCAACTACGTGATGACCATGCCGACCAGCGATAAGGCGAGTATTTACCTCTCTTTTCACACTCTTTTCCTTTTCCTTATAATTAATCCCAGTAAATGGCAATTTTTCACATGTTCAACCTTTCGGCAGAAAGATGACGAAGAGGATCTCTCGAAACTGGAGTGGATGGGCTTCAGCGTCGGTTACAGAGTGATCGAGCGACTCACCCGAGAGTGGTCGCGCTTCAAGGATGAGCTGGACATGATAAAATTCATCTGCACCGACTTCTGGTCCAGTCTCTATCAGAAACAGATCGACAATCTCAAGACCAATCACCACGGGACTTACGTTCTGCAGGACAACGAATTCAGGCTGCTCTCCAAGCTCGGAGCCAATGGCAATAAACAGTACCTGCGGGAGTGTCCAAAACTTCTGGCGTTCACCTGCGGCCTTCTCAGAGGCAGCCTCGCCAATTTGGGTATCGTCAGCGAAGTCACCGCCGAAATATTCGCCTTGCCTAGCTGTAAATTTCACGTCAAGGTACAGAGGGTCTGATACGAGCCGAGGAGACGAGCTGCGTCGCCGATCCCAAAAGATGTATGATATTTATTATAAAAGTTTGGGGAAAGTAAATTTAGGGGGAATCGTAATACCATGGTTTCCGCCACTCATTTCTCTTTATTATTCCTGTATATATATAAAAAAAAAAGTGTAAAGCATAGGAATGATTGAACGATGTCGTAATATTACTGGATGCAGCTGCCAATAAGCAGATCACATTCGATTGGGAGGTGTATATAATCCTCGAAAAAAGTATAAAATCGAGACACGCTGCAGCGTATCGACGCCAGGTATAAAATACACGAATCAATAAAACGATATTGGTGTCAATCGGAGATACCAGTTGTGATGCGGAATGAAAGGTGGCACGTCGATAAATGTGTATTAAACGCTTCCGTTGGTCTTCGGCTTGCTTCCGGCGGCGATGAAATTCATTAGCTTCTCCTGTGTCACGATTCCCACGAAAACGCCGTTGTGATGCTCGTCCACGACGATCGCGAAAGGTTCGGCCTCCAGAATTCTGGAGAGTCTGCCGAGCGTCGTCATTAAACAGACTTTGACGCACTGTCGCTCGATCGCGTCGATCGCCGGATCGCTCGGCTGTTTCGTTCCGGCGATCAAACGGCTTCTCAGGGTTCGCGCCTCGACGACACCCTTGAATTTTTTTTCACCATCGACCACGGGAATTCGCGTTTCACCGATATCTTCCAGTAGCCTCAGGGTGGACTGGAAAGTCGAATTTTCCGGCAGAGTCGATGGGAACGATACATCAAGATTGGAGATGTGCAAATGCCACCACCATTTGTTCGCCTCGATCGGCTCCGGTGGATCCTGCGATGAAAATTGTTTTAGTTTAATGTATATTTTATTATTAAAAATCGATCGATGGTAATAACAGGAAATCGAAAGTATACCAAAAATCCTCGAGTCTCCATCCACTGGTCGGACACAAATTTGGTCATGTAGTTGCGAATACCGTCGGGCAAGAGTACAACGACTCTCTTGTCGGCCGGCAGAGTTTTGGCTAATTTTAACGCCGTGGCGAGGGCCGAACCGCTGCTGCCTCCGCACAGAAGTCCCTCGAGCTTTATGAGCTCGCGCACGATCGTGAAAGACTCGTGGTCGTTGCTCTTGACCCAAGTGTCGACGGCGCTTCGGTCGAGAACAGTCGGGATGAAATCGTAACTGCGCGAAGGACGAAAAATAATCTCATTATTAATTTGCAATTTCTTTTTTTTCGTCGGATCAGAGAAAGAAAAATTCTCACCCGATGCCCTCGACCTCGTAGAATTTAATTTTGTTCGAAGTATCGTCGGACTCCTCCGTATCGGCGAGAATACTGCCTTCCGGGTCCACGGCGACGATCTTCGTGTTGGGCGATATCTCCTTGAATTTTCGCGCGATTCCGGTTATCGTTCCTCCCGTTCCCGCGCCTCCTACGAAATAATCTATCTTTCCGTCGCACTGCTCGAATATCTCGGTCGCCGTATCGTCGTAGTGAGCCAGAGGGTTTGCAGGATTTGTGTACTGCAATGAAAATGATATAAAAAATACTGCAATGAAAATGATATAAAAAACACTGCAATGAAAATGATATAAAAAACCCTGCAATGAAAATGATATAAACAACACTGGAATGAAAATGATATAAAAAAACACGAAAGAAGTAATGAAATATTTACCTGGTCGAGTATAACGCTGTTGGGTATCGAGTCCCTCAGTTTCTGCGAAGTCCTAATGTGTCCCTCGGGACTGTCCCAGCTGGCTTCTGTCGGAGTTCTCACTATCTCAGCCCCAAGTGCTTTCAGAGCGTAGATCTTCTCATTGGACATCTTCTCAGGCATGACAATGATGCATCTGTAGCCTTTAACAGCTGCGGCCATGGCCAGGCCAATTCCTGTGTTGCCGCTTGTGGGTTCTATTATCGTAGAGCCTGGCTTTAATATGCCCTTTGCCTCGGCGTCCAAAACCATTCTGTAGCCAATTCTGTCCTTGACGGAGCCACCAGGATTCAAGTATTCGCATTTTGCAACTGTAACATAAAAAGATTTTTTTTTTATATAAAAAAGTCCCATTTTTTGTATGCTAGTTTTAATTCAACTTCACAAAAAACTCACATATTTCGCACTTGATTCCGTGAGCCTTCGGAAGATTGTTCAGACGCACCAGCGGCGTTTGCCCGATGGCGTGGAGAATGTTCGGCAAAATTTTCTTCCTATCGCTGGGTCTGATTGGACAGCATAAAAAAATATATATCTTCTTACTCAATCTCCTAATAAGTAATTTTCATAAAAAAAAAAAATACTTACGCGTTTGCTTTCGTGTGCGGCGATCCCGTCGCGTTCGCTGACCACGTGCATCGGCTCGGCAGGTCCGGACGTTCCATTTCCATATTTTTGTCAAGCGGCACAACTACAAATTTCGCAACACGTGAATAATCAGGCTGAAGATTGTCACAAGAATTGCAGGAATTAATTCGTCCGAAATAACTGGTCGCTCTGCACTTGTCGTCCGTTTCACTACCTGTTGTTCAATTTAAAGCGACGAGACTGAACTCAGCTCGTGAAAACTGAAGCGGACGATATATTCGTGCTTGGCTACTGCTACAGCGCTACTGGTGCTACTGCCCACGTCAGCATCGAGCGCTTTGCTCTTATACGAGCCGCTGTATTTATACGGGGACCCGGGGGGGAGAGGGCAAAAAGTCCATAAAGCATCATCGTCGGTCTATACTAGGTCCGCGTTTTCGCGGAAAACCCGAGCGTCCTGCAAAATAGCCGTTTCGACCGGAAATGCGACGTCGGTAAAAACCGTATATAAAACCAAAATAAACAAAAATATAATAAAGATGATATTATCAAATTGTCGACAGATCGAGTTTCAATTTTTCGAAAACGAAAAGCCTAAAAAAATTGCCCTAACATACATATATATATTTTTTTTAGCATCCTATCCATATTTTTTATTTTAATTAACGTGAGAATTCTCGATCGGATAAAAAAAAATTCAATCACATGGATATAGATAGCATAGACACGTGCAACTAAAGGGCGATCCATTTGACCCTAATTACCCGTGGCCCGCAGAAACAAAGCTGCGCAACCGGTCGAATAACTAAACGATGTTTCAGTATTTCGCAAATCTTTTTTTTTTCCTTTCTCTGCCGTGTCACGCCGCGATAACCCAGAAATCGTATTATTCACCAGCGGCGAATAATACGAGATTCTTAATGGAATATCTCGTTGTACATTATGTGCAATGTAACGTATCAGCGTCACATGTGGTTGGGACACAGCCGAATCGCTTCGAAATTGCTTTTGAAGCGATTCGCGTGTCGATAACTCGCGACGCGATATAAGCAACATATATCCACGAGGCCGCAGAACGAACTTGCGTTGCGGTTCATGGTACATTTCTTATGTCTATTTAGAGCGACGCTAATCAATCGATTATCATCAGCTTAGAGGTGGCGAATTCGAAGCGCTCGTTCGTCTCGTCCAGACGCGAATAATAATAACAGTAAAATGCATCGCGAAAGGTGCGTGAAAATTCACCTATGCGCTTAGTCCCGTCTGAAACCATTTGACCATTCGTCGTCGGGCGAATCCGTAGGTCAAGGTTCACACGAGTTCACGCTCGGCGATCTCCTCGCGATAAATTCGCGCGAAATTATCAGCTGGCTCTTCTTATTTTCGCTCCAGTTGTCGTCGAATTCGTAACTGGCCCGGGCGATAACGCGATAACGCGACATAAGACGTAACTGCGAAACCTGCGACGACCGGAAGGACCGGAAAGCAATGACAACACTTGTCGCGTGAGAATCCAATTGTTGCTGATTATCGGTTCCGGCTCACTGCGGCCGATTATGTCCCGAAAACTGTTATCTCTGTGAACGAGGGCAACAAACCCGTCGATTGGGGAACGAGGATTTGTCAGAAGGATCCGAAAGATGGAAAAGTCGAAGGACGTCGAGGGTGAAGGGAGAGGTAGCGATTTTTCTTGCGGTTCTCCCTTCTTTTGAGGTTAGGTTAGGTGTTTTAGTTGGTGAAAATATGGATTTAGGCGATTTTACGTAGACAGTCGATAACTCGATCGTTTCGGAGCTATTTTTATTTATAAATAAATGAAAAAATAAATAAGTTATTGCAGCCAGATTATATGTCGGTGCATCTGGATTATTGTTGTTGTTCCTTACAGCCGATAGCGATGAAGCTGGCACTGAAGCCGAAGGACTGGCTGGTCCGTCGACCGAGAAGCCGGAGAGCGACGACTCTGGCATCGACAAGATCAGAAAGTATCTGGCCGATAAGCTGAAGATCTATGATTCGTCGGACAGTACGGAAGAGGAACCAAAGGCTAAAAAGGTTCTGAGCTCCCTGGATCTGGACGGCATCGTCGAGCACATCAAGGGAAGCGGTTGCAGGAAAATCATAGTTATGGCTGGTGCTGGCATTTCGACATGTAAGAATATCCTAAATTTGCAAAAAAAAAAAAGTTTGGGAAACATATGAGGCTTCTATAATAAATAAAAAAAATATATTTTCTTCCAGCCGCAGGAATTCCAGACTTCCGTTCACCTTCCAGCGGACTGTACCACAATCTGGGCAAATACAAATTGCCTCATCCTCAGGCAATCTTCGAGCTTGACTTTTTCATGGAAAATCCCGAGCCTTTCTTCGTCCTCGCTAAGGAATTGCTTCCCGAGGGTTTCAAGCCGACCCCTAGTCACTATTTCGTTCGTCTGCTGTGGGAAAAGGGATTATTGTTGAGGCATTACACGCAAAATGTCGATACGTTGGAGCGGGTCGCGGGAATTCCCGCGGAAAAGCTCGTGGAGGCTCACGGCACGTTTCACACGGGTCATTGCCTCGAGTGTCGAGCTCCGTACACGCTCGAGTGGATGAAGGGTATATATTATTAGATTTTATGTTTATCTTGCGTCAGAATTCGAACATTCGGAAAATAAGCCGTACTAATCTCAACCGGAAATCGTCGCTTGTTCACAGAAAAGATAATAGACGGACTGATACCGAAATGCGACGAGTGTAAGGAGGGAACCGTGAAACCGGACATCGTGTTTTTCGGGGAGATGCTGCCCGAGCGTTTTCACACGCTCGTCGAACGAGACTTTCGTAATGCCGATCTTTTGATCATAATGGGATCGAGTTTGGTTGTGCAGCCGTTCGCCTCGCTCGTCGATAGGTAATCGTCGAAATTATTGTCTCCTGCGATCGATGAATCATCTTGTGTCTTGTCGTAAACGTATATGCTTTCCAAAGGGTCAGCTCGACGTGTCCGCGTCTGCTGATAAACAAGGAGAAGGTGGGAATGCAGGACAGACTGACGAGGTTTTTCGGACTGAAGCAGGGCTTCGTTTTCGACCCGAAGAGCTCGGAAATGGGTCGCGACGTCGCGTGGATCGGCGACTGCGACACGGGATGCCATTTGCTCGCTGAGAAACTCGGTTGGGGAGTGAGTAGACTCGTCGCAAAAATAATTATGAATATTATCGAAGCTCGATGAAATATTTCTCACATTGACAAATGCGTTTCAGACCGAGCTGAAGACTCTGATCGAGAAGGAGCACGAGCGACTCGACGCCGAACGCGACGGCAAACATTGATCGTTGCGCGGCAGTTTTATTTAATTTATAAATATTTCATCGGGCCTTCTTTCCGCCCGAGAGTTAAATTCCGTATGAAGTTGTACATAGTAACATTCCTATCAGTTTACGCTTCAGGTCTTATCGTTCGACAGCCGATTAAATAAAACAGCAGTTGAGGGCGGACTATCGCCAACGCAATTAACAATGCTTCCAGCAGACCTTCCTTTCGTGTATTTCTTTATTTTTATCTCATATTTACAAAAGGGGTATGATGAATGATCTGACGCGCGAGCTTGAATTATTTAATCGAGAACGGCTTTACGATTACCTCCTGCGCCTGGCGTTGATGAACTTGACCAACTCCGACTGCTGTCACCGGCAGAGTCTCTCGACCGGAATATTTCAACTGAAAAAAAATCAACATTAGCATTTGCCTATTCCCAGTTCTAATCGATAGTAACAGATGACTTACCCGTCGACCGCACAAATTCTCGAATCGCGATTTAACGAAGCTCCACGCTCCCATGTTTTGCGGTTCCTCCTGACTCCAAATAAACGCTAAGTAAAAAAAAAAGAGCAAACACGTCAAGTACATAATTAGCGGCTGGATGATAAATAAAACGCCAAAAAAAATTGGCTTACTCTGCGCCCGCGGATATTTCTGCAACTCTTCGTTCAGATCGACCACCGGGAAGGGACAGAGACTCTCCACTCGGATTATCGCCACGTCTCGGGCGCCCAATATTTCCCTCTGTTTCTCCAGAGCGTAGTAATGCTTTCCACTGACCAGTATAATCTTCGTCACTTGATCAGGAGCGACCTGGTTGTCGCCAATGACATTTCTAAAGCTCGTGTTCGGTGCCATCTCAGCGAGCGACGAAGTGGCGGACGAGTGGCGGAGCAAAATTTTCGGGGCTACCACGATTAGTGGTTTTCTGAAGTTTCGCACCATCTGTAAAATTTTAATTAAAAAAAAATCTACTCAGAAAAAAGTAAAAAAATCCACACCTCACCTGCCGCCTGAGTAGGTGGAAATACTGAGCAGGAGTCGTGGGATTCACGACTTGCATGTTGACGTCATCGCCGTCGGGTCTGTCCTCGTGGCTGTCGGTGAGCTGAAGAAATCTTTCGATCCTGCACGAGCTGTGATCCGGTCCGGCGCCGTCGTAGCCGTGCGGCAGGAGCATCACGAGTCCGCTGCTCGTCATCCACTTGGCCTCGCCGCTCGCGACGAACGTGTCGATTATTATCTGGGCGCCGTTGAAGAAATCGCCGAACTGAGCCTCCCAGATAGCCAGGGTCATCGGGGACGTTATGCTCACGCCGTACTCGAAGCCGAGGACGGCTTCCTCGGAGAGGATGCTGTTCGCCACCTCGATCTTCCCTGTTTGACCTTCGGCCATGGAGTTCAGTGGTATGTGCATTTCTAAAAAATATAAAAATAATGTTGCAATTTAAAAACACGACCCCCTTTATAAATATTTTTAATGTTTTATTTGTTTCAGGCGTTAATTTTACCTCCACTGGACTGATCGACGAGCATCGCGTGACGATGAGAAAACGTCCCCCTGCCAACATCCTGGCCGCTTATCCTCACGTTAAAACCCTGATAAATCAGCGTCCCAAACGCTGCTGTTTCTGCAGTCGACCAATCCAGCTGGTCGCCGGCGGCCAATTTATTTTGCCGCGCCTGAACGTGACTCTTCATCAATTGCGGATGGATCATCTGGTGAGACAAATTACATTTTGTTATTCCAAGTTGCTGAATTTGGTAATCAGGAGATAAATTATTTCTTCAGCTTGCCAAGTCGTCCTTGACGTTGACGCTCTTGCCGGCGACGAACTTGAGGAGGTCGAGATCCACCCCAGTGTCCCAGGTGGTGAGGGCCGCCTGAGCCTGTTGCAGACCAGTCCACCTGTGGGTGAAGTAACTCGGCTGTGGAACGTAGTCGTCGACCTGTCTCAGCGAATTCGCCAGCCATTCGGTGTGCTTTTCAATCACCGCATCGCTCTCCTTGGCGCTCATCGTTCCCTCTTCCTCCAGCTTTTCCCTGTATTTATCAGGAATAGATCTGCGGATTCGAGGATTTAATTTAATAAAATTGGTGAGAATTTTGATAAATTCGTAGGAAATTGAATTGAAGAATTCATACTTTCTGTTCTGAATTATTTTATACAGGACGGGATTGGTGAACGTCGGATCGTCCAGCTCGTTGTGACCCCAGCGACGGTAACAGTTGAGATCCACGAAGACGTCTTTCCTGAACTTCCTCTGGTACTCGAAGGCGACTCTGGTGGCTCGTACGACGGCCTCGGGTGCGTCGGCGTTCACGTGGATCACCGGAGCGGCGATGGACTTGGCGAGATCGGTGCAATACCTGGAGGACCTTCCTCGCGAAGCCGGAGTCGTAAATCCCAACTGATTGTTCACGACAAGGTGAACTGTGCCGCCGATCTCGAAGTGCGGAGCCCCGCTGAGCGCCAGGGCCTCCTGGTTGACGCCCTGACCGGCGTAGCCTCCGTCTCCGTGGACCTTGAGGAATTTAATATGTCAGCGATTTTTCCAATTTAGTTTAGCAAAGGAAAACATTTTTTTAAATAGTCACCTGAACGTTGAGAACTTTGTCACTCCACATAGCATTCTGACGTTCAGCGTAGGCTCCGTCCTCGACGAATTGCATCACCGCCCGGGTCTTCCCCATCGACACAGGATTCACAGCCTCGAGATGCGACGGATTGAAGAGCATCGTGACGTGCAGACACTTGGTGTTGACGTTCAGGTCCACCGAGGACACGAAGTGGCTGGGAACGTCGCCGGTGGCTTTGACGTCCTCGGGAAACTCCGGCAGACCGCGGAGCTTGCGGAATAATTTTTCTGGTGGAAACTTTAGCATCCCGGTGAGAAAGTTCAAGCGACCTCGGTGAGGCATACAGAGAACGATGTGCTTGAGGTCGTCTGCAATCATTATCACACTTTATTAGAATGTTCTATTTTTTCGTCTCAATTTTTTTATTTTTAGAATGAATTACCGTTAGCGGAGAGTTTGAAAAATTCGTGAAAAAAGGCCATCATCGATTCCGCCCCTTCGGCTCCGTATCGTTTGACGCTCACGAATTTCAGAGCCAGGAAATTGTCGAAAGCCTGACTCTTTAGCATCTCCGTGGCGATGGCTCTTTTAGTTGCATCGTCCAAGGGCTGCGAATTCGTTTTTTCGAAGTTGCTGGAAAACCATTCTCTCTCCTCGAGGCTCTGCGAAAAAAATTGCTCAGCATCAGGCAAACGTCCTGTATATTCAATAATTAAAAAATTGTCTTCAGGTTTTACCTCGAGATAACTGAACTCAGCACCGATATTGTCGCTGTAAAGCGAGTTCAGAATATCTACAGCCTCCCTGACGGTTCCCTCGGACTTGCCAGTCGCGAGGATTCCCTCGAACGACACAACGTCGTTCAGACCGAGCCCGAATCTTTTCGGATCGAGCTCGGGCACGGGGCTTGGTTTGCTCGTCGCCACGGGATCTATGTTCGCCTGTTTGTGAGCGTGTTCTCTGTACGCCGTGACGAGTCTGTAAAAATTACTGTACTTAGCTCGTAGCTCCAGATGTTCCTTAGGCACTGAAACGCGAAAATTACCCTTTATTCCCCCCTGACTTAAAAATAAATTTTACAAATTTGACAAAAAAAAATCGACTTTAAGTAAATGAAATGATTGAAACTTATGCATAAAAATGTCCATTTAATAACATTTTTAATTTTATTTTTTCGTCTAAAAACCTTTAACGTACCTTCGTAGACACTGGGCTTTCTGGATTTGTATCCGTAGACTCCATTCTCACTGTGATAATATCTCGCCTCGATTCCTCGCAATTTCCTGGACAATATTTCACGTCCCCTCGATCGCAGCACTGATCTCTCGTTTTTTCTCAGCACGTTTCTCAGGCTCCGATACATCTTCACGAATTTTTGTTCTGTCCACGTCGCGTGGCTACTGAATTTCACGAGGCTGGACTCACGAGGCTGGGAGACGAACTGGTGAAATCACTTGTGTAATACCCTCGACCCGATCACCCATCTCCCTGTCACTCGCGCGGCTTTATCAGTGTATGCGTAGAAGGAGCCTCGAACTCGTCTCTCGAGATTTCTCCGGTCGCTTCGCCGGAGGCTTCTTATCTGTTTACTTCGGTTGCATTATATGTACCAGACCGGAGACGCGCTGCCTCGATTCACTCTCCACGATAAATTAGAAATGGATTGGAAAAGTTATGGGAATGCAGCCTGTATAGTCTGATCTTAATGATTTACAGAATTAAAAAATAAATTCTCGTTCTTGTAATATTTTTTTTAGGAGATTCTACTGCGATAAAAAGTTCCGTTGCTCCAAGTCCAAGCGAGAGTTGAGCACAATTGTCGACCGCGCTCAACGGCAGCTTAAATGTATATTAAAATAACGAGGCTGTACAGTCGACACGAAAAATTCAAGACTGCTTTGCATACGTGCGTTCGTCGCTCGAGCGTCGGTAATAACAACAGCAACTTCGTTGCGGTATCTTATCGCGAAGACAATCGTCGAGTTTATTTGCAGATTCTCGCGAACAGATATTTCTGGGCCTGAAGGAGCCTCATATTATTTTACAGGCGAGTCTTTGTTTACATAAAATAGTCGAGTATTTTTATTTTTTTCATTCCCGTCCAATCGCGCGACGGGAATAAATAGAGAGTCACGACCTACGAGTAAAATTCGTTATGCTAATGTAGTTTGAGTATCGACGAGTCGATGCACATCTATATGTCCGGATAGGCCGAGCCGATGAGGTCCCGACCGCGGTATCTGAACTTGTGTGTCACGATGTTGAACTTTGTGCCGCCCAGCGACACGGGACACGGGGTGTCCGGTCGGGCGTAGAAGCACACGGTGTAAAGTGCCATTTCCAGCTCGGGCGAGGTGCCGATGAACATCGTCGTCACCGGTTTGTCGATGTTGTTATGCTTGGCATGAATCTTGACGATCGCGGCTTTCTGTAAAAAAAGAAAATAAATATTTACTGCTACTTGAATAAAAAAGAATATTAAAAAGCATTTCTTACTTCAGAGAAAATACTGACTTATTTTATTTTTAGAAAATTAATAATTCATGACGGCGCGACGATAATAATTCATGATCGGTGCGACGAATTCTTATTTCTCGCCCGACGACAGGAAAAAAAAATAGGTCGAAGAGCAGCGCGACTTACGTCTCCCAGATCGACCTTCTTGATGTAACCGAGATAATCGGCGCGTCGTGCGACCTCCTCGGCGTTGAAGTAGATCCAATTGTGAAGTCCGCTGACCTCGGTGCCGAGCTTGAGCTCCGAGAGGAAAACGTGCTCGAAGCCGGTGCTGCCGATTTTACCGTCGCCCCGCGAGTACAGATTGAACCACAGGGTCCTCAGCGTGTCCTTGTAGTCGTAATAATCCTTGCGGACGAAGCCCTTGTCGGCGAGGAATCGCATCGCCGCGGACATGACGTTGGTGCTGAGGAACGTGTCGACCAGGAGGCTCTCCTCCTGTCGCTGTGCCGGGCTGATGTACTCGTTTACCCGCGAGTCCAGCTTGTAATTGTCGTAGATCGTCAGGACCTTCGCGATCGTCGGGATCTGCAGAGCCTGCGGGTTCACGGTCAGCAATCTGCAAGTGACAATCGATATCAATAAAAAAAAATCATCCATCATTCAAAACATTTTGCTACGTTAAAAAAAAATCTAAAGCCAGTGAAGAAGGTTCAGAAAAAAAGTCCTCACGGTTGAGGCGCCTGATCGGCGCTGTTGCTGCCGCTCGTCTGCTTCTGCAGATTAAGAGTGATGTGTCGGTTGGCGTTGTTCGTGTCCTTGATGAAAAGCGCCTCCGAGAGCTTCTCGAGATCCTCGTCGGTGACGGTTTTGCCCTTGCTGTAGGTCGGATTGCTGGAGTAGACTTTGCCGGCGACGGCGGCTGCTCCAGCTGCTCCGACGGCGGCACCGGCTGCTCCGGCAGCGACGGCCGCGCCGGTTCGTCCTCCGGATCCAGTGGGTCTTCCAGGATTCGCTGCGGGACCGCCGAAGCCCTGGCCGGGGCGAGACGGTTGAGCCGGCTGAACGGAACCCGGGCGAGGCGGTTGAGCCGGTTGAACGGAACCGGGACGCGGTGCCGGAGTCGGGGACGCGGGTCTGGCATTTCCACCGTGTCCGGCGACATCGGCCCAGGATTTTCCGCCCGTAGGCGACGCGCCGCCGGTCGGCGAACTCGGCTGCGAGCTGCCGGGGCTTCCGTATCCGCTGGACGGCGATCCGGGTCGGCTCTGGCCAGGATTCAGCGAACCCACGTGGAGCGTCGACGTCTGGGTACCGCCGGATGTTCCGGTGCTCTGGGAATTCGGCGCCGCGGCTGCGGGTTTGCCTCCTGGTCCCGGAGGCGTCTGACCTTGACCGCCCTGAGGTCCGAGGCTCCCGGTCGGCGATCCTGGACGTGGACCCAATGGCGGCGGGGTCTTACCGTTGCTGTTGGTCGGTGTTCCTGGTCGACTTCCTGTGGAAAAAAATATTCATTAATCATTTTTTTTTATTTTTCCAGGCGCAATATTTTTCTCGAAAAATTGACAAAAATTCAGACTCACCAGGCTGCTGTTGTCCAAATCCACCTCCAGTTGCACTCGTTGGGCTTCCAGGACGAGATCCTGAATTAAAAAATGAATTTAAAATTCAATCCAGTCAATGGCAAAAGCCTGATGAACTTTTTCTTTTTTTACCGGGTTGCTGCTGACCAGCTCCACCGGCGGCCACAGCTGGACCCTGGGAAGGCAGCTTCGGCGGTTGCCTGGACCCCTCGCCGGCTCCGGTGAGATCGACAGCCCAGTCCCTGTAGCCGCTGCCTGTTTGTCCTCCGGTTCCGGGTCGCGGCGCCGGTTTCATGCCTGGAAAGTCTTGGCCCACTTCGGTGCCCGGATTCGGTCGCTGCGGTCGAGCCTGGGCCCGGATGTTCTCGCCGGTGCTGCCGACGCCGATCGCCAGTCCAGGATTCGCCGCTCCGGCTATCGCTCCACGAGTTCCTGACGACGGTGGCGCCGGTGCTGGACCTTTTCCTGGATTCACCGGAGCAACTGGTTTGGCTCCAGCAGCGGCTCCACCCGCGGGTCCACCGGCTCCAGCAGCGGGTCCAGCGGCGGGTCCAGCCGCTCCAGCGCCGACCTGGGGGCCACCGGCCAAGCCCGGAGCCACCGTCGTCGTCGTCGTGTCATCCTCCTTCTTCTTCTTCTTCCAGAATTTCCAGCCGTCAGCCTGAGCATCGTCTGTAATTAAAAAAAATGTACTAAATGGGGCAGCGACGTATTTTACTGGAATTTTATTTCAGTGTTTTGATCATCTCCGGTTTGACGTTGTAATTCGAAGAATTACAGAGGAGTTATCGGGTCAGAGGCAACGAGATCAAGACTGCGGGTTATCGCGTTTCTGTGCTTCGACCCCTGTTCACGATCGTTGGTTATCGATGCTGTTACGAGGAAAATATTGTGCGGTGGATATAGTTCAATCGGCGTTGACCTACTTAAAATTTGCCATCAGTCGCTTACAATTTTTTTTTATTTCTAATTTAATTCGATTTACTATATTAACATTTACGTTAGAAAAAAACCAGCTTTGCACTGTTGTAAAACTGGTCCATCCGACGCAAAAAATGAAAAAACGACAAAAAAAAACAAAAAATCACAACAGAGAAACGGAGCCGGAGCCTCGAGTCTATTTATAGAGTCCACGCAACTTCAGGCTCTTACAATCCACCATATAAACATCAGGACCTTCCAGCGATAGAAGGAATTCACGGTCGAGCCGCGTTACACTGGTCTCTGAATTAATGAGCTGAATTCGCGTCTTTGGATTCAAGGACTCGAATTAAAAAGAGGCAATTTTCGAGCTGTTTCGCAGGCTTTATGAATAGATGACATCACTGTTATAGTAACGCAACATGAGACGGTTCGATTGGAGCAATTTCTCGACTCGGTAGCCGGACTCGCAGGGAGATCGGTAAAAAATCGGCCGAGATACACCGGATTCTACCATCACAAATCTTTTTCGCACGATTTTTTATCCTAATCTTACTCACCGACAACTAAGGACAGCGCGACGACGAGCAGCACGAAATAAACGGCCTTCGAGGCCATGGCGGACCTCCGGATCGGTAAATAAACTCTCGACAAAAAAGTCAGCGATTACGTGTAACGTCAGAGCGTTCTCCAGGCTCGCGTGAACCAAGCCGACGTCTCGGGCGTCTGCGAACAGACTGAAGTCTCTCGCGTCCCGGGGATTTAACTGACCGATGGCAATTACACTTTCCCCTGAGTCGGCGACGCCGATTGGTCGCGATAATCGGTAGAGTCCACGATTCGTGTAGCTTAACACCAGCACGTTTCGACACGCGTATTTCGAGTTAAACGATAAGTAAATCTGCGCGCGTGCACCGAGAGAATTTCCTACACGCAGTTCCAGGAACGACTGACTGGAAATAACGCGGTCAAGAACCAAGTTCGAAGGTCACGCGCGGGGATAAAATTCGTGACGCGGTTTTGTTCGTCTCCGAACTCAGATTAGCGAAATCTGCTTCTCGCAAATATTAGAAAGTTGCCGGGACTCGAGTGACGACAACTTTTTTACTTATTCCGACGATTTTCTATTTTTCCTATTTTTCTGCTTCAACTTTTCATTCGGGTTGACCTGTTTTTTTAGGTGCGAACGGCGAGGATAATACAGAGGAGAGAAACAACGCTTCAAGGTTGAAGTCTTCCTACTTTATTTGCGCAATGCGTCAGTCCAGCTTAAATTAATCTTCTCGCTTCCGTCTCAATCCAGCTACAAAGTTCTACATTATCCAACGAGTCCGCAGTGACTCGCGGTAAATTCGTTTCGCCGGCTGAGGTGCGACTTTCTTTATTCGAGAGTGGAGAGTCGAGTCTATGTACACGAAGACAGTCTGAGCATCATTGAACGTGTCCCAAGTGAAGGAGAGGAAAATAGACGGCGGCCCAGAGGAGAAGAAGAATCAGCAGAGCGGCCATCAGCTTCGAGCGAAAACTGTCCCAGCCGACGAGAATGTATTTAGGCCTGATCCGGAGCTCCTCGGAATAAGCGGAAGACTGTAATAAAATAAAATTACGTTCTATTAACTGTGACGATTTTGAGCAAAGGAAAAATAAAAAAATTACCTCGTCGTCAAGCTCGACGTGAGCGAGTCTCCCAGCGCTCGGATTCTGACCCATCTCGATGTCGTCCCTCTTCCCACAGATAAATCCCGCCTCGGATGTTCGACCGGTGCACCTCGCGCCTCGCGAAGTCGATGGTCCAGGCTCGGACTGATTTTTCGACGCTTCGGTGTCCTCGTCGCTTTGATCTCCGGTCTTCGCCGAGCTGGTCTCGTCGATCTGTGCGTTGACCACAGTTTGGCTCTCGGCCGCACCGCCCCCTGAAATATTTACCGAACAATGAGACAAACAGCCTTTGTGCCTTCGATAGAGAAAGCGGTAGCCAATAGGGGACAAGATAAACACGAGTTGGTTACTCAGTGAGGCTTTGACCTATTCGTGCTTCGTAGGATTCATTGAAGACAGTGAGTGATATTTTTTTAATCAGTTAACTACAAATAAGTCGGAGCACAATTACGAATCAAATATTCGGAAAATATTCGTCAGAAATTGATTTTTTTTTAAATTCTCTAAAAAATCATTTTTAAAATCTGAATCAGAGATTTTTTTTTTACATTTTAATGCGCAAATATCGTGATAACTCAGACCAGGGATCACAATGATTTAGCCTGTAATTCATATTTTCCGACCTTACCCTGCTGTTTGTCGCGAGGTCCGTTAATCCTGCCTCTCGATTATACGAATTACCGCGAGAAGAGAAACTCGCCGAGACTAATCCCGACGGGCCTTTGTCGGCAGAATCGTTTCCGTCGTCTCGTCCCGCAAATCGCCGCATTCAGTTCTCCAGGTATTTCGCTCTTCCCTTGCCGTTCGCTCGCTTCTCGTCGACCTGCCAATCGGTGATCGCGGACCTGGCTGACATTTATCGGTTCTTTCTCCAAAAGCGAAAAGCATCGTCAATTGTTTTGGCCGATCTCTCTTTTTCCTCCATTCAGCTTTCATTAATTTAATTTCTTAGAGCCCAAAATATCAATTATAAAAATAAGATAAACATTCGTAAAGTAAAAAAAAACAGTAGTGTATTCGTTATGTACAATTTTCCGTAGATTCTCTTGAAAAACGCAACGTTAAATAATTCTTACAGATCAGCAGCACTGACAGAGACAGACTAGATCCTCAAGTTTGCTTCGTCACGCGATTAATAATACGTAAAATTAATTAAAATTAGGTAAAATTGGTATTTACAGCATATCACAACCGTCACCCAGATTCGATCGTCCTGAGCTTTACGAAGCTCTGAACGTTATTGTGGCGCACGTCCGACAATCAATTCTGTCCCTTGTGTCTTCGTTGCAGTGTTTTGTTTTTTCGTCGCACGTCCGACGGGCTCAAACAATTTGGTACCGCGAGAGGAGCGTGTAGGCGATGACCCAGACGACCAGGGCCGCTATGACGGACACGAGAAATATCGTCTTCAGTCTGTGCCAGGGACTCTCGTGTCGCGGCTGAGGAAGATTCCTCGAGGTTCTGCATCCGCCGTTGCCGCACGGCTGACTTCCGGCTGTGGCCTCGATGGAGTTCGACGTCGCGACTGTCGGCGTCGTCGTCGTCGTCGTCGCTGTTATCTTCACCTCTCCGAGTTCTGTCTCGTCGGCGTTGAAGCCCGCGACCACCGTTTTCGCCGTCTCGAACCTCGAAGGGCTGTCCATCTGCGAAATAAAAATAACAAAATTAATAAAATTAATAAAATAAAATACATACGGGGGACTGACATTTTTATTACATATTTTATCGTCAAATAATCAAAACAATAAAAAAAATAGCGCCCGGATTTTTTTTTTCTTCTAATTTTTATAACGAGACAAAAAATGACGTCCACCGAACCATTGAGACACGGACCTAGCGTAACAGTCATCAGCGACAAGTGGCAGATAATTGATTGACAATTTCCTCGAAACTACTTGCACACCGGCGCGGTTTTCCCGGCAGCAGTGTGGCCCTCTCGCTTCGACAACCGGCGCGGATAATGTTGCAACGTAACGTCATTAGCTCGGTTGCATCACGACGTCTCGCTCGCGCCGGTAAGTAACGAGCGAGTGCACAGTGCGTCGCTTGTACACACGAACGGCGACGCCCGTTTGCATGCGCAACATGCACGCTACTCCATTTTTTTATAAATAAAAATAAAAAAATAAAAAATAAAAAAAAAGAATAATTTTTTGAATGTTTCATAAATTCGTGTCTCTCGCTTTCTGCTATTTCCCTGCATTCCGGATATAAACACCAGAGATAAAATCATCCACCGACAGCTTCGTTAAATTGTTTTATAATTGCAGATGCGATGTGTGTCCATCTATTTCGAGAATTCAAGGCTCGTCGGATGGCACTTCAGGATAAGGAATTACGTGAGCGGAGGCAATCCGGTTCTTGGTGGAAGGTGGGAATTCTCGGTGGGGATCAGGGACGACCTCGTAGATCAGGCCCATCGCGCTTGTGAGCTGATCCAGGCAGGGATAGTCCCATATGGAGGCGGGCGACGGGACGACGATCATCTGTCATTGATAAAAAACATTAAATTCCCTATCTATATTTTTATTACAAAAAAAAAAAAATCAACAGCCGGCGTGCGCCGCGGCGGCCGTTTCTCCGCTGTGACACAGCGCAATCCGGCAGCGCCGACGCTCGCGTCGCGCGCATCCGGCCGCCTCTGCGACTCCCCGCGCGAAGCGTCCGAACTTACGATTTCCCGAACGTATTCCAGGTGAATTCTCGTGCACTTTTTGCCGTCGTCGTTCATCGCGAGTCGCCGGTGATTAACCAAGACGAGGATTCACTCGTGAGTTATTATTATGATTATGATTATAATTATGATTATTATGATTGTTATTATAAGAAATTCTCGGTCAACTTTCGACTCGCGTTGAAAAAACCGTACGCGAGGCGACAACGCGTCGAGCGTGACATCGAAGTAGGAACTGACCAGTTAAGCCGGCGCTACGCGCGACCGAGGTGGCATTACTTAGCCGCGCGCTCTGCGCCAACGATATCGCGCCTCCCGACCCCTGATCCTCATTATCTCGGTCCCGTCCCCGTCCCGCGTCGCCGGCTTCGCGCAGCGGTTGCGACTCGTCGTCGTCGTCGCCGCGTACAGTCATCGCGGTGATGGCGGTCGTTTGCGCCGCTGCCGGCGGCGCGCGCAGCCCGAAAACCGCAAACCACACGAAAATTCGTGTTGTTTACACTATTTACTCGCCACGAGCGGACATTTGAACGAAAAATAGCGGTCGGAAGGCGACAGACAGGAGTTATACAGGTTAAGCCGCCATCTTTGTTTTTCTCGATGCGCTCACGGTCCGCGAGATTAACGCGGAGTGAAAGGCGAGAATGCGCGCGGGACGACCATCGGTCACACGCAGCGGCTAAACGCTAAACAACCGGCGCACGCACTTACCTTGCGCAATTTTGTGAGGCTCATTTGAAAGCGGCGGACGGCGCGGACGGGACGGGAGGAGAGGGAAGTGACAGGGAGCGACACTAGCGCACCGGACGCTGCTGCTGCGCTAGGAATGGAGGATGTAGGTAGATATATATAGATCCAGAATGTTGTTGTGTATGCGCAGCGGTCGAGCACAAGCTCGACAAGGTCATCGCGCCCGCAGGACACTCGGCGATTGCCTCCCCCTCTTCCCCCGCCTTTTCCGCCCCTCTCGCTCCGCGCGACACAACAACAACATTCTGGAACGTTTATACCGAGCGTTCAACGTCCGGCAGACAAATCGTTGAATAATGAACAAAACCAGAACAAAAAACTGTCGTCATCGGGGGAGTTCAACGATCGACTGCCGAGAGAGACCGTTATAGGTGTGTAAAGCAGGGAGAAAGTGTGATGCGAGTCGATGGAAAGCGACGGTTGAAATATTTGCCGGGACGCGGCGACAGGCGCTCGCTGATTGGTGCTAATTTTCCCCCACCTCTCCTTCCAGGCGGCCGAGAAAAGCTTCGCTGGAAATTCGTACTATTTTTTTCCATTCAGCCAATTCGATCGGTTTTGATTTTCCCACGAATTGTTCGACCTTTCCGGGATCATCCGAGTGTTGTTTTTTTTAGAAATCATTTTCTCGCTGTCGAATTTCCGCGAGTTACGCAACCCGGCGATTCTATTATTGCGCCGCAGGGCCGCGTCGAATGCAAAATCGTACCGCGGCAATTTCTTCGCCGTCGGCGCGCAGTCACGTTGCAAGACGAGCATCATCGACGGGAGAATAAGCGCGCACAACGGTATATATTATATACATAGCTGCTGGGGGGGGCGCAGCGCAGCCGGAATCGATTCGACTCGGCTCTCCCGCGGGTGATGCGATTGCGACAACGAGGCAATGTTTCTTCCTCTATTTAACTTTGGTATTTATCGGCCGCGCATGCGCCGATTCGTCATCGCGAGGTATCGTGACCGGTAAATTCGCGGTCACGCGGTAAACAGGATGCGAACGTGCGGTTTAGAAGACGAATGAATATCCCCGCTGCTTTTGCCGATAGGAATCTATTTTTTATTCCAAACAATGGATCGGGGGTCGTGCAGCTCCTGGATTTTTATGTTACCGGCAGAGTCGATAGGAGATGCATCGAGTTTGCACTCGTCTCGAGGTGCGAGACGTCTCGCGACCTTGCGGCGATCCTCGGGTTATGCTGCGCGTCGCGCAAGCGAATGGCGAGTGTGTGGTGCGCATGTATATAGCGCGCGCGCGAAGCTCAGGCATCGGGCGCAGCTCGAGCGGCGCTCACTGTTATTATGGACTCGCGCGCCCAGCCGGCGCTGCACTTATCGAATCCTCGATAAATTGTAATGCCGCCGAGGCGCGGGAATACCGATGCCGTTTCAGGTGTTCGTTACACGCGAACGCGACACGGGGAGACAAACAAACGCGCGCCACACCGAATGCATCGGCCGTTAAAGCTTGTACCTTTTTTTTCTCTCCCGTCGCTTTTGGTCTAAGGTTTCGCAACGCACTTTGCAAGTAAAAACTACTTTCACTCAATTATAAACACAAAAAAGCGACGGAATTTCGAATAACATTACCGAGCGCGTTGGATTGTGACACTTTGGTCTTTTATTTTATTTACTTATATTTATCAGCTGTGACAATAATTCCAATGACGCACAGGACTTTCCAGGCTGAATGAGCAGGAGACGCGATTTTTGTTATTTTGTTGACCCGACAAATCTTCGACTGTGAGACACTCACCTGTTGTGGGTGCCACGTGTGCTTGAAGAATCTCTTGAAACACTTCATCCTCGAGGGCATCCTAATCCGTCGATATCTGACGATAACAACTTTCTTCTCCCCCTTATCACCTTATCTCAGCCTAAATTTCGGATAAGACGACAGTGCGTCTTCGTGCTCTAATTTTTTATTTTTATTCCACGTTATCGCGCACTATCTCCTCGCCTAACTCAAGAATCGAGTTCAAAGCAGCTGTTCGAAACGATCCCAACGTCCTCGAGGTCCTTTGTCTGTAATTAATTCCCCGTCGACCGATCGACGACCCCGCGGACGGCCAACTCGAGTGCGATTGGATCAACGATTTGATTACAAAAATCTCATCTAAATCCGCGGCGGCAGCCACATCGGGGTTTCGGGCTTTCGAATGGGTAACCGGTTTAGGTGCGCGCTCGGCAAGCGGCGGGCAAACACTGTCGAGTCGCGGGTTTCGCCGACGTCTCCGCGTCCGGCGCGGCTAAAGCTCCCCGCACACTGAGCGGGGAACACGAATGCAGTCCTATCGCTAGGACGTCAGCACGGCTATTATGCAAAACTACAGAAACAGCGATAGCCCGAACCCTCGGTGCTGAATATCGTCGTACAGTTGCGATGTCGAGAGAAAATCAAGAACCGATCGGTTGTGTGTTTTCAGCGGTTCGAGAGAGGGAGATAAAAACTAATCTGACGATCGAGTTGCGCAATGTGTGTTCGGTGGACAGATTTTAGTTTCGATACAGACCACAAGAAACTCTCAGGTTTCAGTTTTGTTTTTCCTGAGCGACTTGAGACATTTTATTGAGACAATTGTGCTACAATTATTGCTTTATTTTCTATCGAGGACGTCAGTGCTTGATGGAAAAATCGGTAAACGTCGTCTGCGGGATTTCCTTCTCGTTGCGAAACTCGGCTTTGTCGATGGCCGACTGGGGACTTCCGGTTCGCTGGAGCCACTGCTTCCTGTAAGGATACGATAATCTTAAAATCCGTTTTCAAATATCGAAATCCTGAATCACTTTGTTGGGGGGTCGCATATTTTATTCAAAAGCTCGCGACTTGGACTCACATCTCCTCGATCTTCGCCTTTTCGCCCTCGATTCTTCCCAAAACGGTTCCTCCCTTTGTATTCATGCACCAGCCCTTCAAACCCAGCTCCTCTCCTCGCTTCTGGGTGTACTGTAAACAAGATAAGGTAGGAATCTGCCTTGCTAAGAAATCGCGCCATCTGTCGGTACAAGGCTGAAGTCCCCTTTGCGTTCAACAGTCGGTCAAAAAGTTTGTAAATATTTTCACGTCTGTTTCGCGTCTCCTTTTTCCCTCTGACCTCTGGCCTGCGTTGTAACTACGCAATGTCCTTCGTGTCGATCACAAAGCCCTGCGAGACCTTCGAACTAACTCACCTTTCGAAAGAAGACACCTGGGCAAAAATGTGACGGTTGAATCTCAATGATTTCGTGCGGAGAAGGATAATTCCTTTCGCGCTGTAATCGACTTACCCTGAACCCGGCCAAACACCTCGAAGTCCAAACCCACGAGCTTTGACATTTCTGCGTCGCCGTGCAATGCCAACGTGCCTAGAACTATTACACAAGCGGCGGCCGCGCAGACACGCGACCTGGCAGATGTTCTCGCCGGCATCATATAGCTAGATTTACGATCAGAGCGGTCTCTGCCAGCGGCAGCTGACGTTCTAAATTGAGGAGCAGTTCCCGCAGAAAAAAACATTCTGCAAAGAGAATTTTTCCTGTGATCCTGAGATCGGCAAAGATCTTGCAAAAATCGTCAATAAAAATTACAAGACTTATCAACCGTCGATATTTGAATTAGTAGAAACGCACACAGGTGGCGCTCGAACCGCATCCTATTCTAGCTCTACCGCTGTCGGTAAGGTAGGTATCCTCAACCAAATCGAAAAATTCGCAGAGCGAACAAGACAGCTACATATCAAGCGCGCGCGAGTGAGAGAGACGCACAAAACTATTCCCCGAGTATTCCACCGCCTGGTGGCCGGGACTGTACCTCGAATGTTCAACGCGCAGGATCGCAACACACACACGCACAAATCTACACCATTGGAAGCAGGTAAAGAGTACAGTCCCCTCCGACAATTTCGCGCACGCACACAGCGATCGTGCGCGCGGTGCCCAAGCATCGTTCGGCGAGTGTCGGCGAGCGGCTGTTAGTGTCGTATCGCACGTAACACGAGTCGGATGTGCCTGCTTCGAGAAGTGAGTGCGTCGAGCGAGCAAGCGAGCGCTCACCGAGAGCGCGTGTGAGTGACAGAGAGGAACACAAGTTTATGGTCTGCAGAAAAGCTTCGTCGTCGGTGACAGAAGCGACAGACGTCAAACAAAAAAAAACACACACACCCGCTGCAACGGACAACGCAATAGCAGCGAACCGAGGGTGGTTCCGCCATCCCGTAAATAGCCCGTGCAACTCTCTGACAACCGAATCGATCGTCGTCATCGCCTGAGTCTCGGCGTCCGCGGAGATCCCGCGGACAAACTACAGCTGTGCGTCAGATTAACCTCGTGTCCCAGCCATGTTAACCGCGAGTGGCGACTACTGCGAAACGTCAGTCGGGCCACGCGCGCTGAAACGAAAATAAATCGAATAAGCAAATCCTACTGCACAAACTGCATTGCGAGTAACGTGGCAACCAGAGAATTATCAACCGGAGTGTGTGTAGGTGCGTGTGTCTGGCCCGTGAGTGCGTGTGTGTGAGAGTGTGTGGGTGTAGAGTACATAAACTCGCCCAACTCGCGCGCGCGAGTGGCGAACGAGAGAAAGAGAGAGAAAGAGAAGCCAGAAGGAGACGAGAAGAACAGCTGAAGAGGCGCGGAGAATGTCCGAACAATAACGCAGGCTGAATTACTGTAAATTGCCGTTAAAAAAAATACGCGTCTTGCCTGTTGCGTAAGCGATCGCCATAGCTACGCGCGAAATTGCAAAACAAAAGGCGCCGGGAACCTCAAGGCAGGACTGTCGCATGCGCGGGGGATATATATACGCATATATATAATAGATATACACGGTATAGACGAAATATATGTTATCCCTGCGACGGTTCGAAACTCGCTAGAAAACTGGCGAGAACTCTGCGAGAACGTCTCAAGGTAGCTCGCGGCCGGATCGATGAAATTAAAGCCCCGTCGTCGTCGTGCACGACGATAGCAGCAGCAGCAGCAGCAGCAGCGGCAGCGGCGAGTTACGTCGGCGAAGCGAATAAAGGCGAACGCCCGGGGTTGCGGCTCCTGCGACGGCCACGCAGATCCTGCTTCGAGTGGCAACAAAGCGACTGCAGTGAAGCAGCAGCAGCAGCAGCGGCGCGCGTAGTCGACGACTGGTGTGCGTCTCCTGCGCCGCGAATTCCGGTGTCATCGGACTTTTCGCCGGGGACCCGAGAGCCGAACGCGCGAGCAGCGACACGAGTGCCGTGAAAGTACAGACGCGATACACAAACGACGACGACGAAGAAGACGACGACTGCCTCGGTGCGAACGATGTCCGGAGCGTCGAGCGCAATGACAACAGCGAGAACGGCGACGCATCAGACGTTACACATATAAATAGAAACTTGCGGCGGAAGACAGACGAATAACGACGGTTGACTACTTCGGGTTTTGCATCGCAGGCGAATCCACTGACTCGCGGAAGTTTCAGCATTTTTGTCGTCGAAGGTTTTTGTTGCTTTGGGATTCAAATATACTGCAACGCGGGTGACGATTGTGCGGTCAGCGTTTGTGGTGAGGACGAACACGATCGGTGGAAGGTGGACGATTTTGGGATATAGATATATATAGAGTGAATACACGGCACGGTAAACAAGAGACCGGCACGACAATGACGGCGATGCTGGTGTCCGTCGCCGAGCTTTCCAACATTTTCTCCGTCCTCGCGGTCCTCATATGCTTCTGCGGCGTCGTCCTGTTTATCATGAGGTACGCGCTTTTTTTTTCTCCTACTTTCTTTGTTCAGGGATTGTTCAGAGACGGACTAATCGCTGTCCGTTCGGCTGGAATGTTTTTGGGGATTTTGGTACAAATATTTTAATGCTAAGTTTAGCAGTTTTTTTTTTTCTAATTTTTATATCCGTTATTCCGCAGTGAGAACGAACGAAAGGACGTCGAGTCGAAGATGCATTCGAATTTAATTATAATTGCTGCCGGGATTAGTGACATTAGACTTGCAAAAGCCGCTATCAGTGACATTATACTCGTTCTTTATTGCCGTGTTTATCCTTCTCCGCGGTATTAATAGTTTCAATCATCGTGACATTGTGGCGTCTATCAATTTTATTTTAATTAAGGCGATGTGCTACGCGTAGCTTTTTTTTTTTTCTATTGTATACAAATATGTGTGATCGGGCGATGCAGAGCGTCTGTCTTCGTCGGACAATAGTCAGGCTCCTCGACTGGTTCGACTGACTATCGTGCCCTCTGTGTACAACTATCATTCCCCATCTGTTCCCGCTGCGCATACTCGGCCGATCGTCAAATACGTCGCGCGGAGTTAACCTTGCGACGTCGCAAGTGTGCGGCATACAAGACACATGGCTGAACCTCGCTTAACACGCGCGTCAAAGCGGCAGAATTTTCGTTCACGATTCTCGCTCGTTTGTCCTCCGGGAATTTCCATACTCGGTGTGCTCGGATTAAAAAAGTTAGGACACATTTAGAGCTGCCGGGCAAATACACAATTTCGTTACAACCACTTTTTTATGTTTCGGGAAATAAATGTTAAAAAAAAACAAGGATATGATTATTGTCAACCGGCTGCGGCACATTCGCCGGAAGTAAAAAATTCGAGTTCCTGAACAACCGGATATTTTTTGCGACTCAACACGTGTCCCTCCTGTTGTTGAATACATTGTCGTCTGACCCCTGCGACTTCGCACATTCGGTTGACATTAACGTCAGCGAACGTTTCGTTAAACAAACCTGAAAATCGTCGTCGGTTGTTTAGGGAAATTCGAGACACAATTACCAAGCTCAATGTCACGAAAAGGTCACGTCCGAGCGTCATAAAAAATCACAGAAGCGAACAGAACGTGTAGGCAGCGGCAGCAGCGCGTTGAAAGTACAATGTGTGACCTTACCGAAGGTCACGCGGTGTATTTTTAACCCATTTCGAGTCCATAAAAAAAATTAGAATCTAATCGCTGCGGTAAAGGTCACTTAGTCGTTGACCTCGCGCTGCCCACCAAAAACATTAATATTCCCCGATTTGCTTCCAACCGAAAAAAAAAATATATATATGTTATTTCTAACGCCTCGAGTGATTTCTACACGACCCAATATTTACCGATGAATGGAAGCCTCTAATTGGCTCCCGGGATATTACAATCCGTAATCACGATTTTTTTCTCGCAGTCCGGTTTTTCGTCGGGCCTTAGTGGCGCTGGCCTAGCCAGGGCCCGGTCAGGCAGTCGCAGTCGGCGCTGCGTTCGTGTCGATGCGGTGAACGGGAACGGCGCTCCTGCGCCGCAGTCGCGGCCAATGGCGGAGCGTCAGCGCGGGCCCCTCCCCCCCCACCCTCCCCCCGTCTCACGTAACTTCTCATATTCGGTTTTGTAACGATGCTATAACGCGAGCGGCCCGAGCCGCGCCGAGTTGCGCGTAAGGTGGCCGTGAAATTCCGTCTGTTTCCACTCGCCCTGCGTCGACCGCCGCCCCCGTCGCCTCCTTCGCGCTTCGCCGCGTCGCGCACTCGCCGCGAGAGCAATCAACTCGTTTTTTTTTCATCCTTTTTTTTTTGCTGCGCGTTTCCACTCACTCGAAATTCGCCTCGCACGCTTTGTGACCCTTAGAGCCGTAACGGATGTGTTCAATGGCGCTGCCGCCTTCGCAGGGAATTCTAATCCGCGGGTCTCACCAGAATTTTTATGAGTCGTTGGCAACCATAATTTGGGAAAAAAGTTGGGTCGTTTGGAAGCATAGAGAACGTTTTTTCTGTAATTGTTGGGAAGGATTTATTATTTTTTCTTCGACAGCACGAATATAAGTGAAATTATCGCGTGACTCGACTGCTAATACAATCTTAGTCCGCTGTTCCTAGCAAAAAAAAAACAAAAAAAAATTGTTATCCTGCTTAGAGTGATTCACTTTTAAGCCCGACCTCCACTGTCCTCGTAACGTAAATAGTCTTCGGCAACTCTCTCGCTAACGGTAAATTATCCTTCCTCTAATTTCCGGATATTTTCTTTATCGTCAATTCGCGTGAGGGAATCGATTAACCACTGACAGTCGCTGAAATACAATTTTTAGCTTTGGTGGTAAAACAGGTATTTTTGAAATACATTTCGTAATCGAGGGATAAAAGGGAATCCGTAGCGAGAGAGAATGCCGAATTTAATGTGCGCGGAGATTGAACTTATTCTTGACGTGCCTGAGATAGTTGCATTCGTTGGTGCAGGAACATGATGGTGCTGCGGGTTCACGGGGACGACCTGATGTTCGGCGGCAGCGGCGGCGTCATGGCGCACTCGCCGAGGATACCGCAGATGAAGATGATGAAGGTTCACATACCGTTTACGTTCAAGCTGCACGAAAGCTCGAGAAGCACCTACGCCGGTGAGTCACCCATTTCTTCTCTTTATTATCAAATGGATCTTCCTAACAAATTTTCACTGATACGCTAAGTCGTGATTCACGCGAGTTGAGGTGAGGTGAGGCGAAACTAGAAACTAAAGACACGTCAGAAAAGTGACAGGAGACACGTCAGGAAATTGTGATATGTGACGTTCTTCGGCCGGAAGCGACCACATTTCACAATCACTTTTTGTGATTGACCTATCGACCTTATTATAGTCCTTTGGCCGCAACCAAAAATATTTCTTATTTACTAATTTACAGGACAAGATTCAGGTAAGTTGTTTTCATTCTTCGTACTGAGTTTATTAAATTGAATGAAGATGAATATATCGAATATTGACGTCCAACCGAATGACGTCAGTCGACTAACTTTTTTACGTCCCCAGATCAGATCCTGGAAAACGGCTATCAGCGTCAGTATCTTAAAAACAAAGAACGTCTCCCGGTAGTTTCCGAAAAGCCAACGATCCACGCTGGAATCACATGGGCAAAAACAAATGTCGCAACACACCACACATATTTCTGTGTCTGCGGCACGAGTATAGGATTAGCTTGTGCGGCGTTGTAATGTGTTGGCAACACGCGCAGCCAGCCGCAGCCGCTTGTTTGGCACAAACACTTTTCTTTTTCGCGAAAAAATGCCGACCGGTCGCTTGTCGCGTTCCATTGTAAATACTACCACACACAGATGCAAAGTCTACTGCGAAATCGTCGCGGCTAATGACGCTTGAATGTTTTAGGTGGCTGCTCCTCGCAACTTCCTCTGTGGTCATCGCGAAGGATCAACGATAGGATGAGGATGGTGACTCGTGCGTCAAGACGGAGTCAATTAGACAGTCGAGTTAAATGAAATAAGGTTGACCTGGCCGATGATGTGGTCAAGGTGCCGCTGGTTTCGTAACTATCGTCCGGCCGGCCTCACCTGCATACAGATGATTTTCGCCGCTTCTAGAGAATCGAATCGCTGGCGTTCTACCTTCGCTGTCGTTGTGAATTAACGTGAGCCACTTGCACACGGCTCTTCTGGGAGTGTTTCTTTCTTTTTTTTTCCTTCGCGTCCATTGTCGCTGAGTCGATAACCCACTTCGAGCCCGGCTCCTCTTGGGGGTCCCAGCCTCGGGGAGCGATTGGAGTCTCGAAACCAGGAGAATATGTATACCGCACGGCGCTGAATACAGATTGAAAATACAATACGAATTTGCTGCCTTGGTTACTATTTTCGTCCATGATTGAAAAAAAGAAAAAAAAAGTTGCATCGGCCGGGAATCGAACCCGGGCCGCCCGCGTGGCAGGCGAGCATTCTACCACTGAACCACCGATGCTTCGTGCTTACAGTGCGATCCGCACGATTCGCAATTTTCGTCGCGAATATCGTGACGTCTTCTTACCGCGAAGCAGAGCCGTAAAAAATATTGCGCATGCGCAAACATTGTGTCTCTTTCGCTTTTCGTGCCGTCTGTTCGCAATAAATTCCAGCCATGAATTAATCATAAATTCGTCGGAATTCGGATAGTCTTTATTTATCTATTGGAACCACTTCTGCTGCCGGGTAATTCTGTGCGTGATAACGCACATTCCAAATCTGTCAGCTCGTGGACCTTCATTTTCGGGCCCTTCACTTTTTTAGCTGTTGACCATCGTTCAACCGTAAATCTTCTTGGAATATATTTTCTTCCGGGATTAGTCGGGAGAGCAATCAGTTGAGATAAATCATTTTTAGTTTGTCTCTGTGGGTCTATAATAGCACCGTTGATTAGTAATATCGTTAGTATCGAAAACTGTGCTCAGAAAATCTCGGATTTTAATTCGTATCCCGTCTGCTGTCAGAGCAGTTAAATATCGTTGACATCACGGCAATCAAGTAGAGGCTAAATTGAGAAGAAATGTGGATGGATGGAGGAGACTTGTCGATACAAATGAATTTTAAAATAACCGGTTGTGAGGCTCCAAGATTCGGGCAAGGCTGCCGAAGAACGAAAGTGTTCTGTGCTCCTGACCTACTCGCCAGATATCAATTAAATTGCTGCAAACTTTGGTGCATTTTACGCATTTAAAAAAAAAAAAAAAAAAATGTTGCAGTCTCTAAAAAAATCTCATGCGGACAAATCATTATTAGCGTCATTATTTATTGTTTCTACTCATTTATTGCGGCTGCATAATATGCATTTTTTCATTGGTCGTCAGTTATCGAGATAAAAAAAAAAAAACATTCCCCACTTTCTCCCATTCTATTCCACTTCAGTATCAGTGGCGAAACGCCGTTCGATCTGTCCTCGCCAGGATTCTGCTTATTCAAGGACTAGTTTGCCAATGCTTGCAATACAGTTATCCGAAAGTCTCGTGAATGCTCTTGAGATGAAGTGAACGGCTTGCGACATTACATTTCAGTTCTGGCTACTCGTTTCGTTTCAGTTCAATCATTTTCGCAATTTTTCTCTCGACTAGAATCGATGACCAGCAGCCTAAAAAAAAATCGCACGTGGTGTTTGCCGAAATGGCCGGTAGCAAAAAAAAAAGAATCAGTGGCGCCGCGCGAAGATCGCATTTCGTAAGGACGCACGAATAACACGCTGTTCGTGTTTCGCAAGAATTCACAGCACGAACGAAGCGACGGACACCATCAGTCACCGACTCCGGACGACGACAAACTTCTCGCTCATCTGGAGTCTCCGTTCGGATCTGAGTTTTACATTGAAGTCCAGCAGCGGAAAAAAAAGTGTTCTCATCCGCGTGCGTCACTAGGATTCTGCTTTGCGTGTTTTTCAATTTTTTGTTTGCTTCACCGTTGCTATAGGCGGCTTAATTCAACGACATAGTAACACAGAGTAATCACATTTCTTTGACGTCTAATTAGTGTTTACATTTTATTGCCCACTGCGATTTTTTTCGAAGCAAAGTAATAGACGTATTTGTAATGGGTTTTGTAGACTCCATCAAACTCCATAAATTTGCATTTACGTTCAACATAAAAATAGGTAGCTGAAGCTGAGTAACCTTAACATTATTCACTTGAAGCTAATAACATCCTTTGCGCCAGCCAACGTCTTCCTGAAAATAATTGACCCAACGCAACATTTTTTCCCGTCGATTTCGCGGAGGGAAATTAGAGCCCAATTACCTATAAGTGAGGCGGATTAATTTTTCATGACGATTACGCATATCCCGGGGCTAATTCGATTCATTACGCGTGGCTTTAAACACACACAAAGAAATTGTATTCTCGAGAAAAAAAAATAATGAGAAGTGAGTCACGAGAATTTAAAAAAACAACGAAGAAATGTCCCAGCTCTGAGTGTGAGTGAATGGAACGATTGTCTCGGGTTAAATAATGTTAATTTACCCCCGGCGCTTTCGAACCAACGCGCTTCGTACGACCCGCTCTAATTTCCGTCAATTGACGCTCGTCGATCGTTCCAATTATACAGTTCGAGTCACGACGCTTATATTGTGCTTGAAAATTACCCACATTCAGTGATGCGTTTTCATTCCGGAGCTACAATAATAATAATAATTACCCACATTCTGCGATGCATTTTCTTTCCGGAGCTATAATAATAATAATCAATTATACTTATAAAGGGATTGGAAAAAAATGTTGAGGTCTGTCAAACGGAACGACGACTAATAGTAATAATAAAAATAATAACGTAGTGTAATGAGCACAGACTATGTCTTATCAAAGTTCCCGCCCTGCTATCAGAGTCCATCAGGGAACAATAGAGTCACTTCTCATCTCACAACAGGCTCATTCCAACGTCGGCAATTTAATAATTTAACAGATCAGTCTCGCCTCGTTGTGTACAGTTTGCACTGTTTGGGTGCTCACTGAGCGGCAGCGGAGCCACCAACGAGCGCCTGAGAACTCTCTGGAAAGGCCTCGGAGGCTGTGTCGTGAGTCCTGGTGAGAGTTCGATGGCTTCTGCTGAGCTGCACACTGGCAGCCCCGCAAATACTGGACCGATACACACACATATATATATCAACCAGACCATTCGCCTCGAATTCACCAGGCCAGAAAGCCCACATCGCGAGAAATATCGCCTTACAAAACCGGAGTTGTGCCTACGTGCCTCAAGTCCCGTAGATCGTCCGATTCAACAAAGACAAAAAAACATAAAAAAAAGATCTGCACTTATCTCGATGAATAAACTCGGCTCGGCGGTCAAACGCTCGGCAATTCGGCTGTTGCTGTCCACCCAAACCTTCCCCGACTAACAAATTGGTTACATTTTTTTATTCTACGATTCGCACGTTTTTTGTTTAAATCGTTTTCCGTTTGTTTTAGGGACAGTCGAGGTGAATTTTGCTGTTTGACTCGCGAGACCAACCTCGATCTCGTTCTGCTTGCGCAGGTCTTGTCCTTGGCACATTTAACAGATTCTCGACGATCCGACCGCTTCTCGTCGAACCCGCACTTAGCGAGTAATTTTTTTTATTTATTTTTTCTCACTCGCAGTACAAGCGATATCGACTTACCGGCCGTATTTGCTTTTCGTCCTGAACCCGATCGGCTCGGTGCTTTGAAACGGAGACACCGAACGACCCTCACAGTCGATCGAGTCTCATTATATCTCGGCTTCTGTAAACAGATTCCTGGAATGGTTCTTTTTTGTTTTATCCGTAATTGGATGCAATCGCAGCCAAGACGAGATCTGAAAAACAATCTGAGGGGAATAAAATCAGCTAAATTATCTCTGACATTTGAGAATTAATTTCTTGTGCCTTCTGGTTCCATTTTGATGACGGAAAAAATTACCAAAATTGATGATACCCGTTAAATTAGTAAAATATATATATAAATTTTTTTTTATAAAAAAAGTCTGGACAATGCTTTGAAGATAATGGAATAAAAAAGACAGTTTCTCGAACTCTTCTCGGTACTTCCGGGACAGCAGAGCAGCGCAAGCGTCGAATCGACTCGCCAGTCATTCCGCGCACGGTTTCCTGTTGTCGATGAGGGCCGGCTTTGCAACACTTGTATTACCGCAGGCTTTGCGAAACCATCGAAACGCTCGTTCATCCTGCAGATTGACGTTCGACTGACGTGGCAGTATCTCAGAATGTTATGCAGCTATGTCTTCGACGCATCCAATCTGCAAGCGCGTGCAACAAATGCCGCAATTCAGTCCATTGGTGCAGTCGGAGCTCAGCAATTTTATTTTTTAAGTCGATACAGGGCGACTCTAATCAGCCACGAAAAAGCTGTGCACAAGCATCGAATTTCTCGTGTATTTTACCTCCGATTTTTCTAGCCGCCAGGATCGTAAAACCGAAGCAGCAACATAACAATTGAAATATCGTCGAGCGATGAATCAATTTCACCCGACGCGAAGGCACATTACCGATAATTCCGGGACCGCAGAATGCGGTCGCTAACGTCGCAATGACTGTAATAAAAAATAGCGATATTAAGCGACGGACTCTCCTGTGGTCTCGTGGGAAGTTATCGGTGGGTCACGTGACGCCTCATTCTCGATACTTGCGACTTGGAGAAGAATAGTCAGACCCAAAAGCCGGATGATTTTTTTTTTTTTTATTTAATTATTTTTTTTTTTTAATACATACAGTCGAAGTTGCGTTTATGAAAGAAGGACACGGCGTCGTCGTCGTCGACCGCGGCTCGATTTCCACGTGCCCCACTCGTCGTGCGCTCGCTCTTCTGTTCTCGTCTCTGCAGCCAGTCGCGCTCGCTAGCGAGTTGCCGTAACCGAGAGCGACCGCGAGCGCACGCAACCGCTCGCCGGTTCTCCATTGCGCAACGAGCGATTTGATAATCAGTGTTTCTGCGCGCGCTCGCGCGACTAGCCGTACACACTGTGCTACAGTCGAGTCTCGCGTAAACGCGCCTCATCGTTCGCGCGATTCGGTTCCTAGACTCGCGACGTCCGACCGGCTCAATCCTGGCCTTTCACCGGTCACTCCGCGGACGACCGTAACGCGTCCGCTATCCGCTCTTTAGAATTATTTATTATTATTTATTATTATAAAAAATTATTATTATTGCATTTTTTAAATTACATTACAAAATTTTGTTTAATTACATTAAAAAAAATTCTTTCTGATATTTTTTTTTAAATTAAGGAAGAAAAAAAAATATTAGAATGCAGGACATTTTTTCAGCAGCCTGGAAATTGGATTTCTTCAGGTATCGATTTTTGACCGGTTCGAATAATTGGAAAGCAATCGATAATTAGCATCGGAAACGTTTGTCGCCTGGCATTGTCTATATTGCTCAAGACTAGACAATCCGGGGAGAGCAGAGCTGGAAGCGTTTCTGCAGCGCCGAGTTGGTCCGGGCAGCAGCAGCAGCAGCCGCAGCTTTCACTTCATTCGCGCTCGTACAACGGCAACGGCGAAGAATCACTCGCGAAATCCGATGTGTAATGAGCCGTGGATTCTACACGAGACTCATCCTGCATTATGTATATCTGTTAGAGTAAAACAGCTTGTTTCATACGGCAAAGTACGTAACTACTTCATCGGGATTTACAGAGTTACAGCAACTCGCGGGTAACGTGACGATCGTTACGTGCACTTATTAATAGAAACTCCTATGCAAATAACGTGACACCGTTTTTTTCGGTGAATGAAAAATACCGTTCGTTTCTTACTTTCCATATCTTGGCTTTTTTTATTCGAATTTTGATTTTAAATGCATCAGTGGATAATTTTTAAAGGTCACTGGGAAATAAAAAGGTATCATACTTTGTGATCAATTTTTTGCGACAGATTTAAATTCAACTGGTCAAAGGATTTCCTGATGCTAATGGCTGATATATGAAGGGGCAGTGACCAAGGCGTTTTTTTTTCTCACATTTGACCTTTCCCGAGCTGCAGATGAAATGTCACGGCCATGCGAAATATCGGATTATGCAAGATCGGATTTTCGGTTCGGTCGGATTGGGTCAAAATCCGAAAAATGTGTCTCTGGGTATATTTTTCAATGTTTTCAATTTGTTATTAAAATTTTTTTTTTTTACAGGTGGTAAAATTCTTCACTTCTGATTGAATATCGCTAAAATAGTCACCAGTTGCTATTCATCGTCATCTCAATATTTATCGTCTCTCGAAATTACAAGTTTCACACGTTCGACAGCGAGAAAACTCCGTCGGTAATTTTTTTTTTTTCCCGTCCTCCGAGTCGCGGGATTCCGATCGGCCAATGGGAATGGCTCGTCGATGGCGATAAAGCGGTGGGTAAAAAAATACGGCCGGTGTGCTCACGTACCGCACTTGGACGACACACGTGATCCAGGAGTGTCGAAATTCACCTTCGTCGTCGTCGCCGTGGATTCGTCGCTGGCAACTGCAGCCGCGAGGAGGACGACGAGCGTTGGAAGACGAAGCGGAGAACTGAAAGTCTGATGACCCCCGAGGTAAACGTCGACCGGCGCATTGTTGGCTCTTGGCACTTGTTAAACTCGAACAAAGTTTGCCCGAGCAAACGCTCCGGGGCTCGACGGATGCAACGGAACGACGGAAAAAAATAGCAACGCCGACGTCTCACGATTTTTCCTGTATGAAAAAAAAATTTAAATGCCGCTTTTAAAAAGTTTTTGGAAACAACGGGAAAGTTGCCATCGGATCGGGTTGCAAGACGTCGTGAAATTGAAAATGTTTAACCCAAAACTCCAAAAAACAAAAAAAAAAAAAAATAATTTTTTTTTATTCCTAGCAAATATTAATTCTCATGTTTTTCCAGGGTCGCTTCGGAGTGGACACCATCGATCTCCCCTCGACGCAAGACGCGATAAAATTAATTGGCAAACACCCGTCGAATTCCCAGTGTCAACGTGACTCGACGAAGTTTCAAGTATTCAAACAATCATCGAACGATGCAATTAATTAGCACCACGTGGATGGGACTTTTTTCGCCTGGCAGCTGCCGAGCAGTGCGAAGCTTCGGCTCCTTTGAGCGTGGATCGCTCGAGGAATCAAAGTCACTCCAATATTTAAACATTTTTTTTTTCAAGGATTTTCAAAGGTCAAAACAGATCTGAGACAAGAGATGCAAATGCAATTATTATTCCGGCGCATAAATGTCAGCTGAGTTGCAAAATCAGTGTCGCCAATTCGATCCTTGAGCTGCGACGACCAAAAATAAAAATACATAAATTACTAGTAATTTAATAGTAAAAAAAACAGTGTAAAATTCGTAGCGAAGACACAGAAAATTCCGAGCTGAGATTCTACGAGTCGATTCGTCAGCGATTCTCATCAGCCATTCAGACTGCATAGACGTCCAAGTGTCTCACCTTTTTCGGCAGCTCGGAACGTTTGAGGGAGGATTATTAGCCGATCGGACGCAGAGAGTCCGACCAAACAAGACGAGTCGACATGGCCGAGGTCGCGGGGTTCGTTGATCCTGCGCTTGAGGCTGTCAGACTCCGTTTCGACGGGACCCAGCGCGAAGAGTCAGCTTCGTAACGGTCTGCGACCTCCTTTCCGGTCAACGGAATATTTTTCGTCGATGCGTTCGCCCGGATTTCGCGTGCCAGTCGCCCAATTAAAGTCCCAGTTTCGAAACGGACTCGAAACTGCAAAAAAAGGAAAGAAAAAAAAATCGCGTATTTTTATCTCCAGTCGAGATTCGACCTTGGTCCAAAAAACCCGAAAATCGAGGCTGCGTGTCGGGAAACGCGTCACATTCTCCCTGGGACTCGTGGATCCGAGTTTTAAATGCCAGAATGACGTTGATCGACCGCTGGATGCAAATGACGATGCTCTTCGGGGACTTCGCTATTTTTATGTATTTTTATGTGATTTTTTTAGACGATTATTGCGACCGATAAAAATATCTCATAAATATTGTGGCGATATAATCGTCGAATTAATTCGCGGATTGCTCAAGCGACGAATTCGCGCTTTGCGGATTATTTTCAATTTTTTTTTATAGAGCGCACGTATGGGCCAGTGTATATATATATATATATTTTTATATCCCAGTTGTTCTGTTTCTCAATATATATAAATTCACGAAACTCCGCAACACCGCGTGTATATTGCACCGTTTGTACACCTTGATGTCCTTGGTTTTCGATCAGCGAGCGACATTTGTATGTGTAAGAGCGTTTCCAATAGAGAAAGAGCGGCAGGAGCGACCGGATCGCGACTCGCGTCATGCGTCCCCCGGGGAAAAACTTTGCGCCGTCTTTCGTTGGAGATTTTCCGTGGACGCGAAGGAACAAGCGAAATTCCACCGAGCGTTTTGCTCGGCAAACGACGGCAACGTTTCTGCGATTTGCGAGGCAAATTCGTTGTGCCTCTATTCCAAACGGTACTTGCGCCTCGGACCGACCGTATGTGCTGCGTAATCCCTCTTTTAAAAAGTTTATGAGTAACGGAAAGCATTGTTAGCAAACTATTCGAGCTGTGATTGGCTGGGACTCTCAGACCGAGTCCAAGTTCATTTGTCCTTGATAACTTTGACAGTTCTGTCAAATATTGTATTTTTTTTTTAATTAACTAAAAAAGGGTTGTAACCAGTGTTTTCAGGGGTAGAATATGCGACTTGAGAACGATGGTATAGGTTAAAAGTCGATATTTGGAAAAAATAAATTTCGTGACCCCGATTTAGGCGGTTTTCGGCCCGGCGGCCAGATCTACGATTTCTGACAAACTGTTCGGCCAAAAAATTTTTTTTTCAAAATCAACTAAAAAAGGGTTGTAACCAGTGTTTTCAGGGGTAGAATATGCGACTTGAGAACGATGGTATAGGTTAAAAGTCGATATTTTGAAAAAATAAATTTCGTGACCCCGATTTGGGCGGTTTTCGGCCCGGCGGCCAGATCTACGATTTCTGACAAACTGTTCGATCAAAATTTTTTTTTTTTTTCAAAATCAACTAAAAAAGGGTTGTAACCAGTGTTTTCAGGGGTAGAATATGCGACTTGAGAACGATGGTATAGGTTAAAAGTCGATATTTTGAAAAAATAAATTTCGTGACCCCGATTTAGGCGGTTTTCGGCCCGGCGGCCAGATCTACGATTTCTGACAAGCAAAACGACAAATTTCTTTTTTTTTTATCAACTAAACAAGGGTTTTTTAGTTGCGATTTACCCTTTTAAAGCTTTATAAGAGCACAGCAGCGCAAAGGTATCTCGGGCACGCGCGCCAGCGCGTGTGATTAGCCTAGTAGTATATAAAATAAGCGCGCCTGACTTGGACTCCATTGCTCGGCCTCTAGGACGAAATACCCGTCGGCTCTGGTTTTGTTACAGAGCGGCGAAGAAATTTTCTGGACCGCAGAGATAATTTTATTCTCTGGGCCGTTCTGCGCATATATAGTTGCTGCAACATTTTTTTCTTCCTTTTATTATCTTTTATTTTATTATTTACTATTTTATTTCGACTCTATGTTGATTAGTGTCTATACATATGGAATATAATTGATTCAATTTGTAATTAATAGAATCTTGTGATTGATGTACGTTTAATTAATAATTTGTTGACCCTGTTTGTTGCAGAAGTCGAGTGCGAGGTGTCCAGTCAGGTGGAGTACTCGTTGCAGGCGATCTGGGGTGTCAGCATAAGGGAGTTGCATCTCGCGCTTTGGAAGCCTTGGAGCGCACTGAGAGACGCCTCGCTGAACGGAACTCTTCTTCAGGGTCACGCGCAGTACCTCACACCACCGCAGACGTATCCTTTGCTCGTTATTATGGCATACACATTTTTTAAAATTTTATTTCATTTTTTTCAACGCAATTTCATGGACTTAAAAAACATTGCTACTTTTGATCATAAATCTCCTCCACAAATGCTGAGCCAAAAGATGAAGCTGAGGAAAAAATTAAGAGGTTTCGGTCGTTTAGATACTATAGATTATTTTTATACTACCAATTACTTAAAAATCTCGTCAATGATTTTACACATTCGTCGAGGACAGATATTTCCTTGACTTTGAGCCACAGTAGGCAGCCACATGGCGAAGAAACGATGAGACTGTCCTTGCCAGCTCCGGAACTGGAGCTCGGCACTCCGCCTCGACTCTGCTATCCGCTGGTGATATTCCTGACGCGTCGTGACAACAGAGATCCGCATCCCGACGAAACCGTGAGTCCCGGATATTTTTTTTCTCACCTGAGAAAGATCAACCGAAAGGCATTGTGATTATATATTGTGAAATGGCAATTGTGCGCCGTCTAATGTTGGTTGCTTTCTTGTTAAAGGTCGCCCTGGTGAATGTCGTGCACATTAAGGACAGCGTGTGCACACTGCCGACCTCGATTCTCGCGCAATATCTCAAGCAGGCGAACGGCCAGCTGTCCTGCTTAAAGGTGAGTTCATCGCGAGTAAAATTTCCCCAGGCGTCATTTTATCATAAATATTTTTTATGCATTTTTTTTACCAACTAAAAACGACGTAGATCTGCTGGTAAAACAGTTTGAGTTTCACAGAATCACTAAATCCCTGTATTTGAATTCCGTTTCCACCAATAAATAAAAAAATAATAATTCAACACCCAAAAAACTTAAACTGATCTATATTTTCTCCTCTCTTCCAGCAATTGTATCTCGCAACCGGAAACTCGACGAACTACGAGGAAGGCGACGTGTCCTCCGGTCTCGGTCCCGCGCTGGCGTTGGCCGAGCCATGCAACAACAACGGCGGAGCGTCGAGAGGCGCGCTCGTGGCGTCCGGCCACGGTGACTCCGAGGGTTCGCTGTGGAACTCAGCGGGCGAGCAGCTCTGCGTCGTCTGCCAGTATTTCCCGCTGTCGCGAGCTCTGCTGCCGTGCCGACACACGTGCATCTGCGCCTCGTGCTTCGGCAAGCTCGACAGGTGTCCGATGTGTCGCAGCCCGATCAAGAGTTACTTCTGCATTCGCGGCGAGGAGTACATGCCGCCCGAGAAGGAGATCAATCCGTGCAAGCAGCGTCAGCAGCCGCACGGACCGTCCCACTGGCTTCACGACTGGAACGACCGGCTTACGGACTTTCTGGGCTTCGCGCGATAGAACCGACGAACTGCCGCGGTTCTTCTAAAAGTACGCGACGTCGGCTTCGGGCGATCGCCTCGTCTCGCCGATGCAACTAATTCGTCCAGTGTCGGTGCGCGCCCGTCGAATCGGGCCGACCGAGCTAACTAAGCTACTAAGACTCAACACAAACATGTATACAGCGCGTCGACGGCCAAGAGACATTTCGACGTCGCGAGGAAAGAAACGAACGACGGTTTTATTAAGATTTATTTTATACGAATTACGAAGGACCCCGATGACGCGACCATCCAGGGATATCCAGGGATGTCACCAGTGTTATCGTCGCGAGGGCGATTCGCGAGATGTCTTCCCAATGTCCGGCGTCTTCCGTGCTGCGCTATTTCGTCCCAGTGAAACGTTCCTGGCGCGCCACGAGCTTTCACGATTTCTTTTTTTTTTTAATTCGCACGTCGCCAACCGGTGCTGAATATTTGTACGGTTTCTGTAAAGTTGTGCGGATCAATAAGTCGCGGTAAAAATGATTTTACAAAAAATAATTAAGTGGTTATTCTTGGAAAACAGTCGAGTCAACATGAACGAAGTGCAGCAATACAAATAGTCTATTCCTACCGACATTCAGTGGCAACAAATTTGCAGAAGCAATTGCAAAATTTAGCTCCGTTTTAGTGCCGTGCGAATCGCTCCAACCTTCTCGAACATTAACGCCGAACATCGCGCTAAACGGATACAAATGAGAGGAGCGCTGAGTAGAGAGACGTACTGAGTATTTCACACTAAGTATTTTTCCTTATTTTTTTTTCCCTCGAATTACGCCTATCGTTAGATACATATTTTTTACCCAGATCGATTAATGTTAATGGATAACAAATAAATCGTCGCGTCTGTCCGTCGATCTCGTTCAACGTTAGTGGAAGAAAAAATATATATACAGACTCAGAGGTGATGAACCGCAAGAAAAAAAAGTTTTTCATGAATTACCATAAACATGAGCAGGAACGGTGATGATACTGAGGTGAAAAAAAAATGGAACGCACGCAGGGCGCGCAAAAGTGAAAACAATAATGCTGATAATTTTTAAGGTTGATTGTCTCTAGACTCGTAAGTTGTAAATACACAGACTGTGATAATCCTGTTAATATCTATGTAGATGCGGAATGCCACGCCTACGCGAGACAATGAATAGCAAACGGTGCTCGAAGCAGGAAGCGCGAAGGAAAATCGAAAGAGAAACAGGTGGAAAGAGCAGAAGACATACTCAAACTTTTTATTTGTAACGATTGAAAGAGAGAAACATTCTACCAGCCACACTCATAATTCTTCGATAAATTTGACAAAAAAAAGAAACAAAAAAAAGGAAAGAGGTTTATTACAATTGACTAGTGAACACACATAGTATATTATTATTATTATTATATTGTAGATGTATATTAATTCGTAGAACGAGACGATAAAAAAAGAACATTGTATATATACATTTTATTGAATTACAAGTAGAAATGCCGAGGCCTATGAAGTCAATGTATTTTAGTAGGACGAATTTTAATCACTGTTTTTATTTATCCGGCATAAACATACGATTACGATATTCCAGTGATAATGAGCAGCAAAACACACACCCGAATAGCCGCAGCGTGGCGGAGAAAAAAAAACTTGTACATAATTTATTTAATAAAGAGTGTTGCCCATTAGAAGCTGTGTGTCAATCGTCGACCGTCAGATCTCCACGCAGTTCGCGATAGATTTAACGATCTTTCTCAGCTCCGACGTCAATTGCGACATTTTCAATCCTACGTCAGCTTCGACATTAATCAACTGCTCCGCTGTTTTTGCGCCCCACAATTCAGCCTCCGTGTTATCCATAGGCGTGCGAAATAATCGCGTGTTGCATGATTTTTCGTACAGCGAAGTATCACCCAATGCCGCTGGTGAATGCAGCCTCTTTTTTGTGACGTGTCGCAGCAGCGTCAGAAAATTCGATAATTCACTGCAACGATCCTCGGCCATCGAGGAGTCCTTATCGCTTTTATTTTCCTCGATCACCGTTATCTGTAATTTAAAAAACATCTGTAATTCAAATGATCTGTAATGCGAAGATCGTCAACTTCTCAAAAACGCACCATCCAATCGTGAAACACGTGCTCGGCTTTAATCCATTGGCCGTGCACGTCGAGAATCGCAGCAGCAGAGCGAAGACCCTCCAGGGCTTCCTCGTCTCTTTTCGTAAAGTCCTTTCCGTTGTGAATTTTTTTCGTAATAGCCGCTTGACAAACGCTCAGATGCGGCAGCCCGCTGGTGTTGAGCGTGGCCGCGTGTATTTTCGCCGCCAATTTAATTCTCTCTCGCACGAGCTCGGCGATCTCTTTGACGTTGTGACCCACCCGACCGCACGTGAGGGCGATATTACGCATCCGCGACTTCGCCCCCATAGTCGAGCCGTGAACCTCGACTTTTTCCTGCGTTTCAACCCGGCGACAAAAAAACATGTTAGCTTTTTTCTTTTGCTCTCGACGATAGAAGAGCATTTTATAAATTATTCATGCTGTCGTTCTGCAGCTGTGAGCGCACTGACCGGCGAATCCTCGGCGCTCGAGTGCTCTTGACCCAGAACGCTGCTAGTGAGTTTTTCCCTGATTGCGATGTTCAGCGCGCTTTTCGCCGCGACGAGCCAGCCCAGCGCCAGCAATTGTTCCCGGCTGCAGCGAGTATTTTGCCTGGACAAAGCGTAGAATTCCATGGCCGGATACTGGAGAAGAGCGAAATATAGTTTGGTGGCATGTAGGTCATCTGAAACGGTATACACGTCGTTAGGACTCGAGTTTGATTTCGATTCCCGGCGGTTTTTATTTTTTATTTGTTTTTATACTTACCATAACGATCGTAGTCGATATAAATCTCTTCTCTTACAGCGCAGCGGCTCAGAATATGCAACACGGTCCAGAGCTCTTTAATCTACGTCACAAAAAAAATGCAATTACGAGATGCAATGAAAAAAATAAAATGAAAAAAATACTCACAACATCCTCGTCGCCTTTGTTGTACTTGGCTGATCTAAAGTACTCCGGCTTGAAGGAGGCGCCGATCGAGAGATTCAAATGCTTGCACAGCAGTGCGATAACGCTCTTAATGTCAGTCATTATTGGAGACTGTAATATCTTCCGGTAATCCAGCGCGTTTACTCGATTGCTCACGACTTGCGATACCAATGAACATAACCTAAACCTAAGTGTTTACATTTGCGGGTCCAGTGGGTCGAGTAGTATACCCTTAGGGTCTCCCGAATAGGACATGTGACTCGCAGGAGCCAATCGCGTCGATTGGCGCGGGCCTCGGGCTACATTTGGACTGTCAAACAAAATACAATCATTTCCATCTTCGCTTCGAGCCTAAATCGACAAACCCACTGGAAAATAAAATAATCACGGAGTCATCCCAGCTTTGTGATCTCGTGGGTCATCGACCGCTCGACGATACAGCTCACCAGAAGAAAAAAAACGGGTTTTCACGTTGCCCACGCGTAATACGTGGCTCTGCGCTCTTAGCGAGACGGCGTTAATTGAGTTAGTCGCCGCGGAAACTCACCAAATTTCTTCATTCTTGTCTGATACCGAAGAAAAAAAAATGCTACGTCTTACTGTGAGGCAGTTGCTGTTTACTTTTGTGATTCCCACTTGCGTGGATATCCTTGACGAATTTCAGGCTTCTGGAGTCGCTGGACGCATTTAACTCAAGCGGTATCTCGATCAAGGAGCGATAAAAACACATAAGTGCCCGGCTAGCTCAGTCGATAGAGCAGATTCTCGCAGGAAAAAAAAATCACATGGAACTTATTCATGCACGTTCTGAATTAACAACATTTATTGTCTTACATTCCTAGAAACGATGAATAAAAAGTCACAGTAACTGGCACGAATATCTTCCAGTAACTACACAAAGATCTTAAAAGTAACTTTCGTCTCTTACGACGATTGCACAGTCCACACGGTCGATGAGCCTCGTTCCACGACTCAACGCGGTCGCGAAAGAGACTTATACGGCTAATATGAATAGCGGTTTTCCTTGAGCATTTTATTTTCGGCCTGCAGCGGCCGCGGCAAAAATCTCGAAGGAAGGTTGCATCTCGACTCCGGCCACTTGGCGTATGAAAAAAAATTCCTCTCCGGAGTAAAACCATGTGTATTAAAAAAATCCTGTTGCCCGAACGATCCGAGTCCCCGGCTAACTTTGCGTCGAGCTCAGAGTCTCAATGTCCCGGGTGTTATTTTTTCCTTCCTCGACGAGGGCCGCGTTGCCCATCCCATTTGGCTCGGCGACGCCGAACGACGAGATGAAGACGTTGAGTATCGTGACGAGAAATATCCCAATGACTGTCCAATTGTTGGCCTTGTTGGCCTTGAAGACCTGCGCGTCCTTCTTCACGTTGTACGTGCTGTTCCAGATGAGACCGATCCCAACGACGATCTGAAGCAGCAGACTCGTGCTGATCATCGCGAGCGACGCCATGTAGTACGGATGACCCTGAGACTGGAGAACGTAACGAAGCTGATTGGCATTCGCTGATATGAGCGCGAGATCCATCATTCCCTGTGCCAGCGTCTTTTTCTGCTGATAAATATTGACGTCGAAGGGATAACGCGGTCCCGTCGGCGTCCTGGGGAAAGCCGGAGGCAGGAGACCGTCGTCGATGCCCCGATCGTCGGCCTCGTTTCCACCGCCGCGTGGTCGCTCGTCCGTCCGATCGAGATCGTCGATCTCCGGTCCGTACGACGGCGGCTGATTTCTCGTTGGATTGTTGTCGGTCTCCAGAAGCTGCGCCGGGCGATTTCCCGCCCGATTACCCGGCTTGTAAGCGCCTCGACTGTTCGCCGACGGTTTGTCGGCTCCGTTGTTGTTCCCCAGGGGACGCAGCGTCACGTTCGTACCGCTGACCTCGTCCATGTACAGGACAACCTCGTCGTTTCGATACGGTACCGATTGCGAGTGACGAGGCATTTTTTTTTTTTTTTTTTTGTTGAAGCGATTTCTTCCTCGCTGTTGGTTACTGAGATACAATTTTATTCATGACTGGCGAGACACGTGACGAGACGAGCAACACGCTACGCTCGACGTTTGTCTATCTGGCGCTTCGGCAGTTATATAATTTTTTTTTGAGCCTCCAAAACGCGTTGTTTTTCCTCTTCACGTGTCGGTGGTCATATCCAGGTGGTTGTTCACGATTCTTGATTACAGATCCAACACGTGGCGTTGAAGCTTTTTCTTCAGTAATCGGTACAACACTGTTCCTACTTTTTCTTCTTTTTCTTCAGACGTTGCTCCTTCCCCGCGGCCAATCGGAAGAAACGAATCTCTCCCAGTGCCACTGGTAGCAACCAGTCGAGTGTCCAGCGCACCGGAGCTCGTCGATAGCTTCCGGCGAACTGACGGCAGTTATGTCACCGGATTACACTGTTTTCCTCGCCCGACCGATGACAATTCCTTCGCTCGGTGTCGCTCTCGGTCGACCGATCTCAACGCAATTCCAACACATTCTAACTGGTGTGCGGTCTACGCCGAGCGTTCGCGCGGCCGATATTCCAGCTCGCGCGTCGACTGAATCATGAGACTGTTCACGGAATTCCGAGGCAAGCGCGTCAGCGGCGAGTCAATTTTTTCTCCGCTTCTTTGCTGTACTGTATTCGCGCCAGCGGCGCGGTCATCAACGAACGGCGATGGTTATACACACGGCGATGGAAGGTCAAGCTGGACGCGCCGGATTCAACCGGTCGTCGTTCCAAACCCGGAGCGACTGCCCTTTTTTAGTGTCCAACAGTCGCAGCTTCTGAAACACAAGTTTTAGTCACATTTGGTTGACACTTTGGAGTTGGTTTCATTTTTTTTTTAAAGATATGTCAAGATGTTTCGATTATGGCATTATTATTATTCGCAGCGGATTTTTATTCTTTGGAGATCCATTCTACCTCCTCTGACTGCAACCGGTGCAATGAATTCATGCGTCGGTGACAAACAATACGAACGAAGGTTATAGTCGTCTGGTCGTGGCTTCTGAAACATAAGTTTTACTCACATTTAGTTGACACTTTGGAGTTGGTTTCATTTTTTTTTAAAGATATGTCAAGATGTTTCGATTGTGTCTCTATTATTATTCGCAGTGGATTTTTATTTTTTGGAGTTCCATTCTACCTCCTCTGACTGCAACCGGTGCAATGAATTCATGCGTCGGTGACAAACAATACGACTGAACGTTATCCTTGAAACTAGGTGGAGAATATGCAACGAGCGCGAGATAAGAGAAAGGCCTGAAGGTAGCGTGCGAACTGCTGGACGGAAGAATCGCCGCATTGTACTCGTCGGCCGCGGTGAAAGCTGCGACTCTTAACTTGAATTACCGTCACAGCGTGTGCAACGAATGCAAAGTCACACGGGACGGCAAAGGAAAATAAAAAATGAAAATAAAATGGTTATTCTCATCGCCAATTGCAGCTTATGAAACAGTGTAACTAGCGGAGTTGAATAATCGACGCAATTGATGTTATTTTCCGAGTCCATTAACGACTATGTCGCGCCAAATTGCCACGAACGTTTCGCGTCAGAATTTTAACTATCAGCAATTCAACTGAAATTCCTACGTAAAAGAATTTCATTCGCACTTTCAATCTCACGAAAATATTTCATAAAACCCGAGTGCTGCTTTCCATTTCGTGCAAAAGCACAGAAAGCGACCTGTCGTCAGCGTATAAATACCAAAATAGACACTCGTCTAGTAACAGAAACGCTTGTATTATTCGCTCTTGTTACATCGATCATAAAGCGACGAGCACGAAGGTGGAAAGAGAGAATGACATCGAAATCGCGAAGCTCGTACATCTTCCCCGCTGCTCCCGGCGATTGCGTAACCCACTGGGGTATTGAACTATACCGTCGTCAAGCAAACAACTCGTCGCGAATGCGGAGAGAGGGGGGCTTCGATCTTCTCCAGGCGAATGCCACGAGCGCGCCCGGAAATTCCTCCAGTGCGAGCCCGCCGAGCGAATTGGGTTGCGGGTGCCCTTAGATTGAATCCGCGCGCTCGAGATGTTTTACAAAAATTAACATCTTCTCTTCCAAGATGCTCAGTGTGTTCCCGTTGATCACCCGAGATTGCTGATCCGGCTCCAAATTCCATCGACAGAAAAATGCAGCAGCGTCAAAAATGTTGTCTTCACTGTCCGGGCGTCTGGATATCCTCGTCCGAAGATCGTCGCGAAACTCATTCCTGCCGATTGCCGACGTACGTTCGGGGAAACCTGAAGCTGTCGTCGCTGCGAAAGCTCCCGGTTGATCCCTCGTCGAGAGCCGAGAGGCTGCGCGGTGTCAGGACGACCAAAGCGAAGCCGGACGACGATGCGAATTCGTGTTACGACAGATTCGCGATAGCGAAGAAATTCCACGCGGAAAATCTCGAGCATCAGCCTCTTCCGGATCGCGTCGACGATTCGGTCTTCCGGAACGTGAGGCCGTCGAACGGTGGTGCGAATCCTCATTTTTTGTCGCCGAAGAGACTGGCCGATGGCAATAGACGGGCCAGACACTCGCAGAAGCTTCGCTCGGGCAGTCATCAGTACGTTCCTGCCTTGGGATGCAAAACCCCGACGACGAACATGGACCTTGCGATCTGCTGGGAAGCTCCTCTCGATCCTGCGTACGAACCCTCGAGGGCGGTTCACATCGACGGCACCGACGGCGGTCCAGCTCCCGCGATCTTCGCCCTCGTCGAGCACGAAGTGCCGCATCAACGGACGCACCGCAGTCCCGGGAAATGCTGCCGAAGCGTCGTTGAAACGTACGAGGCGAAGTTCAGCAACGTGAAGAATCGTTTCCTCTGCGCCCAGGAGCGGAGACCTCGGTCGAGCGATCAGCGGCCTCCTCGTGCGGATCGCGACGATGGTTCGCCTTGTCCGGGCGATTCCTGTTGTCACAATTGCCCGGAAGATCTCGAGGTGACCGGCAAACGTTTGACGAACGATTTGGACAGCGATTTGTGCGAGGAACTCGGCTCCATACGAATTTCCGAGAAAGCAGGGAGAGAAGCTGAAGGTGGACAATCGGCGGTCCGTCCGGACGACGCGAGACGAAAGCTTCAGCCGCTGCACCTGCGGGGCTGCTCCAACTGCGAGTGCAGAGGCGACAGAGCGGCGAGAAAACCTCGGGACCAGCGATTGATCCACTCGGCTTACGCGGCGACGAGAAGTTGTCGGAGAAACGGGCTTCCCACGAAGATCACGGTGCCCAGACCGAAGACTCCTTACGCCAAGCGATCCTTCTGCATCGACACCCTGGCGCCGCCCTTCAGCATCATCAACGGCTGCCGGGACGCCGATTATCCGGAGCACTGGCGACTCACGTCGGTTTATCAACAGTCGTACAAAAATCCACGCAAGCAGCGAGGCACGATTCTCAATTACGATTGAGTGTATATTACAGATACTGCAAAAATAAATAAAACTATTAGTATTTTACTAGAATAAATCTGTCGATCGAATTTCAATGCACTCACGTTCCTCGCGTCGAAACGATCGAATTTGTAGCCTGAATCCGCGATGAGATTCCTCTCAAGGCGCTCGATCGCGATTTTCTGCAAGCGATTCAGCAGATTCGGATGCGGTTTCAGGCAGTGAAGAAAATCGGCTCGTTTCAGCGTCCAGATCTCGCAGGTTTCCACCGCCACGACGCTCGCCGCTCGCTGCTCGTTGTCCATGACTAGAGATATCTCGCCAAAGTAGGAATCCTCCTCCAGATGACAGACCTGAATGAGAAAAGTGAGCTGAGGGGCAAAAAATCAGGCTCAAGGTGATCGGACGAGACGAGTTCCTTTTATTCCTCGACAGAGTCCGATTTTTATGGGCAACAAAAAAGTACTGCTAATTATCTGTGAATTTACTAAATAAAAATTAGCTATTATTATTATTTCATTATATTTAAATGTTTTGCCTCTTTTTCGTTTGGGGCGAAAATTGCGACAGTCCCGGAAGCTATGAAGAAGAGTGCGTCGCTGGGATTCCCGGCCTTCACGATCGAATCGTTGACCAGGTAAACCTCCGTGCGAACGAATTCGACGATGAGAGCGACGACGGATCGTGGCAGAGGGCGTAAAAAATCGACGCCATCTACGAGTCTCGCGAAATTGTGAAGCAGCAATTTTTCGCGCAAGCAGGGCGAGACATTACTAATGATGTGCTTGTTTCTTTCGAAATTCTTCTTGTTGCAGTAGTCGTGGTAGGCGAGGAGACGTCGTTGAGTCGCACACGGCAATTCTTTGTACCGAATGAACGCCTGCAGTTGCTGCAGGAATTTGACGTTCTTCATGCTTCTCGAGTGAAAAGTCTTCAGCAATTGAAAAAATTGGACTGCCGAAAATCAACATTCGAACTATGTATTAAAATAAATAATGCGATTTATTGAAATCAATCGATGATACTTACCAATTATGTAAATCATTCCGATTCTTCCCACGACAGTCAGTATCATGTTCAGCAAAATATCCTCGGTGGTCTTCATGTCCAGATAATGCGTCGAGCTGACCAATGAAACGATCGCACGATTCGCACAAGCCAAATACATCTTCATATTCGTGTCCTTGTCCTTCATGCTCTCGTTCATGATCCAGGACCTACGATTTGCAGCTGTATAAAATAATAAAAAATTATAGATTTATTATCTTACCCTCGATCTCGATTTTTCCAATCGATCTTTCCACCCACAAGAGCCACGTACAATTCCAGGCAAGCTGCCCAATGAATGCACAAAATCACGATCGTCGTCGTCTCGAAGATTTTGTACTTGTGGAACGAGACCCTGTACAACTGTTCCATAAAATACAAATAAAAAATATCAATGGGCAAACCCTTCGATTATTTAATGGATTTTACTAACGTGACGAAGTTTTCTCGAATATCGCACGACGTTTCCCAGGCGAAATATTTTCGCGAGATCCAAGGTCGTCCAGTACCATTTCATGTTTCCTCGTCCAGTGAAAATTACGTGGAGCAATTGTGTCGGAACGCTGGACAGTACGTCGAGTATAAAGAAGCCTTTCAGATACTTTCTGAAAAAAAAACTCAGCTTAATTCCACCGACAACCGAGTAATTTCGAGGGTGCCTCATAATTAAATTGACATCGTTAAAAAAATCAATCAACACTCCAAAAAGATTCTTTGTCTCCAGAGACCCAAGCATGACATTTTTTTCGCATCTCGCGGGTTCACTCACCCCGCGACAATTTTTCTATCGAGAATAATGACCCTCGTGCTGTCGTCGTAGTGACCGGTGAGCAGCGTCACGACGATGTCGAGCGTGAAAACGACGTCCACAGGCGGAACAACGTAAAACGTATACTCGTTCGCATCAAAATCAAACGCGAGGACGAGGGGCACGACGATGAGGGCGACGATGGTAAAAATTGTCATCCATGTTTCCCAGAAGCTTCTGAACTGGCTGAACGGATGTACAGTATACGTATAGGATCTGATGTGCCTGCTGATTTCGTAATTGATCGCCGCGCTGCTCTTCAGACAAATTCGCGTTATCGGATGATTCCTCGATAAAATTGATTTCCGAATAATCCAGCGTCGAATCTCGTCGACGTAGCCACTTCCGGTCACGTGGGACTCGACCTCGTCTGGCTCTTTGGGCACTTCGCAGTTGTGCACAATTTGCGGTTCGTTCTGCCGAAAAACAAATAAAATAAATGCTAATCTAGTGATTAACTAATTCGTAACGATAATTAATTGAATTGGTTTATCGACTCCGTATAAATTAGCTGGAATTCACAGAATCGTTGCGTAATACGCTCAACATGGGAGAGGACAGCCGAGAAGCCCCAGCAACGAGTTCCATTGTCGTCGGTGACTCTGGGTCGTCGCGGTGTCGTGCCGAGAAAAACGCCAGCAGATTACCCGGCAATTAGATAACTCACCGGACTGTTCTCCGTCCATGACCGCTCGTGCGGCACGAGCGACATCAGTTCCATTCCAGCTGATCGATGCTCCTTCCTCCTCCTTTGTTCAAGATTTTGCTGAAAATCAGTCGTTGTTACGAATGGACGTGGATGGGTAAGACACGGCGGGCGCTGATCCGGCAACCCCGACAATTAGCCGTCGTTCAACCTGGTTCAACGTTCTCCTATCATTTAGCGTCCTGAAGCAAACAAAATAAATCAACAAAAATATCCTCTGACAAATGCGCAACTCGAAGCAATCGGCGAGTCGGAAATTCAATTTCCTCGAAGGTCACAGCGCAAGATTTTTCATCCTTTGTGGGTTCAACAAATCCCTTTGCAACTAAAAGCTGATCACAGGGATTCCTCGGCCGTTGACAGCGAGAGCCGCGTGTTTTGACGACGTCTTTGTGCACGCGCGCGAGGCTCCGATTGGTTGGAGGGAGGGCGACGGCAGCGAGGGGAGGGGGAAAAGGATCGCGCGTCCGCGCATGCGCATCGTCAGTCCGCGCGACTCGCCACAGCTGATAAGCGTTTTGCCGCGGCCCGAGTCAGCTGATCCCGAGGTCTATGATGTAAGCAGCACATAAAGCGCCGCACTCTCCCGTCCGGGGCTCGCGGACGGCACGTCAGTGTCGAAGGAAACGTCTCGCTGGTGTCCGTGTCGCGCGCCACGTCGAACTCGGCCGAAGACAATAAACGCGCGCGTCGCTGCGGTAATTCACTTCGCCGCCTGTGAATCATCATCCGTCGCTGCCTGCGACGCACGTCAGTCGCGCGATGGCCCTGCCGCCGGATTTCGGCGTCCCGGACGCCCGGGACGACGACGTCGACGACGACGACGACGACGACGGGAACGTCGAGTGCGACAGGCCGCAAATTCCAGTCGAGGTGAGTGAAGGAGTCCACCCCCCGCTCTGCGTTTGTCACGCGACGATGACAGTGAACTCGGGACGACCTCGACGTTATCGCGGAGCGTTATCGCTAATCGCTGGCCTATCTGTCAGGCTTTGCGAGACGACGCGCACGTGTCACGTGAAAGCAATGTTTACGAATATATATTTATTCAGTTTTCACGTGCATAACACATTTATATTTTTGTAACTACTCTGTTCGCAGATCGTCATGGACATCATGTCCTATCTCTCCGTGTCAGACAGAATGGCTGCGGGACTCGTATGCAGAGACTGGCAAGACGCGTCGCTCAGCTCCAGGTACATAGACAAGCAGGTGCTGGTGATAAGCAGACGCGGCTCCGAGGACAACCTAAGGCGAGTCGTTGCGGCGCTGAGAAACTCGCACAGGCCCTTCCATCACTTTGTCTTCAAAGGAGTCGAGGTCAGGCGTACACTGCCCATCTGGGATCAGTTTGGCAGCAATATGAGGAGTCTCGATTTGGTATGTCGAGTTCATTGGCATTTATGTGTAACACATTTTTCATTTCACAGGGGAATCTAATGTATTTGCCGATTTGTTTCTCGCAGATCTGCTGCGCCATGAGCGAGAAGACACTGGTGGATATTCTGAAGTGCTGCAAGAACCTGCGTGCGTTGAGCATAAACGCGTGTCGCGAGTGTCTGATGTCGGGACGTCTGTTGGACGACGCGCGGGACGTTACCGAGATCTCAGCGAATTTCCAGTCGCTGACGCAGCTGAGTCTCGACTATAACAGATACCTGAGCGACGCTTTGTTCAACAGACTCGCGTCGATCTGCCCGAATCTGCAGTCGCTCAGCCTCTTCGACTGTCAGATATCGTTTCACCTGGGTCTGTACAAAAAGTTTTACCCCCAAAACGGCGCGGTCGAGCAGCCCTCGGAGTCCGTGCTGACATTCTTCAACGTCCTGCGATACATAAAGCGTCAGGCGAAACGCCTGAAGCACCTGAACTTCGGGAAGACCCTTATAGACGGAACGGCCCTGACGTCGCTGGCAACGGTGGAAAATCTGAAACTCGAATCCCTGAGGCTTCCGTTCTGCGAGCAACTTACCACCACTGGCCTCAGATCGCTGGCTTATCAGACGACCCTGAAGGAACTGCATCTGAGCTTCTGCACGCGAGTGACGGACGCGAGTCTCGTGTGCATTAGTCAGAACCTGCCGAATCTCGAGTCGCTGGACATTCGGCGATGTCGCGGAGTCACTGATCTCGGGGTCGCGCACTTCAATCTGCTGCGCAAGCTTCGATCGCTCGACATTTCCGAGTGCGCCCAGCTCACCGGACAGTGCATAACCGACGGCATCTGCGTCGCGCCTCCTGGGGAGGACGAAAAATCTCGCGACCCTAGTCGGTATCAGGATTCGGAGAACGTCAATCCGAACGTCGCCCATCCGAGCGCCAGGCCATCCGCTGATAATACCGGGAGATACGTCAATCCGAAGTTGGAAGTTTTCGCGGCGAACGCTCTTATCCTGGACGAGCGATCGGTCGAGAGCATCGCCACGTGTTTCCCGCAACTGAGATCGCTCGACGTTGGCCACTGCTTCTGTGCAGTTACCGACAAAACCGTACAGGTACGATCAAATGTTTTCGTTTTTTTTTTTTTTTTTTTTTTTTTTTTTTTTTTTCCGGTTGCAACTGTTTCAATTCCACTGTTTTTTTCACAGACGATATTCAAGGAATTGGTGCTGCTGCGGACGCTGAGGATAAGTCGCTGCGATAAAGTCAGCGACGCGGGACTCACAGGAATGGGAGCAGGTTCTCGCGGCAACGTCGCGCCGAAGAGGCTCGAAAAGACACCGGAACTGCCGGGCTCGAAGCTGAGGATCCGTTTGGGATCACAGGCGGAAGAAGAGATTATTCGCGACGCGAATAGAAAGCGAGAAGTCATGGAAATGTGCGAGGATTCCGTGGCGCCGGTCGACAACGAGATTCCTCCGGGTTTCTCGCTGATTCGCTTGCGAGGAATACGGGAATTGGATCTCTCGGGCTGCAATCGCGTCACCGACGTGAGCCTCAAGCACGCTTTTACATTTCCGGAACTTCGGATTCTCGATTTGAGCATGTGCCAACAGGTACGAGAGAACGTCGGGCATTTCATTTATAATGTAGCTTGAAAACAATTATAATCAGCTACATATATCTCATATGATCTCTTCATAGATAACACACGTGGGGTTGGATTATCTGACGAAGAACAATCCAGCGATCGAGGACTTGAATCTGTCGCAGTGTCACAACGTAACGGACACTGGAATATTGTACGTAGCTCAGAGGCTCTGCCGTCTGAAGCGTCTTCATTTGCAGGTGAACGAAATGTTACAGCAACGAGTTCACGACATTGAACCTCGCGCACATGCCGATGACTAATCGCAATTCGTATTCTCGTGTTTGCAGAGCTGTTCGCAATTAACGGATCACAGTCTCGACTCGATAAAGATATACGGCAAAAGATTGCAGTATCTCGACGCTCGCTCCTGTCGCGGAATATCGCTGGCTGGAATCGAGAGTCTTTGTCACCTGCACGTCGATTACACGGAACAAAGAGATTTGGCATTGGGCAACAGCGAGATACCGGCGCCGCCTCCGATGCGCAGATAGTAAATCGTCGTTGACGCTCGCCGAAGCGAGCAGTGTAGCTCCAATTAGATCAATGGAAAAAGTCACAGTGAGTGGGCAAAGCAATTTAACTACGAAACGTGGTGCAATATATTTTAATGATTTTCTTTTTATACAAAACTAATTTAATTCTAAATTATTGGGGGACATTTTTACGATTCTTATAACATTTTAGTCCCAACGACTGCGGTGACTTTTGTTTTATACGTTTTATATAGTATAAAAATAACGGATTAATCAACGAAACGCGTGCAGTATTTTCTATGTTACAAAAGTCTAACAAGTCATCTAGATTTTAAGACAATAGCCGCACTCTGAGTTTTATTTGTATATTCACATCACGCTTCGCGATTAACATTCTTGGCAGCAGCTGCAGGCTCGAGGCCTTGTCGATCCGGTCGGTTCGAAAAAATTATGTAAATTAAACGTTTCAGTCTAGTCAAAAGAATAACCAGAATTCGAAATCGCGAGGAGAAGAATTGTCGTCGGCGTGCTGTGTGGGTGCTGACGCGGATACCTGTTTTTTAGTACGTAGGTAGAGAAATTTTTAATTCGACGTTGATAGTAAATTGCCCCGTGAAAACCAGAGATAACCACATCCAATCCAGTTTATTATAGAATCCGTTTTTTTCCATTTACAATTAATTTAATACATAGTTCCCCGATTACAGTATTATCGGACGTTATGTACACAATTGCGAACGCTAAATTTAGAGACAGCTCTGTGATAGAAGACGGCAACGGTTTCGTCGAGTGAAACGTTCTTTTTTCGTGATTCCATGATGTATTTTGTCACAAATTCGTGTCGAATCTGCGTTTATCTTACATCGCTATTTAACCCTTACACATTTATGTACATACTTGTTTGTAAAGTTTTAAAAAAGCCTCTTCTGTTCAACCCGTACGTCCTCAACAAAATGTTTGTCAATAAATCGAGCCAATTGAGTACTTTATCGATGCCTGTTTTTTTTTTATTATTCCAAACCCATATCGTAAATCAATATAATTTCGTTTGATTTTTTTTTTATAATCTAGATGATTGTTCCTTGCCGATCAGAGCTCATCTCTCGACCATAAGGCTACAAAACGAAATAGCATTGGTTGAAAATCAAATACAAAACACCTACCTGTTAATTATTGAAATAAAGTTAATAGTTATTAATCTTCTATATAAATATATATCTGAATATATATTTCGGTAATATGTGTCGCCGCTCAACGTCTTTCCAATAATAAAAAAAAAATCAACTGTTGTTTTGCTTGGAATCCGAGAGATTGAACGCAGTTTAAAGTGCTTAAATGGTGTTTTCCCGATTGACGCGATGAATATGGAAAAAAAAATAACTCACTGTACCGAAGAAGGCAGTCAATCAAAGACTCCTCGATCGAAGCTCAAGCGCCGAACAACTCAACGCACTTCTATTTACAAACTCCAAAAGCAGTCACCGCTCATCGTGGAGACGTAATGAGAGTCAAAAGGCATTCGAGAAGGTAAACGTAGGGTTCAAAGATACTTCGACACGTGAATAAATAGGCAATTGTTATATTTTCTTGTAACAATTTTTTTTTAACCAGAGACAATCAGTTTTTTCGCTGGGTGCTCCAATTGTAACGCGAGACTTTTGCGCTGATTCATAAATCTTCGATTCTTCGATAACGTAGTAACAAAGTGAATATAATTTTTCTGGACATAAGTAGTCAATAAGAAATAAATTTGAGCGTACTCTTTGAAGTCTCTTTCCGTTACATCATTTGGCGTCAAGATTTTTTTCTTACACATAGAAAAGGCCAAAAGAGTGCATTTCCGTGTCCCAATAATAAATACGTGAACAGTGAGGCTTCGTTCATGGATTATATTTGCCATTTCGATACAACGGTATATGCACATACTATCGTTAATAAATTCTACTTCGAGACATTAACTTTTTCTGTACATTGCGTACCAACTTTCTTTTCATTTTGCGTCAGTCTTAGCTGTTTCGTCGGAAATAAATCATTTAAACTGCCTTTCATCTATCATCATTCGCGTTTCTTTTTATTTAAATGTAGAGTAGGATGCTTATAATCTATAAATAATCATATTATATGAGCCTATCCGCTAGGTACGACTCGCGTCTGTGTGGATGTGTTTCAGCGTGTGAACGCACTTTCTTTTCTTTTTTTTTGTGAATAATTGTTAGCATTAACAAATCGAAATGGAGAATTTATTGACTGCCTAGTATAGCATATCCAGTCTTTCCTCCGTGGCTAAAATGAAAAGAAGAAATTCATTTTACATCTCGTCGCTTCCCTCGTGAGTCCTAAGAAGCTACGCTTTCGTTTAACACTATTTTTTTTCCACGAGACTCAGGCTCCTCGAAACTTCTCCGTTATTCTTTTCTTTTTTTTAAATACAATTGGCTTTAGGGGTTAAAAATTAAATGCGTTAAATGTCAACATAGAATTTACGAGCCAATTTCGAGAACGAGAGACAAATATATTTCGACTCTGTCGCTGTTGATGATACCCAATTGATCGCACGTATTTCGTTTGAAAAAATCGTCGAACGCATCGAGCTCAGTTAAAACAAATAGAACGAGTGAGCAAACGATAATTGGAAGCTAAATCCAATAGGCAAACCGATCGTCCGTGTCAAGAGAACGAGACAAGATTATCTCAATATTCATTGACGGTTACACTAAAATAATTATACATCTTTAACATTTCTCGAACACGCTGAGTGATTTTCAACAAAACATCGAAGTAACAATTTTCTGTCGTGCAGTTCCACTGCTCGTTTTTTTTTGTTCTTTAATTCTTTCACGTTAATGAGGTTATTACAAAAATACGATGTATCAAACATACTTAATAATTTAAGCAGCGACATATGCGGCAACTTACGTTCGGAATCAGCACTCATACACAGGATTCGCATTTCAAGTGACTAATTATATCGGTATCGGGTGAGAAAACACAGGAGATTGAATACAACCGAAAAACAGTGCTCGCGTTCGATTATTTTACATTGACGTCATCACAATAGCACGTACCAGAATCTCGGGTACAGAGAGAGAATTCAATTCAATGACTGCAACGGAACTGATAATGATACGGTTTACAACCGAGTGTCAATTGAATTATAAATAAAACGATCCACCGACCGCTCGATACAAAACTAGCCGAAGAATATTTGTGATGCATCCCACCAGACTGTCTATCCCCGCGTGCGCACAATGTTTATCGATACAATTAATAAAATTCCGTCTCGACGGACCGAACGAGAACGTAAAAGTGAAAACATAAACGTAAGCAAATAACTGCTTTTCCAATTTGTCCGTCGGCATTAAATCTTCGGTTTACCCGCGTTCATATATATATTTACAAAAGAGTACGCGCACACTCCCGCGGGTCCACTGCGACGTAACAAAACGCAAACTCGGTGCACCATGTTTAACCGCAGATCGCGCAAAAGTTTTTCAGCGATTTTTAAACGACGAAAAAAAAAGAAAAAAAAAAATATGAAACGCGACTGAAGCGACGAAGCTCGCGGTTCGTCGCCTCGCCGCCAAATATCAAAACTAATTGAGACTAATATGCTGCTCTACAGGATATCAGTTCATCACAGCCGAATTAATCGTGATGACAGCGACAGTCGCTTATCGTATGTGTATGATGTAAGCACGTGGATCGTCGCTCGACGATTTGACAGTAAGACTCACCGAAGAGAAAAACGAAACAATTTACGAAGTTGTGGTATGTTTGTCGGTGGCCGCTTCCAGCGACGCGAGGAGCGAGGCCTTACTGTCCTCGATGTCCTGCTGGTCGGAGTTGTAGTAGCCGCTCGGATCAGTGGTACCGGTGCTGACCGACGGCGAGGCGTCTCCTCCGGCGCCGAGGAATATGTCGTCGTCAAAGTCCAGGAGATTCGACGAAGGATTGTAGGCCATGAGTTCGCCTCCAGCGGCCGTGTAGCCTGAATAATCTATTCGCGGACAAAATAATTGTTACCGTCGATTGTCTCAAAAGACAATAGCGATTCAATGCATTTTGACGAGCCAAGAAGCTCACCGGTGGATCGTTCCTCCTCGTCTCTCTCGCGTTGCGGATGCGGATCGAGTTCAGGATTCACGGGAATTCCAAACGACATCGGATCGTCCGCGCCAAAGAGCTAAAAGAAAGAAAGAAAGCGAAAAGAATATGCGTTAGAACTGAGGTGCCTTGAGACCGTAATCTCCGCAGGTGCTGAGACTCGGGACTGTAGCCCGATTGACAAAAGATGCGACAGGATTTGAGAATAACCGGCAGTCCAGGTCCCTTTCCTCACTGAATCTCCCTTAAACCGAGCAAATTGATTACCGATTCGGAACGCAGATTAATTTATCGAGATATATAGTAAAAAATTTCATAGATGATGATTTTTCGCAGATGATCTCGTTTTGTAAATTGATGAGTTGACTTGTTTCATACCTTCAACGGCTAGATTTACCTTCAACACACGCACACGTGGTGGGTTTAATATCGGAACCTTTTACTGCCTCTCACTCAACACTCTCGGAGACTACATACGGTGGAAGTGGTTAGTTCACGTCGTAAATACGTACTCCGAGTAGAGTGTTGGCGTCAATACTGTAACCTTCGTTCCGCAACACTTCGCGTAGATTCTCCAGCTCCGTCTGCATCGTTTCGAGATGGTTGTCCATTTCCTCCCTGAATTCAAGTGATACTCCGTTAATATCGCACGCATCAAGGACGTTTAAGCGCTTCGGTCCATTTCAAATCAACGCCAAATTATCGTGATGCAAAACTAATATAATTGAAACGATAAAAAAATTATAGCACTGATTTGACCAGTGTCAAGCGCTCGAACGCCCTCAAAAGAAAAATAATATTGGATGCCAGTGGTGTCCATGTGAAAAGTAGCTTGTTAAGGAAGCTTTTACACTTTAAAGGACGTTCGCAAGTGTGTCCGAGCGCATCCTCAGTCCCATTACTGTCGAGAATCAGCGCGCAACTAAATTGCAATGATTTGCAGCGAATGCAATCGAATCTCTGACACACACTCGCGTCGTGAAGCGAGCACGCCATGCAAGTGATAAAAGCATTCGATAAAAAGTTGCGTTTTCATCTGGCGCATAATTTTCGAGCCAAAATAAATACTGGACGACGAATAAATTGCATTGAACTGAAACCAAAGCCCAGGCCCATAGAGTGAACTCCGGTGCCGAATGCGACCCCCTCGCTCTGTCGTTCGGGACATGATGAAAAGTTTTTAAAAATATAAAATAAAGAAGACGGAAAAAAATAATGAAAATTAGACTGAAAGATACAGAGGAGGAACCTAGTTTTTTCGCTCTCGACAGCCATGGTACGAGTTGAACTTACATCGATCCTAACCTGTAAGTGGCGTCTGACTTTCCCGAAGGATTCACGCAACTCAACGACAAATCTTTAGACTTTGTCGACGAACTCGACGCAGCTCCCGATCCTTTGCTGCCAGTCGCCAGATCCGTTTCCGTTTGTCCGGTCGAGTTGGACGCCGCAGCGCCGCTCGCGCTTCCATTGCCATTGTTGGTACGATTCTCCGTGACTTGGTCCATTATTTTCTTGTAATTCATCGTTCCGTTCATGTCCATCCAGCTCGTGTCGTCGTTATCGTTTGCCTGTTGCTCGGCGCCGTTCGCATTGTCCGCGCTTTCGTCGTTCGACGCTATCAAATCGTCCGGCATCGTGAGAATGTCCTCGAGTTTTATCAACGAAGCAGCGTCGTTCTCTCTCGCCTCGACGTCGTCCACCTCCTCCGACGACTCGACGTCCTCGTCGTTCTCCATCTCGTTCATCTTATTGATATTCGCCGCCATCGCCGCGAGCTTCGAGCTTCTCACCGTCTTCACCGGCACCGCCTTCATCCGCTTGACGTTACTGTCCCGCTGAACGTTCGTCGGCCTCGTCGGCACCTCTTCGGGGCTCACCTCGAGCATTAGCGTTTCTTCCCTAAAAACCGAGACAGCGGCTTGCCATTCTGCATCTATCGGGTAGTCTTATCACTTGTAGGTAATAATTAACAAACGTGTAATCTAAAATAACACACGGATAGCATTGTCTACGGGAAACAGAGGAATAGTGCTGTTGTATGGCAAAGAAGGCGAATGAAGAAGGAATTAAAATGATTTTTAATTTTAAAAGAGACCGTCATGCATTTGGATAAATCGCGACTAGACGCAGTACAGTTAATCTCGTTTTTTGACTGACGAAAATAAAAATTCATTTTACCAACAGGCCGTGCAGTAACTCGACAATTCGCATTTCAGAAAAACTTCAGGAGAAACGGAGAAATCATAATTTTTTGTTTACTAATAAAAATACGATGAGATTCGTAAAATATTTAACTACGAAAGGCCAACAAAGAGAATATTTAGAAGCGAAAAATAAAGTCAACGACACGAGAGGCAAATGTAGGGAGAGAAAAATGTTCAACCTTGCTTCCTCTCCATTTTCCGTGGCAGGAATCAGAATTTTCACTGGAACCTTGTTTTTCCTCCTGACATAAATGCAAATTGCGATACTCATTAAACGTGTATGCACCAAATGCATGTCTGTTTCTCGGATATTTGCAATCGTTCGCGATTATTCTACGGCGCGAAAAGTGAATCGTATGAGATGAATTTGCGTCACCGGACCTCAGAGCGATAAAGTCAATGCTGCGAAAGGTTTTTTTTAACACACTGCATGCAAATGAATTGTTAAATTCCATCGAACGTATGAAAATGTAAAAACAGACACGAAAAAAGAATCAAGAGTAGCACCCGACGAGGCGGGCATCTTCTATGGGTCCTGGTTTTCGAATCCTTTGATTTCAGAATGTCAATTTAAGTAATCACAACGGAAGGATAAATGTCTCGATACATCGTCCACTTCCCAACGCCTCTGAATTCAACCACAAGCGCCACACGGATCAGTACTCACTTCTTTTTTCCTTTTGGCTTTTTCATCGCCGCCAGTTGCTGCGAACTTATCGTCTGGATGTCCTCGGGAATGTGAATCGCACTTTCCATCAGCTCCGCGACCTCGAGGTTCTCGTCGTCCATCGACGAAATATCCTGCTGCTCCGGACTCTGTATCGCTGGATTTGAATTTTCGAACATGCTGCGAAGGTGAAAGTAGTGTTGAATTGACTTGTCGGTGAAAGTTGATACCAAAAACAATGGAAACATCTGTAAACTCACTCGCCAACGGTGTATTGTGAGTCCGAATCGTGCTCGGAGGCATCCAATTCGTGAATTACGGGTCCGGTTGGTGACGCTTCGGGCTAGAAAAAGAAAAATCAATGATTAATGTACCGCGATTAATAAAAAAAAAAGTAATATCTTTTTATATAACACATATCAGATGCAACGGTAGACCCTGATTAATGTATTACTTATCTCTCCGAGATAATTACCTTAGCCATTTTGCTTTGTTTGCTCCGCGGGTGATTCGTATTATCGATCATCAGAGGATAACGACGCTTAACCGGAAGACCGCCAGATCTCGACGGTTGCACGAGAGTAACGAGGAAATGTATTAGTTTGTTGACGATCTCCTGCTGCTTGAGGTGCTTTCGCCTGAGCATCGCGAGCTCCCTCCACAGCGCCTCGTTCTCTCGTTTCATCGCGCCGAGCCGCGAGTCCAGATGTTCCTGGCGTCCTCTCATCGTACGCACCTCGGACAGCACCTTGTTCATTACCTCTGGCTTCATCGGCTGATGTGATTCCTGTGTCTTGCTGGATGCAATCTGCAAATTGACGATTTTTTATCACTGTAATCGTCGATGGCCTCTTTTTATCTCTTCCATTTCCAAATGTCAGCAGAGGAATATCTTACCTTTCGTTTGATGTGTTCCAACAGATATGGGTGTCCCTTGACGAAATATTGGTGCGCAAATTCCATCTCGTCTCTGTCACACTTCAAGCCTCCCAAATCGACTGATACCTTCTTGTGAAAACCATCTGAGAGAAACAGGTGTTTTTTTATTCATGCTAGGCAATTTTTTAAAATAAAACTTTACAGTCGCAAAAGAATACAAACAACTTACACATGTTCAACTGACGCACAAAGCTGGCCATGTTGTTGTGTTTGTAGTAGTGCGGCAGCAGTTCCCTTGCAAACTGTGCCTGATTTCTGATGAAAAAGCTTCTTCCATTCTGAAAATAGAAATAAAATCTCGATTCATTAACAGAGAGACACATCTTTATCCTTAAATATACAATTCCAAAATTTATAAGCACAAACGTAATAAACCAAAATATCTCAACCCATCGGCAATTTCAAAAGTTGCATCAGAATAACATCATTGCTGGCCGGCAAAAAATATTTTTTCTCCAACTAAGGTGAGTCAGCCCAGCAGTCACGTACGGTCGATGCCATAACATATGTACACAGTGTGACATAAGTAACGCTTGACAACGCAAGAAGGAGGTACAAAATAAAAACTTTTTATTCATCCGTGGATAATCGCCGATCGATAATTAACCGCTATCAATGCAGCATAGACTCACTATTATGTAATAACGGCAACATCAAGGGAGCCGCCAGGTTTTAGCATAAGATCCTTGCCGATTATCAGGAAAATGACAGTCAACGCCTGGCGACCATGCACCAGCATATGCGGTGTCCCAGCATCGACCTCCCTGAATTCCGTTCCATGACAACCCTCCCTCTCCGTCGCGAACAACCGAGTTCGTCGAATTCGCGAGCGCGAAACGAGGTGCGAGGTGCGACGTACGATGTTTTTCGTGTCCCACAAGAGAAAGGAGAGACAGTCGTGTCACTCGTTCCTCTCTCTCTCGCGCGTCGCTCCATCGTTCGTCGAGTGTCCCCGCAACGTATCCCCGACTGATAGTCGCGTTGCTCTCAAAATTGACGGGGAATTTTCCACGCGCAGCGGCAAACGTTTTCCCGACGTTTGGTGAGGGTCGCGCGGCGACCCGAGCTGTTCGGATGTTGTTTTTTTTTTCCTCACCATTGACTCGGTCGCCGCGATGGAATTTAACTCGGTGCAATCAATTCGCACGGCGAGCGCAACGTAGGTCCGACGTTGATAAACGACGACCGTAGGACAACGGGTGGTAAATAGAGTTGGTCGGGGGGGTACTTACGGGTGACCAGCAAATAAGGTCGTCGGTCTCGGGATCCTCGACCAGCTTCCAGAGCTTCCCCAGGAACGCCGGCACGCTCGTCTCCAGTTCCGTCACGGTATGCATCTCTGCCTTCGCGTTCGCCGCGTTTCTCTCCACGTTTCGTATTCTCGTAGTATTCCTCAGTGTGCGACACTTTAAAAAACGTCTTTGCTCCGTTTTAGTTAAAGCTCCGCTCTCACATCTCAGCACAAGTTACACTGTAATGGCTGGCCGAGCGCTGACGATGTTATTCTACTACGGTGTGGGATTGTGGTGGTGACTAGGGCAAGAGTGGGCGGCGGGAGGGGAGCCGAGAGTGCGATGGTGGGGGAAGGTAGGCGACCAATCGGAGCGCGAGAATGGACGACGGGCGCAAAAGTCCCTAGACGCGACTGCCGTCGCCGCACGACCCCGATTTATTTATTGACGGATACCGCTAATTTCCGACTCACATCGGCGATGTTATCAAAATGTACGACGATTCGGCGATTAAGCGCGAGAAGACAACGCGGAGAGAATAATGGAAAACGAAAATCGGCGAGACAAACCGGGTGCCAAGTGTGTCTAGGGATTTTTTCGCCGCGGAACGCGCCTGCGCGTTTGGTGACAACAAAGATGGCGACCCCGCGGTTGCTACCCTCTCGTCCGCTGTGACGAATACCACAAAAACGCGACTACTCGGGCTTTTGTCGTACTCGCGACGTGTGATGATTTAATAAACAACAATTTCGTTGATCATGTAAGCGCGAGTCCGCTCGCCGAGAGACGCACGCCGCGGGTATCGATAGATGGACCGTACGCTAGACGTGATACTCAGGTCGACGATATCGTTCGGGGAGGTTATGGGAGGAACGAGCGTCGATGTTTCGTCGCTGCGCTGACCGATTGATGTAAATAAATCGCAGCACCCCGGGTGTGGGAATTCGTCGCCGTCTCTCGATAAATTTCACCGCGATCTGTGCACTCTCGTCGCGCCGTATTTATGGACACGAGAGGTCCGGGCGGGATCGGAGCAACGGACGACACCGCAACGGGAATTGTGTCGCTCGCGGTGGGCGAGCGATTTTAGCCCGAGGTCCGACTTTTTTTTTCCGGGCCTTGAGTGACCATAATCAAGCTTCACGATGATGGGAATACTCTATGAGAAGCGGCCGCTCAAGCGGCCCAGGCTGGGCCCGCCCGACGTCTATCCCCAAGAGCCAAGGCAGAAGGAGGACGAGCTGACGTCGATAAATGTTAAGCATGGCTTCGCTACGATGCCACAGCTCTCCGACGAATTCGGCACCGCCAGGCACTGCAACGTCACCGCTACCAAGGTGGGTGCCTACTTCAATGCGATTCTCGCCAAGAAGGAGGAGCTGGCAACCATGCCGGATACCGGCAGGAAGAAACAACAGATCAATCCCAAGGACAACTTCTGGCCCGTCACTGCTAGAACGAAAAATGGCATTGAGGCCTGGTTTAAAGATCTCTCCGGTTGCAAGCCACTCATAACGCTCGCCAAAAGAGCGCCCAACTTCAACAAGAAGGAGGAGATCTTCATGGTCCTATGCGAGTATCAGGTTCCCATGCTCAGGGCCGCCTGGTTCATCAAACTCAGCTCCGCATATACCGTCGCAGTTTCCGAGGCTAAAATAAAGAAAAGGCAACTTTCCGATCCTACGACTGGTAAGAGACAATTTGAAAAGGTGTTTGAATATTAGTTTTAAGCATAAAGCTGTTCGTAAACTAACAAGTATTTTGTTTCATTTCGCAGAATGGACAGGCACCTTAATAAAATTCCTGAAAGATCAGCTGACGAAAATCCAGGAGTACTATCACTCCAGCAACGCCAGCGGCGGCGGCGGCACGAGCAACGCGAACAGCACGAACGGCACGTGCTCGACTCCGACGAACAACAGCAGCACTAACAACAGCAACAACAACAACGGCAGCAGCAGCACGAGCAGCAACGGAACGGCGAACGCGCAGCCACTGACGCCGAATCCGCAGTCGAACTCGAGTGCTCCGAGCAACGCGACTACGCCGATCAACGACGACAACAAAGTAGCCCTGAAACAGGCGTTAAAGCAATGGCACTACTGCATTCAATTAGCGAAATACATGTTCGAGGAGGGACTCCTCGATCGTCAAGAGCTCCTGCAATGGATCCTGGAGCTGCTGGACAAGATGCGCTCGACGCCCTCGGAAGACGGTATCCTCAAGCTGCTGCTGCCTCTCGCGCTTCAGTATCTCGAGGAATTCGTGCAATCCGAGCAATTAGCGCGACGACTCGCGTATCTCTGCTGCCGAAAGCTCGCGCACATGTGCAGCAACGTCGAGCCGAGCGTCACGGCGCCGCCGAGTCCCTCGTCCGTAACTCCGGTAAAAACGGAAACGACGAATTGCAAGGAACCACCGGCGACGCCGGTTCCCACAGCGCCGAATCCTCTCACAACGGCGTTCAACGATTATCTCAGCTGTCCGCACCACCGAGATGTTATCTACGCGCTGTCGACGATAATTCAGGTATCATTCGCTTATCAAATCCTTATTTATTCATTCATACTTCAAGTATAACGAAATTTCGGACGAAACGATGAACATTTACAATTACAGGTAATAACACTGGAATGTCCAACGGCTCTGGTGTGGAACAGCGTAGGCGAGGGAAAAGCGCCATCGTTGCTGAACGGTTCGCCTCTGGATTATCTGCCCTGTCCGCCGGCCGCGTTGCCGTGTCCGCCGGCCAGCGCGTCGAATCCAACGATGAAGCAGCTCAAGCATGCCCAGGAGAACATTCGCTCGCGTTCGCAAGCGGCCGAGGGACGATGGTCGTGCGACAAGTGGCAGCAGAGCAGCGCCGGGATCACGACGACGAAGGTCCTCGCGGCTCTCGATGCTCTCGATCGTCACAGCTTCGATCGTATGGACGCGACGAATTCGCTGGACACGCTTTACGCGAAGATATTCACGGCGCCGCCGAAGGAAACGGCGCCGACGGCAACGTCGACGCCACCGTCGATACCAGCGACGAACGCGGCGACCGCGACGTCGACGAACGAACGCGAGCAATCGACGAAAGTCGAGTACAGTCCTCAGCAGGACTCGGCGGTCGTCGATATCCTGTGCGAATGGGCGGTGAGCGCCGAGCGTTGGGGCGAGCATCGAGCGATGGCGGTGGCGAAGCTGTTGGAAAAACGACAGAGCGAAGTCACCGGCGAGAACAACGACTCGGACGACAAGGACAGCGTCTGCAGCAACGGAACACCGCCGGGTCTGCCGATATTCCAGCCGTTGCTCATGCGTTTCCTCGACGTCGACGCGCCCGTTCAGGACAACTCGTCGGCCCAGAGCAAAGCGCAGTTTACGAATCTCGTTCATCTGTTTTCCGAGCTCATCCGACACGACGTTTTCTCCCACGACGCCTACATGTGCACTCTGATATCCCGCGGCGATCTCATTCAGGGACCGGCGGCGAGTAAACCGGGAACTCCGAGCAATCGCGAGCCGATAGACGAGGACAGTCTGTTTCCGGGGATCGATCTGAAGCCGACGAAACTCGAGGTGCCGGATCAGGGCAAGATGGACTACGACGACAGTAAAATCGACGACGATCTCGACAAACTTTTGCAGCATATTAAAGAGGACCAGCAGAACAGCATGGACGCGCCTGATAGTCCGAAGGACGATGGACTCGGCGGTCACGGGGCTCACGAGGGTCTCGACTCGAAGAATCCGTCGAGTCCGAGCAGACATTTACTGTACACGACGCATTTTCCATTGCCTCAGGTAAATCATGCTGTTATTTTTTTTGCAGAATTTTTTTTTCGCTAGCCTTTTTGTGAACTAATGAAAAAAAAATCTTCAGGACGAGACCTGCAGTCAACACGACTGCAACCAGCGTCACGTGCTGCTCTACGGAGTCGGCAGAGTGCGCGACGAGGCGCGTCACGTGGTGAAAAAAATGACGAAGGAGGTGTGCAAGCTCTTCGGCAAGAAATTCAGCATCGACGTGGCCGAGGGCGGCAAAGTGAAGAAGCACTCGAGAAGCGAGTTCAACTTCGAGGCGATAACGCAGAAATTCCAAAATCTCAGCTACTTCGATCAGCACGTCGTGACGTGGCAGTGCGCGACGCAGGTCATAGAGATGCTCAATACGTTTGCGCTCGCCGGTTCGTCGTATCTTCCGGTGCAGGAGCACGTTGCCTTTCTCTTCGATCTCATGGAACTCGCGCTGAATATTTACGGGCTCATAGACGTGTGCATTCAGATTCTCAAGGAATTGCCGGAGGTCGAGTCGCAGCTCGGAGTCCGGAATAGTCAGCTCGTCAGGAGTTACACGACGAGTCTGAGCCTCTACGTCGTCGGTGTTCTCAGACGATATCACTGCTGTCTTTTGCGTAAGTATCATCTTCGTGCGTTGATATGGCTCAGATCCTCTATTTAAAAAAGTCCGTAATTCCTCTATTCCTGAGCAACCATTGTTTTTGTCGCATAAAAAATTCGTGAACAACCATTGTTTTTATCGCATTTCCAGTGTCGCCCGAACAAACGACAGCGGTCTTCGATCTTCTCTGCAAAGTCGTGAAGCACGTGTCAAATCCCAGCGACTGCAGTTCAGCCGAACGTTGCGTCCTCGCCCATCTGTACGATCTCTACTCCTGCTGCTCGCTGCTGAAGACGAACGGCGTCGAGCCGTTCAGCAACGCTTATCCGAAAATCCGCACCGCTCTCTACCGCGATCTCGCGCCGACGTCGTCGAATCACGTGTACAACTCGCAGTTCATGCTCGACGTGTTCAACAGCCCGCGACGCGGCGGCAAGATCGAGCCGCAGTGGCCGCGTCAGCTTAACGAGACGCCGGCGAATCGTTACAGCTTCGTGTGCAACGCGGTTATCGCCGTTTGCAACGAGACCGACAACGACAAGCTCAACGATATCGCGATAACGTGCGCCGAACTCACGGCCTGCTGCAATCCGTTGGGCGGCGAGTGGCTGGGCGTTCTCAAGGCGCTTTGCCTCTCCAGCTCCGATTTCTACATCGACGTTCTCAATCAAGTCGACGTGAAGGACTTGAGCATTCACAATTCGCTCGCAGTGTTCACGTCGATACTTATCGGTAATTTTGCTTCCTCCATTATATACCCCTACAGCGACAAGCTCGTCAAGTTCGACAAATTTATAATTATGTTACGCATATTTCAGCTCGTCACTGCTTTTCCCTGGAGGATTTCGTGGCGAACATCGCGTTGCCTTCGTTGGCGAAGGCCTGCAACGAGGGTCGCGGCGACGCGGACACCGAGGCCGAGGCACGCGGTCGTCTGACTTGTCATCTCGTTCTTCGCCTCTTCAAGACGGTCGAGTGTCCGCAGCCGGCGCTCTATTCCGTCAGCACGAGTCCTCATCCACTGCCGAGCGGCAATCCTCGCGGCTACAGCGTCAAACTCAGCTGCGATCGTCACTTGCTCGCAGCGGCTCACAACAACATCCGTATGGATCCGGTTCTCACGGTACTCAAGGCGATTCTCGTGGTGGGCGACACGACGGCGGGCAAACAGCCGCCGAAGAAGCCGGACGTGCCGATGACGCACGCGGGAAAGGGAAGCGGACCGGCGAGCGTCGGTGGTTCCGGTCCCGGGCCCGGCGAACTCTCGATAAGTCACATTCTCGGGACGAGCGACATTCTCGGCGGCGGCGACGATCTCGGCCTCGAGCTCGCGATGTCGTCGTCGAGCAGCAGCGCCGGGATCGCGACCGAGAGCGTCAAAGGACTGTCGGACTTCGCGCAGCACGTTTTACGGCAGATCTGCAGCCAAGAATGGGTCCTGGAGCGTTGTTTACGGATTCCCGAGCTTCTGTGTCACCCGGACCGGTTGCTCGACAATCTGCTGACGCCGCGCCAGGCGCAGCGTCTGCTGCACATGATCTGCTACCCGGACACGCCGCTCGATGCTTTTCACGATCAGCGCACGCACATCACGAACATCCTGGAGAATCTCGAGCAGTGGAGCCTGCGAATGTCGTGGCTCGATCTGCAGCTGATGTACAAGCAACTGGCGTCCAACGATCTGTCGCAGTGGCTCGACACAGTCGCGAAAGCGGCCATCGATGTTTTTCAATTGAACACACTGTCCGGAAAAACGGACAAACGCTCGGGTTCGATCTGGCTGGTGGCGCCGCTCGTGTCGAAATTACCGTCGGCCGTGCAGGGACGAGTCCTCAAAGTCGCCGGACAAGTCCTGGAATCGGGCAACTGGTCGAAATCGGCAGGACGCGAGAGAGGACGACTCAAGTCACCGTCGCTCTTCAATCATCAGCCCTTTCTCTCGTTGGTTCTCACGTGTCTCAAGGGACAGGACGATCAGCGCGAGGGTCTCCTGACGTCGCTGCACTCGCAGCTCTCGCAGTTCCTCACGACGAGCAAAGAGGAGAAGAACGTCGGTTCGGAGGATCCGAAGACGCGTGAGGTACTTCAGGACGCACTCCAGCTGCGTTTCAGCCTCGTCGGCGGTGTCTTCGACACGATACAGCGCAACACGACCGTCACGACCGACTGGGCGATTCTGCTGGTGCAACTCGTGAGCTACGGGGTCATCGACCTCAACAACAACTCCGAGCTCTTCACCACCGTCATCGACATGCTCGCGACACTGATACATTCCACCCTGGTCTCGGACTCGCAGTCCGAGAAGGACGAGAACAAGAAGCACTATCAGAATCTCATGAAGAAACTCAAGAAGGAACTGGGAGACAGAAATTCGCAGAGCATACAGTTCGTACGGCAACTGTTGCCGCTGCCGAAGATCACGATGGAGGTCATCACGTGCGAACCCGTAGGCTGCCTCACCGACACCAAAGGCAACAAGATCGCTGGCTTCGACAGCATCGACAAGAAACAGGTAAGACACGTTGATTTTTTTTCCGAATCCAAGAATGACTAAATTTGCGTCCAATCCGTTAACTCGTAAAAATGTCCTGTGTAACTAAATAAATAAAAAGGAAGGCGCTGAGAAATTATGCGTTTTTCAAGGGTTTACAAGTCTGCGATTCTCAGAGAGTCTCCGCCTGGGAATTGCTCGAGGGCTACAAGAATCCGGCGCCGTTGTCGTGGGCCTGGTTCCGCGCGGTGAGGATCGAGCGGAAACCCCTGACCTATCAGAGCGCCCACAAGCTTCTGCGTTATCACACGCACAGTCAGATAAGACCGGCGAGCCATTACCTGGACCCGCCGCCGCTGCCGCCGGAGGATCTCGAGCCGGACAAGAAGGAATCCGAGCCCGGCAAGGCGGACACGCCGATGAGCGTGGATTCGCCGAGTCGCGGACCGGTGGGAAGCGTCGGTCCGCCCACCGGGACGACGACCACGGGCGGCAAGGGTAAAGGGATGAAGCGGCGGCACCGGAAGAACAAGGGCGCCGCGACGCCGACTGCGCCGGTGCCGCAACCAATTCCGGTAAATACAAAAATTGTATCTTTTTTTTTTCAACACGTAAAGCAATGAAATAAAAATTAACGTCTCGTCTCTCGCGATTCACGCAGCAACAGGCGCCAGCGCCGATGCAGCAGATGCCGTACGGAGCCGCGCAGCAGCAGCAACAACAGCAACAACAGCAGCAGCAACAGCAGCAGCCACAGCAACAACAGCCACCGCAGCAGATTCCGCAGCAGCCTCAGCAGCCTCAGCAACAGCAGCCGCAGCCGCAGCAGCAGCCGCAGGTCGGCCCGCAGCAGACGGGAATGTTCGCGGGTCACGCGCCGCCGCCGCAGCCGCAGCAGCAGTGGTACGCGAATCAGCAGGGCCACACGCCGCCGCAGCAGCAGTACGGCTACGGTCAACAGTTGCCGCCAACACCGGTCGGTGGTCCGCGCTACGAGCGTCCGGGCATGAACAATCAGTCGAAGCAGGCTCTGTCGCACATGCTGCGCATGAGACTTCCGTCGAATCAATTCATCGGTGGTCAACAACAACCCAACCCTCCACCGGTTGGTGGAGCCGGTAATTTTCAGGGGATGCAGAGGCAATTGATACGCCAGCAGTTGCGCGCTCAGCACGGAACTCCGGGGCCGCCGCAGGCGATGTTTGCGCCGCAGCAGCAGCAGCAACAGCAGCAACAGCAACAACAGCAGCAGCAGCAACAGCAGCAGCAACAGCAGCAGGCGATGTATCCGGGAATGCAGCAGGGGATGAATCAGAATTACGCGGGCTACGGCGGTCAGCAGATGATACCGCCGCAGCAGCAGCAACAGCAGCAACAGGCGCAACAGGCGCAGCAGCAGCAGCAACAGCAGCAGCAACAGCAGAGTCAACAGCAGGCGCAAGTGGCGCAGCAGCAGCAGATTCTGCAGCAACAGCAGGTCGCCCAGCAGCAGCAGCAACAGCAGCAGGTGGCTCAGCAGCAGCAGCAGAGCATGATGACGCCGCAGCAGCAGCAGAGCATAATGTTCCAGAATCAGCAGCAGATGATGGGCGCCCAGCGGGGCCAGGAGTACATGCAGCAGCAGCGGATGCAGCCGGGCGCGGCGAGGCCGCCGTATCTTCAGGCGCCGAACGTGACGATGAACGCGATGGGTCCGATGGGCGGCGGGGTACAGAATCAGCCGGCGCCGCCGTATCGGCAGACGGGAGGGAAACCCGGCGGCGTCGGCGTCGGGAACGTCGGCACCGCCGGCGTCGGACTGCAATCGAATCAACAGTTTCAGCAGGTTAGTCGCGGGCTCTGAGGAGAAACAAAAATGTCTCGACTGCTCTAACGACGTTGTTTCTTTTTTCATTCAGCAGGCGATAAATCAGCAGCGAATGCGACAGCAGATGCTCGCGATGCAGCAGCAACAGCAGGTGCAGCAACAGGCTCAGGCGCAGCAGCAGCAAGGCGGCACCGGGGGTCAACAGCCGACGCCCCAACTCGTCGCTCATCTTCAGCGACATCTCAGTCAGCCGCCGCAGCATCCGTATCAGCATCAACCGCCGCCGTATTAGTGAAAAGAACAAATTGTTTGTATATTTCTACGAATTTCGTCTCGAAACCCCGAAGTCGGATGATACTTCCGACGGTTTGCACGCTGCGAATTTTTCTGCATCGCTGTTTCTAAAGGATTGTAAATACTTTTTGACGATGCAACGGAATGATTTATACATAGCGGCGAGTCGGCTGCGGAAGCGCAGAGGCTCGGATAACTCGACTGAAGCGAGAGCATTGAGCGTGAAGATTCCTACGCGATCGTATCGTCGAGTCGCGATCGACTGTGTATGAGCCTTATTGCAATCTTGTTATTTTAATAGGCGAATAGGAAATAGCACGTTGTAACATCGTAGATAGGTAGATAGTATAAATATCGAAAAAAAATTGCCGGTACGGCAAGGAAACGCTGAGGGCGGGAGACCAACGAGCTCGTCACATTCCATGGGGTGTGGACCTTGTTCTCTCTCCTCGAAGAGAGAAAAGTGTAAAAGTTTAAGCGTACACATGAACTTAGCCAAGTAATAGGTCGATGAAATATTTTTACAAAGTGTGCATGTTGTGTGTGCGTTGCGAAAGGCGCGACGAACCGCACCGAGCGATCGGACTCGCCGTTTCCGCTCGCGTATTCGATTTTCAACGCCGCGCGAAGACTAATCAGGTGTAAATAATTCGCTGCCAATCTCCAGTATCCTATATAACTTGCACGTCTGTGTAATATATATACAGTAAAAAATAAATTAATTTTACTATAGTTATTTCGTTCTTTGAGGGATGAAAAGATGAGGACTCCAATTTTCTCGCTGATAATTTAGTTATTTATTTTATCGATTTACAGAATGCGGATGATATACCTGGATTTCAGAAGGTTACAAATTTCTGAAAGAATTTCTTATCTGAATAAAGAATAAAGAATCATCTTTGTGTTTGAGTTTGCTGCGTTTCTCACTTTGCCTGCTGTCCGGTCTCTGATCTTGAAGCATCAATGAGGGCTTTTCATGACCCTGAAAATAAAAAAGTGTATATGTATCGAGCATAATAGAATTTGGTGATACGAATTGTTTTATTTTTACAGCCTCAGTCGGGTCGTATTGACATCATTAGGCTTGCCGAACTTGATGACAAAAACCCATGAAACTGGTGTAACCAATTATAAGTGCTCTGCAAATTCCAGAAGGGAATTTCAAAGAGCTGTGTCAGCTTCGACCAAAACGGGAGCCAAGACTACGTCTCCCGTTTATTTTTCAGGCGGTAAGCAATTTTCATGTCTCGTGGGAAAATAGGACTGGGCACTAGCTCAAATGCCAGACCCGAGTAGCACGATGAAAAAAAAAACCTGTTTCATAGAGTCTTTGGGATCAGTCTTAGTGCAAGTCTCAAACCTTTTACTAAGTAATCATAGACTGTGGACGATTTGAAATCACCAAAATGCAAACCGCTCGTCGAATTGAGGTTAGGAAAATTAAATTACCTGTTAATCGCTGATTCAAGGCGGATCGAACTTGTTTCTCGGTTTCTTTGGATCCGAAATAAAGCGTCGCATCGTCTGTTCATTAACAGCTCGACTTATAGAGTCCATTTTCAAAAAAATGAGTATTTTGTAACGACGCCGGGAGACGCTGAGGCAGCCGCCGCCATTAGACGTCTAAAGTGACGGAGAAATTCCGGCGGCGCAGTCTATGGCAAAAATGCTGTCTAAAATGACGCCGAAAATGTTGGGATACCATTTCTCCCGCCAGAATTCCGGCGTGGCACTAGACAGTTCTACCGGTGTGCCGGCGCGCGACTCTAACCTCACTTTTTCTCCAATCAAACGAAAATAGCGCAAGACGTGTTAGTGACGTCGGGTGCCGACTAGCAACACCAGCAACGATGCCAGAGCAAAACAATTCCGAGGGAAATTCCTATGTTTTCGTGAGTAAAACGCGACAATCGTTAACAATTATCGATCCATTGTTCATTAAAAAAAAGCTTTATAACGTATCGCCTGTTTCACCAGAACGAGGAGGATTTACCGTACGAGGAGGAAATCTTGCGAAATCCGTATTCAGTGAAGCATTGGCAGCGTTACATTGACCATCTGAGGACGACCAAGAGCGCCAATCTCAATGTCGTCTTCGAACGAGCCCTCAAAGAGCTGCCTGGAAGGTGAGAGATGCCAGCAATTTTTTTCTCCGCACGAAACTGCGCCGCGTACGATGCCTTAACTTGCTCCGCTTTCAGCTACAAACTCTGGTACAATTACCTTCGTCAGAGGGTCAGCCAGCTGAAGGGACGATGTATAAACGATCCGCTGTACGAGGATGTCAACAATGCCTTCGAGAGGGCTCTGATATTCATGCACAAGATGCCGCGCATCTGGATGGACTATTCGACGTTGATGACCGAGCAGTGCTACATCACTCGCACCAGACAGATTTTCGATCGATCGCTCAGGGCTCTTCCCATCACCCAGCATCACAGGGTGTGGCCTCTGTACATTGATTTTCTGAAGAAGCATCAGGTGCACGAGACTGCAGTTCGAGTTTTTCGGCGATACCTGAAGGTAACGTAAAATAGTGTCCTAAGTAAAGAATCTTCTATTAAAACGTTCATGGGATCCGCTGTTGTCAATTTATTCGGTCTCTGATTGGTCGTTGGTTATTACTCTGAATTGAAAGTTGTAATACAATTTTCTTTGGTTTACAGCTGGCGCCAGAGGAAACGGAGGAATACATAGAGTACCTAATTTCAATAGGTCGCTTGGACGAGGCCGCGGTGAAACTCGCGCAGATAGTCAATCAGGACGACTTCGTCTCGAAGCACGGAAAATCGAATCATCAGCTGTGGAACGAGCTGTGCGACTTGATATCGAAAAATCCATCGAGAATAAAGTCGCTGAACGTGGACGCGATTATCAGAGGAGGTTTGAGGCGTTACACCGATCAATTGGGTCCGCTGTGGAACTCACTGGCCGATTACTACGTGCGAAGCGGCCTCTTCGAGAGAGCTCGCGATATTTACGAGGAGGCGATACAAACGGTGACGACAGTGCGAGATTTCACGCAGGTCTTCGACGCTTACGCGCAATTCGAGGAGTTGAGCCTCAGCAAGCGGATGGAAGACGCCGCGAAAAATCCCAATCCAACCGAAGAAGGTGAACGATTAGTTTCTCGACTTAAACATCGACTGTTCATCGCGTTTGCCGTTCGTCGAATAAGTATTGATTTGTTTCTCTCCCAGATGACATTGAATTGGAGCTAAGACTGGCCAGGTTCGAGCACCTCATGGAGAGAAGATTGCTGCTACTGAATTCCGTGCTGCTCCGACAAAATCCGCACAACGTCCAAGAGTGGCACAAACGCGTGATGCTCTACGAAGGACAACCGCACGAGATCATCAACACGTACACGGAAGCCGTTCAAACGGTCGAGCCTCACCTCGCGGTCGGTAAATTACATACACTTTGGGTCGCGTTCGCCAAGTTTTACGAGGAGAATGGACAAATATCGGACGCGAGAGTCGTGTTCGAGAAAGCGACTCACGTCGCGTACACCAAAGTCGACGACCTCGCTTCCGTTTGGTGCGAATGGGCGGAAATGGAGATCAGACACGGGTGAGCCTTTCAAATGTTCGAAAACATGCCTGCTGCCCATTGATATTTCAGGTTTCACTTACTCATTCCTGTATAATTTTGCAGCAATTGTAAAGAAGCTTTGAAACTGATGCACCGAGCGACCGCGATGCCGAGCCGCAAAGTCGCGTATCACGACGAGACGGAGACCGTTCAAATGCGGCTTTACAAGTCGCTCAAAGTGTGGTCCATGTACGCGGACCTGGAGGAAAGTTTCGGCACTTTCAAGACCTGCAAAGCTGTATACGACAAGATCATCGACTTGAAAATCGCTACACCTCAAGTTATCATCAATTACGCTCTGTTCCTCGAAGAGAATAATTATTTCGAGGAAGCATTCAGGGTAAGACTGACAAACAGTAGAAAAAAAAACACAGCTAAAAAAAGCTTTGTTAATTATGTTTCAATCGACCTTTTTCAGGCGTACGAGAAAGGCATCGCCCTGTTCAAGTGGCCGAATGTCTACGACATTTGGAACACCTATCTGACGAAATTCTTGAAGAGATACGGAGGCACAAAATTGGAGCGGACGAGGGATCTGTTCGAACAATGTCTCGAATATTGTCCGCCCAAATACGCCAAAGGTAAAAAAATACATTTTTATTTTTTACAAAAACAATAAGTCCTTTAAAAATTGAAAATTGTATCTTCCCACAGCTCTGTATCTACTGTACGCGAAATTGGAGGAAGAGCACGGATTGGCGCGGCACGCGATGTCGGTGTACGAGCGCGCGACCAGCGCCGTCCTCGACGAGGAAAAGTTCGAGATGTTCAACATATACATTAAAAAAGCCGCCGACATCTACGGCGTCCCGAAGACGAGACAGATATACGAGAAGGCGATCGAGGTGCTGAACGAGGAGAACACGCGCGAGATGTGTCTGCGATTCGCCGAGATGGAAACGAAATTGGGCGAGATAGATCGCGCGAGGGTGATTTACAGTCACTGCAGCCAAATCTGCGATCCCAGAGTGAGTTCCAACGACGTTGACTTCGTTTAGTTTCGGAGCTTCGTTCCGTTTAGATTCCAAGAAGCTGACGTTAAAATATATTTTCTCAGGTGACGTCGAACTTCTGGCAAGTCTGGAAGGAATTCGAAGTTCGTCACGGGCACGAGGATAGTATGCGCGAGATGCTGAGGGTAAAGCGCAGCGTCCAGGCGATGTACAACACCCAAGTCAACATGATGTCGGCTCAGATGCTGAACAGCGCGGCGATTCAGACGTCCGACCAGTCGGTCGACGCCATGCGTCTTCTCGACAGCAAAGCGGCGGTAGTTGCCGGTGAGAAACTTTCACAATTCCAACGCCAATCAAAATTTCCCAAAGTTCGTCGTCGCATTAAAAGCATGATTCGTATTTCGCAGACGGAGGAGGTCAAACAGCACCGAAAGACAGCATCAACTTCGTGCGCGGCGTTACGGAAGGCAGCGGCAAAGCCGAAGCGCAAGTCAACAACCCCGATGAAATCGACATCGACATGGGCGACGATAATGACGACGCCAACGACGACGACGACGGTGACGACGATGCGGAGGCGGAGGAAGGTGCGTAAGCAATTATTAGCCGCAAAAATAATAAACGCAACACACAAAAATAAACACTTCTTCTTCCAGATATACCGATCGAGAAGCAACTGATACCGTCGCAAGTCTTCGGCAGTCTGAAAATTGGCGAAGAGGAGGCTGAGGCCGATTGAAGGAATCCCCGGACGATCAATTAGATATTATCAAATTGATGAACGCAATTAGAGATAAAGAAAATAAAATCAATTTTTACAGTACGGATCTTCCATCTTATTCGAGGACTCGGTCGGTAAAGCCGTCAACTCCTTATCGACCGAGACTCCGCCGCGCTTCCGATCTGCGCTCTCAACGCCATTCGGCAGATGGCAGCAGTCGCGAGTTTCCCAGCAGCAAAATCCCAGGAGACCGTTCGTCGCACGTTGTGTTACAACACAGCGAAGCTTTGATTTTTTGTCGCCAGTGTCTGCCGTTCGCTCGGCGCGCGGAGTGGTTGAAGCGGTGGCCCCCGAAGCACGCGTCACGTCGCCAGTTTTCCCGTCGCCAGTGACGCGCGTACCACGAGTTCACGCGAGACGGTCGCGTCCACCTTTTGACGTGTGCGGCGCGCGACCGGAAAAAGAAAAACAGCTGCGCCGTCGAAATCCCGAAACGCGTTGTGCGCAACGTGAACAAGTGTCTCACGCGGCCCGCTGATGATTGTTGACTAGTGTGTCAAGGCGCTCGGTCGTCGTCGTCGTCGTCACGTGCTGTGTGCTAGGTAAGCGAGAGCAGAGCGTCGCCCGAGCCCTTCATCCCTTTCCGACGCCAAACGCTTAGCCCCCCTTCGACTTGCATATAATTACATCCTGCATCGCCGAGTCTTCCGCAAAAAAAGGCGGCATTTGCGCCACTTGACAACAATTCTGTTTCCGAGCCACTTCCGCTTCGTACGAAATCCACGCAAGCGACAATTTCCCTTCTCCCCGGTTTATAAATATCTCCCAGCGACGAAAATACTGTTCGCCGTCTTTTCGATGGATACCCTGGTTAAACGATCCGATTGGAAGCGATAAAACGGACAAAAATCTAATTGAATTCTACTAGAACCGATTGTTTTTTAATCGGAATTTTTTCCATTTGATCGGTTTCTATATATTTTAATCGGAATTTCTAAGCAGGGTACTGTGGGACACTTCTAGGATATCGGACAAGGGCAACCGTATGGATGACATTCAGCTCGTTCCATTCGTCGTGTTTATGCAGAAGTAAAAGGCAACTTATGCATGTAAAAAAAAACACACGTAACTCGAACCTGCATACGGCAGTTAATGTTTCTTTCGTTATCGCTCGACGTTGCACGACACGCGACGATCGGAAAATAAATGGATTTTATCGCGGCTAATAAACGTTGCATTATCGAGTTGTTTGTCCTGCGCCGGGAGCTCGAACACGTTGCACCCGTGGATTAGCAATAATATTAGCTGGCGTCGAGTGTCTTTGTCGAGGGTGATTATGGATTATGGCGAGAAGCTTTTTTTTCGCACCTTTCGAGGATTCGGAAGGTGAAATATCGTGGAAATGGAACACGTTGCCTGGATTAGACATCGACTGTAACTTTCCTTGATTTTGATGCAGTTGCATATTCGCAGGAGGAATCGTTTTAAAAAATGTGTTTGCGGCTTCCAAAGGGTCTGGAGGGCTGAAGCGACCCGCGTGAAAATAGAACAGCGACGGGCAACATGCGATCGATTTTTCGCCGGTGGTTCTCGCCGATTGACTCGACGTCGGGCGAAGGGAGCAAAAACGCCGCATCGCAACGGACGCGAGGGACGCGACGAGCGATCCGAGGCGCAGCCGGAACGGCGCTTAGATTGCACAGAGCGCGAGCGCCTCTCAACGTCTCGTTGCGCAAATAACGTCGACGAAATCGTATATAAAAAACAATCGAGACTTTCACTCTCGCAGCGAGCGAAGGAGAGCGCCGCTCGAGAATATTCGACGGGGTAAACGCGCCAATCGCACAATCTCCTTTCGTTTGTTCTTATCGCCGCTGACTGTTGTTGTTGAGGTGTTCGATTGGCGCGAGCGACCGTGGAAAGTCGAGTTCGCGCGGCCATTAACGATTTTTCCTACCCTGGCACGGAAACGCTCGACTGACTCGCGGCGTTTTTTTTTATGCTGGGGGGTCGAAAAAAAGATTTTTTTTTTTCAACGCGTTTGAGTCTTTGGCGAATAGATGGCGCTTGAGTAGTGCGAATGATCTGTTACGGTTTCTCGCAGCAGACGATTTCTCGAGGTAAATACGTGCGGCAATGGAGAGTCCGGAGGACTGACCTAGGCTACGAGGGCCACACGCGCTTCGGACTGGCAATCGATACGCCGCGCCGTCTCGACTGTATATATAGATATACAGATGTATTGATGAATATAGATATACAGATGTATTGATGAATATAGATATACAGATGTATTGATGGATATAGATATACAGTGCGTGTATCGACACATTGCGGTTTTTCCGGCGCCGCTCTTCGCGAAAGGAACGAACGGATGCAGAACGATCGATCGACCGTGACTTCGTGCATCAAAAGACGACCGACGCGCTATCACTTCGCTATCGATACGGCGAATCGATATCGGACCGATAAATGGCGCGCGTCTTATCAACCGGTGGCGCGCAGATCGTAAATCGATATAGTTTCTCAGTAAAAATAGGAGACGTAATTAATACTTGGTTTAAAAATGCATAAAAAATGATGCGACGTAAGAAATTTATTAAAAAATAATAATAATAAACAAACGGGGATTCCCGTTACATTCCGGGGAAACCGGAAATCCAGGAACGAACGGAGAGGAGGCGTGAGACCAACGAACCTTTTCAGTCGTATTACACGTTTCCGCGCAGACCGCGTATTATATCACGGATGGTTTCCTCGGCAGAAATTGCGCGAGCGTAACGGCGAAGCGGCTCTCGGTCGCGGAGAGCGACGACGAGCGCGGAGCTCGTCGTGGCGCACGAATTACACGCACTCGCGTTGCCTCCGGCGTCACGCGCAACGAAAATCACTGTCGTCGGCCGTTGCCCGGGAAAACGCTTCGATTCGTATTCAGTGGATCGTCTGTGAATTCATCGGAAACACGCGACGTGCGCTCCGGTTGCAATAAAACAATACAAATAAAATTGTAAGCTTGGGTTTAAAAAAAAATCGATTTTACGAAGTTTTAAACCGTCAGAAGAGTCAGAAGATTCAGTGGAGAATCCAGTTGCTGAAAACAATAAAAAGAAAATTGTAAACTTGCGTTTTATTCGAAAAAAAAAAAAAAAAAAAAAAAATCGATTTTACGAAGTTTTAGACCGTCAGAAGAGTCAGAATATTCAATGGAGAATCCAGCTGCTGAAAACAATAAAAATAAAATTGTAAACTTGCGTTTTATTCGGGGAAAAAAAAAATCGATTTAACGAACCGAAACGAAACGAAATTTTAAACCGTCAGAAGAGTCAGAAGATTCAATGGACAATCCGCAACGTTTCGCAACGGCTCCTAGACACTTGTCGCGCCGGGGGAATCGTTCCGACAATACAGCCGCGTAATTTTGCCATGACGCGACGAACCGATTGGCCCGGACGGCGCTGGTTAGCCGTCCGCGTGCGCGGCGTCGTTGCGCAACTCAATTTTCGTAATTGCTTCGTCGAGGCCGCAAACCACATTTGTCCACACTGCATGAACTTTCAACTTGTCACAAAAAAAAAAAAAAAAAAAAAACTGAATTTACTTGTCTATTTTCAGATCCAGGAATGAGCTGGACGAGGATGGCTCGTCACGAGAGCGAGCGGAGTCTTCACTCCCTGACGATGCAGCACCCGGGACAGGGTAATCGCGCACCCGCGACGTCGCCGACGAGCGTGGGATCACCGCGACCGTTTCCGGGTACTCCGTCGACGTACGCGACGAACGTCGGCTCAGCAGGAGGATCGTCGTCGTCGACGGGCTGCACGACAACGACAACGGCGGGTCTGACGTCGCCGGCGGGAGATTCGCGCATCCCTAGGCCATCGCCGACGGCTCTGCGTCGCTCGGCGAGCATGCGCGTCCGGGGCGAGCGGGTCGTACCCCATATGCGCCACAGCACGGGTTCCTCGAGCTTTCACCAGCACCACCAACAGCGTCACCATCTCGCCAAGCAGCAGCAGCAGCAGCATCAGCTACAGCCGCAGCATCATCGTCAACAGATCGCCGAGGAATTTCCCGTCATCACGGAGAATGGCATTGACTCGCATCGTCATCGCTCGTTCGTGAGTCTTTTTTGGCCGCAGTCCGCCATAATAATGCTTCGCCATAAGAGTGACTGGATGAATTCGAAGCGAAGGAGAGAAGGAGCATTTTGTATTATTTATCGGAGGATAGGACGAAATCATCGCTCGTTCGTGAGTCTTTTTTGGCGGCGCGCCATAATCACGATTCGCCATAAGAGTGTCGGGATGAATTCGAAGCGAGGGAGGGAAGGAGCATTTTGTATTATTTATTGGAGGATAGGACGAAGGAAGGAAGAAGGCAACGAGGAGGGGATGGAAACGTGGCTTTTTGGATTATTTGTTGGCACCGAGTTGATGTCTCTGGCAGACGCAGACGTTGGCTGCATCTGGCTAAATTATAGAATATTAAATTCCAAGGTGAATGGGTCGTTAGGGGTCGTTGAGCCGCTTCCCAAGACGCCGCCTGATTGCTCGTTGATACGACTGACGGAGAATCGAGGACGCATTGTCTTACCGGCGTTGAGACTCACGTCCGACTTCTTCGCTTCTGTTGACTCACTCGCGGTGGGTCGATCAAGCGTCTGGGGAAGCGCGTGGCGGCTCGGAAAAATCTTTAGCACGCTTTTCAAAAATTCAAAGCTGTATTCCACGACTCTCGCCTCAGAAAAAAATATCTCTGGAAACTGATAAGGTAATCTTATCTACTCCAGAGTGTCAGAAAAAAAAACAAAACCGTACATGTTTTATATATAAGTCACTACAATTTTCTCTTCCATCGGATACTTTTATTTCCTTCGTGATTGACCTTTACTGAAAAAAAAATGAATAAATTTCGTCGGACCCTACAGAACGAAGGGAAATAGGCGCGGCGATGAATGCTCGACACGTGTTCGGTAATTCGTGTCTGATATCCTCGCTCGCCTCGTTATCTCCCCGAACGCGCCGGCGTCGTGACGCGAAGATTGGAGGGTGGTCGCGTGACTAGCGGACGTGAAAGCACCGTCGAGTGTACAAAAAAAAAGGAGGCAGTAACCGTAGGTGCGCCGGTGATTATTAAACTTAATACACAAATGTGTGACGAATACCGGGCGAAGCCGATCGATGAAGGAGAATCCGTTGAACGACCTGTTGCTGTTACAATCCTACTTTTATTCTATTCACAAAAAAATAAAAATAAATAAATAATTACAAAAAAAAATGCCAATCCGACGCAGCTGACGATTCAAAGAGCAGAAGGAGCAGGAAGAGGAGTTCGACAGGATTCCATCGAGACAGCGGGAAGAATTTTAAATTCAGAGGAGCTGACGATTCAACGCAGTCTGCTCCAATTTTCGTGGCTCCAGGTTCAAGGAAAATACACAAGAAGAGGTGGACACTTGCCGATGAGTCGGAGAAAGCGAGAGGAGAACGACGAAGGAGGAGAAGAAGCAGGAAGAGGAGGAAGCCAGGGCGAGAAGAGGAGGAAGAGGAAGGAAGAGGCGGAGGAGGAGGAGGCGAGGGCTCCCTGACCTTTCGCAACCATCGCGTCGGCGCAGATTCGTCCCGCGGTCTCATCGTCTCCGGTCGTTCGACCAGCGAGCGGCGGCGGCTGGCCAAGCTCTGTCCAACGCTCCCCGGCGCGCTCAGTCCGCCCTCTCTCTCTCGTCGCGGGGGATACATAAACCGTTTCCTCACCGCCGCGACTTCACCCGAGGCTTCAGTGTTTACGCCGAGTCCGTAGCCTCCGGCGGCCGTAGCGCCGTCTCCAGCCGAGCGAGGATATCCGAATGCGCGTGTGACCGTCGTTGCCTCCGAGTCTCACTCGACAATTCTCACATTTCGCATGGAACAAACTGCGTAAAACGCGAGCGCGGGCCAATTCGGCTTGATGGAATCGACGCGAGTGCTCGAGCGTTCAAATGTCGAGCCCACGTCGCTTCGCCAATCCGCCGGGCGGAAGAAACTCGCGCAGTTGTCCGTCGGTGAGTTGCTCCGCGGTTCGAGTGACGAGGAGGCCTCTCCTCCCTCTCTCTGCCTCCTTAATTTCAATTTTCACGCTCCGCTTCCATTCGTCTCCCCAGAGTCGGATAATAATTGCTCGTTCAACGTCCACGGCGATTTAATTCCGCCAGTGATGTGAATTACGAATTTTCCTTCGACCTTCGACGATTTTTAATTCACAATTGTACAGCGGTTCGACGGAAGAGCTTTTGTTTTAGTGTAATCCGGAATTTAATTAGTAATTAAGAATCAGTGCGACGCAACGATTTATAGAGTAAATTGTATACGGGAGTCAAGAGCGATTATAGTTGATGTCGTGATGCGTGAGACGATCTGCTCTGTTTGAGACTTTGTCGGACTTCTTGAAATACTCGAACACGCTTTGGCGTACAGCTCGCTCTTATGTAATAGAAAAAACTGTGGCGACGTGCTGTGACTTATTGGATTTGTATTTTTTTTTCTCTGCCGCAGAGCCTGTCACTGACGCCGGCGAGGCCGCGACCGGGAAATGCGGCCTCCGGGACGAGTTACTCGGGCTCGATGCTCCAGGTGGACGACAGTGACGCCGAGAGCGTCAAGAGCTACGGTAGCGCGTGCAGCACGGCGAGCGCGTGCGATCACGCGCACTTTGCCCTCAACGGGACAACGTGGTCCGGACGTTCGCGGAAGTACGTCGTTCACTGTTCGAATCACAACGGCGACAGCGAGCAGTATCTGACGCCGACTCAACGGGCCGCCAGACAAGTCAGAAAATTTCAGGTAAATCAAACAATTCCTGTTATAATTTTATCTCACAACAAGTCCTTTCATTTTTACGTAATCCACTCCCTTTTTAATTTATTCGTTTAATCCAGTTATCTTTTTTAATCCGCAGAATCTGCTGAGCGAGGCGAGAAAGGAGATCGAGGAGAAGGACCGCGAGATATTCCGTCTGACGAAGGAGGTCGTGGAGCTGCGACTCTACAAAGCGTCGCTGAACAGTCCGGACGACAGGACCGACAGCAGCGACGCACTGACCGTCCGCGAGAACAATCCGTTCTCGCCGGACTCGCCGTGCAAGGAGCTGCCCGAGGAGAGCGGCTTCGACACGTCGACGGTGCGAAGCCCGAGCACGCCGGAGGCGAAACGCAGTGCCGGCGAGTTGCCGGCATCGCTCGCGGACTCCGGTCACTTCGACGACGAGTCCGTTCACTCGAAAGACTCGTCGGCCGGCGGTTCGACGGACCGCGCGGCCGTCGATGGTGTCGTCAACGTCTCGTCGACGGGTTCGACGCTCGAGCATCGGCCGGGCAACGACGACAACGATGCAATCGCGTTCGCCGCGTCGCTGGCGGAGAGCCAGGAAAGCGCGACCGAGCGGAGACGTCTGGTCGATCACTACGAGAGCCGAATCGAGGAGCTCCACCGGCGACACGTCGACGAGCTCCAGGAACTCAAGGAGAAGCACAACGACAAAGTCGAGAGTCTGCTGAATCAGCTCGCCGAGGTGAATACTCGCTACTGCGAGGTACGTCCGTCCATGGATGCAGCGGAGACGCGAGTGCGCGAGCTCGAGACGGAGCTCGAGAGCGCGAGGAGCCAGCTCGCCGAGCAGAAGGCGATATTCGAGGAGCAGGAGGAGCGGAACAAGCAAATGTACCTCAAGATGTACGCCAAGGGCCAGGAGGCGGCGCGCATCGAGCAGGCTGACAAAGTGAGCGACCCCCTCTTCACACTCGTCACTGAAGCTTCATTGTTCGCTGCTTGTCCCGCGGAATCTTTATTGTTTCCCTTTCATTCCCCAGATCTACGAGCAAGCCAATCAAACGCCACCCCGCGTCACGATGGCCGAAGTGCTGCAGCAGCTGAACGTAACGCAGGCCGAATTGGACAACGTGAAGGTGAGGAAAAAAATGATAAGAAAAAAAAGTAAAATGTTCCTATCACTCGACACTTCATGCGCGAATTAATTTATTTTCTCTTTAGACTAGGTAATAACACGAACGCGTCTCACTCGCTCCAAACGCACCCTCGACTCTCTCGTCGATTCCGAGCGGAAAAAAAAATCGTACGAATTAGCCGAATTGTTCCGGCCACCCGGCAATCGATAGAACGCGCCGCATTTAATGCACCACAAACACGCAGCGCGAAAAAAACAAACAGACGCGCCGTTGTATCTCACCCGCCAGTCCATCCGGTCGTTGTTCCATTGTGAAATTGCTTCTCACGACACGTGTAATCTCTCTTCCCACGTAAACCATCTCGTTACGCCTGTGTTTTTTTCGTTTGTCTTTCCAACTTGCCAGCCAGAGCTTTTGTTAATTCTCACCCGGCCTCTTGTTATCATCCACCCCAAATCTTTCCGTCGTTTTATCTCTCCGCCCGCCTCGTTGTTCCAATTACTAACCGATTTTCCACGTTTTTTGTTTCCACGCCGCTTACATTGCAGGGTACAAGCTACTTGTCCGAACTTCGCATTTCAGCAGATCGTAGCCAATGTTTATTAAGCGCTCAGGAGGCTGTTTCTCTCTGGGTCCTTGCCACACGTAAGGTCTGTATTCCCTGCTCAGCTGCCACCGCGAAATATTAGTCGTCGTACTTTTTTTTTTTTCTGTACTTCAAACCCCGCTCTCGCTCTCGTCTGTCTCTCCGTTCATTGTGTCTCTGTTTTTCTTTGATCCTTCTGTTTGGCGCAGCGTCGCGTCGCTTCCGTTCTCCACGCATTATTTGGAACGCGCCTGGTCTGTACGGCAAGCTCACTAGAAATTGAAAATAGACAATCTCGGGGTCTGCACGCTTCCTCGTCACTTACGCACTGGTGACGATGTTCCTCGGAAAATGTATGCATACGATTTTTTAATTGAGAAAAAATCCGAGCAACCAGCACGACTCGCATTCACCGGCAACAACCACGAAACTATTATTTCCAGCTTAGCCTCAACGAGAATCGCATGCTTTCGACATTGGTCGCCGACTGTACCCGAAGAGATAAAAAAAAAAAATATTTATTTTTCGTAGATTTGTCGTTGTTATTTTGAGAAAAAAAAGCTGGCAGTGTCCGGAACACTTGGAGGAAACAGCCTCTTTCATTTGATTTGTAAGTTTATCCACTGCACGCGCTTTACCAGCGAAGCACCCGGCCTATCTGTAATTTATTTTGTACAATAATCATTGTTTTATATTTATTTAGAATAATTCTGTGAACCGTTCGATAAGCGTAGACGATGAGGGTCGCACGATTTTCCCAGATCGATGTTACCGTTTTAATTGACAATTGTGTGTAGAGACTCCAATACTAATTGACTAACGGGCGTCGAACGTCTTGTTTTTCTTTTCTTTTCCTCGCAACAGGCGATGTATCGACGGATCGTGGAGTCCCGCAATCGGCAAGGCGCCCTGGATCCGGAAATAACGCTCCAGTTTCTCAAATCCGCGGTCTACTACTTCCTCACCGACAAGGAGAACCATCACGGTCATCTGAACGCGATAGAGAGTATCCTCGGTTTCACGGACAACGAGAAACTCAATATCGACAAAATCTACGGATCCACGAGGAAATAGTGTCAATTTCGGCTTGGCCACGACGACTGGCAAACGGCGCTGAGTTTATATTCTACGTTTGTTTTTCGTTGTATCTTGCAAGTAACAATTTTAACAGTGACTGTCACTGAATTTTTGTCGCAGCTAAATTCGTCGTTGTCGTAACTTTTCGTTTGTTTATTTGTGTAGAACTGAAATTTATAATAATGACGAGAAAATTGCTATCGAGGTACCTGCGAGAAGATAGAAACTCAGCACCGCGAGCGTTGAAGGACGATCGGTTGCTGCAGTCTTGGGAAATCAGACTGACAAGGAAATAGTTTTTTTTCTTTACAAACTAAAATAACTGATTGAGATAAAACAGATATATTTATCGCTTTATCGACTGCATGATTAAATAAAAGAAACATAAATACTCGTTTCGCGAGACTGTGCGAACCGAACGTCCTGAAATAAAATATCCTGCCACTACGGGCTAGCTGGCAATATTATCAATATCATTGTATACTTAGTTTGTAAGAAAAGCGATTATTCAAGGTTTTGGGATTCGAGCTGCGTGTCCGTGGGATTTGGGATCTGGGTGAAGAGTGTGTTTAGGTCGAGGCAGCTCTCTCGCAGCCGTCGTGCGTCGCCTGATTGATAACGTCTGTGTATCGGTTCGCCACTTTAGTTCCTATTATAGTATTGATTGCGGGACGCATCGAGCTCGCCTCGTTTGCGTTTAGCGATAACGTCACGCGATCCTGTCTCGCGTAAATTCAGAGTTAGAGTCCCACGCCCGCTGAAGAGTTCAGGGCCATCTAATGGCTCGGCTCTTTCCCTCCCACGTCCTGTTGAAAAGGTCCAATAGCTCGTGAATTCCTTTTCATAAATTTCTATCTTTTTCTTCGATCGTTTTTGTTTATTTATTTTGGTATCCATTGGACATTTTCTCCAGCGAAACTGCGCGGATTCTTTAATTACTATATTATTTATATATATTGTACATTGTTATATATGTGTATCTTGCAAATGTGTATAAAACTTTATCAAAGCCTGGTGATACGTCGTCCGGATAGGGTAAACGAATAAGGAGACTGAGGGAAATATCTTGCCTTTACATATATTGTAAAACTACTGGTTAGCGAGAACTCACGCATGTAATAGCTGACATTTTTCGCGGATCGTCCAAAGAGACGGAATTCGCTGCTCCATTGTACAACGCGTAATCCGTCATTGTATTAAGATTCTCTAGGATGAAAGTAATTAAAGAGAAAATCGTCGTTTTCGTACGCGAACAAGTCGCAATTGCGATTTTCATTAAACTTCGAGCACGCTACAATTGTATAAAAACTTTTTTTTCCGTCAACATGAAGTTCCTCCTATCAAAACGAGTCTTTCTAGCGCGTGCACCAATTTTTATTGTCGCTCGTTAAAATCTCGATGTGAAAAACAAACGACGCTTCGCGAGGAAATCGGAGCGCGAGCCTAGAGAATCGCAGCGCGCGAATAAGCTCATCGAGTATCAATTGAATTTCGGCCTGCACATAATTAGGACGCGAATCCGCGCTGCGCGCTATGTCCCAGCGGCAATGTAGCACGATTGTAAATCTTGTGAAATAAAATAACGTCATTGAAAAATCTTCAATTTCCTTTTTTTATCATTTTTTTGTTTCCTTTATTGTTGTTTTTGTCAATAGTAAAATACAAATAGAGTAGATTACTTTTTGCCGGCGAGGATGATACCGTCGTATTTCTGTTGGAACCACTTCATGGCGTCTTCTTTGGTAAGCCTGTGCTGGAAGCCAACCTTACCCGTTTTCCTCCTTCTGTGGGCTACGTTGAAACCTGAATAGAAAAAACCAAGAAAAAAGATTCTTTAGAACTGCGGATTTATGTCGCTCATTAAAATGGCAAAAGTGTTTAGAGAAAATGCCTTTGCTTTGAAAAACATCTTTTTGTCGCTTCCATTAAGTAACACACCCAGTAAAAACAAGTGGGCATGGGTTGCAAATAAGAAGCTTTTTATTTTGCACGTGTGTCCCAAAGTGGAACTCCTGACGTTATCTGTTTCGATAATGTCGAGGATACCAGATTATGTGCGTATTTATTCCAGAAAAATCCCAATCAATGTCGCAAACTCACCGGGTCGTCCGAGCACCACGTAGAAGTCCAGACCGTAGATACCAATGCTGGGGTCGTACTTGATTCCCAAGTCAATGTGTTCTTGGATACCGAAACCAAAGTTTCCAGTGCCGGAGAAGTTCTCCTTTCTCAACTCGTACTCACGTACCTACGAGACCCAATTTTTATGTTTCAATATTTGTTATTGTACTCGTGGAGACGCAAAGCGGTAAGAGTAGTCGTTACGTTACCTTCAAGCCGCGCTCGAGGATCTCCTCGGCCTTGGCGCCACGCACTGTGCAGTGAACGGCGATCTTTTCGTTACGACGGATACCGAAGGAACGAACGGTGTATCGGGCCTTGGAGAAGACGGGCTGCTGACCGGTCAACTGTTCCAGCACCTTGGCCGCACGGGTCAGCCTATCACCAGACTCGCCGACGCAAATGTTGAGGCACAATTTGCGAATGCGAACCTCGCGCATCACATTCTTGGACGCATCCTTAGGCTCCTTCCTGACCTTCTCCACCTTCTTTCCGGACTTCTTCACCGGGGCCGCAGTCTTAGCGTCCTGCAACGAGAAAACACAGAGACTCAGTAAAACCGGCGAGACGAAAAAAGCCGCGAAAGGCGCGTCTCGAGTCGCGCAAAAAGGTTATAATATCCGCGGGTCACGTCCACGCCGATATCCACAACAAGCGTGTGAACCGTCGAGGTTACACCTGTCATATTAACAACGAAAATTCTAACATCGCGACGGATCGAAGCGCGAAACGTTTGTCGCCGTTCGATCGTCCGGAATTCGCGCTTTGCAACGATAACTCGCGTTCGTCGTTTTCACTTCAGATTCGGTGGATATCGACGGATTTAGTTAACAATCTTGCGAGCAACAGACGTACACTCACCGCCATCGTGGAAGGAAAAGGAAAAATTCTCGAACGCGACCTGGCGGAGTCGAGGAGAAATGACCGAGAAAAATGGCCGCCGCCGCGGGTCCGACTGTCGTGACGTCACGCGGCGGTTCGTGACAACAACAGCGGCGTTGTTGAAGCCGAGGTAAGCGCCGTGAAGTCGTTCCCTCTGACGGCGAAATCGCGAGGTCACTTCATTATCCGGATTTCACTCGCCGCTCGGTCAATAAGGTAGATTCCGCGGTCTTTAGCAAGTAGAAAAGATCCGCGAGCGACCAGACGCCCGGGAAAAAAATGCAAAATGCGCGACGGCAGCTGAGTCGCGTCGAGAAGTCATTTGCGGAAATAATATAAGTTTCCAACTAGCGTGAATACATTTTTGTTTCTATTTTTACACAGCAATGAGTGTCAAGTGATTGACGCAAGCCAACATTTTTTTCAGGCAAATTTTCCAACCGCTATCTGAGTCGTAAAGACACAGATAACAGATTTTCCCAGCCGAAAGCAGCGACGAATCGGTCGAATTCTTCGAACATTTACAGTCCGGAAGGCCGAGGCTACCGATAGGACGAATCAAATAAGAGCTGCAGGCGATTCGTCGTCGAGTTATAAAACTCCTCTTATCTGGCGATAAAATTCCTTGCTACAATAATAACAATAATAACAAAAACCTAATGCCAAGGAATACATCGGAGGTAACGAAGTTTGGTGTGAAACTCTCGAAGGGTGACATTGTGTCTTTTGTCGGAAATAAATTCCGCAGCGAATAAAATCCGTATCCGTTTCAAATTTCGGAAAAACAATACTCAGTTTTCCCGTGCGAACGCCGCTCGCGAGTGCGACCGTCGGGAAACAAGCGGCGAGCGAGGGGCAGCGGAGTCGATACGATAATGCGCGACTTCGCGGTGATTACAAGCCGGCGCTCGTCGTCGGCGATGCTGGCGGAGTGGCGAGCGAGCCGCGAGTGAGCGGGCAATCGCTGCGACGGCGATCCCGCTGTCTGCGACGGCGAAGGTGAGAGAGCGAGAAAGGGTGTCGCGCGGCGCGGGTGGGTAGCGGGACGGTGGATGGAGGAGGGGGAGGAGGGATAAGGTGGAAACTAGGGAAGACGGAGAGACGGCGAAAAGGAGGAAAGCGAAAAAAAAAGCGCCGCGAATGCACCGAGTGAAAGGGTAAGGTTGAAGAAACGCGCGGGAGTAAGCGAGCGGTAAATTCGCGAGAGGCGAGCCGAGACCCGCGCGCGCGCGCTGTGCGACGGAGACGGAGGTAGCGAGCGCGCAGCGGCGCGAAGGGAGCGCGCGAGTGAAAGGGTAAAGCCGCGCACGGGAGAGCCACCGAGCGCCGAGGAGAGACTGGTACCTACGGTGGTTGGCCGCGCGGGTGTATCGGTGCTGCTGCTGCTGCTGCGCGGTATATTCCTAATAGCGTGTAGAGAGTAAGGCAACGGCGAACGAGCGGAGCGAGGGAGGCAGAGCGAATTCGCGGGCGGTTTGCGAGCGCGCGGGGGAGTGGACGAGAGAGAGGGGAGAAAAACGAGAGAGAGAGAGAGAAAAGGAAAGGAAGGAGAGAGGGAAGAGAGAAGGATCGGCGAAAGAGGGAGTCGAAGAAGACGCGCTCACGGTCTTCGGAGGCAGCAGAAGACGCAAGGCGAAGAAGAGGAAGTGGAATAAGAGAAGAAAGAGAGGGGGGAGGGGAGAGGGACTACGAAGCGGAAGAAGCGGAGAAGGAGAAGGAGAAGGAGAAGGTGGAGGAGGAGGAGGAGAAGGAGGAAGAGGAGAAAGATGAGAGAGTTCGAGATAGAGCGAGTGAGGGAAGAGAACGCCGGTCGAATGCCGGTACTACGTAGTGGGAGAGAAGAGGTAGGATAAGGCCGGGAGACCTCTGCCGCGCGCAGTATCCACGTGTTCGGTGTAGTAGCGCGTTATGACCCGGATGTTAGATTGCAGCTGCAGTTTCGCGAGAACCTGCCGACCCGGATGCGCGACCACGGCCCGACGACGTTCAGCCGTCGACCGCTGATGTCCCCGATTTCGTCAAAATATGTTCAATCGGTAAGTGTTCTCCTCCTCGAGCTGTGAAACGACGACGACGACGACGACGACGACTGCGACTCGGAGACGTCGACGACGACGACTGAAGGCGCGCGCGCGCGCGTGCGCAGTTCGTCCGTGTCACTCGTCCGGCGATCGACGGATCGCTCGCTCAGTCGCTTCGACGTCATTGCGCGTGCGCGTGCGCGGCCGATGATGCTGCCGGACGCTGCGAGGATGACGTAGAGACGAGATCGAGCGTGTTGGGGCGAGTGCGCGCGCGCGCGAGCGATCGAGACGAGAGTTCATCGCGCGGGACGACAATGGCGCGAAAATTTTGCCGCGTCTGTATCGTCGCTCGTCGAATTATCGTTGAGTCAACGGGTTTGTGGCTGCAGTGCGCGATTTCATAATAATAATGATGATGATAATAATAATAATGATAATATTAATAATAATAATGATAATTATGAAGACGATAATAAATAAAAATAATAAATAATAAACGAAGGAGAGACATAATGATAATGAGAAGCGATGCGATAACCCGAGTGATAATGTTCACCTGTGCTTCAAGGATAGATGCGAGCAAATCAACGAAAGGTGCGAGCAAATTACGGAGGGACCTGATAAACGCGGAAATCGCTAATCTGCGGGATCTGCTGCCGCTGCCGCCATCGACGAGACAGCGACTATCGCAGCTGCAACTTATGGCACTAGTCTGCGTGTTCTTGAGAAAAGCCAACTACTTTCAGCAAGGTAAGCAATTTTTTTTTATTTTTTAGATAATTGTATTATAAATGTCCGTTGTGAGACGACGGAGTGATTGACCGGGCGACGCGACGTCTTTAGCGCCGAACCATCGGCGTCGTCTCGTTTGCCGGAGGGTTTAGAGTCGCGCGCCGCGTGACCTCGTTTGAACCGCGACGCGCGGGACTCTGTTTCGCGCGTTCGACCGAGGGTGGACCTGATATTTTCCGACGATCAATAATCGATAATTTAAAACATTAGAACCGAAGAAATCGTCGGGAAAATGTATTTTTCGAGTCGCTACTGTTTTTACGAAAGCAAAGGGTAATTTTTTTAAATCCCCCGCCAGGCGAATTAAACCTAAACACAATAATGACCGCCGGAGGGAGTCGGTGGGTCCGTCCGGTGCGCACTTCGCGCCCTTTCGCGCCGGCGCACGCGCACTGCGAGCGCACGGCGGCAGCGGCGGCGGCGGCCTGGCCGAGCTGTCGTCACCTCGCCGCTTTTTCCTTTTCTTCTTCTTTTCCTCAATCAGCGCGCGTACCGCTCGCTCTTAGCTTGAAGCCGAGGAGACCGCGGATGAGCATCCTCCACTTTTCACTCGAGCGACGAGCATCAAGCTCGAGTGGGCGGATGCCCGCGACTCCTGTGATGCCGCTGCTGCTTCTCTTGTCCGTCCGTCTGTCTCTCTCCCTTCCTTGTCTCTCGTCTCGCGTCTTACTCGCGCTCGCTCGTCCCCCGCGGCGACTAGACAACGCAATTATACGCGACAGATCGGAATGCCACTATGCATTACGAGCTACAAGTGTCATATTCGCGCTTTGTAGTTCTCCGACGGATGGTAATTAGTCATTAGCCTCTGTGTGTGGAGACTCGAGAACCGGGGGAGTGCGGAGAGAGTCAGAGAGCGACCTCAGGTGGCGACACCTGTAACCAAATTTTCGCCGCGGGACGGTCGGGCTGAAACGATTCTAACCGTTTGTCCTGATGCTTTTGATCGTACGTAATCGTTTCCGGTTTCCGATATCCACTGAAAAAAATCAGTGGTTGCTATTACTAATCATTGGTTAGATGAACCAAAATATTGGTTGCAGTTACTAAATCATTGGTTCTCTGACCAACGATTGATAATCACAACTATGAATTTTTCTCAGTGTCGTGGAATCCGTAATATTGCCAATAATCGAATTGTGATAAGAAAAATGCTAATATTCGGGTATATTATAGCGCGCCCTCTGTACGACGGACGCGCAGGCGCATGCGCCGGCCTCGCGGACGAAATTCGCAATTTCTATTCGAGCCATAATTCGACAATAAAAAAAATGAACGTTTCCAAAGTTATCGCAGCGCCGTAAAATCTCCGTTTGCGTATAGCTAATAATGCGCCTCAACCAACAGCTAATAGCCGGCTGAAAGTCACTAGACCGCCCGAGGCTCGCATCGAGCCTTTAGCCGCGCGATCGCCGATTCGCAAAAGGTTATTTATTCCAAACCCGCGCGGCTCCGCATCGCGTCTGCTCGTCGCCCATTGGCCCGTTCGTTTCCCCGCAAATTTATCAGCCTCTCGCGCAAGTCTGGAAAACAAAGCTTCGGCTAATCCACCGTCGAGCCGGTCGTCCAGGTCCGTCGGCGGCGGCGCGGCCCTCGAATAGCATCGCACAGAGCGGGGAGACACGGCGCGGAATCGTCGCTGTTGTTGTGTCGTACCGGTGGCTCTCGGCCGGGTCCTACGACGAGAATCAGGCGGAGGACGGAGACAGAACCCGCGGTATGAGCTGCAGCGCAATCCCGTCTGTTCTCTTCTCGGCTTGTACTTTGAAATTACAGGCATTCCACTGCCGGTCTTGCCGGAGAAAAGACGCGAGAGCGAGAGAGAACGGTGAGAGCGAGCGAAAGAGACGAACCAAGAGAGAAAGAGAGAAAGAGGGACAGCGATATCGAGGGAGAATGAGAGATTCGAAGCTCCGGGGACCTCCCGGCAACCGTAGAGGCCTCCGCCGGAGTTCAACAAGTTCAACGTCTAGTACACGCGAACAATACTGTATAATATATACCGGCGGCCGTTCGCGATCACACAAACTCACCCGCGCGCTCTCGTTACCGCTTGTCAAAATAAACGTCGCCGTCATCATCTTTCTTCCCTCTCCCCGCAGCTTCAAAATTTCCGCAAATTTTCACGAAACCGTACTGTCGAAAAAAAAAACCAAAAAAAAAACAAAAATAAAAAAACCTAATCTAGAAAACGCCAAATCCGCCCGACTCACCAAATCCCGCGCATGCGCAGTTCCTCGCTGCGATCCCGCGTTCTGTTTCTCTCATCCGCAAGTCGGTGGTATTGTAATTGACCGTAACGTACCGCGCGGAGGGAATATGTATATATACGTTCGAAGATAGCGGAGAGGAGAGAAGAAGCCGCTCGGCGTCGTCTCGTTCGTAGTCCGCGGTGTATAAGGCAAAACGTTGTGTATACGCGAAGCGACGAGGCGCGGGAGGGCGAGGAAGGATCTCGGTGAGTCGCCGCGGCGCTGCTACAGCAGGAGCAGCAGCAGCAACGGCAGCAGCAGCAGCAGCAGCAGCAGCAGCAGCCGTGGCCGTAGCAGCGCAGCGTTCAAACCTCCTCGCGAGCAGAGTCTAAGCGCGAGTTCCGGGTGATCCGCTGACCTCTCGGCCTCTGCAACAACACTCTCACGCTCCTGTAACCCATACTCCCCCTACGCGATGATCCCCCCTCCACGCGGCTGCGCAGAGCTCTCGGGTCCACCACCCGTGTGTCTACAGGGGACTCGGTGTGTACCTTGGGCCCCTGCCACGGCTTCCCGGAGTCCCTTTCTTTCCCTCCTCCTCCTCCTCCCCCCCCCCCCTCCTTCTCCTTCTCCACCTTCTCCTCGTCCTCTGCAGCGGTTCCTTCTTCTTGCGCTCCTACTCTTCCTCCTCCTCCTTCCACCTCCTTCTCCCTCCCCCTCCTCCACCTCCCGCTTCGCTCTTCCTCGTCTCTTTCTCTCTCTCTCTCTCGTCCGCCCCCGTGTGCGGTAACCCTCTCGCATGAACGCTCAGTGCCCGTCTTATGCAGCGGACTCCGACGCTCCGGCACCGTCGACGCTATCCTCCTCTACGAGGGACCACGTCGGCGCGCGCATTCTTCGAGAAAATCCCGAGAAGCCCACGAGCTGCCCCGGCTGTACCGTCGGTACATCGAGTACGAGGCACAAAAAAATGAGGATGGGAAAAAAAATGAATATATATATATGAGAGGAGTGATCCCTCCTCGTGGCCCTCGTTAGGGCCACGGGAGGAGGGGAGGCTCCAACCACCAACGTTGACTTCTGACTTAAGAAAAAAAAAAACGTTGGGTTTTTAGTTTGCTTTTCTGGCTGTTGTGTAATTTTTATGTCGCATTTTATGTTTCAGCGCTTAAGACCGGCGCCGCGGATACGGCGAACATACCGACGCCGAATATAGGATTTTCCAAAGTAACTATGCTCGATTGATTAGATTTTGCTTTGCCTCGCGGAGGATTTGCAGGGGGGAATTGATGATTTCTATGAAAGATTTTTTTTTTTTTTTTTTTTCGATCTACAGGCCATGTCCGGTTTTATCATGATGATGACCCAGCAAGGGAAGCTGCTGTACATATCGGAGAACGCCGCCGAGTATCTCGGCCACTCTATGGTAAGGATGGACGGACTTGGAAGCAAAGGAGGAAACTAAATTTTGACAATTATCGGTTTTCCGAGCTGTCGACGCCGGTTTGGATCCACGTGAACTTGTCGATTTGTTGCAGGAGGACTTGTTGATTCACGGCGACAGCGTTTACGACGTGATCGACAAGCAGGATCACATGATAGTGCAGAATCAATTGGCGCGGAACAGTCCGATGCCCAACGAGAGGCGATTGTTTCTCTGTCGCATCAACGTATCGCGAAATTCGCGGAGACAACTGCGTTTCGGTGATCAGAAGGTAACCTCGGGCTTAACTCGAAGGCAACGGTGCAACCTTATTTTATTTATTGTCTTTATTATTTAAAACCGCGCAGGTTGTACTGGTCGAGGGACACTACTTGCCGTTCGTTCCGCTCTGCAACCGCAACGAGTCCGTGTTCCTGGCTTCCTGCACGCCGGTGGTGCTTCCAGAAACCCGCGAAAGCGTCGTACAGGGGGCAACAAATATATTCACGACGATACACTCAATGGACATGAAATACCTGCACATCGATAAGACGTAAGAAACCCCGCGACTTCGTCTCTCTCTCGATGCTGTACTTATTTTCTTCAGATAACGGATTTACGGCTGGGCCTTTGTCGTTTTTATTTCTTGTTTATTTCTTTTTTTTTTCCTGCAGAGCCGAGAGTCACCTGGAGTACACGAGATCGGAGCTGGTCGGTGTGTCCTGGTACAATCTTTTGCACTGGGAATGCATAAGAATCGCTTACTGCAAACACCAGACGGTCATACAATCCGATCAGGAACGCACGAGCACCGCCCTGCTGAGGCTGCAGAGTCGATCCGGTCGGTGGTTTTGGATTCACTGCGTTCTTCAGGTGAAGGAGACGTCCGAGGAGTGCCAACACCCAATCATCGTCTGTACCAATCAAGTATTAAGGTATCATTTCGAGAAAAAACAAATGCAACACATTTAAAAAAATAATTGTGTATTATTCCAGTGCTTTAAAAAAAAATCTCGTTCCAGCGACAAAGAGGCAGAAGTGATGCGACTGAGTTCGTGGCTCTACCAGTACTCGGCCCAGTCGAAGTTCACTTACGGTCTCTGCCCGACGGCGCAGAGTCAGCAGCATCCGATGAGCGGCGCGCCTTACGGCAATCAGGACTACGGCGGCCGTTCCGTGGGTCTGATACCGCACGAGACGGACGAGTCGTCGCCGTCTTACAGTAGCCACGACGAACCTCACCAACATCATCACCAGCATCATCATTCTCTTCACCAAAATCCGCAACAGCCACAGCAGCAGCAACAGCAACAGCATCAGAATCAGCATCAGCATCATCATCAAAATCGCATCGACGGCAGAAGCGAGGCCGGTGACTATCCGAACGCCGGAAACGGCGATAAAATCGGTCCACGGTCGAGTCACGAGGAAATCGAGCCGGTCGACATGTCGATCAACAGCACCGATCACGAGAACACGAGGACTCTGTATCACCTCACACATTCGCTGAATTACAGTCCTAAACATCAGCATCATCCTCAGCAACATCAACAGCAGCAGCATCAACAGCATCACGATCCGCAGCAGCAGCAACACCAGCAACAGCAGCATCAGCAGCAGCAGCAGAATAAAGGAACGATTTCGCCGATACCGTCTTATCGAGGGAAATCCAGTATAATTCATTACAGCCACGGCGGCCACTACAGCGCCGGCGATCTGCCCACTCACAAGTACAACATAATCGACCTGGACGGCGGCGGCTACGGCGCCGTTGGCGAGACCTGCGGGGAATCCCGAATAATGACGACGGTGCATCTCCCGCAGAAGCGGAATCATCATCATCATCATCATCATCACCATCACCATCAGCAGCAAATAAATCTGAAGCAGCAGCATCAGCAGCAGCAGCAGGGATCGAGCCTAAGCCTGATGGAGGGCAACGAGACGAGTATCGAGCATCATTGGACGTCGTCGAGTCCTCCCGTCTGGTCGGACACGCTGCAGAGGGTCCCGGACGTCGTTCATCAGGATCTCAGCCCGTACATAACGACCCCGACGACCCCGGTCGACACGCCGGACTCGGAGCTTCACTCGGAGGTTCCGGTGTTCAATTTCGAGTGGCCGAGCGGCGAGCAACACGTTCCCATATCGAAGGTCATCGTGTGCCGGAACAATTCGTCGGGCGGCAACGCGGACGGCAGGAAGAGCGCGCAGACCCAGGAAAGCAGTCCGACCGCGGCGCCGATGACGCTGCAGTTGCCGAAGAGAAAGAATCACGCGGACGCGGGAAAGGATTACGAGAAGTAGACGGACGTCCGTCTGGGACCAGGAATTCTTTCCGTTATTTTAGTTAGACAAATCTTTACGATAGATTTATACGAGAGTTATAAGCCGTAGTTAAATGATAAATGCCCCGTGTGCCTTGAATGCGTTGTCCTCCGTCGACGACGAACGAGGACGACTTCGAGTACGATTATCATAAATGAAAAAGACAGACACGTTAGAGATGAAACAATAATGCTCTCGTCCCTCTCGAGGTGACTCGTCAAAAAAGCATTTATTATCGTCATCTTCGTAACTCGCAATAATTACAGTAGAGTAAAAAACAGTTTTTGTGTTTATGTTTCCTTTTGTTCTTTTTTTTGTTCTTTTTTTCTTTTTTTTGTGTGTACGCGTGGATGTATATGTACTTATTTTGCGTTATCGTCGTGGCAAACGCAATCGCATCTGAACGCGGGGAAAAGAAACGTCGGCGCGACACGTTTTTTTTTTTTCGTTTTCGCTTGGCCGACTCTGATAGGTATGTATATCGGGTATACATATTGTACTGTGGGTTTTACTGTATATGCAAATTGCCGTAAAAGATTTTTCGTGAGGGAGCGACGGCGGATCCGTCTCCGACGTTCGGCAACAATTTCGTCGGCCCGATCGACAGAATAACGAGACATAGCGCACTCGATTTCGTGCGGAGACTTTTCCCGAGGAAAAAAAAAATCACACAGGGAATTACTCCCAACGATACACAAAAACACGCCGCTCCGTCTCCCTCATTCTCTCTCACATCTAAACGATCCATCCTCATCTCCGAAGTCTTATATTATTTTTTTTTGTATTTTTTTTCTTTTTTTTTTGTCTCGTTTTCATTAATATAAAACACGTATATAAACATAGACTGAGTACATCGGTGTTTACAATATATTAGCTACGTTTAAAAAAAGTCGCACGTCATACGTTGTGCGCCGTTGGTTTTGTGCGCCGCGTCGCTCGTCGCGTCGTCGGCGACGCGGAGGCAGAGGGCGCTCGCGTCTTCCCCGACGATGAAGTTCCCAGGCAGCACAGAACTTTAAGTTATCCAAATGATGACAATCGGGTATCCAATGTCCAGATAAAAGATGTCTTAAAGTTATCAGGTGTCCGAAAGTTAACTTTTGGACGTCGGATATCTTATAGTTATAATTCGGACGGACACTGGACACCCGATTGTCATCATTTGGATAACTTAAAGTTTTGTGCTGTTTAAGTTACAAGCGAGTCGAACGGAGAAGAAGCAAACGCGCATTGGCCGCGCGTCGCCGTCGACGGGCGAGCGACTGAGGCGGCAGCAGCGCCGTCGACGCGTTGTATGCGCGGTTATCTTTGTGCGTGGAATTTTTGGCGGGTAGAGCGTCACGTGCCGTGCGCACGTGTTTAATCTCCAACTCCTCCTCCCTCGTCTCCTCGTCTCCCGTTGTTATATAAGTTTATTTTTACGTTTGTTTTTGTTTTTTTTTTTTTTTCATGCGGTCACCGCGAGCGCGACTGACGCGCCCGCGCGTGTGTATAACCCTAAAAAATCTCTCGGGACTCGGCGCGATGCGCCAATTCCTGCGCTTGAACGAAAAAACAAAAAAAAAAAAAATAGCGTCGCCCGCGCGTTCGTCGATGAAAATATTAACCGCAAAAACGCGACGGTTCCCGCGTTCCCAAAAAACGACAACGAAAAATATCGCCCCGAGCTTCTCTCACAAAAATTTCGCCGAGAGACCCGCGAAATACGAGACATCCGACGTCCGGATGCGCGCGCATCGAGAAATACTCTGTGCGGCTGCGCCGACGCGAACGCGCGATGTTCCTGCTCGGTCGGTAAAACAGCGCCGATATTTTTCCTCGGTGCGCGCGCATCCCGTGTTCGTCCGCTCGCGATCGCGATTGGCTCGCGTCGAACCGGCGCGCGCGCGCTCCCAGAGCACCGCGCCGAAATCGTTTTAAAAATTACCGCACAACCTTCGAACTACCTCGAGTTACCGATCAAACGTCTGTATTCGTCAGAAATTGGGCGTAAAAGCCCTTAAAGCATTCTCCACCGCCCCGCGCAAGTTTCTCTCGTGCTCCGCGCTCCTCATCGATGTCACGATATTGCTCTAAATCCACTCGCGTTCGCTGTACTCGCGCCGATGTCTCACCTCTTCTTTATCTTTTTTTTTTTTTTTCTTCTTCGGCAACGTTTCGTTATCTCGCCCCATTTTAAAGCTTTGTTTGGCACGTATTATTAGAATGTCATTCAGTACGGAAGCAATCGATTTTGTGTTCTAGTTTTGTCGTCATCCACGCAAACTCTCCCCTCCCCCCTCTCATCGCGCTACACGGTCTCTCGATCATCCTCCAATTCTCCTAATTAAATTACCGTTAACCCGCCGGACACTGGCGCCGGCACCTCTCGAGGTGTCTTATTTTGTTTTTTTACATTTAAAACATTCATTTACAATTTTTTATATCACTCGCTACGGTCTTACAATGTACATTAAATTTCGTCGCCTCGCAATCGACGCGCAAAACAGTCGCAGTTTCTCCCGACTCTCCTGCTTCTCCTCCTCGTCTTCGTCTCAAATTCCCTGTCATATATCTAACTACTAGGATTCTTCGTGACTCTCTTTCGTCTCTTGGCATCGTATATTTGGCCTCGCGGCAAATTCGTACGCGAAATTCTCATCGTTCTCACATCGCGTGCGTTAAATCTTTGGCATAAACTTCTCTCCCGCAACCGCAAACAACTCGCCGGAACGCCTGGACGTTCCGGCGTCGAACGTCGAGTACCCGGCGACGCATCGAGCGACCTCCAGTCGAACGTGTATCATTTTTTTTTATGGCAGTAATCTCATCCGACGCCTTCGGCATCGATGCGCGCAGAGTACCGATCTCTCTCTCTCTCTCTGTATTACCGACCGAGCGTCGCCCGAGCGACGGCAAAATTCGCGCCTCTCGTTCCGCCTTTCCCTCCGAGCCCACGGGACACGCGTTGGTTCCCCGACCTCCGAGGTATAATATGAGGGTTGGTGATTGGCTGGGGGTGGGGCGGGAAGTGCGATTGTAGAAAAAACGGGGGGGCGACGACGATCGTCGACTCGCATTTTCGCGCGGAAAACCAAGACGCGATCGTCAGGTTTCTCCGCCCTGGCGCCGACCATTCAGCTCCTCGCGACTCCAAAGCGTCGCCGCGAGCGTCAGCCGCGACAAATTTTTTTTAGCTCCTCTTCCTCTTTGGTTTCTCTTTAAATCCCGCACGTTCTTACGTACGCTCGCGTACGTGCGTCCGATTGGCCGTCCCTTCACGGCGGACAGTAGCCGCGATTGCCGCCCCGATTGCGGCTGTGCCACTTGCACTTGAGAATCCTGACGTAGGTGCGCCGGAAAGTCGCGTTGCATAGCGCGTAACACACCGGATTGACGGTGCTGTTGATGTAGCAAAGATAGTAGAAAAAGGACCATAACTCCTGGGGAATCGTGACGACGCAGGCTTTGGTCAGAGGCTTGAGAAGCACGAGGATGTTGTAGGGCGTCCAGGTGATGACGAAAGCCGCGAGAATGGCGGACAGCGTCTTGGCCGCCTTCTTCTCCTGCGTGCGCTTCTTCTTCTTCGCCGGCTGCGGCGGCGGCTTATTGAGCATCCCCTTGACCGCGGTCTGCGGAATTTTCGGCTGAATCGTCGTAGCGTTCAGAGGTATCCGCACGTCCGGCATCTCCGAGGGACGACGATCGGCGTGCGATCGCGACGGCGTTATCGACGAGACGCGCGGCGCCGGTGGCGGCGGCGGTAGCTTATCCGGGTCGACGGTCTTGTCCTCGATGGCCACCGATCGCTGGCCCGGCACTTGAAACGTCATCACGTCCTGGTGATACATCGTTATGCTGGGCGGATCGCTCGGCGGCAGTCGAATGACGATCGTGTAGACCTGCGTCAATCACAAGACACGAATTATCGCTGCTGTAATTATGTCAATGGAAAACGCGTCCCGGCGGTAAATAAGAGTAGCGGTGGCGTCTCGTGTCAAGCGGTATATATTTCGTTTTATACTTGGCGTCGAGACGCTACCGCGTCTCTTGATAAACTTGCGCTGAGGCCACGTGCCGTTACTACGGCGAGTATTACCGAATCCGTGGGAATGTTTTTGAACGCCAGATCTCCGCTCGTCTGACTTCTGCTGTGATCCTGATGATCGCCGGTCGATTGTACCTCGCCGGTCCACGAGCCGCCCCTCGACACGGTGCTCGCGAACGGCGTCTCCACGGACATCGGCGTGAGGGTCTCGTCGTAGCCGGGCGCCGTTCGGCTGCTGCCCTCGGGGCCACCGACGTCGTCGTCGTCGTCGTTGTCGTCGTCATCCTCGCGTCCGCTGTGCCACCACGCTATGCACCACGCTATGCACCACATCTTCAACGATGACCACGAAAACGGTCTGTTCTTCTGTACAAAAAAAAATCCCTCTTTTAAAAATTTCATGAGTAACGGAAAGCATTTTTAGCAAACTATTCGAGCTGTGATTTGCTGGGACTCTCCGACCGAGTCCAAGTTCATTTGCCCTTGATAACTTTAACAGTTCTGTCAAATATCGTATTTTTTTTAAATCTACTAAAAAAAGGGTTGTAACCGGTGTTTTCAGGGGTAGAATATGCGACTTGAGAACGATGGTATAGGTTAAAAGTCGATATTTTGAAAAAATAAATTTCGTGACCCCGATTTGGGCGGTTTTCGGCCCGGCGGCCAGATCTACGATTTCTGACAAACTGTTCGGCCAAAAATTTTTTTTTTTTAAATCAACTAAAAAAGGGTTGTAACCAGTGTTTTCAGGGGTAGAATATGCGACTTGAGAACGACGGTATAGGTTAAAAGTCGATATTTTGAAAAAATAAATTTCGTGACCCCGATTTAGGCGGTTTTCGGCCCGGCGGCCAGATCTACGATTTCTGACAAACTGTTCGGCCAAAGATTTTTTTTTTCAAAATCAACTAAAAAAGGTTTGAAACCATTGTTTGGTTTGAAACCCGGACGAGGCTTAGCCAGTTCCTACTATTAATAAATATCACAATCTTACTACCAAACCAATAAAAAAAAACAACTCACGTTCCTGTGATCCGGATAGTGCTTATCGATGTAGGATACCGCGAGGTGAGTGGAGTTGACCTCATCAGCCGCGGTGCTGGACTCGCTGCGTCCTCTCCTCGGACCCTCCAAATCAAGGGCCTCATCGCTGCGACAGTAACGCGAAAAAAAAATCAAGGTAATCGCCCAGTCCAGCCTCTCCCGCCAAAAAAACCACCTCTCCCACTATCATCAAACTCCGGATACCTCGAGTTGCTGCGTTTGCTCGCGTCCTGCTTGGTCGCCTGAAGATTCGTAAAGTCCTTCTTGCGTTTCTCCGTCTCGCGCCATATTCGCCAGTAGAGGAAGCACATGACGGTAACGGGAACGTAGAACGCGGCGATCGCGGTGCCGAAGGTGATGTAGTGATTGGTCTCGATGAACTGGATGTAGCACTGGTCGTCCGGCACGGTTCTCTCGCCCTCGATGTACGGCCACGCGTAGATCCACGGCGGCCAGAGAAGAACCGATATGCCCCACGCGCAAGCTGAAACAATTCCAAGCAAAACTGATGAACAAAGCCGACTGACGGTAAAACAGGGAGAACAATTGTAATCGGTAAAATGCCAAACGGACTGAGCCCGTTACATATAGAACCCATTCAAGACTATCGTGGATATACGATCCACGTATAAATAAATCCCAGGGTGGACAATGAGCACGTGGGGGAAATATCGGCTGAGCATTAATATCGAGCTCTTCTTCTTCGCGTGTAACAAAGTCTCCTTCTCCGCCAGCGAAGAGTCTCCACGACGCAGAGTGACTGACTCTATCACCGCTTCTGCCGCCGCATTTTGCTTCAGCTGCGTTGATTGTGAACGTCCGGTGTATCGTGCACATCCGGTGACCTCGAACTCGGCGCAGCTGAGGCTTCCATCCCTCTTGTCCTCGTGGGGAAAGTTTCCCCGGCGAATATCCTCAATACTCGGCGTCCGGGGAGAAGAGTTGCTTCGCGGTTGCTTTGCCGTTGCTGTCGCTGCTACTGCAGCGAGGCTTTTGCAAAGTAGCACGCGCCTCATTGTCATCATCTCGTATATGTCGATAATTCGATATACACAGAGGGCGGTGAGTGCTGAGGGTGAAGCGGCAGCGGTCCTTCTGTGTATATATCTATATATGTGTGTATATATAGCCGCTCCGCCCGGTGAATCCATGTGCCAAGCGCCCGTTTATATCGCAACAGGTGTCACAGTGTGCATGCCCGTATTTAAAGTTAAGATAAACACACGCGGCGACCGTGCCACTCGGCTTATGCTGGCAGCCACCGACGTCGTCCTCGATGCTGCTGATGTTGCTGCTGCTTATGTTGCTTCTGCCGCTGCTACTGCGTTATAACCGTTGCTTCCTGCCACCTCCAGTAGTTCGTCCTCGTTTCAGTCAGACGCTGGGGACTTTTCCCTCGTTGCCACGACGGAAAGAAGGCTCCAATGTCGATCCAGCCTGCGAATAGATATATGTAATAGGCTGTCTCTCTCGGTTTCTCGCTCGCTCTTCGCGTCCCCCTCGACGAACTGTCGATCGCTTTGAGTATAACTTTCCAAGTTATAATAAAGTGAATGTAGGCCAACGCGGAGGCAAAGTATCTACTTTTTTTTTTCTCGTTGGGACAATGGAAAGTGGCTCGACGAGTGAGGAATTGAATTGGATCAAGCGGCAGGAGGTTCTGGAGCTTTTGACGTTGTTTCTTTAGTTTGAACAAAAAGTTTCGGTGAAAATAAAAATAAAATAAATATTAGAAAAAGGAAGCGTTTCGTTGCTCCTATTTTTTTTCTAGTTTTTAATTCTCCAATTCGTGAAAATCGTCCCCGTGAATGTTCGACACAGTGGAATATTGGACGAGTCCGGCCAGAGTCGAGCACGCAACTCGCCTCACTTTGTGTGTACGATCTAACGATCGGCCACACGCGAGACGCGGGTGATTATGATTTATTACATAAATCGCTGCGCTGCGAGATCGCTGAGTCACAGCGGCGACGGAAGACGCGCCGGGAGCATCGAACAACACTCTGTCCGTGTGTCGTGTTGTCCTCGATCACGAACGGAAGTTACATGACGATATTTCTCCTTTTTTTTGTAGCACATATAAAGCGAAGATATTGCGAGCTGATTGTGATCTAAAAAGTGATCTACGTATAAGCAAGAAACAATTACAAATAACGACCATCAGATTAACACAACGATTATTCTACCTCAAACAGTCGAACCTGCGGAATTGCAATAACGAAATTCTCAACAACTTGCCACTCAATTCACAATTATTTTACTTCAATCACAACGTAACAGCAAATTAAATCGCGACAAACTTGTCACGCTTGAAAAAATAAATAAACATTTCCGGAGGTTCGACGCGATAAAGATGCTGTTCAGTTGGCAGCCTCGTGTAAAGATTAATAATCTCAGAAGTGGCAAAAAGCTTTCTCACCGATCATGATGCCGGCTTTATTGGGACTCCTCTTGGCGCGATAGGTGAGCGGTCGCGTGACGCTGAAGTAACGATCGAAGCTGATGATGAGTAGATTCAGCACGGATGCGTTGCTGGCGAGATAGTCAAGGGCGAGCCACGTGTCGCACACGTGAGCCCCGAGCGGCCAGTAACCGAGCACCGTGTAGACCGTGAACAGCGGCATCGATATCAGGCCAATCGCAAAGTCGGCGACGGCCAGACTGAAGAGGAAGTGATTGGATATTGTCTGCAGCTGCTTGTCGATCTTGAACGATATCATGACCATGCTGTTGCCGATAACGGTCGCGAGGCTCAGGCCGATCGCCAATGTGCATATCAGCACCTTCTCCCATATGTCGTAATTCGAGGCGGTGGAGTTGCCGTCCGGTCCGTTGCAGTTATCCACGACCGGCGAGACCGGTGTTACGTTCATTTCGCCACGTGGATTCGGCGTCTCCTCCTCTTCCCTCGCTGCTCTCGATTTGTTTTTTTCTTCGAAAATTCCCTCAGGTTTCTCCTGTGGCTTCTCTCAAGCGTCCACTCGCATCCCGCGACTCTTTCTCTCCCTGGCAAATCACTCACGCCCGGACTCGCGCACCCTCGGCGACTCCTTCGACCCTTTGAGCCCCACCGACCACACCGATCTTCCTCGCCCTCTTCGCTCAGCTCTCGGTGCGCGCGCTCCTTTCCACTTCTCGCTCTCTCGCGCGTTCTCACGAAGCTCGAGCAACGTCAACTACATCCCACGACGTTTGCTTCTGTTTTCGCAAGCATCGAATCTGTAACGAAAAAATGAGAAATCGTTATTAACGTTGTCATCGGTGAAATGAGATTTTGTGAATTAATATCATTGCTGATGAATTTATTTGTAATGAAATGCGTCCTGCTTGCAAATAAAGTATCCTTAAAATAAAAATCCTCTATCAAAAAGTTCGTGAGCAACCATTGTTGTCGATTTATTCAGCATCTGATTGGTCGTTGGGAAACCGGTATCAGTTTTATGTTTAATATCACAAAATTTTGCAGTTTGTCAGAAAAAAACATCGTTTTCCGCATTTTTCATCTCGAATTTTCGATTTTTCGGGCAAGCACCTGTCGTTTTTGGAATCAGCGGGAAATTTACCATCGGATAAGGTTTTTAAACCTGGCGAAAACAAAATTTTTTTTTTCGCAAAAAACGCAAGTTTACCCCTTCAAAAAATTTGCGATTTTCAAGGGTCAACTTTAAAAATCTGCAAAAGTCGAAAAATCGGATAGGGTTTTAAAACTTAACATTTTTATTTCGCCGTAAATCGCAAGGTTTTTCCCTACGCCGGCTAACTTCCGACCGCGCGCGTAAGCGCGCGTCATTGTTCGTTGTAAATAAAAAAAAAAAGAAGAGCGACTGACTTTTCATTGGGAGGCTTCGAGAGAGGAAGAGAGAAAGACCGAGCGAACGAGAGAAAAGGAGAAAGAACGAGCGAACGAGAGAGAAAGACAGACACCGAGAGAGGGTCACCGGCGTGTAAATCTCGTTTGGAGTCGAGGAGGAGTGGCAGTGACGGCCCCGCGGATCATCAGCCAATGATCAGCATCGCCCTCAGTGTAAGTCCGAGGCTGTTCACCAGGTTCCACACATCCACACACATTTCCCCACCTGTTACCACCGCTCGAGCGTGGCTGCTGCTGCTGCTGCTGCCGGCGAACGCAGCCGGCTTTCACCGCGAGAGAACGAGCGAGCGAGACAAACGAGAACGTGGGTCACGCGTGTGCGTGAACGGTGCGTGAGATTTCGCTTTTTAAAATGGTGGATCGAGCCATCGAGCGCGCCGAAGCAAACTATTCACAGAAAAAATAATAAAAAAAAATAAACCATTGTTCGAAATATTCCCCTTTCCATTCGCCCTGGCGAACTTTAGCCCCTGCCAAATTTTCCCAGACGAGCGGCCACTATCTCACCCTCCTTCCCCTCGGGCTCCGAGTTACAAATCGCTTTCCGAGGCCCTCGAACTTTTCATTTCTTGGAGCACCGCCAAAATAGGAGGATTCGCGCCGGGGTCCGAGTACAAATAGCCCGGGCGAATAGGAAAAGCCACCGGCTCCCGGCCTCGCTGTACACTGTATAATATTACTTTACTTTATCACTCGCCCTCTGTCCCCTCTTATTTTTTTCTTCTTTTTTTCTCCTCTCTTTTTTAGCAGGAAAATATGCCTCACCGCACGCCGCGAGCGTTCCGCGCGTAATATAGCATTCTGATATTATATGGACGTTCTCGGTGAAATTGTAATTTTCGAGCTGTCCGCCTGAGTTTCGTAATAAAGAGAGAAGCGCAACGCGTTTATACAGCCGTGTGTATCGTGCAGCCGGAAAATCCGGTGGAAAATAGGCGACGACCCCGCAGTTTGATTGAATACACGCGCCGACGGTTTTCCGCGCGCAGATTTCGACCTCCGACGGACCGTACGAAACGACCGACAATTTGGGAGACCGACCCCGATTTCTCTCGGACCCCTCGTGGCGAGTTTTGTCCTCGCGCGCATAACTCCCGGTTCTTTTGATTCCCCAGTCGACGTAGTCGACTTCCTAAGATTCTATGAATACGGAGGACCTTAAATCGCGCATCATTCACATTATTATAAATTCTCAGCGAATCGATGACAAACATATAATTTCAATTATGAAAATTAAATGACTTCTTAAATTCTCACGGCTAGGGTCGACTATTAAAATTCAGGAGCGAGCATTAAAATTCAGGAATTGCCTCCCACTTAATGAAAAATAAAAGAAGAGGTAAATTTAAATGCGTCTCGCAACGCGAAAATTGTCTCGAGCTCGCCGAGCGATAATGAAGTAAACAAACAACCACTTTGGTGCCATTTGTGCTTCCACTCTCGTCGGCGGCGGAGGCGCAGGTCGCCTCGCAGTTAGCGACTTCTCCCTCATCAGCTCCGGGGCCTCTTAGACTTCACTTGCGGGGGGGGGGGGGGGGGGGGGGGGGGGGGAACGTCGTCACGTTCGCTCTCCGCGTCCCGGTTTTCCCGGTGTCATACAGGCGCGGCGGGTCAATTAAGCACGTTTTCGTTCTACTTTCGTCTCGCGCGAAATCCCTCGGCCGATAATTGTCGGTGCGAGTCAGGTAAAATCCACTCCTCTTCCGCACATTAATAATCTACGTTATATAAAATCAAGGAGCCGCGCGACGTTTAAAGGCGTCGTTTAAAAAAAAATCAAACTCGCGATTCGCATCCATGGATGGAAGATTGTCCGTGGAGAGACGCAGCGAAAGAGAGAGAAAGCGAGAGTGAGGACACAGAGCGAGCGAGGCGAGAAGAGCTTTCAATACGCGCTAAAATACTCGCGGTGCAATTAGGCCAATTTGCCAATCGTCTGGATTTTCATTGGCTGCCGCGAGGCTCGAAGCTTCGGGAATTGTCACGGCGGGGTCGATTCACGGACGGTGCGGGTCAGGTAAACTCCACTCCTCTTCCGCACATTAATAATCTACGTTATACAAAATCAACGAGCCGCGCGACATTTAAAGGCGTCGTTTAAAAAAAAATCAAACTCGCGATTCGCATCCATGGATGGAAGATTGTCCGTGGAGAGACGCAGCGAGAGAGAGAGAGACAGAGAGAGTGGGTAACAGAGCGAGCGAGGCGAGAAGAGCTTTCAATACGCGCTAAAATACTCGCGGTGCAATTAGGCCAATTTGCCAATCGTCTGGATGTTCATTGGCTGCCGCGAGGCTCGGAGCTTCGGGAATTGTCACGGCGCGGTCGATTCACGGTCGGTGCGGGTCAGGTAAAATCCACTCCTCTTCCGCACATTAATAATCTACGTTATACAAAATCAAGGAGCCGCGCGACATTTAAAGGCGTCGTTTAAAAAAAATCAAACTCGCGATTCGCATCCATGGATGGAAGATTGTCCGTGGAGAGACGCAGCGAGAGAGAGAGAAAGAGAGAGTGAGGAAACAGAGCGAGCGAGGCGAGAAGAGCTTTCAATACGCGCTAGAATACTCGCGGTGCAATCAGGCCAATTTGCCAACCGTCTAGATTTTCATTGGCTGCCGCGAGGCTCGGAGCTTCGGGAACTCTCGAGGTGCTAAACGAATCCTGTTAAGTCTAATTGGAGCGAGTATACCTCGAAGCTCTCAGCCGCGTTTCTGTCTCGTTTCCTCTCGGCTCGAGCCTCGCTCCTGTCCCTTCTCTCCGTCATTCTCGCTCGCTCGCCGCGAGCAAAGTCTCGCTGCCTTGCTGCTATCTCGATTTCGCGAGCGAGAGAGCGCGCCCGCGACTCCTCCGGGAGCTCTGTCATTAGTAACGTCCGTCTGTTATTATCGGACGAGCGATAGGTTCTTCTCCTTTCCCTCTCGCTCCTTCGCTCTCCGTCTTTTTCGCTCTCTCGCCGCGGTTCCCTGTTCTCCCCGTCGTCCTCGTTCTTCACCCTCGCGATTCCGGGATTTATAATCGGTCATCGATCTGCCTGCCGAGCTTCGCCGAAGCTCTCTCCTTCTATCTCCTTTCTCTCCGTCTCTCTCTCTGTCTCCTCGTCCTTCGGCTCGGCATCCGCTTCTTCCATTCCGACACTCTACTTCTATTCCTCCGTCTAATGAAATCTCGGGTCCCTAATGCAGAAGCAGACGAATTAGTGTAACTGTTGACCCAATTTCCGCGCATTTTTCTCGTCGAATTTTCGATTTTACCGGCAAACAACTTTCCAGAATCAGCGGCAAATTTTTTTCGCAAAAAAATTATGTTGACGTTCGCATCGTTGGAATGCAATGAAAATTGTTTAAAATTATTCTCATTAACATAAAAGATTGTACTGGGTATAAAATATTATTATAACGATTAATCCGTCATAATAACCTTTTAGAATCATTAGGATAATTATTCTTTTTAAATGATCGTTGCATTCCAACGATGCAGACTTCAACATCATGCAAAAAAAGCGCAGGCACCACATAAAAAAAAGAAGACAAACATACTCAGCAGTGTTGCAGCCCCGTGATTGGACATGGCAGGGCCCGGTACCGATGATGAATCTGACGACGTAGCCGTGTGCGCGTGAAAACTGCGGCAGCTGTCGCTGACGATTCGATGGGTAACGTCGTCCCTGGCGTTGCCGGTATTCCCGTTGACGATCCGCGCCGAGCGTGCAGCATGCTGTTGCGTTTCCGCCAGTCGCCGTAGCCGCGGTACAACGCGAGTTGTGCCCCTCCGTTAACCTCGCATCGCATCCTCGCTGCCTGCAAAACGTTAACACAAGAGTTACGCACGGTAACCGAAAAAAATAAATCCCGCCACAACAAACTATAAACGAAGAGAGCGCTGGACGTTCGAGCGAAGGGGGGAGAAGAGGGGGTGGGGAGAGGCAGAGAAGGAATCAGAGGACGCGGGAGACGAAGGAATAGAGACAGAGAAAGAGAGAGATAGACACAAGAGACAAACACCACAGAGCGGTAACAGCAAAATTCAAAGCCCACGTAAACACGATATAAAAATCGTCGCAACGCTTCAAAAAATATATACAAACGTCACGCAATATCACCGCAAAAAAATATATATATATCGATCACAAGAGACGCATTCCCACCTAATTAACTTCGCATCGTTTATCATCGTAATTAATATCGATTTATTTTGCCATTTTAACGGACTCGGGGAGAGAAGTCGGTAAGTTAGGTTTCCTCGATTTTTATCACCTGTTTTTTTGTTCTTTTTTTAGAAAATTTTAATCGTCAGTTTCAGATACATCGATCGAATAAAAATATATAAGTATGTATACGTATCTATATATATGGTACATTACACAGTAAACAGGATTACTTCGGGAGCCACTGAAATGTTCGTGTTTTTATTTATAAGTTCATGGTTTGTGTGCGAAAAAATAATAATAACGCTCTACAAGACAAACTCGTATGTATTGCGATTATATACACTTTGATAATAAATACACACTATGTGTTCGCACTATACACAGCGGGGGGGAAAGATTTAATGAAACGTGTAACACAAATAATTAAAAATAACCGGCTAATGAGGGCGGAGAGTCTCCCGATCGGCGCGGAAAGGCTGCAGCTTTGTGCACACGTCGCACCGGGTTCCACTGTACGTGTGAATACCGAGCGGAACGCACTGCGCACGGAGCACTCGGTCACCTCTGGCCGCCGGTTGTCTGCCTAACACGGCGAAAAAAGTATGTCGTGCATAAACGTAATTAAAAAAAATAGAAAAAAAAAGCACGACGCTAACGCGAAACGCAAGGAGGGAGATTAGCCTTCGCTCCTGCTGTTATTATTATTATTATTTACTTTGTTATTATTGCTACTGCTATTATCGTCGTTATACGGGCGATATGATAATTGATTACCTTCAGCTCGAAGCGCGGCTCGTGACTTACTTTGCCGGCTAAAAATAAAAAATAAAAAAAAGGTCGAGAGCTGCATCGATGAGATAATTTTCCTGTGTGCACTGCGTCTTTATCTGGGGAATCATTGCAGATTTTTTTTTTTCTATTATTTTTTTTCTTTTTTTTTTTCGACGGAGTTTTCGCCGATTCCGGTGATGATCGCCCGGAATTCAATTAATTCGCCGATCAATTAGCGACCCGACACTCGTGAGTCTTCGGCGTTGCGAAAAAAGGTAGCATTTGGCCCGTCGCGCCGTCGGCTTCTCCGCTTCGATTGAAGAACGCGATGACGCAACGAGACGGGTGTCAAAATGGTACAAAAATAAAAATCGTGATCCTTGCGCCTTCGAAATTCACTTGAAAATAACGCATCGAAGATCCTGAAACGCCTTCGCCTCGCTCGATCGCTATCCGGAAGTGTCGAAACGAAGTAAAAAAAAAGGGGGGGTTAAAAAGAGCGAAGCGTTAGACCCGAGATTTCCGTATCGTTCGCAATTTGCCTGACGCCGACGAGATAGTCAGGAGGGGGGAATGGATCTCCTGCGGTAACCGAATCACTTGTACCACTGAACCAATTACCGGCCCGGCGCGGTTTCTCGCGCGCTCAGCGCGAGAGAGGAAGACAGATCGCCGAATAAAAACGAGAGGAAAAATCGTCAACGAAAGATGGAAGAAGGACAAAAAAAATTTCCGTCGTTCAGAGCAGCTGCCGAATGTCCTTGAACCAATCGAGTCAAAGGAATCGAATTAATAAAAAAACAAATAAATAAAAATAAACAAAACACAAAGAAACCAGAAAGACGGACAAAAGAAAATCGAGGCACAAAGAAAGGGCGAAAAGGTCGACAGTCAAAAAGCTCTTACTGCGATTATTCGTTGGACTTTTAAAACTCAAGGAAAGCGCGCGTAGGTCTCTTCCCTCAAAGGTTCGGCTCTCGCGATTAGCGATTGGCTCTCGGTTACAGACCGACGGCGGCGTCGACGGCTACGGCGGCGGCAGTAGCAGCAGCAGCAACGTCCGTCCTGGATATCCATGCGCGCCGGACGCGAGGCGTGGGCGGGAGAGGGGGAAGAACGGAGGTGGAGAGCTGCATCCCATTGTATTATCGGGTGGCGGGGGAGATTCGACGGGCTGTGCGATTTTTCACCGTCGTTTCGAGGAATAATCCGCGAGCGTGAATTACCGTGATAAGCTATGCGACGTGGACGACTCCGACGACGACGTTGAGCCCCGAAGACGGCGGCGTCAGAAAATTAGCCGCTAATATCGCGCAGGTCGTGAGAGAGAAAAAAAACAAAAACCGAACACTGACGTAAAAAGCGACGAGTTCGCGAAGGAAAAAACAATAATAAAAAAAGGAAAACAACAAAGGAGGACGAAAGGAAACAGAATTGTATTATCGGGTGGTGGTGGGGGAGACTCGACGGGCAGCGCGATTTTTCACCGTCGTTTCGAGGAATAATCCGCGAGCGTGAATTACCGTGATAAGCTATGCGACGTGGACGACTCCGACGACGGCGTTGAGCCCCGAAGACGACGGCGTCAGAAAATTAGCCGCAAATATCGCGCGGATCGTGAGAGAGAAAAAAAACAAAAACCGAACACTGACGTAAAAAGCGACGAGTTCGCGAAGGAAAAAAATAAAAATAAAAAAGGAAAACAACAAAGGAGGACGAAAGGAAACAGAATTGTATTATCGGGTGGTGGGGGAGAGACTTGACGGTCGGCGCGATTTTTCACCGTCGTTTCGAGGAATAATCCGCGAGCGTGAATTACCGTGATAAGCTATGCGACGTGGACGACTCCGACGACTTCCTCCGACGACTCCGACGACGACGTTGAGCCCCGAAGACGGCGGCGTCAGAAAATTAGCCACAAATATCGCGCAGGTCGTGAGAGAGAAAAAAAACAAAAACCGAACACTGACGTAAAAAGCGACGAGTTCGCGAAGGAAAAAAATAAAAATAAAAAAAGGAAAACAACAAAGGAGGTCGAAAGGAAACAGAATTGTATTATCGGGTGATGGTGGGGGGAGACTCGACGGTCGGCGCGATTTTTCACCGTCGTTTCGAGGAATAATCCGCGAGCGTGAATTACCGTGATAAGCTATGCGACGTGGACGACTCCGACGACTTCCTCCGACGACTCCGACGACGACGTTGAGCCCCGAAGACGGCGGCGTCAGAAAATTAGCCACAAATATCGCGCAGGTCGTGAGAGAAAAAAAAACAAACAAACCGAACGCTGACGTAAAAAGCGACGAGTTCGCGAAGAAAAAAACAATAATAAAAAAAGGAAAACAACAAAGGAGGACGAAAGGAAACAGAAAAATAAATGTAAAAAAACACACACACACACGGCACACGTAAAAAACACACTCAACGGCTATCTACGTTACATCTCTCGCTAAACAGTTCTTCTCTCGAACCGAACGAATCCGCGTTGTTGCTGCTGGCGTTGTTGCTGTTGTCCCGTGCGTTGTTCCTCACGACGACGACGACGGCTGCGGCGGCGGCGATGATCCTGCCGCGGGTGACCTCCTCGCTTCTCTCCGCGAGGACGTTATTCGCGGTCGTGCAATGACCGTCGCGGCGTTGTAACATCGTCGTTGTCTGTCCTTGGGTTTCCCGGTTTCCGGTAATAAATAGTAGCAATGAGTGTGCGACCCTGTCTGTGTGTGTGTGTGTGTATGAAAAGAGTGAGAGAGAGAGACAGCTAGTCACTCGTGTGTCTAATTATCCTCCTCTCGTCTCCATCTTCCTCCGCGTACAATATTCTCGTTGCCTCTGTCAGCGAATCGTCACACACACTCCGTCACTCGTCGCTAGAAATCTCGAGTCATCGTGATGGTCTTCGAGCTTTTTTTTTTTTTTCGTTTCGCGTTCCACGAGGGAACGAACCACCTTTATTTGTTACTTTTTCACCGTCGTATCTCTGCTTAAGCGACGGCTTCGCGAATAAAACTCGCTTCCGGGTAAATATAATATTTTCTCACCCCCGCTGTTCTCCCGCCGAGCGAGTCACAACCGTCGCGCACACCGAGATACACACAAACGCACACACACGCCGCCCACAGAGACGGGTTATACTCTTTTCCCCACTTTCTTTCCTTCTCTCCGTCGCGCGGTTCCAGCGTCGTCCTGGCTCGTCCCACGGCACACGTTGTTACTACTGGGTCGCGGCGGGTCCGCTGCTCGCCGGGCGCTTCGCGAGTTGTACTACTTGCGTGGCGACCGACGATCTCTCGCCTCTTTCCTCTCTCCCTCTCTCTCTCACTCTGTCTCACTCTCGTTCCGCTCTGTGCACGCGCGCACCCCCCGCGCGTTTGTAGGCGTTTTTCCGCTGCTTCCGCCGTTTCTCGAGACAGGTTCTTTTTTTACTCGCAGACTGCGATGCACGACTAATGAATCGGAAGATCGCCAGTCATTCTTGCCTCTCTGTCTCACTATCTCTCTCTCTCTCTCGTTCTATTTTCTTTCTCTTTCCAGTCGCCACCCTTAACACGCACCACCCGCACTTCCCAAGCAGACACACCCGGTTCGTCGAGGCGTGAGCTTCGCGACTCGTGTCCAGTGGTCTCCGGTGTCGATTATCGCTCGCGCGATTCTCCTTGGCCCACACTCAGACGCAAACACCCACGGACACACATAGAGAAGACGATCAGCTCTCACACAGCAGCAGCATCAGCTCGTCGTTCAATGTGTGTGTGATTTCCTTCGTCCTATCGCGCGCCCGCGATTCTCGTACGGGCGTTTCGAAATTTTTCCATTTTCCTGCCCAGGGACATCGAGGGGGGTTCGCGAGCGGGTGGGTGGTGGGGGGGAGGGAGAGCGTCGAATCGGGGGGGAGGAAAAATAGTAGATAGTACGGGGCGAAAACACGAGGGCGGCGGATTCGTAGCCCCGCGGCTGTGTTTTAATCCGCGCACAGAGTATACATATATATACGTGTGTCTGTGTATATGTGCAAGGATATCCGAGGTCGAGGGTTGCAGGACGGGTGTAGAACGAGCCCCAAACGGCAAAACTCTGTCACGCGCGTCGAGACTCAGTCTCCGGTGGACCACAGTCAGCAGCAAGGAGCGATAATTCCGCGGGAGCGTAGAGAGCGCGACGCACACAGCAGCAGCCGCGCGCCGCCGAGGACACCGAGGTTAGTACGAGTGGCGGAGCGAGAGACCGCGGTGGACTAGGGCGTGGGCAATCGGAGCGAACCGCGCGAGCCAGCAGCAGCGGCGGCGGCGGCGGCGGCAGCGGCAGCGGCAGCGTCGGCGTCGGCGTCGGCGAGTCAGAGCGCCGCGCGCGCGACTCTCTCTCGTGTGTGCGAGAGCGAGCGAGGAACGTGATGCCCCGACTACATTGATTTTGATTTTCGAAGGTGCGCGAGCGCGCGCGCGCGCATTCGTGTAACCTCTGGCCGCTTCTCTCCGCTCGGCGCTCGCGGCGGCGGCTCGAGAGACGAGAGACTCGCGCGCGCCTCGGGTATTCGCCGCTGTGTGTGGCTGCTGCTGCGAGAACGCGCGCGACAGCCGAGCGAACCCCCCTGGCACTGCCCATTCATGCGCCCGTCGAACTCTCCTTCCTCCCTCCCCTTCTCATGCTACTACTTCTCTCCTTTACCTCCGCCTCCTCCGCCTCTCTCACTCCTTCTTATCGCTACCCTCGCGCCGAGCGACTGGAGGAGCGCGCGACTCGAGGCGGCTTCGCGCACATCCCTCCGGCGCACCGAGTGCACCTGCACCGAGAGAGGGAGTACTACTCTCGGTGCAGGTGCACTCGGTCGCACCCGGGCGATACGCACGATTTTTCCATCGACCTCGCAGCGAGACGTACGCGTCTCGCGTAATTACCGTCTCTCTTTGTATTCCTGGTCTCTTTCCGTATAGTGGCTTCTCTGACTGAGCACGTGCGGCTGATGGGGAGAAAGGAAGAGCAACGTGAGGGAATTTTTATCCGTCGATTCGTCCGTAATGTAATCTACCAGTGCAGGCTTGCGATTGGTTGTAGTGGTGGGGGGAGGGAGGGAGGGGGTATTGTCGACATCGAAGCGATGCTAATTTTTTCCCAACAAATTTTCGACAAATGGGACTTTACCCTCACTGTGCACACTGGGGTCAGTTTGACCCCAAATCAGCGTGGAGCGTGCAGTATCGTCGGAGGTGTGCACAGTAAGGGTTAACCTATGACGGACCGAAGGGTTCGTGTCCTATTTCGGCCGATTGCCGCGAAGCATCGAAACGAACAAAACGAAAACGAAAATTCCGGAGGTTAGCCGCAATCGTGTTAAACCCGTGCGGCTCTGAACTCGCGACGGAAATGCCACCGTATAATCTGTATAGTAATACTCGGTTGCCACTTTGGTATTAGCTCGATAGTTTAAATGAATTAACTTGTTGTGCAGCAGCAGCGGCAGTAGCAGCCGAGCCGTGCGCGCGCGCGCGCCTAGACGGGATATGTAGGACAGAGGGAAAAAGAGTCCGTCGGTGGGAGAGAAAGGCGCGGTTCGGGCGTTTGGATCCCGAACACCCGTCGGGCGGGAACGCGCGAGGTCCTTGCCGTATCGATATTTCTCGCAAAGGCCGCCGCCGCCGCGCGGTCGTTGTGCGCTGTTCGCGCCGTAAACATATTTATCGGGACGCAACGACGTGTAACTAAGGCGGCTGACTCGGAATGCGAGAAAGAGAGAGACAGACGTAACCGTCGTAACGCCCTTGCCACTCCTGCCACAAAACTCCTGACCCCGGAAATTCGCGGACTGCCCGGCTGCTCGCTCTGTCCCTCTTTCTCTCTTCGATCGATTTTCTCTCAAATCAGTTATTTTCTTTTTTCCCCATTGGCTCCCCCACCCCTCCCGCCTCGCCCCGCCCCCCTAATCCTCTCCCCTCTACGCCGCGATTCGTTCTTTCTCTCGCTCCTGTCCGTCTCGGTCGCGCAACAAAGCTCCGCGAGGACAGAGGACATTGTTGTTGTTCCGCGTATATTGCGCGCATATAAACGAAACGGGAGATCTCGCGGTTGTAACGAGAACAGAAGAGCCTTCTGTCTCTGATTCGCTGTCTCTGTTTTTCTGTTTTCCTCTATTCCGTTCTCGTTATGTTTCTCTCACTCTCTCGCCCTGTCTGCCTGACTGTCTATCTGTTTCTCTCTTTCGCTCGCGCACGCCACTATCTGCGAGAAAGCCCGCAGGACTCGGTCATCCCTCCTTTCCAATCGCCGCGGCAGGGATTCCACCGCGCATTGTGCGGCCCCGCTGTAACCCGGCGACACAATGCACGCGATAACCGTTACATTTTCCAACAGCTGACGCTTTGACGCTCTCGCGAAATTTTGCGAAAAATGAGAAATGAGATTAGCTAGAAAAAAAAGCATGAATAAAATATTTTCGAAAATTTCACGCGACAAATATTTACTTCACGGGATACGTGAGAAAAATAGCGCATGATGAGTGCATAAATGAGAAATGAGATTAGCTAGAAAAAAAGCATGAAAAAAATCATTTTCGAAAATTTCACGCGACAAATATTGACTTCACGGATACGTGAGAAAAATAGCGCATCATGAGTGCAAAAATGAGAAATGAGATTAGCTAGAAAAAAAGCAAAAAAAAATATTTTCGAAAATTTCACGCGGCAGATATTTACTTCACGGATACGCGAGAAAAATAGCGGGCATCGATTTTACAGTACTCGACGCGTCCTTTTCAACGTCCTCGCATCCAAAGGCAAACCGAAAGAACGCCCCTTTTCGGCGTGACGTAAAAAAATAACATACCTAATCCGATTAGAAATTATAGGACCCGAGCTGGACGAAAAGATAAGAGTATTAATCTGCCGCGCGCCTCCGCCCACTCGCGTCCTGCTCCGACTCCTCGCGATCCTCCTAACGAGATCGCCCGAGCGATCCTATTTCGTCCCTCGCACATAACCGTAACGGCTGGAGAAAAAAAAAAACCCGTCCAATAGTTTTGTCAAATACAACAGCGACCCGCCGTGCGTTTCCCGTGCGTCACCGCGATACGAGAAACGCGGGGGGAGAGTGGAAACGCAGAAGGCAAGTGCAAACGGCACGTCCCCCTTCGCGGAGGGCGAATGGTGGAGGAGGTGGGAGAGGGGGGGAGGGGGTATTGTGCCCGGCGCAGCCCTTGGGAGCTTCGAGCCAGCGGCTATTAGATAAATCCGGTATATAGGTCAGAGACGCGAATCCTCCGGGTCCGTCTGATAACCCAGCGTGCTCGCTCGCTCGCAGGAATTTGTCGAAGCTCTCAAAGGAAAATGGAAACGCGGGAAAGACGTGGGGAGGAGGAGGAAGAAGGGGGCAGAGGAAGGGGAGCAGAGTGGGAAGAAAGGAGTGGAAGGCAACTCCCGTTCGATGTTTCGGGCGGAAGAGCAGAGACAAACACAAGGCGAATTATGTAAGAGGTCGCATCGAGAAAGCGCTTTTATTAATCGTAGACGCTGCTCGCATTACAGTGCACGAAAGTAATCGTGAATTCGCGCGACGTTTACGCGCCGACCAATATAAATCGCACGTGGCGTAGTACGTCGAAAAAGTACTTGTAAAAAAAAGCTATGCGATTTTGACTCCCGGAAGTCGGGGAGGGGTTGATCGCGCCTCTCTTTACTCTCGCTTCTCGGTCGGTCGTGATTTTTTTTTTTTTCGAATTTTTTTGTCACGTTTGTTCTACTTATCAATAAATAAATACATAATAACGATTACGTCGTGGATCACATGAAGTAACCGAAGCCGAAGGTGCGTTTGATGGCGTCCCAGTAGTATCTCTCCCAGTTTTCCTTCGTGGATTCTTCCTCGCTGTGGGGCAGATGATAAGAGGGTTTTTTTATTGATGGTTCTTTTTTAATTGCGTTTTTTTTATTTGAAAATGTATTTTTTATAAATTGATTCACGTACCTCGTCGGAACTCCCGTCTGCGTGACGTTGACCTCCGTATGATCGCTCTTCTCGTTGATTTCGATGGACACTTGGCTGAAATGACCGGCCGGCCACTGTTTCGATCGCCACCTCTGCACGATCTTCGACGGCGAAAGCTCCACGAATTCGCCGTGTATGTTACCGCCGAAAAGCTCGAATTTCCCGTCCTTCTTCGGCTCCAATTTCACCGGTCCTCTCGTGAAAGCTTGGACCATCTTTGGGGGCAAATATTTGTTCCGTTAGAGAGGCGTAAGCGACACCGAGGACACGGAAAAGACATCTAATCCATTTCTCAAAAGGGATCAAGAGTCAAGTAGACGAGGCTGTGACGATTTTTTTTACCTCGACTGTCGTAAATACGTTGTAGAATTCCTGTGCTCTGCATTGGAACTTCTGCTGCTGCTTAACCGTCGTCGTCGCGATTTTGTGTCCTACTTTTGTTTCGTTTGTTCCTACGGCTGTGTTCATTAGATCTTTGACGTTGAAACCGGACTTCATGTTCTTCGTGATCTCCTTAACGCCGTCCTTTTTCGGGAGTATCATGCCTTTCGAGAATTCTGCGGAGGAGCAAAAAAGCACATTCAAGATGAAACATTGAGATGAAATTAATTGAAAATCAAGGAATCAATTGCCGCAATCGGGTTGGCAGAGAAATACTAATATCTTACCTTCTCTGAGAGCTGCCACGTAATCTCCTAGTCTATTCCTAATAGCTTGTTTACCCTGTGTATGCAAAAAGTGCTTCGTCTTCTCGCCGTCGTCGGTGCTGCTCTTCAAGGTAAACTCGACCTGTGATAATAAATTCACGCCCATTAACAAACATTCTGCATTCGTCGGAGCAAAAATTCAGCTTTCTAAAATGATATTCAAACTCACGTCGACTTCCGAGATGTCGTTCTCCTCGGAAAGATTCGGAATGTTGATCTTTCCCTCCACATCCTTGTCCTCGTCGGAAACCCATTTCAGTATGATGTTCCATTCATAGAAGAAAATTAGTTTTCCTTTCCTATTATTAGCTACCGCTTCGCCTTCGCACTTCTCCACTTCTGTCACCGTACAAGATGCTGCAAGCAAAAAAAAAAGAATTAATAACTGCCGTTCCTATATCGTCAGAATTATTTTGATTAGCGATTCGTCCCAAAACTCACTTCCATCTTTCTCTATCTTATAGTTCTTGAAGAGATCCTTGATTTTCTCCTGGGACCAGGCACATGCGTTCTTTTCGGTCCTAGAATTTTTTTTTTTAATTAGCAAAGTTTAACTCAACGACATTGAGCTCTAAGGAAGATTTGCAAATCTCTACAGTCTTACCAGTGCCAATTATTGACATTAGTGGCGTCAGGTCGCTCCTCGACAATCCATCTCGGATCACCTTCTCCCCATTTGGCCATTGCGACTCCAAGAGCAAACTAGTGTCGAACGTTTGCAGCTGAAACAAAATTAAATAGCAACCAATGAGCGAAGACTCGTCGCGGCTACAGCGTCGGACATCGCAGGCGATGAATAAACACTTTCGAAGCATGTGCATAATCTCAACTTGCCGACATAACCTAATTTCCCAATTTGCGAAATCACACGTAAATCGTGAAAACCATCGTCGCGATCGACTACAGGACGAATAAAGTTAGGATAAACTGAAAAATCGGCGATGCTGGATTAACTTACTCCGAAGCCTGACGAGCCGGACGAGGGCCAAAGACGTCTACGGTTTTATCCAACGAAAAACGTGATTGGTTGGTAAAAAAAAATGGCAAGCGAATCTCTGGATGCCGGAGAATCGTTAATTTCTCGCAGTGATTACGACGATCGTAAATAGACACGGAACAGGTCGTGCGAACCTCGAGCTGTGACGCGCTGCGCTTCAGTGGTAACTGGGCACTGAGACCAGTGATGTCGGAGACCGTCCGGTGCAGCCTCGACACTAGATTCTGGAAACTTCACGAAGTTTCGATCCGCATGCCGCTGGCTTTCGATAGACGGCTAAACCCGTTTTTCCCGACGACTGCGAGACGCACTTTCGCGACCTCTGGCGTGCGAAACGAAGCTTCTCGGTTCTGTTTCAGCAGGAGATTTTGACAACAAAGAATGTCAACAAAAAATACAACGGATATTAGGTTTTATAAGATGAGAGCTAAACCGTAGCCGAAGTTTGGCAGTGTCGTGAAATAAATTTTAATTTTTGGATTTTTTCCCTCGAACTTTCGATTTTTCGGGCAAACACCTGCCATTTTTGGAATCAGCGGAAAATTTGCCATCGAATAGGGTTTCTAAACTTTGCGATATCGAAATTTTTTTTTTGCCCTTCTATAAATTTGCGGTTTTTAAGGGTCAACTTTAAAATTCTGGAAAAAATCGAAAAATCGAGGTATCGCGTCTGCTTTGCGGCATTCTCTTCGTTGAAGGGTTCTTCCGAATGCGAAAAGAAAATCCAGATTCCATTCGTCAAAAACAAAATTACGCCGATTTTAGTGAAGAGATAAAATTGAAAAAAGTGAAAAATCATTTTCCGCGTTTTGTCCCTCGAATTTTCGATTTTTCGGGGTTTTAAAACTTCGTAGAATCAAATTTTTTTCTTCACGACAAGGGAAAAGAGGATCAGGGTACATTAATTGCATACATCATAAAACTCAGTCAATGGTATTGAGGTTGCTTTATTGAATTGCCATCGAGCACTTTTTTAGAAAAAATCTACGGTTCTTACAAACTTTTCGTGGAAATGTTGCCGTAAAAAAAAGCGAAGTAAAAAAAGGATATGAATTTAAGAGACTCGATGGACCGCGACAGAGCTGTTTACTCGTCGGTTTAGTATTCCTCGGCGCCCTCGCCCTCGCCGTCGGCGGAGTCGGTGCCGACCTCCTCGTAGTCCTTCTCGAGAGCCGCGAGATCCTCACGAGCCTCGGAGAACTCTCCCTCCTCCATACCCTCACCGACGTACCAGTGGACGAACGCGCGCTTGGCGTACATGAGATCGAACTTGTGGTCAAGACGAGCCCATGCCTCGGCGATCGCGGTGGTGTTGGACAACATGCAGACGGCACGCTGGACCTTGGCGAGATCGCCGCCGGGCACGACGGTGGGTGGCTGGTAGTTGATACCGACTTTGAATCCGGTCGGGCACCAGTCGACGAACTGAATCGTGCGCTTGGTCTTGATCGTGGCGATAGCCGCGTTCACGTCCTTCGGCACGACGTCGCCTCGGTACAACATGCAGCAGGCCATGTACTTTCCGTGACGAGGATCGCACTTGACCATCTGGTTGGCGGGCTCGAAGCAGGCGTTGGTGATCTCACCGACGGAGAGCTGCTCGTGGTAGGCCTTCTCGGCGGAGATGACCGGAGCGTAGGTGACGAGGGGGAAGTGGATACGCGGGTAGGGCACGAGATTGGTCTGGAACTCGGTGAGATCGACGTTGAGGGCGCCGTCGAAACGCAGAGAAGCCGTGATGGAGGAGACGATCTGTCCGATGAGTCTGTTGAGATTCGTGTACGTGGGTCGCTCAATGTCCAAGTTGCGGCGGCAGATGTCGTAGATGGCCTCGTTGTCGACCATGAAAGCGCAGTCGGAGTGCTCGAGGGTGGTGTGGGTCGTGAGGATCGAGTTGTAGGGCTCAACGACGGCGGTCGAGACCTGGGGAGCCGGGTAGATCGCGAATTCGAGCTTGGACTTCTTTCCGTAGTCGACGGAGAGACGCTCCATGAGGAGGGAGGTGAAGCCGGAGCCGGTGCCACCGCCGAACGAGTGGAAGATCAGGAAACCCTGAAGTCCCGTACATTGGTCAGCGAGCTTGCGGATACGGTCGAGCACAACGTCGACGATTTCCTTGCCGATGGTGTAGTGACCACGGGCGTAGTTGTTGGCGGCGTCCTCCTTGCCGGTGATCAGCTGTTCGGGGTGGAACAGTTGGCGGTAGGTTCCAGTGCGGACCTCGTCTGAAATAATTTTTTTGTTTTTTAGTTATTACATCGGGAAAAAAAATACGTCGATAATCTAATATTTCGAATTTAAATTAAATAAAAAATATCATAATAATTGTCACAGTATCTTACCGACTACCGTCGGCTCCAAGTCAATGAAGACCGCGCGCGGCACGTGTTTGCCGGCACCAGTCTCACTGAAGAATGTGTTGAAGCTGTCATCGCCTCCTCCCATGGTCTTGTCGGAGGGCATCTGACCGTCCGGCTGGATGCCATGCTCCAAGCAGTAAAGCTCCCAGCAGGCATTACCAATCTGGACTCCAGCCTGTCCAACGTGGATAGAGATACACTCACGCTGAAAGAAAAGACAAATTAGATCAGTAACCACCTTCAAAATATTCAGAGTAATTATTATACCGAATATAACCGCCATTTATTTGAATATTCGTATCATTTTGTTTTCCGAAAAACCAGCCGAAATAGGACAGTTTTGAAGGTCAAAGGAACGGCGGAAGGTGAAGTCTCGTGAAAAAGAAAAAAAAAAAAAAAGAAATTCAAGGTATCCACGGATATATTCGATTTTCGAAGCAAATTCGATCGCGAAACAATTGAAAATCGCCGATGCTATTGTTAAATTCCGAGAATATCAGTGGCGACGATAAAAGGGCGTCGCCCGCCGGTCCAGCGGATCAATAAAGTCGTCGCGCGACATATATCCTTGTATGGCGCAGGCGATGAGTCAATCCCGAGGACTCATTACGAAAAAGGGTGCGACCGGCGTTCGGCACGGCACATTGAACCGTTACACAAAGATGGCGGACGCGTTCCGCGAGGTCGATAATTCCGGGCGACAAAATTTTCCAGCGTCCCTGCTTGCCGCGGTGGCTCTTTCTTCTCTCGAATATCTCGCGAATACGGACGGATGGAGCGCAATTTATAATCGTCGAGACTCACCATTTTCGGTTGAGGATTGGGTGTTTCACGAGATGCAAATGAAGTGAGACCGCAAAATGGATCGTCAGCAGAAGCCGGTGATGTAGCGTCTACGAACAACGATGAAGATGATGAAATACGTCTGATGCCTCTCGTGCAGCTGCTACGAATGCTTCCGCGGCTCCGGGCGCGCCGGTATTTATACCCTCGGTCGTCTCGGCCCCGGGGTCGCGCTGATTCGTCGAGCATAACCGTCGCCCGGCCGCGCTCATTGGTCGACGCCTCGGCCGCGCAACGCACCGGCGTCTCGACGACGACGACGTTCGCTCGCTCTCGCCGCGACGGCAAATAGTTCCCATTATGGTCATGATATTTCTCGCCGAGAATTCTCCAATTTTACACTCCTCGAACTCTCGCAGCTTCGTCGCACAAAACGGGCGATCGAACTCGAATTTTCCGAAGATGCGCGAATGAAAATTCGCTGATTAGGCTGGTTGCGAATCCAGTGCGGTTCATCACTCGTTCCAGACGCGTAGGTCGATTTGTAGGTACAACCGGAAGCGGACGATGAAGCCGTAGCGATTCGCTACAGTTTCTGCTGAGGTTTCTACAGTTTCGTTCGGCCGCGGTTGTACTTAAATGGTCAACTTCAACGAATGCCCGCGTTTCCTCGCAATGTACTGTAGTTTGAGCGATACCTATGCGTGTGTATATATGTATATACACATGGATGATTCGACCGAGCTGGGGAGAGCGAGAGATCCATACCATATACCGCGTATACTCGCTCTGCCTACGCGAGCGACGCAGCCAGACGCAGCTGCCTCGAAAATTCAACGCACGGCTGCGGCGTTGTTGCCAGCCGGCTGCACCTAAACGTTGCCCGTCGCCGGCTGCACCTAAATCTCTCCTCCAGGCAGCTCGGCGGAAAGCCAAGTACCGTTGCTACCGCTCTTCTTCCTCTCCGAGTATTTCCATTATTCTCTATTTGCAGGCGAGCATTCGGGGGGGACAAGGTAGAATAATCGTGAAGAACAATTGTAATTTGCGTTGCAGTGAAATTCATGTATTTATTCCATCGATAGACTTGTGTGTGTTTTTTTTACTCGTGTCACTCGTATCTGATAGTGCAATGCTATTCAAGTAAAAATAGCTCGATAAAATGTTCTACGGTCAAAAATAAAAGAAACATTGAAGCGAGATCACAATAGTTTCGATGGAGCCGGTGACTGATTTTTGTTGTTGTTGGTTTGTCGGTCGTTTGTTTTTCACTCTTAGTATTCCTCGGCACCCTCGCCTTCGCCCTCGGCGGAATCCATGCCGACCTCCTCGTAGTCCTTCTCGAGAGCCGCGAGATCCTCACGAGCCTCGGAGAATTCTCCCTCCTCCATACCCTCGCCGACGTACCAGTGGACGAACGCGCGCTTGGCGTACATGAGATCGAACTTGTGGTCAAGGCGAGCCCATGCCTCGGCGATCGCGGTGGTGTTGGACAACATGCAGACGGCACGCTGGACCTTGGCGAGATCGCCGCCGGGCACGACGGTGGGTGGCTGGTAGTTGATGCCGACTTTGAATCCGGTCGGGCACCAGTCGACGAACTGAATCGTGCGCTTGGTCTTGATCGTCGCGATAGCCGCGTTCACGTCCTTCGGCACGACGTCGCCTCGGTACAACATGCAGCAGGCCATGTACTTTCCGTGACGCGGATCGCACTTGACCATCTGGTTGGCGGGCTCGAAGCAGGCGTTGGTGATCTCGGCGACGGAGAGCTGCTCGTGGTAGGCCTTCTCGGCGGAGATGACCGGGGCGTAGGTGACGAGGGGGAAGTGGATACGCGGGTAGGGCACGAGATTGGTCTGGAACTCGGTGAGATCGACGTTGAGGGCGCCGTCGAAACGCAGAGAAGCCGTGATGGAGGAGACGATCTGTCCGATGAGTCTGTTAAGATTCGTGTACGTGGGTCGCTCGATGTCCAAGTTTCGTCGGCAGATATCGTAGATAGCCTCGTTGTCGACCATGAAAGCGCAGTCGGAGTGCTCGAGGGTGGTGTGAGTCGTGAGGATCGAGTTGTAGGGCTCGACGACGGCGGTCGAGACCTGGGGTGCCGGGTAGATCGCGAATTCGAGCTTGGACTTCTTTCCGTAGTCGACCGAGAGACGTTCCATGAGGAGGGAGGTGAAGCCGGAGCCGGTGCCGCCGCCGAACGAGTGGAAAATCAGGAAACCCTGAAGTCCCGTGCATTGGTCGGCGAGCTTGCGGATTCGGTCGAGCACCAAGTCGACGATTTCCTTGCCGATCGTGTAGTGACCGCGCGCGTAGTTATTCGCGGCATCTTCTTTGCCGGTGATCAACTGCTCGGGGTGGAACAACTGTCTGTACGTGCCGGTACGAACCTCATCTGTAATTATTCGTAAAAAAATAGTGATTATTTTAAGAAAATAATTTTTCTTTTTCTTTACATTATTATTATTCAATATAAATATCGCAACGTACCGACTACGGTTGGCTCCAGGTCAATGAAGACGGCGCGAGGTACGTGTTTGCCGGCTCCAGTCTCGCTGAAAAACGTGTTAAAGCTGTCGTCGCCGCCGCCGATAGTCTTGTCGGACGGCATCTGTCCGTCCGGCTGGATTCCATGCTCCAGGCAGTAGAGTTCCCAGCAGGCATTACCGATCTGGACTCCGGCTTGTCCAACGTGGATTGAGATACACTCACGCTGTAAGGAGAACCAATCGATCGTGTCATTCAAAGCCCGCAGTGCTTACTCATCCAACGACGGATCGAAGACGGTGACGCCGGCGGCGTCGCCGTTCGACAAGTCAAACGAAAATAAAAAAAAACATGGCCGCCGCTCTAGACGCGCCTTTGTTTTCGTCTCCGAGAAAAAAGGCGCCAGAAAAAATCACACCGGCGCGCTGGTACGTATAACAAACGAATCCTCGGGACTTACCATTTTGAGTTAGTGGCTTCTGTCGATTTTTCCAAGGACGAAAAATTTCTAGTCAGCTGAAGCTAGTAATGCAGCTTCTGCGAACAATGACGTCTCTCGTTGGACTGTTCCGCGCCGTGCGCGCCTCCCCCTTTTATACCCTCGGCTGCTGATTTTTTACTCCGCGCCGCGCCGATTCGCCGAGCGTGTCGCCGTACGGCGCGCCGATTGGTCGACGAAAGACCGCAGTACCCACCAACGCTCTCCGCGCCGCACGGTTTCCCGCACGCACGCGCACGAAATATAGTTCCCTCGCAGGATTTATTATCATTGTTATATTCGACACTCGGCTCGAGTCGCTTCACCCGCGAATTTTCTCATTTGGCATTTGGTTCGTCGCGAGAAAACGGGAAATCCGTTGATCCTCGCGGAAAGAGAGGAAGCATCTCCCAGAGGAAGCATTTTTCCCGTCTGCAGTCAAAAACATAGCCGCCTCGATCTCCCGGATTTTTTTTTTTTTTTTTTTTTCGATGCATGGGGGCCGTGAATTCTATTTCTCGGCACTCGCCACATGCTTCTGTGCTCTTCAAAACGGTGCAGGACAAATATACCCGGCTTTCCAGTCGTTGCTCTCTTCACCTCCCTCCCCCTCCTCCCATCTCTGCGGATAAAAGCGCAAAAAAATCGATGCATGTAACACTTATCGAAGCACTTTCCAATGTATACCACGCACGTAGCTCCGTGCACTCGCGTTGTCTCGTGCCTTTTATGGAAGTCGCCGTGTGGGTATGACGTTATTTACCAATACGTCGCTGACTCCTCTGCGACTCGCGACGGGAACCCACAGCCTCCTGGACTTTTGAGCCACATGCATGGGCGTTTCGACGGGGGCACGCGAAGCCCTGAGCGATGGGAGAAGTTCCCGTGTAACACTTATTCTCGCGACGATATTGTCGCGAGTACATCGAGAATAACGAGAAGCGAATAAAATTGTCAACAAATGCAGAGAATCGTTTAATCAATAGTTACATATATTTGCATATACCTATAGAGGCTTGTTCACCTTCTGGGAAACGTGCGGTAACCCGATCAGCTTCTCGAAGCGTTTAATTTTTTTATTCTTTGGGCATCGAACCCGAGATGCAGAAATAAAATTGGGAACAGCGAGTACACCGAGCATTAATAACGAAGAGCGAATAAAATTTGTAACAAATGCAGAGAATCGTTTAATCAATAGTTACATATATTTGCATTTACCTATAGAGGCTTGTTCGCCTTCTGGGAAACGTGCGGTAACCCGATCAGCTTCTGGAAACGTTTAATTTTTTTTATTCTTTGGGCATCGAACCCAAGATGCAGAAAAAAAAATTGGGAACAGCGAGTACACCGAGCATTAATAACGTGGAGCGAATAAAATTTGTAACGAATGTAGAGAATCGTTTAATCAATAGTTACATATATTTGCATTTACCTATAGAGCCTTGTTCGCCTTCTAGGAAACGTGCGATAACCCGATCAGCTTCTGGAAGCGTTTATTTTTTTTTATTCTTTGGGTATCGAACCCGAGATGCAGAAAAAATATTGGGAACAGCGAATACACCGAGCATTAATAACGATGAGCGAATAAAATTTGTAACAAATGCAGAGAATCGTTTAATCAATAGTTACATATATTTGCATATACCTATAGAGGCTTGTTCGCCTTCTGGGAAACGTGCGGTAACCCAATCAGCTTATGGAAGCGTTTAATTTTTTTTTATTCTTTGGGCATCGAACCCGAGATGCAGAAAAAAAAATTGGGAACAGCGAGTACACCGAGCATTAATAACGAGGAGCGAATAAAATTTGTAACAAATGTAGAGAATCGTTTAATCAATAGTTACATATATTTGCATTTACCTATAGAGGCTTGTTCGCCTTCTGGGAAACGTGCGGTAACCCGATCAGCTTCTGGAAGCGTTTAATTTTTTTTATTCTTTGGGAATCGAACCCGAGATGCAGAAAAAAATTGGGTACAGCGAGTACACCGAGCATTAATAACGAGGAGCGAATAAAATTTGTAACAAATGCAGAGAATCGATTAATCAATAGTTACATATATTTGCATTTACCTATAGAGGCTTGTTCGCCTTCTGGGAAACGTGCGGTAACCCGATCAGCTTCTGGAGGCGTTTTTTTTTTTTTTATTCTTTGGGCATCGAACCCGAGATGCAGAAAAAAATTGGGAACAGGTGACGAGCGGCTAGCCGGAAACGCCCTAAACCGATCGACCAAACTGCACGCATCGATGCGCACAAAGCGCCGAAGGGGATTCGGTTGCCTCGTGTCGTTTCCGTAAATTGTTATTTTGGCAATTAACCGCCTATTATCGTAGCAGCTTGTGCGAATTATAATGCGTTGAGAACTTTTGGCAAAAATGCTGCAGGCAGTTGCGACGAGAGGATGAGGACGACGTCGCACGAGCGAAGTTTCAAGCTCGCAACATTGTCTGTCGCGTGTCCCTACAGTCGACTACGACACGCGCGATCTATATAAGGCTCCTGAAAAATGAAGAAGAGGAAGAGGGACGAAATGGCATTCGGGGGGTTCCTGTGGTACAGTCAACGCGGCGCCGGCTGGTCTACATCGCCGAAACTGTTGGGTCGTAAATACACATGAATCACGCGATGTTTTTTTGTTGTCACGAGTAAGATCAAAAGGGGCGATGGTGACTTTGTGATAACATTTATTCCTGAAATAATATTCATTACGAAAATGAAATACGACGTGCTCACGTTTTTGGCCAAAACATTTTCTTGTAATTTAATTAAAAATTATATTCGGTGATTCTTACAAAATGATGTTTCAATTTGTTACAAAATGATGTCTCAATGATCTTACAAATGATGTTTACATTTGATTAGCGCGCGATCTTATCATTTACACTTTGTCAAGTGACCGTCAGTTCATCAAGGATGACGTCAAATGACAGTCATGTTTCGTCGCTGCACTCACACAACACACGATAAGCAGATACAGCATGGCCGCTTGTTATCGCTCGAACCCAAATTGAGGTTAAGTTCGTCGACGTTCACAAAAATCCAAAAATACGTCGAAAGCGCAATATTTGCAGCTCGACTCGCCTGAAATAACGTGTCTCTCGAACTACCGGTGAGTCCGCTTGCGAAATCGCGGTCGATCAAAGTGATTGAAAAAAAATTGATAAATTTGGTTATCCACAGGAATCAGTGCGAATCCAACAATCGACGAAGGGAATCCGGACCGACCGAACCAAACAGCCAACGATGGCGAATATAGGAGGTAAAGTAGTAAAGTTTCGCGAAAAATTTAGTCTGGTACACAAGGAATTGGTTCACTGGTTTCCCGGACACATGAAAAAGGGTTTGCAACAGATGCATCAGCAACTGAAGAACGTCGACTGTGTGATAGAGGTGCACGACGCGAGGGTTCCGCTGTCGGGACGTTTCACGGAGTACAGGAATTCGGTTAGCGCTATCAAGCCTCACATATTCGTCCTTAACAAGAAAGACCTGGCGGATCGCACTCGGGACACAGCCATTAAAGACAGACTGAAAAAAGACGGCATAAACCACGTCCTGTTCACCGATTTTCGAGATCAAACCTGCAAGGGCATGAAACAAATTCTGCCGCTGGCGCAGAAGTTGATATCGGAGTCGGATCGCTACAACAGAAGCGAGAACCAAGAGTTTCAGATGATGGTGATAGGAGTGCCGAACGTTGGAAAGTCGTCTCTGATTAATCGACTGAGAAATAAGTACTTACGCAAAGGTAACGCAACTCAGGTGGGTGGAATCCCAGGAATCACGAGATCGCTGCTGACGAGAATAAAGATAAACGAGACACCGCCGGTTTATCTGCTGGACACGCCGGGAATATTGGAGCCACGGATTCACAACGTGGAGACGGGATTGAAACTGGCGGCCGTCTGTTGCCTGCAGGATCACCTGGTCGGCTCGGAGGTCATCGCCGATTACGTTCTCTTTTGGCTGAACAAATATCGGCGCTTCGAGTACGTCGAGAAATTCCGGTTGCCCGGGCCGAACGACAACATTCTCGAGGTTCTCACGAAGATCGCCGTGGATTTGGGAAGGGTTCGAAAATTCAAGAACTACGACGGTCGCATCGAAATGAAGCCCGATTATAAATGGGCGGCGGATATTCTTCTCAGGAGCTTCAGAACCGGCGAGCTGGGCCCCGTCTGTCTCGACCTGGACATTTTGAGCGGCGAACAGTATACGTAACAGCGTCCACCTAAAATCACGAGCTGTTCATTGTAAAAAGTTTCCATTTTTTAATCTGTATAAAAATAGAACTTTGAGTAATTTAATTTAAAAAAGAGGTCGAGTGTTTTTCAATAGTCATCTCTACAGTCGAAAACCCAGGGAAGTCGGAACTTCTGACTAATTGTACGAATATTGGTACGAATAAATGTGGAGTGTTCTAATAAGCGAAAAACACCGAGGCATTCGTTCATCCAATCATTAGCAGTCTTTTTAATTAGATCACGAAAAATTAGTATTTAAATCGCATTCGATGAACAATCGACGAGACGATAAAAAACATGAAGATTAATTGGAGCGCAGGAAGGAAAATAGCGCCGGATCTCTCGCAGTCATCGCCTGACCGTCATGCCCCACTTCTTGTGGTTGAAACGTCGTCGCCCCACCACGACGTTACCCGGTTCCCCCTCGGCCTAACGGAGCATCTCAGCTCCTTCCTCGTGACACTCGTTCAAACGCACTTTCACCCGCTCGTTGCTTTCCATTCGAATACCGCGTGTTTCTTGAACAGAGCAGTCACCGAAAAATCCTTTAAACCTTTGCGTTAAATTCGAGTCTTTTTTTTTTTTTTTTTTTACCTACGAGACGACGTCGCGAGACAGACCTTTGCTCAATTTATTCTATCGTTTATAGCAAGCATGTTCGCGAGAGTCACGTTCTATCCGACTCTCCTGTATAACGTGGCGATGGAGAAGATAACGTCGCGAAGATGGTACGATCGAATAGACGAGACGGTGATACTGGGCGCCCTGCCGTTCCGAGGAATGACCAGACAGGTAGATTGACAAATTGCGTTTTATTCCTTTTGGCACTGTGAAGATCCATCGTGACTCTATTGGGATTCATTTATTCGGTCAGTCTGTCTCTCTTTTCTCAGCTGATAGAGGAGGAAAAAGTCGCGGCGGTCGTCTCGATGAACGAGAGTTACGAACTGAAGCTGCTCTCCAACAGTGGTGAGGTATTGTGCACGAGTCGAGATTAATTTGCGAATCAGTTTCTCCAAGTTATAACAAAAAAAAACGTACAATAAACGATTGCGGCAGGAATGGGCGAAGCACAACGTACAGTTCCTCCAACTGTCGACCACGGATATATTCGAGTCGCCGTGCCAGGAAAAACTCCAGACGGGCGTTAACTTTATCAACAAATTCGACGGAAGTTTGAGCGGCGACTCGACGAGCGAGAAGCAATCCGGCACCGTCTACGTCCACTGCAAAGCCGGTCGAACGCGCAGTGCCACTCTCGTCGGCTGCTACCTCATGAAGGTAAAATAATGGCGAGCATAACGCAATTCAGAAATCGTCTGAATATTTAAAAAAAAAACGACAGCTACAATTTCTTCGATTTTGCAGAAACACGGATGGACGCCAAACGAGGCCGTCGACTATATGCGAAGCAAACGAGAGCACATTCTCTTGCACACAGCGCAATGGCACGCAATGCGACAATTTTACCAATCGAACGTTGAGAATCAACGGCAACAAAATGATAATTGACCCGACGCGACGTTCTCTTAGATAAGCTGTACATTGATGTCTAGATTATTTATTCATATTCCTTGCCCTCGGAAGCACAAAAAAAAATAGTTGAATATTTGAATCGAAAATTTGCATCGAGCGTGACGAGAGTCGAATAATTACTGAGCTGCTGATGGCGAATATATTGAGATCGTTTTCGGTCGTCAAATAAAACGATATATATTACGTTTTCCAAAATAACTCGCGTTACTCAAAAGTACCAAATTTATTTTTTCACGTTGGACTTGTTAACGTGCATCTCAGCGAATTTCGTCGCTTGGGCGATCGCTTTTTCCACCAAATCCGCGAGTATCTTCTTCTGAACCTTTTTCGTCTTCATGTCGCAGGCCAGAGAGGAATCCTGACCGGTTGGCGCGCCGCAATGGGCTTTGAAGATGGCCGAGATCGTTTGCATCCACAATTGTGCGTTGAACGAGCCCGAAACCATTTCCTGTGCAAGAAGGAAAAAGAAACGTGTATCTCTCCGAAAAAGATTGGCCGATTGCGGCTGACAAAAGAATAATTAACCTTTGGTACGCAGCAGCGAGCCTTGACTCTGTCGCCGGAATGCGCGATCACGAGGACCGGTGTATTGGAGCAGAGTCTCGTGACTCGCTGCAACGAAACTTCTTCCAACCTCGAGTTCACCGGCTGAAGACAATGGACGACGAACGGCATTTTCGTCGCGTGAACCACGCTCGTCATCTCGGCTTCCATCGACACCCTGGAATGCGTCACGCCGCATTAGCATTGGAATTCACGTTCCACGCTTAAAATATCAAATCGGTTTTTCTTTTTCTTTACTTCAAGTTTTTCTTCTCGAGTTCCTGCAACGACCGAAGCAGCTCGTCGAGTCGGTCCTGACACTCTCGAGTGTCGAGATAAGCCACCAGTCTCCTGTCTGATCGTTCGCTCAGGTCACGCTTCGCTTTCATGATCTTCGCGACGATTAAGCTCGGCTGCACGTTTCCCTTATCGATGTCCTCGATGATGCTGGCGACTTCCTGCTTCGCGCTTTCGCCGGCGAGTCTGGCGAGTCGAGCCAGCGGTCCGGCCACGGCTCGGATTGTCCGCGTCGTCGCGCCTTGAGATTTCATACCCAAGATGCAGAAATGATCGAGCGCGCCGGTTTTGTGCACGTGAGTTCCGCAACAGGCTTCCCTGTTGAACGAGATCATAATTACGTTTTTTTTCGAAGCAGCTTATTTAATTGTGATAATTTGCAACCTTCGTTACTCACTTAGACTTTAGCTTTTCGCTGTCTATTTCGACGATTCGAACTTCCGTGTCGGGATACACTTCCCCAGGAATCAGCGTGAGATCTTCCTCGGCGAGGAGCCCAGGCATATCGACGATCTTCGTGGTGACCGGCACGTCGCTCGCTATGCAATCGTTGACTAGTCGCTCGAGCCTCGCGATATGCTCGACCCCGAATTGTTCGCCGCACAAACCGAACTGAAAAGTCAAGTTTGTCTTCGTGACGAGGCTGCTGCGTTGCGAGACGATCTGCAGAACTTGTCTCAGAGCCGCGTTGAGCAGATGAGTGGACGTGTGATTTCGCATCAGGGCTGTGCGATGTCTGCCGTCTATGGAGACTACGCAATCGTCGCCGCCTTCCAGTTCGGCTTCGGAATTGCTGAAATATAGGTTTTTTATCGTCACAAAAATGTCATCGGAATTTGTTTAGAAGGAAAGATGAGAAACCGAGTTTTCTCTCACTCAGTGTCCAAGTTGACGAAGCGTCCGACATGAACGACGTAGCCTCGGACTTTGTGGACTTGTTCAACGTTGAACAGGAGATTTCTGATTTTAACGAAACCCTTGTCCGACATTTGTCCGCCCTCGGGAGCGTAGCACAATGTCTTATCGAGTATCAAGCCGATCTCGGTGTTCGAGTCGACGATTGAATCTGCTCCGACGATGTTTCCGCTCGCGGCTACGGTGGCTCGCAGAATCGTTTGATCCTCATCGACCGTCGACAGTTTTGCCTCTGATACGAGTTTGCCTAAAAATAAATAAAAAAATGAGACTTCGCGTTCGCTCGTAAAACGCTTATTTTTTTACATAGCGATCAGGAGCCTACTTCACTTGCCATTTACGAGAAATGCCAAGATTTTCGCGTTTACCGGTGGAAATTCGTAGCCGTTTTCGCCAAACGTATAACGATATTTCGGCGAATCGTCGGTTTTCGGCACTCCGCTCGTTTCCAGTAAATCGAGGGAAGCGGATGACACGAGTTCCATTCGCACCAAACCACCCGCCGTTTTCGATCTTAATTTAGCTTCCTCCAACGATTGGTCGAACGCATTTCTGTCGAACGCGAGAGACTCGATGGCCGCGAGTTCGGAAATCGTTTCCGGGCCGAGGCCGTAAGTGTCGTAGAGCTTAAAGGCGAAATCGCCAGGTATGCTGCCGATTTTGCGTCTGAAAAAAAAAATATATTTATGTTGGACGAATAATGATCAGTCTTCAAAAACAATTAATCGAATCTCTATCTATTCAGAAAATTCTGATGAGAACTCACAGATCTCCCAAACTGTTTTGTAGATCTTTGTACGCGGGTACCAAACCCGGCGAGGTCGAATCGCTGACAGCCTCCAGGGCCGGACGAATCTCAATCAGCTTTTTCCACTCGACACCAGCGGTCCTCCTCACGGATTTCCACAGTTCCTCCTCGTACTCTATTATCATTTGAACCTAGTAATAGAATCGTTCGTACTCTGATTAAAATTCGCCACTTAAAACCCCTTTGAACATTGACTCGATTACGAGATCAAAGAGACGTCCTCGTGAATTCTCACCTGCTTGAGATTTTTCCAAATTCCGGGATAAACATCCCCGAGGCTCTCGGCAACGTGATTCGACAACTCCAGGAGAAGTCCAGGGCGCCGAAAGGTCTGCTCGCCAACTGCAAGCGCCTTGCGCAGGACTCTTCTAAGCTTGGGACTGAAACAGACGAAATTGGAGTTACTTCGGGCTTTGAAAATATTAAATGAAGATAAAATATATAGAAGCAATATTAGTCTCGACGAGGACGAACTTTTGGTCGGGAATCATGCCATCAGCGAGCGCGACGGTGACCATTCGCGCGTGATCCGCGAGGATTCGATATCCGGCGTCGACGGAATTTTTGTCGGCCTCGCCAAATCTCCCTTTGTACATCGGCGAGCCGGATCTCCCTTTGTCCGTAGTGCTGCTCGAGATCGCCCGGAACAGCGGAGCAAAGAGATCGGTGTCGTAATTCGAGCGTTTTCCCTGAAGTATCGCCACGAGTCTCTCGAAGCCCATTCCCGTGTCGACGTGCTGCTTGCGAAGAGGAACGATCGAGCCGTCCGCGAGTCTCTGATGATTGATGAAGACGATGTTCCACAGCTCCGTGAGGTCCGAGTAGCCCTTGTTGACCCGAGCGGCCTGGTTGCTCGATTGTAACGTGTGATCGACGTGAATCTCCGTGCAGGGGCCGCACGGTCCGCTCAGTCCCATTTCCCAAAAATTGTCCTGCGCTCCAAAGGGCAACAATCGCGACTCTGGCACTCCCAGCCTCAGCCAAATGTCTTTGCACTCCAAATCAGCCTCCAAGCCGAGCCTCTCGTCTCCAGCAAAATAGGTGACGTACAGATGCTCCTTTTTTAGGCCATAAGGACCGGTCAGCAATCTCCAGGCATATTCGCACGCTTCTGCCTGAAAAAAATATATTTGAGAATTCTTTTTATCAGCCACAAATACGTTAGGTTGCGTGGTTAACCTTGGAATAATCGCCGAAGGACCAATTGCCGAGCATCTCGAAGAACGTGTGATGATAAGTGTCCAGGCCAACGGCTTCCAGGTCGTTGTGCTTGCCGCCGACTCTTATGCACTTCTGGGAATTTGCTACCCTTGTGGCTGGTGGATCATGATGACCTAAAAATACTCCTTTGAACTAAAAACAAAGGCTTTCAATTATGTGTCTCCTGAATAAAAAAATAAAAATAAAAATAAAAATAAATAATTGTGCGTAGAGCAAACCTGATTCATTCCGGCATTTACAAAAGGGATAGTCGGATCGTTCATGGGTTGAACCGGACTGGAGGGAACGTAAGTATGATTCAGATCCTTCGTAAAGTAGTCCAAAAATTCTTTTCTGATGGCTCTTGCACTCTTGTGGGTCATTCCGTTGGTGTTGTACGATCGTATCGCTGCGATCTTTCTCAGGTGTTTCAACCGGTGACTCAACATTGTCAAGCCCTTTGGCGTTTGGCTTTTAATTAATTTCAAATAAATTAGGCGATTTCTCGGAGTAAAAACGAACCCCCAAATAATAGCGACTTAACCAAACATGATTACGTCGTGTCACGACATGAACGATGAATATTTAGAATGGCTACGATCGCCTAATCATTTTCGGCCCAAAATCCAGTCCCTGATGACGGTAAATTTATGTACATTCACATATTTATCACCCACGAAATTATCCACGCCGGGTGCGCGCTTTAAAAAAAAAGATCAGCTGTGAGAATTTTCGCCGTCGCAGCGCCGGTAAGGAAGAAGTCTGTCACGCTGATTATCGACAAAAATCACTGCGCAAACTTTTGGAATCAAATAGTACATTCTGCAAACTTTTATTTTGCATTACAAGGTCGTGACATAATTCTTACAATTCCTCAGAAGTCGGATGTGATAAATGAAGCGGAAAATATATTACACAGATTTATTATTTCTATAATAAGAGGTCGGCCTTCGCGGAGAGAACGGACGCGGTAATTATCGCGGTTTTCATTGCTTCTTGAAGGTGCTCTGAACTTCGTCGATGAACGTCGCCAGCTTGATGTCGCGCTTCGAAAGGCCGTTCACGTCGTGAGACGACAGGGTCACGTTGACTTTGTTGTAGACGTTGAACCACTCGGGATGATGGTCCATTTTGTCAGCCTTGAGGGCGACTCTCGTCATGAATCCGAAAGCCTGAATAAACAAAATAAAAAAATGATTAAAATTATTATTTTTTATTTTTTTCATAAAATTCATGAAATGTACCTCATTAAAATTTTCGAAGACGAATTCCTTGTAGATCGCGTCTCGATCCTTCGTGATGCTCCACCCTTTATCCAAAAGCGGGACCAGCGAAGTCGTTCGTTCATCGGCTGTGAGTGCCTGGCGACATAAAAAAAACAGCTTAGTGAGAGAATCAGCGAGAACAGATTCTATAGATATATGTAGTCCACAGGTGGTCGGAATCTGTATAATCGTGACGTTTACAGTGGCGCAACACCTGTTAGACGGCGGATGCTGCCCAGAAGGTACAGGATGGTCCACTTTTCAATTTTCGTACGATTCGTGAAATAATATATTAATACACGATCCGGCGCTAAATATTTTCAATAAAGAAAATTATAAACGAGATATTCCCGTGAATGTAATATCGACAACTTACCATTTTTGTCTTCTTCGTCGTCGGAGCTGAAACTGCTGCGTTCCGCGCGACAGGACGAAATATCGACGATCCAATTCCCCCACCAAGACGCGCGACCAGACGTCCGCTCACCGCAATCGCCATCTTTCTTAACCTATGACTTTCCCCGAGAGATAACACGACGTTACTTTCGGCATTTCGCTTTTTTTTTCCTTTATCATTTCGTTGCAGAACGAACGACAACACTTTTTTTTAATGCTTTGCTCAAAGGGAATTGATACGTCAATTTTCGACTGGATACGAAAATGCGGATAACCTCTTATTTGAATTAATATATTTTTTTCATTGTTTATTCAAGGACTTTTGATTATTATTGAATAATAATGTAACACAAACATTGGCACTTACGATAAGCCGAGGTAGAATTTTTGTCGCCGAGATAATCGACCTCTGGTTGGAGAAGTTCGAAGCTGCTTTTCACGGACAACTCGTGCTTTGGGCCTCAGCGCTGAACTGATTAAAAAGATCCGACGATATTTTGCCCGGCTTTATGCATTTCGGAGATAAAAAACAACATTTTTTAGGATGGGGAATATAAAAACGAATTGATAGAATTAGTCGTATTTTAATTGATAAAAAATCATCTCGAAGACAAGTGCGAGGGGTGGGACATAATCATTTTCTCTTTCCCTTTCGCACCGTGCTCATCGGTGCCGGCAGCGGAATTTTGAGAACGACTACATTTTTGTCGTCCTTGAGGGTCACTGCTCCGATTATTCTCGCGAGATCCACGAGCTTCTTGTTGCCACGCGTGCTGCTTAGAATTGTCGAGAACAACTCGAGATTGAGCTTAAAATTGCAGACCATCAGAGCGAGAATTATGCAATGTATGATGCCTTTGTCTCGCATACTGTTTGGACGTTGCCTGGAACAAAAATTCCAATTTTAATTTTGGTCTTACAGCTCGAATGTGGAGTCGATAAATATTTTTTTAATTCGCACCTCCCCTTCGCGCCCATCATACTGTAAGTGTCGACGACGTGATTATTCAGCTGCACGCATTGAGGATAAATATCATCTATCGTTCGTCTTTTCACTAATTGAATCGGCATATTCAGCCATTTGCGAACAGCTTCAATGTACTCCAAAATAGCGATTTTTTTCGTCCTCTGGGAATCCGGCGCTAGAGACTTGATCGTCTTTTCATAAAAAGCGGATTTTCTGAAACGGGAAAATCGGCATTAGCGGTCAAATTAAGAAAGATAAAATGTTTCAAAATGTTCGGCTCACCCCTCTGCCCCCGACTCTGCGATCTCTTCGATCTTTTCGTACAGCGACTCCAACACATCTTTGGGAATAATGTCGTGCAGATTGTACACGTCCTCGACTCTGTCCGCATCTCTGTTGCATTCCGGGAAATTGCTAGAATCCAGGGTACTGCCATCATCTGCTGCTTGTGCACTGAGGTCGGCTCGGTCAATTTCCACATCTGAATAAAACAAAATAAAATTGATTTAACTCGGTGGACTAGTTATCGGAAGGTAATGCAGTGAAATTTTAAAGATTCTTACTGGCGACTGTCTGTTCCAACTGTTCCTTCACCGAGTCAATGTTGACCCTCATCCTCTCGTACTGCTCGGTTCTTCTCTTCATCTTCTTCGATCCAAACTGTTTGTTCAATATGCCTATTTTCTCATTGGCGTCAACTTCGTCATGCACATCCACATGCTGGTCGAGCACCGGTGCGACCTGCCACCGTTCCGCCTGTATGAGCCTAATTTTGCCTGTGCGTTTGTTGTGAATAGCCAGCATTGTGTACGTCAATGCTTTTTCCGAGTCTGGCCGATATCCCTTATAAACCACTTGACCATTGGACATAGCCAGGACGGTCTTATCCTCTTTGGAGTCATGGTAAACTCCGCAGCTCATGCGATTTGTCTCCTCGTCTTTGAGAGCTCCGTTTTGAAAATTGACTGCAACATACGATACAAAGTTATCAGACAAATGTATGTTTATAAAACCTAAAAGCTTAAATAGCCCGAAGCTAAAACCGATTGCGACAAAAAAATCTACCGCGATTTAAACAACGTAAATAAAGACGTCAACGGCAACGATTTTTTTTAGGTTATGTTTTGATAACTGAATAATCGCTTACCAATAATCGGTTGTATTTTGCTTGGTTGTATGATGACCTCTTCGATCACAGCATCCACCTTCGCCTTCATTTTCCCTGATTTTTTGATTGCCCAGCCGATTGTGAATTCTTACGCGCCAACAAAATACACGTGCCTCCCCGAATCACCGATCGCGCACGCACGCTGCTGCGGTTATGCCATGTGTATACCTATATGTATAGGGCTTTTCACGTGAAGTAGATTTGTCAACTGGGCATTCTATGCAGAGGCGACCGGAATTCACTGCGCAATTTATCAATTTAGCTTCCAATTCCGTAGGTCGAAAATAAATCTACTTCACATGGAAGGCTCCATATCGCGACTTCAATTTAAAACAAATTTGAAAAAATTCATATTCCTATCGGAAATCGGGTGTCGTAGCAGGAAAAGGTGTAAATAAATGCAGAAAAAAATATGTTTTGCGATTCGCAGTAAAGTTCACTTTATTCGTCCTGAGCTTCCCGCTGTCGAGCTTGCGAGACAGGGGAGACCGACAGAGAGAGACAGAGAGAGAGGGAAAGAGCGTACACGTTCGTTCTTTCCTTCAGGGTTCAGAATAACTCGGGATCCATCATTGAGTTCATCTCAACGTCCACCGTTCAGTCCTTATCCAGGTGTCGATCTATTACAAAAATCTCGATTATTGCATGCCTCTGAAATATCGTCAAACAAAATTTTAAAAAACGTGTCCACAGCTCGGTGGATTAATAAGATACATTAACAGCTACGTTTGTAGAAAAATTTCGTGGAGCAAAAAAGAAAAAAAGAAAAAAATATATATGTACACAAGGGAAAGCGATGAGATTGTTGGCCCTCCGAGCAGAAAACTCAGCTGCTAATTGACACTCAACACGCGTCTCTGTCCATCCGACGTCGCATTAGTCGGTCCAGGGCCAACAATGCTACCGCAATTCCCGCAAGCAACGAGATTGCCTTCGTTCAAAGCGCATCGGTAATAATTTTCCGAAAAATAGTCGACAACTACAGTCAGGTCAGCTCGCTCGCACCGTCGTGGCGCGCGACACAAGAGTTGGCCACACTATTAAAATATCGTGGTTACATTCGACACGCCGTTCGCGATGATTGAAATACGCTTCCCGGTTATTATACATTACACGTGAGGTATCACCTAATTACGACTTATTATTTATAGTATATTTGGCGCACGCACGCTTTTAAACATACCTTGGGCATCGCATTATTCAAAGCACGCCAGCTTCGTGTGTGTGTGTGTATCTCGGTACGCAAACCGCAATAGTGCGGCCCTCTTCTCTCTCTATCCGGGACTGTCTCGTTATCATTTTTTTTCGTTCTCTCATTTTTCTCGTCGCAATATCGCAGAAGTCGGATTAGTCGAGACGCATCGCATCGTGACCGAGAGAGAAAGTGAGTTGAGACAGACGGGAAGAGAAAGCGAGAGGACGACACAGGATCTAGGTACACGTATCCTCTAGATCACAAACGATCGACGCCAAGTCGCTGAGATGATCTCGCACTCTATCCGAGTTGCACGCGGGTTGGCTTAGCGCACGCGGTTTGGCCGCCACGCGTCGGGCGCGCACGCACGTAATCGTCTTTCATATCCTTCGTTATCGCAATCCTAATAACCGATGAATCTCCTCCCAACCGCAAACACGTCCTCTTCGATAAAACTTAAATTTGTTTGGTGTCACATTGAAGAATTATAAGCCTTCTGGGTTTATCTGGCTTCCTCGCTTTATTAATGAACATTTAAAACATTATTTTAGTTCTTACATTATAAAAAAGAAGGAAAAATGAATCATACAACATTGTGTTTATTTGTATTCTATGCGTTCTCTGAATTTTTTTTTTCCCCCACGTTTTCGTTTAATGCTTGTTTTCTGGGAGAAGTTCGAATTATTTCCTCCCTTTCTGATGTTTATTTATTTTTTTATTATTATCTTTTAAATGTTATCCTACACTTTCGATCCTTTGTTGCATTCCCTTTTCTTCACTGTTACTCAAGCGGTGAGCAGGGTGGCGATAAAAAGAGATTACAGAGAGAGAGAGAGAGTGAAAGATAAGTGAGAGTAAGACGGAGGGTCTGCGAGTGCATTGGGCAAAAATAAAGAAAGATTTGATGGTGCAAAACTGTCCGGTGATGTGTTTTTCTCACTCGTCTCGCGAGGTTCAATCTTTCGTCAAACCGCGATTGGACTTTGAGTGTCGAAACCAAAGAAAAATCTGCTTCATCGATCGTTGAAGCCTCGCGATGGACCCGCGTTTTCCCCCAATTCTTATCGTAACCTTATCGGTACCTTAGACGTTACTGATTAATATAAATTATCATTTTTTTTTCATTTTTTTTTGTTTTCTTTTTTTTCACGGTGTCGGTGGACGAGTTTCTCTCTCGAGCAACGTTTTTTTTTCGTAGAGTGATTCGTCCGTTCGAGCGCGGTTTGGCTTTACATAGAAGGGAATCGACGGAGACGTGGACAACCGTGTGTGTTTAATGTCTGTGACTTAATTCTCTCAATCCCGCGCACTTTTCGGGGCAAGCGGCGTCGTGGGCCAATTGCATTGTCGCAATAATCGTGCGCGTCTTTATATATTCGGATTGCATTGCGGGGTACGCCAAATTAGTACCTCGGTGGCATCGCGTCTGCCGGACCTGGGAAGCTAAAATTTCAAAAAAATGAAAAAATCGCTGGATTAATCGTTTGGGTTGCTTCGTTGTGTTTTTTTTTGCTGTGTTTGTCATTTTTGTTCCGCTTCTGTCTTACGCACCGCTCATGAGTATGAACAACAACAACGCCAAGAAAACAAAGTATAAGATGTAACGCTGGTGTCCGGGTGCATAACGTGGGTTAATTTTCCGAAATCGCGCATCTCTATGTACACATTTTTTTTTTTCTTATCGTTTTTCAAGAAGTCACAATATCGGTAGCGCAATGTTTTCGAGGCGCGTGAGCCCCGCCGTATCGCAAAGCATGGAGCATCGGCGCTCGAAGCGCACGAAGCGCACACAGCCAAATGTTATCGAAACGCTCGGAACGCCGCTTTGACAAACTTTTTCGCGCTCTTAAAAAATCGCATCGCAGTTGTTCAACGCCGCACGGGAAACGGGAGTAAAACCTCGGCCGCTTCGGCCGGAAAGTTTGTCCTCCTTGACGCACTCGCAATATTCATATTCGCACGCGAACGCACGCTCGAAATGAACGCGTAAGAAAAATAAAAAAAATAAAAAAAAAAAACCCAAAGATGCGAAGAGAAGAAAAACGAAACGAACGAAAGGACATTTTTGTAAAAATTGAAAAAAGAACAAAAAAAAAAACTGAGACGGTAAAGTATCGCCGCGATCACGAAGTATTTTTTTTCAGTCGTTACACCTTATACTTACGACGACGATCTCGTGTCTCTCGCTTTCGCCGAAATCATTAGCCGGATTTGCGATGACGATTATACGCTGTTCAGATTCGCGAGACTAACGCCGACAGAGTCGTCTGTCCGAAACTGTTTATATTTGTTTGCCAATAATTGTTTCACGGCCGCAAAGACAATGCAGAAGGGGCAATTGAACTTACCGGCCGCCGCCACGGGGAGGTCCGTACGGGTCAGCTCTGTCGTAACTTTCAGTGTAACTGCAACATAGGAATGTTTTTTCCAGAGTTGAAGAATAATTCTCGTGCTTGCTATTTCATCACATTTTTTGTATTTGCCTTAAATATTTCGCATAGAAGATACAACACGCGATATACAATTTTTGTGTGTGTGTATGTGTGTGAAAAAGCTGGAGGGAACACGTAGACACTTAGAGGGGGGGCGATACGGGTGGAACTTACCCTCCACCGACCGATGGATATCCACCGCTGGCTACCGCGCTCCCGGGTCTCCTGCTAAACATGTCAGCTTGCGGTCCGGGACCGGTGCTGTAACTCGGGCCAGTGCTGTAGCTCGGTCCCCCGCTGACGGGCCTGTCGAATTACGGAGAGGCAAATCGTTAACCGGGGGACCGTCTTGCTCTTACATATCTCTCCCTACTTTTCGTCTCACTTCTTAATCGCCCCTAATGAATATTCGAGCTGCTCTGTACCTTTTGAAATCGACCATGCAAGTCTAATAAAACCGAGCATGGTGTCTGTTCAAGGTTCCCTTTGCTCTGGCTCGATGGTCGCGTTAAAACAACCGTTTTCCATGTTTCATCGATGAGAAACATGCAAAACTTGTCGAGCCGAGTTACGAGTAGTTTAGTCACGAATAGATTTTGAAAAAATAATAATTACCCGTAACCGCCGTCAGTGTAGCCGGTGCCGTAGCCGCTGGTGGCGACGCCGCCGCTGCCGTTTCTCATCGGTCCGGCCGCGCTGCGATAGTCATCGGTTCGCGACGCGTTGTAGTCGACGGCGCGGACGCCGCCGAAGCTGTCGGTGCGGCCGTAATCAACGGGGCCGGGAGCCCCGCGGGTGAAATCGCCGGCCATTCCGCCGCCCACGGGAGCCGCTGAGTGGGGAGGGAATAGAGGCAAAGTTTGCGGATTAGTTTCAATTGCATAATAGTCGGATGAAATCGAACTTAATGCGAATAAAGCAGGAGCTCGAGTTTCGGACGCTCGAAGTGCATATCCTATATTCGCCACCTTCCTTCGTAATAATAATTCGTCAATAATAATGTTGAATGAATTTACCATCGTATGTTCCGTAATCCGTTCTGGCGCCGAAGTCGCTGGTGCCGCGGTAATCGGCTGTGCGGCCGTAGTCGACGGTGCCGGTGGGTCCGTAGCCGGCGACGGCGCCGCTGGTCGGTCCGTATCCGCCTCCCATGCCCGGCGCCGTCGACGTGTAGCCGCCCATCGTCGCGCCACCGACGCTCTGGCCGTACGCTCCTCTGTCGACGTATCCCGCGCCGTAATCGCCGCCGCGTCCGGTGTAATCGCCGCCGCCGGTTCTTCCGTAGTCCCCGTAGCCGCTGCTCACGCCACCCGAGTACTCGACTGTCAATGCAAAGGTCAATGTTAATACTCGATTCAATGTTAATACCGTGGTTTTTAATTTGATTGATTTTTCATTTTCATTTTTCTCACCTCTTCGGTCATTGTAAGGTCCGGGTCTGCTGTCCCGGCCGCCGTCTCTTCCGCCTCGGCCGCCGCGCATTGGTCCCGTACGACGATCGCCGTCCCTACGTCCCCCGACGCCGCCTGCGCCGCCGCCCCGCGATTTCCCCGTCGACTGCTCCACGTTTATCGTAGCTCCTTTGAAGTTGGAATTGTGAAGAGCCTTTATCGCGGCTGCGGCGTCCTCCTCGCGGGCCATGTGCACGAATCCGTAGCGATTCATCACATCGCACTCGGTGACCTCGCCGAAGCGGAGGAACAACTGACGCAGCTCGTCGTTGCGACAGTTCTCGGGCAATCGCCCGACAAATATTTTGGTTTTCCGCTGTGATCGCAAAGTTAGGGAAAATTAGTACATTGTTAAATAATCTTTAACGCCCACAGGCATCGATGTATTGTCTGAATCTGTATCTTTGAAATCGACCATACGAGTCTATGATACCAAGCATGGTGTCTGTTCAAGATCTACTTTAATCTAGCTCCGCGACATCGGAGAACCAACGTCAGCTTTCCAAATTTTATTAAAGAAAAATGGAAACCTAATGGAGCAAAAAATTTCAAAAAGTAACAAAAAAATATTCTCACCGGTGTATTTGGGGAAACCATTATCTGAAAAACAAAAGCATATAAAAATTACTATTGACGAATTTTATTATTATTGTTATTATTATTATTATTAGATTAGAGCCCTAATTGTTATGTAATAAAAGGCGTCATTTTTTTTTTCCCCGATATTCGGGAATAGCGGCGCCTCCTCAAGGTCGCCGAATCGCGGAAATACGAGTCGCCGAGGCCGTCGCGATTTTTCGGTGCGAAAAATTATCAGATAAGCTTGTGGATGACGCGGCGCAAAAGGCCGGAGAAAAAGTGCAGCCGCGGTCGAGCGACGCGCCGCGCGGTGTGCGGGAATTCGTGTCGGGTAGGCAGAGCGATATCGCACGGCAATCGTAGCGATAAGCAATAATTCGGCTACGTCTCGGCTACGGGACTCGAGGCGCGAAGTCACTGTTATCAGTTATCGGAGGCCGATGATTTCTCGAGGCTGGCGATAGAAAAAAAAAAAAAAATACAGCCCGCCGAAATGCTGCCGGGCAACGGCGTGCGTGGCTTTGGGGGGCGAGAGAACCACGCGAGCGACGAAAACTGCGCCGGAAACCGAGTCACCTCCGATTAATGAACGCTCGCGAGGCGACGATGAGTCTTGACGGTAACGATAGTCGTACTTACGCTTTCGGACGGCGTCTTGGCGGCTTTAAATGAAAAGAAAAAACGTCGCACGGATCGAGCGACGCCAAAAATGTCGAGTGAAACGACACGAGAGAAATGGCGTCGGTTGTTGCTGACGGAGATGATGCTCCCGGGGTGGTGTGGGTAGTAGTAATAGTAACAGCAGCGGTAACAGCAGCAGCAGCAGTAGCAGTGGCGGCAGCAGCAGCAGTCAGCAAGCGCGTTGTCGTCGTCGTCAGCGAAGCCGGTCAAATCGCGACACGCCGTCTTTGAATCATCGGTTGCACGCGAGAATCCGGGCGTCCGATTGGCTCGGCAGCGGAAGCTTTTCACAGCGCTTCGCTGATTGGCCGCAGGAGGCGGCGCTGCTGCCGTCTGGCGGAGCATTTCCGAACTCCCGGCAGGTCCGTATCTGGAGGGGGTTACAGACGGCGACATTCGCTAAATTATTTACGAGGCGTAGCGACGATTTAGAAGACATCCATTCGTTTTTATGACGGAGCGAAACTCCGGAGTACTCGGATTGAATCCGTCTTTAAAGACGTTGCTACAGCATCCATTGCGAGGGCGGGGGCGTGGGTTCTACGCTCCTGCGAAAGCGAACGACCCTATTGGCCGACGGTTGAGACTGGGGAAAGTGTTTTCAAATGCGTAAAAAGAACTTCGAATGCTTTGAAGGTTTTACACTCGAAATGGTTTTCCTTTTTTATTACAAATTGCCCGATGGCTCTTCCATAGAAAATTAATGATTATATTGTTTAAAAAAATGTTATTTGCTCCGGACACATTTGAGATTAGCCCTGCTTTTCAGGCGGTGGTACCTGATGACCGTTCTCTGCTATAATCTTCTTGATCAACGCCAGCAGATCCTTTCTCTTAGTGCTCACTGCGGCCAGAACATTCTCGAAAGTGCAGTCTTTCACTGCGGCACCTCTCTGCACTTGTCCGATAATTGAATCTGTGAGGCACATCGGGAACAAGCCGCAGTCGTACCCATTGTCCTGTTGCGGACAAGGTTTCTCCTCAAAGTTCCTTGGGCTGGAATCCAAGAGATACTTCATAAGTTGTTTGGCAAAGACAGCAGCGTCGGCAAGATTTGTTCCTGCGTTGGAATCCAGGTGGAAGGTGGTTCGTTCCGCTTTGGAGTAAACCATCAGACTCCAGTGCGATCCGCCCGCTGCGTTTCTGCTGTCGCAGTTGTTGAGGGGAAAGAAAAGATAGTCGCGCTCTTTGGCATTCAGAGGATCCAGGGATTCCGGATATTCCGAGACGTCGGACATCTTCAGGAGCTGCGTCAGCTCCGGACTGACGAACAGCATCTTTCCGTCGTCGTCCGACGTGTGCTGCAGATATTCGAAGTAAAAACCTATCACGGCGTCGTTGAGCCACTGGGAGCCGCGCAGCGTGTTGACGTCCTCGTTGCGCAAAAGACTGTCGTAATAAATAAGGACCACGGTGGTGTCGGGATCATTTTCCCCGCTCGACATTGCCGGTGTTTCGGAAGAACAACGAATTTGTAACTTTATGCCTTCTTGTACCTCGCGTCCGTTAGGTTGGGTCAGGGAATTATTGTCACTGGCGAATAAGGCGAAACGGTCGGTATCAGTAATGCAGCAGTGATACCGGCCGAGCGGCCGTTGCAATTCGCAATCGAACGCAGCATAGATAACAACGTCGCGCGTTGATTGGTCGAGGCGCGCGCCGCTCGCGGCTGCGAAAACAATCGCGAATCTCGTCGCCGCCGCCCGTTTTGCGGCGAAATCCGGAAACCCCCCCACGCTGCTGCTGCTGCTGCTGCTGCGCTGCAGGAAAATTTTTGTTCGTCAGTTTCCAAAATGGCAGCGAAGAGCGGTGGCACCGTCGACTGGCAGTCAATAATAAAGCCGATTCTAGCCGCGCCTTACGATTCGTACAACAAAAATGAGATAATCGAGCTCGTCAAGGCGATAATCAAGAGGTGAGTCCTTGAACGCGACGAAACGTCGACGAGTCTCTGGCAAATTGCGAGACCGCCGGACAGTCGCTCGCACTCGGGTGACAGTACAGAAATGGATGCTCGATTTTCCACGAATTCGTCGTTATGTATCGATCAATCGTTTCCTTTAACGTTTCAGCGAGGCCGAGTTCCTTAAGCACGAGGATCAGTACGAAGACTTCTACATATCTTTCGCGGCCCTCGCCGCCGATTACATCAGCGGCTGTGCCAATACCTGTGAGTTTCTTCATGACCTGGCAGTAACTTGGTATCTATGAAAAAAAAAAACACTGTATATAGCATCGTTGTGTTTCGCGCATATATAGATATACATACAAATATATACATTAGAAATTATGTATATATGTACAGATGGCTATTGATGTATTTCATTTGTATGGCACTGAGCCACATTTGTATGAAAAAAGTTGCAAAGTCTCGCAATCCCTGAAACTTTAAATTTTTTGTTTGTCAGTATCAAAGAACCAGATCCCGACAGTATGGCAGGCGTGCAGGGTGCTGCTTACCTATTTGGTGGGCAAACAGCCTGTCTGGACCTCTACGATCCTGACGATGAAGCAGCTGTTGCTGCCGATTCGTGCAATGTGCACTGGCCAGTCGCTTCTCACAACCACGGAGGAAGCCTGGCTGATAGCTATTCTGAAGAACGCCAACGTGCCGTCGTGCGTCAAGGCTTCTCAGTCGCCGGGAGAGAAGGATTCGGCACCACAGCCGATAAAGGAGTCGAAACGCGCCAGGAGCGATCTCTCCAGCTCGATACTCGAGCAGCTGACGATGCCGCTGCAAGATTTAACGCCGTCGGTGGTGATCGCTACCGATATTGGCACAGATGGGAATAAAGCTACCACGGAGGCTGCTGGCAATGATGCAAATTCCGATACCAAGGTGCGTAGCAATTGAAACTTGAAGCGCAGATGACGGATAAAAAAACTACTCACGACGTTCGATTTTATTCCAGATGATGTTCATAGCAAACAACATAAGTACTCTGCAGAGTATGGGCGCGGGAGACACAATGCTGGACATGTGTTCGAATCTGCCGCACCTGTCGCGTTACATGCGCAAATATCAGGCGTACATGAGTCGCAAGGGATTCGCCCTGCCGGCCAATCACGGCGAGGCCCACATTATTCGTCACAGTCTTCACTCGGTCGTAAACGACATCAATATCGTGCACAACGTTGTCTCGCTACCGGTTCTCGAGCCGCTGACGCCGGCGAAACTCGAGAAACTGTCCCTGCTCACGATGTCTTGCTTGTACTGCTCGATCGCGAACGCCACAGCCTCGAGTATCGTCGGCGTCTCGAACGCCGTGTCGCCCAAGTGCAGCACGAACACGAGCGGAAACGCTCAGGGCGGTCAGAGCGCGAAGAGCACCGAGGAGGAGTACGACTCCCTCGCGATTACGGTCGTCGAAAAGAGTCTCGAGATTTTCGGTCTCGTCTCCAATATAATAAAGCACAGCACGCGAGCCGGAGGACACGTGAGTAGCTGCGGATCTTCGACGAAGATTCAGGCGGACTCGTGCAATTTTTTTAATCAACGTCGTATTTCCGGTCTATTTTTTTTCGCAGATACTACAAAATCATCTGTTGATCGGCGTTTGGCTGCTGGTCGCGGGTCTTCAGGCTCAGCTCACGGTGAGCAGCTTCAGCACGGCCGACAAGGGCAAAGAGGAGAAGGGAAAATCGCCGAGCAAAGCTCGCGACGGCACCGGTCGAGTTAATCTCATGAAAGTGTCAGTCTCATTCGTGAATTTGCGTTTAACAATTGTTCTTCGCGACATCGTGATGATAATTTACCGGTTTCACAGGCAACAGGGCTTCGGCGTATTGTCGGTCGCTCTGGCGTCCCACGCGCTCACGTTGATGAGCGCTCTGCTCGAGGACGTTTCCGTGGAGACCGGTCGCGATCGTCCGCCGCCACCGGAGCCCGCGTCCCTCGACATCCTTGCTACCGCCACCGCGCTTCAACGAGCGATGACTTTTTTCCAGGCTGCACCGCTCAATCATCTGTTATTTTACTTGGCGACGATTAGTTACAGAAAGGTAACAAACGTGAAATAGTTACAATTCTGCATCACCTTCGCTCATACTATTCGATAAACGCGATGTAATCTTTTTTTTAGGCTTGCACGTTGAAAAGAGTGCAAAAGCATCCGCTGGAAGGCGACACACTGAGTCAATCGGACTCGACAACGTACTACGAGGATTTACTGAGTTACTCTGAGAGTTCGACCGACGAAGGTATAAAAAAAAAGAAACACAAACACCTTTCATCCGCATTTTCATTATCGCCTCTGTTTCATTTCTTCTTTTGTCACTCATCGCGATCTCAACCGTTACCGCAATCGTTTCGTACCGTCGACTTTTGCGTGCGACACAAGGTTATAGATTTTCTGGAGGAGGATACGATTATTCAGAGTTGAAAGCCGGAGTCTCTCGTTCGCGGCCGGAGTTGTTAAAAAAAAACGAAAAAACGAAAAACCACTCATTAGCGTCATTCTGTCCATTTTTACTAACTCTCTGGTGTATGTTCACCATGTAGAACAAACTGTTATGTCGGTAGAGGAGGACAGCGAACCCATTTTGGGCCTGTGGTTCGAGGAGACGTTGTCGCCGTCGGAGGGATCGCCGACGAACACGACGAAAGAGACGAACAACGAGGCGAGCGCCGAGCGCACCACGACGACGATCGTTCCCGACAACCGGGAACCTCACGGCGTATGTGTTTCATTCCGCGTTACCGCCGCAACTACGCGCCGTAAGTTACCCCACGGATGTCGGACAAATAAAATAACCCCGGGAAAATTTCGTCGTCTGTTGCAGTACATTTCGCTGGCCACGCAGATATTCCAATTTATGAATCAACACTTGATCGGCAGTCGCAGTAGCTACGTGCGCGAGTATGTGATAAACGGTCTTGTGGAGCAGCAGATGGTGATACTGGCGGCTATCATAAGGGATCTCGACCACGAAACCGCCAGAACGGAGACAGGTGCGCTTCTCGATTTGATTGCAACGACAAACTTTGTTCTCTTTAATAACACAATCTTCCGACGATTATTGTAATAATCCAGGAACCATATCGGTATTTTATGGCGCGACACTGGGCGCCATGTACTCGGAGTTCTCGCAGGCTCTCAGTCGTTACACGCACAATTTGCTGGCACGAAATACACTGAGCGAGTCGCTGCAGAACACTCTGCTGCAGCATCTCGGAGTGAGTCCTTGGTCGACCGACAACACGAGCTCGTCGTCATGGCCCCTGCAGGTTTATCCCAGGACTCTCAGTGTCTTGGCTCAGGTAAACTCTCGGATCGACACAGACACGAATAATTCGCAGCACTGATCCATGGATCATCTTGATAATCGCCGTAATTTCCCCAGATCCTTTTGCTGAAGCCGCAGTCGGAGAAGGAAGCCGCGTGTATCAGTATTTGGCACAGACTCGTCACGACTATGGTGGAAAATGTGTGCAATCCGCCTGTGGCATTTGAAGCAGAGAACGAAGGTACTACTTTTTGAAATTATATTTTGTTTGGGTCTCGGCACAGCGATGTCACGATTTTTATTAAATGTTTTTGTCTCTCGTCGTCAGATCTGAATGTGGAGCACGCGCAGCTCGTTCTCTTTCTCTTTCATTCGTTGAATCTGATGCAAAAGAAGTCGGTGCTGCTGGTGACGGGAAGCGGCGCTGTTCGATGCAGCGAAGCGGTCAAGGCGCCGATGAAGGATTCGCAGCTGCTTCATCTCTCGAGGCTGCTGCTGCTGTTGGAGTACATGATGAAACATCTGTACGACGCCCCGCCAACGCTTCTGGAACAGGTGAGCATTGATTTCTTTTTTATGATTCATCATCAAATGCATTGAAATTACAAAACGGCGATCACACACTTGTGCTCCGTTTTAATTTATTCTCTTTCCTTTCATCCCATTTCCCTTCCAACTCCTCAGACCTAAGTCCAATGTAACTCCAAAATAATATAAAATGCAACATTAATATCCAGCTGTAAAAAAGCGGAAGCGAGATAACAGGGCCACCAGGCTGAAAGTGACAACTGAGTGGTAGTAAAAAACTCGTACATCCACTAAAATCCTGTTAAGACTCGCGCGACACTTTCGAGTCTTTGGCTTCGTTATTACACAAAATTTCTTTCCCTTATCAGGTCCAGTGGAACCTGCTGTCGGCGACGAGTATGGTCGCCGATGCGAAAGAGGGAAACAAGCAAGCCTCCCGAATCTACACACCCTGGAAATACATCGAGGACAATTACCGGAAGTTCGGTCCGCCGGACGAATTCTCGATGAAGCCGCGTTTCTACAATCTCACGAACACGGATTTCAACAACCAGGACACGCCGAAGCTCGACGGTCTTGCCTGCAACTTCGTCCTGGGAACACCGGACAAGATGAAGTATCCGCTTCTCGTCGACGCTCTGATCGACATTCTCAACGTCATCAATCAGACGAACATTCCGCGTAAATCCGGCTCCGACGACAAGGACAAAATAACGTTCACCGGTCTGTGCGCGACTCAGTACTGCTTCTCGATCTGCTGGCGCCTCCTGCTGATGCTTCCGCCTTCGACTCCCTACATGGACAAACTAGCCCTGGGCGAGGAGATACCAGCCGGCCCGATGCTCCTTCACTCCCTAATCTGGGGTCCTCGCGCCGCTTACAAAACCTTCAACGGCTGGATGAAGGATTGCCTCGTGAAGCAGGGAATGTACACGCAGTACGCTGAGAATCTCCTGAAGACCGTGTCGTCGACCGTGAATACTCTCAAGTACGACGTGACGCTCGCGAAAAATTGCATAAAGACCTTGAAACCGGAATTAAATCCAACCGACAAGATAATGCCAAAGTCGACGCTACCAAAACTCAGCTCTCTGTGCATCCTCGCGGCGGTAATCGGCAAACTCCAAGTGCTCCTCGACGAGAGTATCTCCAAGAGTCCCACGGACAACATAGAAGCCGCCAAGAGTCCTCAGACCCCGGAGACGATATCGACGAACACGAACAAGATGATCGTCGACATTCTGCCGCACATTCTCTCGCTCACAGAGTCGATCCTCGCGTCCTGTCGCTCGAGCGTTCTCTATCAGATGCACGAGTCGCCCGAGCCAACGGGAAAGTACACGCTGCGCGATTATCTCGTTCTCGACGGTATAATATGCGTCGCGGGCGCGAGTCTCACGATGGAAACGTCGATAGTGACGCTGCTGCCGAACAGCGTGAGATCCGTGCTCGACAAGTGGAAAGCGATAAACGTGGCCCTCGTGCCGTGGAATACCTACGCGAACGACATAATCCCGGCGGAGAGTTACATCCTGGCGACGGTGAATCATCACATCGGTTCGCTCTCGAGTTACGGCTCGTTCTCCATAAATCCATCCCTGAAAAATCTCCTCTACTCTCTCGTCGCCTTCATGTTCGAGTACGTGACGCCGGCAACGGCCCCGGAAAATTCCGAGATCCGCGCCCAAGCGATCGACATCTTGATACCCCTGACGATGGACGCGCGAACGGATTACCTCCAGGAACTCGCGTCCTCGACACTGGGAAAATTGCTCGGCGACGTGGAAAGCGAGCCGCGACAATTGCGCGAGCATCTCTTCGTCCTAAATTACACGTATAACGTGATTGTCGACTACACGACCAACACCGAGGACTCGATAAACGTATCCGTGGACGAGAAGATCCTGAAGCAGTGCATCAAGTACTGGGAGCAGTTGCTGAAGAAGCCGGTCGGTTGCAAAGCCCTGGATCAATTTTTCGCTCCCACGACCAACCGAACACTCGTGTCGGTTCTCCTGTCGATCGCGTCGCCCCAGGCGTCTCAACAATTCAGCACTCACGTGCTGCATTTCTTCAACAAGCTCTTCAAAACCGCGGAAAAATCGTCGGACGGCTCGCTCGACCGACTCTGCAGCTCGGTGTCGAATCTCGCGAGCGTCGAGAGCGAAAAATTGCAATCGTGGCTGCGTCACGTGGTCCTCGGATCCGGAAGCTTGTCGCCGAGCGCGTCGCCGACGAACGCGCAGACGCCGACTGTCGCGACGACGAGCGCGATGGTCGCGGTCGCCGGAAACAGCGAGGAGGTCCAAAAAGCTGAGGACTCTACGAGCGCGACGACGAACGATCAGCAGGGTCAGTGGCAGACACTGCTGCTGGATTCCGGCAGCAGCAACCAAGCCTCGAGCCCGAACGACGATCAGCACTCGATGCACGAGAACAATCAGCTCCTCAAGGCTCTGACAAACTACATCGTCAAGGCGAACAGCAGCCTCGGCGAGGACGTTTCCGTGACGATTCTCCAGGCGCTCATCCCGCTGGGTTATCACATTCTATCGCCCGCCATCGAAGGCGCAGGATTTCCGGAACTGATGCACGTGATGTCGAGCCTGGCGGACGCGGGAAGCGACCGAGGTCACGTGAAGCTCTTCAAGGCCGCGACGGACTGGGTGGAGCTCTGCAAGCAGCAGCTCATGAGCAAGGACACTCAACTCCTTGACAAACCGTTTTCCTACATCGAGGCCGGCTGCTGCGTGCTCAACTACATAGCCGACATCGTGACCGCTGTCTGCCCTCAACAGTCGCATCATCAGGATCGCGCGACGAGTCCGCCGTGGGAGGGAGCAACGCCGATAAACGACGTGAACGACAGCGACTGGATCGACGAGCTGGCGCACGACGACGACGACAGCGCGGCCGAGGACTCGGACGAGGACAGCCTGAGCAACAAATTATGCACCTTCACGATCACCCAGAAGGAATTCACGAATCAGCACTGGTACCACTGTCACACGTGCAGCATGGTCGACGGCGCTGGTGTCTGCACCGTCTGCGCTCGGGTTTGTCACCGTGGACACGACGTGACCTACGCCAAGTACGGCAACTTCTTCTGCGACTGCGGATCCAAGGAGGACGGTTCGTGCCAGGCGCTGACGAAGCGAAGTCCTCAGAGCTCCGAGCATCCGGCGACGGCGAGCAACAACACACCAGGATACAGTGCCGGTGGCGGCAGCACCGCTGCAGAAAGCAGCAGCAACGGCGCCGCAGCGCCGATGACGAGCAGACTGCGACGTCGTCCCTCGAGTCCGGTGCACTTCCACGACAAGGCCGAGCGAAGCGGACGCGACAAGCAGAAGCAGGCGGCTCTGGCGAAGCAACTGGAGGGATCGAAAGACTGGGTCCTGTCGCAATTGTGGTCGAGCGGATTGGTCTCGTCGCTGGTGGAGCTCACGAGGACGTTGGTACCAGCGGTGAACGTCTCCTGCCAGAAGAATTCCCCCGTCGGCTGTCACACACGCGCTCAAATCGCCCTCAGGCAGCTCCACTTCCTCGACAAAAAATTCGAGCACACGGATCAGCTGATGCTGTCGACTCTCGGCTCGCAGGAAGGAGCCTTCGAGAACGTGCGGATGAATTATTCCGGCGACCAGGGACAGACGATAAGGCAACTGTTGTCGGCTCACATGATCCGTCGGGTCGCCATGTGCTGCCTCTCGTCGCCTCACGGCAAGCGTCAGCATCTCGCGGTGAGCCACGAGAAGGGCAAGATCACGGTGCTGCAGCTGAGCGCGTTGCTCAAGCAGGCGGACTCGTCGAAGCGGAAGCTGACGCTGACTCGTCTCGCGTCGGCGCCGATACCGTTCACGGTACTCTCGATAACCGGGAATCCGTGGAACGAGGACTTTCTCGCTGTCTGCGGGCTCAAGGACTGTCACGTGTTGACCTTCAACAGCTCCGGAACGGTTTCGGATCACCTGGTTCTTCATCCTCAGCGCGAACCCGGAAATTTCATCATCAAGGCGATGTGGCTTCCTGGTTCGCAGACACAGCTCGCTTTGGTCACCGCTGATTTCGTCAAGATCTACGACCTCGCCAAGGATGCTCTGAGCCCGCAGTATTACTTCCTCGTGGCGATGGGAAAGATTCGCGACTGCACTTTCGTCCACGCCGAGGACGGTGTCTTTCATCTGCTGCTGATGTCGTCGGCGGGTTACATATACTCGCAGTCGATGGACGAGAACAGCCTGGCGAAACACGGCGCGTTCTACGTCACCACGACCCTCGACGTCTTTCATCCGGAGATCAAGGACAACGGTCAGGTCGGCGGCGGCGGAGTTTCCATCTATTATTCCCACGCGTTGCAGCTGCTATTCTTCAGCTACGCGTGCGGCAAGAGTTTCATCGCGCCGCTGAAATACATGGACTCGGAGATCACGACGGTGTTCATGATCAATCTGGCGAACAACAAGTCGAACGGCAACAAGTCCAACAACAATCAACCTCAGCCGCTCTGCCAGTGGAGCGAGGTCGCCAATCATCCGGGTCTCGTTTGCTCGGTCCTCCAGACCAGCAACAATCCGGTGATACTCATGATCAAACCGGACGTCGTGCTGATACAGGAGATCAAGGTCGTGCCGAAGGCGAGGATCATGGATATGGTGGCGATTAGGCATCCAAGCTCCAACGCCGAGCATCGCACGACTCTGATTCTCCTCTGCGAGGACGGCAGCCTCAGGATATACATGGCGGCAATGGAGCAAACCGGATTCTGGATGTCGTCGAGCGTGCAGCCGATCGGAACGATGACCGGGCTGAAGCAGACGAGGAAGAAGAAAGCCGCGAAAACGGGGAAACCCACGGGCACGGTTTCCTTCCCCATCGACTTCTTCGAGCACTGCCAGGTGATGAACGACGTGGAATTCGGAGGCAACGATCTGCTGCAGATCTACAACGTCGCGCAGATCAAGCATCGTTTGAACACCACCGGCATGTACGTCGTGTCCACGAAGGCCATCGGTTTCAGCGTCGACGTCACCAACAACGATCCGACTCTGGTGATGACTGGAATCAGGGTGCAGCTTGGAAATCAGGACGCTCAGCGGGCTCCGTTGTACATTGAAGTGAGAATCTCCTTTTTTTTTAATTCTGTTGGTGAATTTTCGTACAGTATTTCTAGACTCGTTAATTCTTCACAGGTTTTCGGGCGAAGCATCCGCACGACCCTGACGCGCAGTCGGTGGTTCGACATTCCGCTGACGAGAGAAGAGAGCCTGCAGGCCGACAAGAAGCTCACAATTACCTTCGGCCTCTCGCAGGACGCCGAGGGCGTTATTATGGTCGACTCGATCAAAGTGTGAGTAGCGAATCTACTCGTAATGGGTAGAATATGCGACTTGAGAACGATGGTATAGATTAGAAGTCGATATTTTGAAAAAATAAATTTCGTGACCCCGATTTGAGCGGTTTTCGGCCCGACGGTCAGATCTACGATTTCTGACAAACTGTTCGGCCAAAAACTTTTTTTTTCAAAATCAACTAAAAAAGGGTTGTAACCAGTGTTTTCAGGGGTAGAATAAGCGACTTGAGAACGATGGTATAGGTTAAAAGTCGATATTTTGAAAAAATAAATTTCGTGACCCCAATTTGGGCGGTTTTTGGCCCGGCGGCCAGATCTAGAATTTCTGACAAGCAAAACGACAATTCTTTTTGTCTTTTTTTTTTTCAAAAGTAATTGAACAAGGGATTTTTTGTTGCGATTCACCCTTTTAAAGCTTTATAAGAGCGCAGCAGCGCAAAAGCATCTCGGGCACGCGCACCATCGCGTGTGATTAGCCTAGTTCATGAATAAAATCGTTACTAAGAAACTAATACAATTTTTTAACATTTGCAGTTATGGGAAAACGAAAGATTCCTTTGGCTGGCCCGAGGAACCTGAGGAAATCGCCGCCGGGCAATCGACCCCGGCGCCCGTGGCCGCCGGAGCGGCGGTCAACAATGAAAACGAGAGCGCCCTGGTTTCACCGGCTCCTCTGACATCTGTCGACAAGTACGTATATAAATTTCCACAATTCCACTTCACCAGCAATACTCAAATATTTGTATCGCCCAACAATAACGAGCATCTCGATAAATCCTAACGTATTCTTGAGAATCAATTTTTTTTTAAGTCGTTTATAGTGCGATTTGTTGCTCGTATAACTTGCTCAACGCGCTTTCGCGTCAATATCTTAATTTCTTGATATTATTGTGACGCACCAGACCAACGAAGGACTCTGTCAATATCGAGAGGTAAGACGTGAATGTTTACACGCGACTCCCACGAATTTTCCCCTGTGCGTCCCCTCGAACGACGAAGGAAACAGTCGGTCGAGGTGTTGTTCGTTTTAGAACCAGTCCCGAGGCATGAATAAAAAACACGAGTAGTTCACTCCTTTATCGGCATCCGAGTGTGTTCGTTGCCCTCCCAAAAATGTTTTCTTTAGAGAATTCGGTTCTTCGTTTAACAAACTTCTCCGTATTTTTGCAGAATGGTGTCTAGCATTCTCGAGGTTTTGGAGTCGTCCTTCACGCTGTCATCGAACGACGAGAGCAAGGCGATGCTTCGGAGCACAGCGATCGACGTTGCTTCGGGGATCCTCACGCTGCCGACACCGCCGTCGGTTCAGATGCACACGACGGCTCTTCTGGCGGCGCTGCACAGCAGCAAAGTTTCCTATCACTCACACAAAGTAATTTAAAACAAAGCTCGAACGAATCGTAGCTTAATTTTTAGAACGTTTCTCTAATTCGCTGAATTTTCAGGACCAAGTTCTACTCTCTCACGTGCTGGACTCGCTTAAGGCGATGCGAGAGCTCAACGACCCGCGAGACATGGACGCGGAGAATTTCTACCGTCTCGTCCTCATAGTCCGAAGCATCGCCATAGTGCGACCGCATAATCTCGCGAAATTCGCCGAGCAACACGCGACGAAGCCGTTCGACGAGAGCAGCAGTGAGTCCCGCGTATCTCGCATGGATAAAAACGCAAATTTTTCTATCATTTTCTCGTCGTGAACAACTTCTTTATCTTCTGTATTTTTTCCCGCAGTACCGGTATTCGAGAAAGATCGGATGAGTCTGACCCGCGGTAGCGACGATACAAACCAGCATCTGGTTCTCCAGTTGATGGACGTCCTGTGGGCGCTGCACATGGCTTACCCGAAGAACATGGCACTGGCACCGGTAGTGGTTCCCGGCTTGACGCACACGGAGGCTACGATCTACGCCATGGTCGAAATAATTCACGCCTTCACAACCTGCGACGTTGAGAACAACACGGCGCTCGCCGCGAAGCTTTACCTCCAGCTTCTTCTCTCGTCCGACACGGCGGTCAGTTTCAGCGCTAAACAGGCGATAATCCGTGTTCTGCGCCCGAGATTCAAGCGAAGGAGAGTTTACATACCGAGTCCGCCGCATTGCAGCACGCCAGGTTGGTCCTGCGAACGTAAAAATAAAAAAAGAAATAAAAAACATGTAATTCCGCATGAAGAAAGAAATCTCCAGAAATGAAAAACGTTAATACCCACAGGTGTGGCTGCCGAGACCGAAGAGAAACCGGAGCCGGCGCCGGTTCCGCCGGTCCAAGAGCCGAGGGAACCGGAAGAGCTCCAGCAGTTCGACGTCGACGCGGTCGAGCCGATGGTTCTCCTCGGCGCAGATGGAAATCAAGCCGGAGCGATCGCGCGAGTTCACAATCCGCTGGAAGTGCTTTTGGGACCGGGAGTCGCGCCGCAGCTTCTCGATATCCCGCAGGACGCCGACGACGAGGCGATGGTGGAGCTCGCGATCGCTCTGAGTCTGCAGGATCACGAGGGCGACGCGGATCTCCAAGCGTTGCAGCAGGGTATTCAGCAAGGATTGGCGAATCTCCAGGGTCTCCAGGGTCTCCAGGGTCTGAGGAATCTCGCCGGACCGGCGGGACCGCTGCTTCATTATCAGGGACTAGAAGCCGAGAGGGTACCGCGAGAGTCGGGCGCCGAGGTTCCGGTTGGTTTTATTCTTTGTCTTTTTTGCTTTTCGTAGAAGTTGAAAAAACAATTGTACATTTGAGATTGGTACTATTCCTCGGTTTTTGTCTCCCTCGCTTATCTTTCGTTCGCCTCGCCTCGCTAAAACTTATATATTTGCACGTTGCTTCCCAATTATAAAAAAAAAAAAATCGAAGCATCCTGGAGCGTTAAACGATATTCTGATACGTATGATCAGGTGCAGGAAGGTGCCGGTCACTTCTCGGACACGACGGCGTCGGCCGGCGGTTCGGACGACGAAGGTTCGACGGCAGCGACCGACGGAAGCACCCTGAGAACTTCGCCCGCCGAGCAGGTTAGCAAAAAAAAAAAACACGCGTAAATCCTGCGAAATATTCGATTCGCGTTTCGCCCGTAATTCGTTGACGCGTTGAAAGTTGTGTCCGAGCCGAGTGAGTATCGTAGTAACGCTTGGGATCTCGTTTTCCTATCAGGGTGGTAGTGGTGGTAGCAAGGGTAGCGAGAGTGGTGGAAGCGATAGTGGAGGTAGCGCGGTGGACAGCATAACTGGTGAGCATAATGTGTCCGGAAGAAGTTCCGCCTATGGCGACAATGCCCAGGACTCTATGCCCCAGCCGGGTACGAGCAGCGGCGTTCAGCCACCACGATCCGAGACTAGTTCGCTAGGTGCTCCCACAACTTTCACCGTAAGTTTTCCTTGCGTCTGCTTCTTTCCCTTCGACACTTACTCCGCTCTTCTCAACCAAATGTTTGTGTTTGCAATGATTCGCAACTCACTATATGTTTGCCCTAATAATTATTGTGCTTTAGGTGACCGAGCAGGACGAATCCGCGGAGCAGGAGCAAAGTCCCGAACAGGAGAACGACACCGTCGCCGAAAGCACGTCGAAGCTTCACTCCGTCCGTCTTCTCTTGCTCGAGCGACTGATGCAGTTCATCCCGAACCTGACGAACGTCTCCGGAGTCCTGTCGATACCGTTTATGCAAGTGATACTGATGCTCACGTCGGACCTCGACGGTCAGGACGAGAGAGACCGGGCGTGCGTCGAGCGTCTGCTGCACATTCTAGTAAAGGAGCTGGAGATGGACAAACCCGACACTACCGATATCTGCAAACGCAGCAACAAGAGAGAAGTTCATCTGGTAATCATGCGCTTGCTCAGTGTCCTGATGTGTCGCTCCAAGTACAACAACACCAAAGCACAATCGGAGAATCCGAACTTCGTGTCGCAAACGACAGCCGGAATATTGAGCAAAGCCGGGGTGATCGAGTATTGCTTGACGCTGCTGAAGGCTCTGCTCGAGTATTGGAAAACAACGTCGACCGAGGATTCGGGGGTCGTGATTGGCGGCGAACTGCTGAAGGAGCATCTGACAGCCTCGCCACCGGACATGTCGCCCTTCTTCCTGCGACAATACGTCAAGGGACACGCTAGCGACGTGTTCGAGCCGTATCCGCAGCTTCTGACGGAAATGGCACTGCGTTTCACCTATCAGGTCCACAAATACGCGGAGAGCAGCGCGATTCAGCCGTCCTTCGATCAGCAGGCATGGTACTTTTATCTCTGCGAGTACATGATGCTCTATCAGACGCCTTTCGTCAGGCGACAAGTGCGCAAGCTTCTGCAATTCATCTGCGGCAATCGCGAGAAATACCGTCAGCTGCGCGATCTCCACGCGCTCGTGTCTCACGTGCAGTCGGTGCAAAAGTGCTGCAACACCGGCGGCTACGATCCCCTGCACTCGCGGCCACACGCGATAAATTTACCCTACGACTCTCTCGTTGAGCTCATCGAGCACCTGAAGTCGTGCGTCGAGGTTGCGACCTGTCGCACCGGCAACTGGCAGCGATTCTGCCTGAAACAGAACACGGTGCTCTCGTATCTATTCACCATCTCCACGCTGCTTGACGAGGGCGTCAGTCCGACGGTGCTGCAGCTGCTCCAGTGCGCCATATGCTCGAGCACCAAGGCCAAGGACGTGAAGGTGAAGGACTCGAAAACCTCGGCGAACATAAAAGAGCGACGCGATCGCGAGAAATCCGAGGACTCGGACATCGAGGCGAAATTCGAGGAGGCGCAGTGCGTGACGCTGGTCGAGCAGATACAGAAGCAGGTGTCGCCGGCGCTCCTGACGAAATTCATCAAAACGTTCCTCCTCGAGACAAACAACACGAACGTACGCTGGCAAGCGCATTCCCTGGTCCTCGCGATTTACAAAAACTGCGGACCCGCCGATCAGGAAGCCCTCCTGGATCTCCTGTGGCGCCTGTGGCCCTTGCTGCCCGTTTACGGCCGTAAAGCCGCTCAATTCGTCGATCTCCTCGGCTACTTCTCCCTGAAGACCCCGCACACCGGCAAAAAAATGCACACTTACATGGAGCAAGCCGTCGCGGTTTTGCACGCGCAGAATCAGCTCCTCGCGCGTCATCCGAACGCCAATCTGTACGCGAATCTCGCGCAGTTCGTCGAGCTCGACGGTTACTACCTGGAGAGCGAGCCCTGTCTCGTCTGCAACAATCCCGAGGTGCCGATGGCGACGATCAAACTCTCGTCGATAAAGGTCGACTCGAAGTTCACCACGACAACGCAGATCGTCAAGCTCGTGTCCAGTCACACGATAAGCCGGATAATCCTCCGTATCGGCGATCTCAAGCGCACGAAGATGGTGCGCACGATAAACGTCTTCTACAACAATCGCTCGGTCCAGGCGGTCGTCGAATTGAAGAACAAACCGGCGATGTGGCACAAAGCGAAGAAAATCACCCTGGCACAGGGTCAGACGGAGGTGAAAATGGAATTCCCGCTGCCGATAGTCGCGTGCAATCTGATGATCGAGTACGCGGACTTCTACGAGAACATCCAGGCGTCCTCGGAGACGCTCCAGTGTCCCCGCTGCTCTGCTAGCGTACCAGCGAATCCAGGAGTCTGCGCGAATTGCGGCGAGAACGTGTTCCAGTGCCACAAGTGCCGAGCCATTAACTACGACGAGAAGGATCCGTTCCTGTGTCACGCGTGCGGCTTCTGCAAATACGCGAAATTCGACTACACGCTAACGGGTCGTCCCTGCTGCGCGGTGGATCCCATCGAGAACGACGAGGATCGTAAGAAAACGGTCGCGACGATAAACACGTGGCTCGAGAAGGCGGACAGAGTGTACAAAACGCTGATATCGAACAAGCCGACACTCGAGATGCTTCTAGTCAAGATATCGGAGCATCGCCTGGATCGCGGCCTCGACGACGGCGTCCAGGTGTCCGGCGGCAGCACTCAGGTCAACCGAGCCATTCAGCTTCTCGCGCAACGTTACTGCAGCGAGTGCAAGACGTCGTTCGAGGAATTGAGCAAGATTATTCAGCGGGTGCTCGCTTGGCGACGGGAGCTCGTCGCCTACGACCGGAACCAACGGGGCCAGGGAAGCGGCATCGGCGGCAGCAGCAGCAGCAGCCTTCACACGTCGATGGGCGCGTCGACGAGCGACAGCAGAAACGAGAAGGAGGAAACCGTTGTGCCGCCGGCGGGTCGCTGCTACGGCTGCGCTTCCTCGGCGACGGAGCACTGCCTGACGCTTCTCCGAGCTCTCGCGACCAACAGCGCGGCTCGCGAGGTTTTCTGCAAGCAAGGACTCATCCAGGAGCTCGTCGAGCACAATCTTCGCAAGGGAACCGTCCAGGTTCAAGAAGAAGTCCGTCAGCTACTCTGCCTCGTCACCCGCGACAATCAAGCGTCGACGAAGGAGCTCTGCGCGTTGCTGATGAATCGCGTGACGATGACGCTTCGCGGTCGCGTCTCAACGTCCGACCTGGCGATGGCGGTGCGCCACGAGATGGCGCTTCTCGCGGCGCTCGTGCAGAAGGAGGACGCCTGCTGGGAGCAGAAGCTTCGTTGCGTGATGCAGCTCTTCCTCATGGCGTGCAAGGACTCGAAGAGCCCGGTCGTCATGGAGAGCCTGATCCTGCCGTGCCTGAAGATTCTTCAGGGCCTGATAAAGCCCGATCAGCCGGCGTCGAAGAAGAACAAGGATAAGAGCATCGAGACCCTGGCGACGATACAGCCGCCCGAGGGCGTGAGCATCGACGTGGCCAAGTGGCTGAGCAGCGACCCGAGGCACTCGTACGCCGAGTGGATACAGCGGATGCCGGCGAAGAGCTCGACGCCGCCGTCGAGCAAACCCTTGAAGAAGGAGGAGGCGCGGGTGCTTTATCTGATGGAGAAATACGGCCGTCGGTGGCACAATCGTTGCGTGCGTTTGAGGGGAATACAGCCGCTGAAGCTCGCCGACGGAGCTTGGCTGAAGGAGGTTCTTTTCAATCCGAGCTCGCGACTCGCTCGTCAGGTCGCTTGCAACATGGTCGAGAGCCTCTGCCAGGGAACAGAGCGTAAGAAGGAGGTCCTCGTGCTGCTGACGTGTTACCTGGAGGAGCTGCGCACGGCCGGCGAGAGCAGCGCCGAATTTTTGTCCCTCTATCAGAGCCTCATTCGTCAGCCACCCTGGAAGCAATTCCTCGCGGTGCGAGGAGTGATGACACTGCTGGCGGATCTGCTGATCCGCGAGATCGAGGAGCTCCACCGACTGGAGGAAACGACGCTGACGAGCGACTTGGCTCAAGGTTACTCGCTGAAGATGCTGACGGAACTGCTGGCGACGTTCCTGGAGCAGGAGAACATCAAGCAGCAGTTCAAGGGACGCCTCGTCGGCGCCGTGTTGAACGGTTATCTGTCTCTGCGGCGTCTCGTCGTTCAGCGAACGCGACTGATCGACGATACGCAGGAAAAATTGCTGGAACTCCTCGAGGAGATGACGTCGGGCACCGAGGAAGAGACCAAGGCTTTTATGGCGGTCTGCGTGGAGACGGTGCAGAAGTACAGTCCCCAGGACGTGCGAACGCCCGTGTTCGTCTTCGAGAGGCTCTGCTCGATAATCTATCCTGAAGAGAACGACGTGGGCGAATTTTTCCTCACCCTGGAGAAGGATCCCCAGCAGGAGGACTTTCTGCAGGGACGAATGCTCGGAAATCCGTACAGCAGCTTGGAGCCTGGTCTGGGTCCGCTGATGCGCGACGTGAAGAACAAAATTTGCCAGGACTGCGAGCTCGTGGCTCTACTCGAGGACGACAACGGCATGGAGCTTCTCGTCAACAACAAAATCATAAGTCTGGATCTGCCGGTGAAGGAGGTCTACAAGAAGATCTGGGTGCTCGACGGCGGCATGTGCGACGCCATGAGGGTCGTCTACCGGATGCGAGGTCTCCTCGGTGACGCGACCGAGGAGTTCGTCGAGACGCTCAACGCCAACAGCGAGCAGGAGGTCAACAACGAGGAGGTCTACAAGATGGCGAACGTGCTCGCGGAATGCGGCGGTCTTCAGGTGATGCTCGATCGTCTCGCGGCGATACAGGACGTCAGCCGGGCGCGACCGCTTCTTCAGGTTCTCCTGAAGCTCTTCAGGCTGTCCGTCAAGGTCAAACGAAATCAGGAGGTCCTCAGTCGTCCGGAACTCGGCGCCGTGAGCGTGCTCCTCGACGTCCTTCAGCGATGCCTGGCGACCGAGCCCGACAGCACCCAGGCCAAGGTCACCGAGCAGCTGCTCGACATCATGGAGACGATCCTGGCGAACGCGACGTCGCAGTCGCTCGCCTCTTTCGAAGCGTTTTCCCGCACCCTCGGCGGTCCCGAGCACGTCAAGGCGCTGCTCTCGTGCACCCAATCGGCGGCCGTCAGACAGAGCAACGGCGTCCTGGTGCATCTCGCCAGGGTCGTCGCTGCTCTGACCTACGGGAATCAGGAGAAAATGGCGCTGCTCTGCGACTACTTCAAGCCTGTCCTGAATTTTTATAAATTCGACTTCGAGCACACGGCCGAGGATGAGCAGAAGCTGGAGCTGTTCTGCATACTCACCCAGGGCATCGAGAGAAACGCCATCGGCAACACCCTCAAGGATCACATCATCGACATGGGAATAGTCAAGGACGCCTTTGAGTACATAACGGTAGGAATTGTTTTTTTTTCCAGCCGTCTCGTCGAAGCAGGATGCACTTCGGACGCTCATCTTAGACTTCTGCTTTTCCCAGGTTCATGCGCCGTGTGTAAAGCCGACGCTTCTGCGAACGGACAGCGATGAGCTCAAGGAGTTCATTTCCAAGCCGGCTCTGAAGTACATTTTACGTTTTCTCACTGGTCTCGCGACTGACCACGAATTAACTCAGGTAAATTGATGTTCATTATTTGTCGTCTCATTGTCGTTTCGTATCGTTATTCATTCGTTCGTTGTACTCATTGATTTCTCTTATATTTCGCAGCTGGCGGTCTCCCAGGTGACAATAAGCATAATCCACAGACTGGAGCAAGTCTCGTCGGACGAGCACGTCGGCTCTCTCGCGGAGAATCTCCTGGAGGCTCTGTGCACGAACAAGCAAGTGTCCGAGCTGATCGAGGAAGCTCGGCAGCACACGCGCAGCGAGAAGAAGCGCCTGGCTATGGCGATGCGAGAGCGTCAGTTGGGAGCTCTTGGCATGCGAACAAACGACAAGGGACAGGTGACCGCGAGCGGCACGATTCTCCAGCAGATGGAAGATCTCGGCGACGAGACGGGCCTGGTCTGCGTGATTTGTCTTGAAGGATACAAGTTCAAGCCGAGCATGGTGCGTCTTCGGTTTCAAAAGCCCCCCCAAAAAAAATTAAGTTGCTGGACAAATGAATAAAAATGTATGTTCCAGGTTTTGGGCATTTACACCTTCACGAAACGTTGCAACGTGGAGGAATTCGAGACGAAGCAACGAAAGACAGTGGGATACACGACGGTCACGCACTTCAACGTCGTCCACGTGGATTGTCACATGTCGGCCGTGCGACTGGCACGCGCCCGCGACGAGTGGGAGAGCGCGGCTCTGCAAAATGCGAATACGAAGTGCAACGGGCTTCTGCCGCTTTGGGGGCCGCAGGTGCCGGAATCCGCGTTCGCGAGTTGCCTCGCGCGTCACAATACCTATCTGCAGGAGTGCACCGGCCACCGCGACATTTCGTATTCCTCGACGATACACGATCTCAAGCTCCTGCTGCTGCGATTCGCCCAGGAGAAGAGCTTCCACGACGACACCGGCGGCGGCGGTCCGCAATCCAACATGCACATGATTCCGTATCTGATACACATGGCGCTTTACGTTATTAACACGTGAGTGATGGAAAGATATTTTTTTTTATTAAAGCGAAATTCTGTTCAGACGACTCATAGTTAAAATTTCTATTGCGCAGGACTCGGTCAACCGCGCGGGAGGATAAGCAGCTGGTGAGCTACCTGGAAGCATCGCCATCCTCGGCGTGGCTGGACAACTGCTACGAGGCCGAAGGTCCCTTGTACCAGTGCACCCTTTCCCTTCTCGTTCTGAGCCCGGCGCGATGGAATCAGCTTCGACTGTCTCATCTGCGAAGACTCATCGTACTCGCTCATCAACGTTACGTATCGCCGTCGGCCGCCACGAAAACCATCACGGACGTTACAGTCAAGGACTACTCGGTTTACAAGAGCGCCTTGATATACTTTGGCCTCATCGACTGCATTTATAAGAATTTTTTCAAGGTACGCAGATAGCTTGGAGACGAGCGAGACTAATTTTCGTTCGCTGACATTAATAATTGTTTTTTTTTTCAACGCAGAAGGTAAACGTAACGTCGGACGATCAGTGGCCAACGATTTTGGCCGAATACATCAGGCACAACGACGAGGCGATGCTCAAGGCGTCCGAACGAGTCCTCGCGGCTTACAGGGACGAGTTGTTGCCCTGCGTGTTCTTCGAGGAATATTTTGATGTCGTTGGTAAGTGTAAACTGGAGATTTGATTTTTTTTTATCGAATAAATCGTCATTGTTTAATACTTCTACGTTTCTGTTGCAGGTCTTCTCGGTGATGTTCCGGATCCAGCGTCATTCATAGGCGATCTTATCCAAAGTCTCGCTTAAAAGCAAAAGATAATGAAAGTGTTCGCCCCTCTCTATAAATTGAGCAGAGCGATACCAATGAAAAATCGAAAGTCTGCCGATGCATAATTATCATTGTTTTTTTTTTGTTTCTGATCAACACGAGCGATTAAACTCGGAGAATCGCCATTGTATTATTTTCAATCGGTTGCCGCGAAACTATGTGTATAAAATCTCACTGAGTATCGCTTTCTTATTTATGCGTAGAGATAGTGATGGAGAGAAAAGTTTGTGCTTTAACGAAAATTCGATCTAATAAAATGTTTGCAAATGTTAATTACTCAAAGATCGTAAAGTGTCGCCTTTATTTGTCTCTTATCTCCTTCTGCAGAACGAACCGGTTTCAACCCTGCCTTTGGGCAGCGTTAAATAATACAAACAAACGTATACAGTTTTTTTTTATTCTTCCAATGTATTGATCGCGATAGCTTCTGCCTTCGTAAATTTTCTTTATATCATTAAGATCTAGTGAATATGTACGTCGAGTCCAACGCCAGGGTAATGTGAGAAAAGTTTTTGAAAAAATTGCCATTACCCCAAAGTCGTTTGCCGCTCGACGCGTTCGTGTAATTATCACTATCGACAAATGCGATCGCGAATTTCGATCTAATTTCTTCGCACTTTTCTTATGATCAGCATCGCCCAAGTTCACATGAATCGGTGGAATACCTCATCTGTATCATCATCATCAGGATAACAGATGTTTTTCATTGCTTATGAAAATAAAATCTCCGTGTCTTTACAGTTGTGTTGATGCGGTGAATCATTCGTGTATCATTTGCTTCAGGACGTTTGGTAATTTGTACAGGGAACATATGACAGCCGCACAATGGAGGAAAGCTACGTTCTCTATGTGTCGCTCTTCCACAATTTTATAGTCCTGTCGGTTTCGAGAGCCGCCGAGGCGATGATGTTGTCCGTGGGATGACAAGTCGTGCACAGAACGACGTCTGCGGATAAGCATTGAATTATTATTCAATAAATCATTGTCAATAACATTTCTTTCCCTTCCTTAATACTTACCAGTGTGACCTTGTAATTTTTGAACAATTTCCTTCGTTTGCAAGTTCCAGATGTACACCATATTATCTTCCGATCCCGAGACGATCCACTGCGGAAACAAAAAATCGTATCGAGTCGCACATACGCGAAGAAATATATAAATAATAATTAATGATGCCTGCAGTAACGTACCTTTCCTCCCGTTACCGAGAAATTCGCAAATATGCAATACTTTTCGTTGCGGTGACCCGTATACGTTTTCAGACACTTTCCTTTACTGTAGTCCCACAGTTTGAGCGTATTATCTAACGTCGCGGCTAATATGTACTTTCCGTTTGGCGAAAACTTGACGAACGACACGGGAGGATTGTCGTCGTCTATGAGCGTTTTTAGACATTGGCCGGAAGCGGTGTCCCAAATTCGACTGAATAACGACAAATTTAGATATCAAAAAGGTGTTATAAAGTGTGAAGTGCTTGAAAATCCAATTACGAAAAAATTTCGCTTTACCATAAACCATCGTAACTACTGGATACTATTAGAGATCCGTCCCTGTTGAAGTGCACAGCGCTCACAGGATCCGAATGAGCAGGTAGTGTTTTCAAACATTTCCCTGATCTGACATCCCAGATTCTGACGCTCTCGTCAAACTGGTAACAGAGGAAAACGATGGAAATCAGAAATTACACTCCAAAGTCATCAGTGAACAGGTAAATCCTACATTTCCACGAACTCACCGATCCTGATACAATTAGATTAGATTGTGGATTGAAATTACAGCAGAAGACATAGTTACTGTGGCCTTTGAGTGTCTTCAAACATTTGCCCTGCAAGATTGAATCGCAATTTCATTAGACACATCCACGGATGCAAATTTTCAATAGTACAGATATTCAAAGAACTCACAGAGCTCAACTCCCATATTTTCAGTGTCTTGTCATCCGAAGCAGATACCAAGAGTCTGCTGTCGCTGGACCATGCCACGTCCGAGATTCCGAGCTTGTGGCCCGCGATGGTCTTCTCAAATTTGCCGTCGTACGAACCCCAGATTTTGATAAGTTTGTCAGCGGCTGCAAGCAGTTTCCGTTAGTTTCCACAATAAAGCCAAACGTTTGCCAGACACCTAAAGTATTTTTAACAATCCTATGATACTCACAGGAACTCGCCAGCCACTCGCCATTGGGACTAAACTTAACGGAAGACACAGCCTTCGTGTGTCCGGCGAGGGTGTATTTAAGTGTGTAATTTGGTTTCTGAAACAAAAAGAGGATCATCAACAATTGAACCAGTGTCCCAAGAGTTCAGATATGAAAATATTATTGTCGCCTCGAGCGAAAAACCTACCAAAGCGGAGCTGCCTTTGGTTCCGCCGGTGGGCGTCGTGGCCGAGTTGTTGACGGACGTCTGATGACCAGGCGATGGCCCAAGCGGTACCATTTTCCAGCCGAGATCGTTGGTTCCGCTTCCAAATCCTTCCGAATCCTCCGAGCAAACCTTTCGAGGTTATGCACGCGAATCCGGCTTCGCGCCACCGGTTTTCGTCGCTCGCGCTTCCAACTGCCGACGATCGTTTTAACGAAGCACCGACGACGCTTGGCGCTGGCAAATCTGTCCGAGCCCGCGATCTCCGGCTCCTGGGTCACTCGAATCGCGCGTTATCGTGAATGATGACAGAAAAGCGCTCTCATTCCAAACGCGCTAACCACGCGCGCGCGATTCCGAATCAACGACCAACCACCGATTATTCGTACTCATAACAATGACGCCGATAACAACACGACCGACGGCGTCCGATAGCACTGCGCGATCTCGCGGAATAATTCGCTCTCGGATAATTCGCACAGCTACGATCGTCGCGACGACGAAAACATCATCGGAGCACGCGTCGAGGAGGGAACAACACACTGATCCGCCATTCCGCATATACAGGCATCGGCGACGAATTTTTAAAGCTCGCGTGAACGTAGCGACGAGTCGACGTTAGTTGGCGGAGTCGATGCAGAGGTGGAGTAGCCTGCTCGGTGTTTCCCGATGTTTCCCACCGCGCGCGGCGCCCCCCGCGTCAAACGTCACACGAGCAGCGTTTTTCGCAGCAGCAGCAGCAACAGCGACGCATCGTCACACATCGCATATCGCCGCGAGTGTCCTGTAATTATCATCTGGACTTTAAGAACGCGCGTTGTACTGATTCCAGCAACGGGTCACGATGCCCGGGCCAGATTTGCCTGAGATTCCGGCGCCGCTGAAGAGCATTCAGCACTACCTGAAAATCGCCACCGAACATGACCAACGAGATCCGGTTGTCAGTTATTGGGGTACGTAATTACGCGTGATTCACTCGCGAATAATTTTTACGCGACTTACCAATTTGAGAGAAAAAAAACATTGATAAAAATAATGTTTCTCACAGCTCGTCTGTACGCGCTGCAAACCGGCCTCAAGATGTCGACGAAGACACCGGCGGAGAACAATTTTCTGGTGCAGCTGATGGATTGGTTAGAAACAACGAAGAAAGCTCACCTCGACAATGAAGCTATAACCAACGATGTGGCTGCTCAGGCTCACCTGGAGAATTGGGCGCTCAAGCTCTTCCTCTATGCTGACAAGAACGACAGAGCGTCGATTTTTAACAAGAGCGTCATTCAGAGCTTTTATACCGCTGGTTTGCTGTACGACGTTCTAACGACGTTCGGCGAGCTGACGGAAGAGGCAACGCAGAACAGGAAGTACGCCAAGTGGAAAGCGGCGTATATCCACAACTGTCTGAAGAACGGAGAGACGCCAGTTCCGGGGCCTATGAAGGAAGAGGGCGAGGAAGACAACGACGATGCCAACGTTGCAGCTGGTCCTGGTCAGTTTATTCTTTGTTTCATCCAGCTGAGTTTGTACAATTTGTGTTTTCATTGAGAATTTTGTTTTAGCCATCCTGTGAATTTGTCTGTGATGCAATTTATCAGTTAACTCACGTTTCGTGATTCATTGTTGGATCAAACCATTCATCTCATTCTTATATCCATAATTCTATGTTTATTTGAGTCGGTAGCAATAAGATTAAACCTTATTTCCATAGAGGAAGATCTTTTGCTCGATGACACAGCCGCTAATGAGCCAGAGAAAGCTGATAATGAAGGTGATGAGTTTACTTGCATTCCAAGAAAATTTGGAATCAATTTTACAGCTGGTGTTAATGCGATGGTAATTTCATAGCAGAAAATCAGGCTGATGTGGTACCGGCCAGTGAGCCTGAGGGTGAACCCACTACTCCTGATACAGGTACCACATGGATAAATGAATAATTCGAAAGTGATAGCGAAAAGATTGAAAAAAAATGTTTCTTTTTTATCAGCTGAGGAAGCTCCGTCAGAGCCTGGCATAGATCCAGGTAATATTTCCCGAATGTAGCTTCGCTTATTTTTGTGACTAATCAATATTTCACAAGTATTTATTTTTCTTTCTACAAGCATCTGGCGATGAGGATGTGGAAGGTATAACATTGAAGACTCAATATTATGTGTGTTTAGCTTTAACAGGGTCAAATCTGCTTATGCACAATTCGCAACAGGATAAAGAATGAGATGAATAGTTCCACTGAATTAATACACTTACTTTTATCATTTAAATGTGCTTTTCAAAGACCAGCAGCAAAATTCATTGCATCATCGGCACACCACACTGCGATAGGCGGTTCGTTGACAAATCAAGCGTCGTTGTTGCTGATTTTTCTCGATAACGGATAAGACGATAGTCCGAAAAAAAAATCAGCTATCACCGTGTTTTATCATGATTGTAGCCTCAGGAACGCCGCAACCGACGCCACCACCGAACGTCGACGCATTTGGATTCCCTTCGGTGCCAGGCGGTTCCAATTCAACCACAGGAAGCAACACGCCCTATCCGACTCTCCCGACTCCGGTCACTCCGAATCCGTACAATCCGGCGCCCACACCAACGAGTCCGACTGTACCGTCGAATTTTTCCGCTGCAGCGATGCCAGCAGGTAAGCTAATCCGCTAATTCGTCGCTTCGTGGATCAGCCAATGACTCAGAATGTTAATATCTGCATTTTTTCAAACACAGGAGGCGTCCAACTGGACACTGAGCAACTGAACAAAGCTCAGAAATACATCAAATGGGCAGGAAGTGCGATAAATTACGACGACGTACCAACGGCGATTGGTAATCTTCAGAAGGCTCTGCATCTCCTGACAACCGGTCAAGACTCTTAAGTACCAGCAAAAGTGCCGAAGATGTTATGTGGAAAAAAAAAAAAAAAAAATACGACTTGTATGTTTTTGCGCAAAAATTTATAAAAACGAGTGCGCGCGCCTGAAGTAGTTGCGATGTCGCGTCGAGCTAGATTTTTACATCACAACAGGAATGAAAAGCGATTAAAACATACTACACACAGATATATTAGATTAACGCATTGAGATTGGGGGCATTTATATTTTGCAACGTTCTTAATTAACGAGATATCCCGGATGCAGCCGTACGGGATTGTAAAATATTTTTTTATCGCACAGCCTTGGGGATCTTTTGAGATCCGTAACACAGATGCTTGTAAATATTGATATATCGTTATGCGAACTAGGATTAAGATTGTAGACACGAGTAAAGTGTAATAACCAAAAAAATTCTGATGCTTTCGTTTTATTACCCAAAAAGTGTGCCAAAGACCTTGGAAAACGGGGAGACGATTCTTCATTTCACAACCTCTTTACTCCTTTTATTGAATTGAGAACATTGTTTTTCGACAATAAATATGATAACTGCATTTTTATACACTGAGCGTGGGCTAGTCTTAAAAACGTGGCGCGACACCTCCGCGAATTCACCGGATTAATTCGCGACACGCGTTCAATCGAACCGCGGTCGATCGGTGATTATCAATGCAACGCGTAAATTGCAACCTCGTCTCTCGAAATATATCGCGTCCAGATGCTGTATGGATGATCGTTTTGTTCTTGCTTCTTTTTTTCTCGTACCCTTTCGTTATATTTACATGTGCAATAATTTATTTATCTCTAATTATATCTAAGTTAAGAAATGAACACTCCTAACGTGCGCCACTTTTTTTTTTTCAAGAAAGCGCACTTCATGGTCGCCTCGTAACGTCTGTACCTTAAGCGTGTTTACTACACACGTTACCTGTACACGAAGGGGAATTGCTAAAAATACGTAAATATAATAGAATATATACGAGCTGTTTTTTTTGTGTGAACGTAACGCCGAGCTGCGTTTTATTCCTGAATCAATCCCTCTCAGCATTTTTGTGCTTATGTGCAATGTACGAGCGTAAACTATGGCGTATATACATGCCGATCGAGTCCGACTGTGATACCGAGGAGAAAACACGCGGCATTTCGTCCGAACGGCAGTTAAGTACTTAGTGCTGATGAAGTTCGCGTGATCCCGATATCCCGCTCAAGGTGTATGCGTCTCTGTGTGTCAAGTGTGAATTGGTGTCTAGTTAGAAGCTTTGCCAAAAGAGCAGCGCCAATTAATATTAAACTTGTACAATTTCGCCCAAATTGTTACGAGATAAATTTAGAATAGCCGCACAGGTCAACGCGTCTCTCGCGTTGCGTTAACGCCGCTCGTGCGAAATTCGTCGCGATTTTAACAAAATTGCGCGCCTGTCCTCGATCGCTTTCCATTTTTTTTTTTGCTCTCCCATCGGCAATTTCAAACCAGAATCGGCGTGTAATCGTAATAGCTCCTCGGGTAAAAACGGCGACCGGTGAATTAAATATCGCGATGTTTTCTTAGGCAAATTATCGATACTGTTGTGCGCAAAACGTGAAGGTCAACGGTATAATTCGAAAAGAAGATATTCGCGGGACGGGCGGAGAACAACGTGTCTTGTCATCCTGATTTTGTTTTTCCTACGATGATTTTTCAGTCTTGCTTCTTCGTTTTATCGTCGACGCCGTTCGCCGTTACCGCCTGATTGTCGTGACGGCCGAGCTGCCAGTCTATCACCAATCTACCCGTTAGCATGAATAAAAATACCTGCAACATATCGATTATCGTGATTATTTTAACCGCTCGTCGCTTTCCTCGTACCGAGGTAAATAAAAGCCGACCGAGTGCGATCGATGCGGTGAAATACGTGCCGAGCGTATTAACTCGCCTGTGGGAATCGACTGATCGATTGATGTACGTAACTACGTGATTGTTTTATTAAAATCCCAGCCAACCAATCGTCTTATCAGTAAATAAATCATTCGATTACCACAACCGCGGAAATTTTTCTCTGGCATTGAACCAAAATACTTAAGTAAAAAGAACAAAGTATCTCACCAAGGCTGGAGCAGTTCTCTCCAATTTGTCATTGAGCTCGTGATGCGAATAAACCGCCATCAACATCAGACACAGCAGCACCGCGTTCGAGGCGTTTTTGACTTTTCCTGCAAACATCAAGAATGCTCAGCGCGTGATAAACAGATCGGCGATAGACAAATATACAAACGCGCGGGCGAAAATCGAATCCCGCGCGTAACAAAGAGGAGGCTCTCCACGTACGACTGGGAATTGTTGCCATAGCCAGTCCGCAAATAATCTCCAGGGATCCGACGACCCGACGATACCACTTGCTGGGAACCTTGAAGTTCAGCATCTCCGAGAGCGGGAAAACTTTGGCATACTTGACATACTCCTTCCGCTGTGAAAAGAAAACAAAAAAAAAGAGAATTAGTGTCATCGAGAGCAACGAGAACAACGAATTGTAGATTCGTCCGTTAAATCGCGCACGAGGTTTTGGCGCCGTTGCCAAGCGCGCGCGCGCGCGTCCCGCTCAGCTGTCACACCGTTCGACTGTGGCAATGGGCCACCGAAATAGAATCGGAAAATTCGGCGGCCGTCGCCGAGGGCTTCGGAATTTATCGAATATAATAATAATAGCGATTCACTATTTTTTGGTGTTGAAAAAACGCGATTATCGCGGTCGGTAAGGAAGCGAGAAAAAATTATCTTCGCTTCGTATCGAAATTAAGTAAATATTGGAATACGATAAAATGAAATGTAAACGCTATTTTTTTTCTTTTTTTTTTATAAGAGAGAGAATGCGTTAGATCTCAGGCGCAGGCGGTTCTGAAACGCGTAAGCAAGTATTACAATACTTGCGAAGCTCGCGCGTCTGGGCCTCGCGACTCGCTTTATTTTCATTCATAACCGTCGTCCCGGGACGCTCGCCGTTGCAAGTGTCCGGCGACAAAAAAAAGACCGTCCCGAGAATAAACGCGAATATTCATAAACACGCCGTGCATCGATCGCGAAGCGCGTTGCGCCGCGCGGTGCCAAAACAAACATAGCAAACGACGGTTGACGATCATCGCCGGCTGTCGATACCCGACCAATGACATCGCGCGTCGCACTCGTCGCAGCGCCGGCGATTGGTCGCCGCACCGAAAAAAAAAGCGCAGGCGAAAGCCCGAAAAAAGGGGTAGACATGTGAAACGAAAAAATGGCGACAGAAAAATCGCGAGGGAGAACGCGACGACCCTGACGTTTATATCTGTCGCGTGTGTCATCGCGAGGCGCGTCCCACGCGCCCCGCGCCTTACGTAATAAAACGCCCGAAGAACCCGGCCGTCATAGATGCGATAACGCTCGCCGCTCGTTTGTCGCGCCCGCCGAGGCCCAAAAGGAGACTCGCCGAATATGCAACCCACACAAATACACATATACATACATGTCTATATATATACATTATTTTTTTAAATTTCCTCCGCGTTCTTACGTAATAGCGAAGCCTCGACTCACCAGATCCTTGTGAAGGTCCTTGCTGAGCTGCGGCGTGACTTTGATCGTGCCGACGAACACGAAAAATATGCCGAGTAGCACGGACAGCGAGCGTAGGACGATCGAGGAAGCCATCGCAGCACCTGGCCGCTTCTCCGAGCGATATCTACCCCGACGGGACGCGCCGAGCCGATTGCACGACGAGCGGCGCGATGAGCAAAACCCCCCGCGGCGCGCTCACCGAACCGGCCGCACTGTGTTGTGCGTTTTTTTCCCCGTTTCTCTACCCGAGCGGCACGTGATTTTCCCTCCGCCTGTCGACAACCGATCGTTAAATGCGCATATTTATTATTATTATTTATTTATTAAACGTTGTCGTGTTATTCTCGTTGCCGGTCGCGTTTGTCGTTTTTCCTCCGTCGCCTCTTTCTTCCGTGCTTTTTCATGCGAAAGAGCGCCGGGGCAGAGCACGCGCGAAATTGTGTTTAGGCACTGAACGGGGGTTTCTATTGATAAACGTCCATGTTCCCGTCGGCAGGCGACAGGCGCAAAAAGCACACGGGGCGACGCTCGGCGCTCGCGTGACGTCACTCGACTAGCGCCCGATGCTTTTAGAGGAGGCGCGCGCGGCTCTTCTAGGCACGGCTCTTCGACTGTGTGTTCGGCTATGCGTCTGTGTATGGCGAGTATATATACCGCATGTGCCCTCTGTCGCTGAACGTCCCCTCGGAAAATCGTTATTGGGTAGGTGGTGGTGGTGGTGGTGGTTGTACACAGCGAGCGCTGCATTGTCGCGATCGAAAGGTCCGCAGCGCGCGCGCGGCCGTTTCCACCCCTCCACCCAAAAGCACACACGTTGGATGCGAGGAGAGGTGGAAAACAGGCAGATTGCGCTCGAGTTTACAGCCGCGCCGCTCTGCACGTGCGCGAGCTAATGGGCGACGCGGTTACCCCGGAAAACGGCGACTCGACGAACCAACACGTGTTTTTTTTTTTTTTTTGGCGGTTATACTTTGACGGTAGCTGAATTTTCCGGCCGTTTTACCGGCCGTTGGGAAATATACGAACGGCAATTAAGTGAAAATCCCTCTTTTAGAAAGTTCATGAGTAACGGAAAGCATTATTGGGAAACTATTCGAGCTGTGATTGGCTGGGACTCTCAGACCGAGTTCAGGTTCATTTGTCCTTGATAACTTTGACAGTTCTGTCAAATATCGTATTTTTTTTTAATCCAGTAAAAAAGGGTTGTGACCGGTGTTTTCAGGGGTAGAATATGCGACTTGAGAACGATGGTATAGGTTAAAAGTCGATATTTTGAAAAAATAAAATTCGTGACCCCGATTTAGGCGGTTTTCGGCCCGGCGGCCAGATCTACGATTTCTGACAAACTGTTCGGCCAAAATATTTTTTTTTTTCAAAATCAACTAAAAAAGGGTTGTGACCGGTGTTTTCAGGGGTAGAATATGCGACTTGAGAACGATGGTATCGGTTAAAAGTCGATATTTTGAAAAAATAAAATTCGTGACCCCGATTTAGGCGGTTTTCGGCCCGGCGGCCAGATCTACTATTCTGACAAGCAAAACAACAAATTTCCTTTTTTTTTCAAAAGTAACTGAATAAGGGTTTTTTAGTTGCGATTTACCCTTTTAAAACTTTATAAGAGCGCAGCAGCGCAAAAATCTCGGGCATGCGCGCCAGCGCGTGTGATTAGCCTAGTTTGTAATTAAATAACTTCAATGCAGAAAGATGGTGGTAACAAAATCATGTTCCTTTTTACCGGCTATGTACATTCCTCGCAACATATAAAATATAAAATAAAAAGTATCTTTTATGTCCTAAACGATTTCATGTTCCTAAATTAATTTCTCTTGTCGGCTGAACGACGTGTCCTTCCTTTGCTCACGGATCCGGGGCTCGACTGCGCGACGACTTCCGGCTTCTCGCTGCTTGTGGAAAAATTCTTCGGGGTCATTTTCGGCGATCCATCGGGTTTCGTGTCCTGCGCGCTGGACACCAGAGTTATCGCCGTGGAACTGTCCTCGAGGTGGACGGGTCGACGTCTCCTGGCGACGACCATGATCTTGCATCTCTTCTCCGGTTGATTGGACTGATTCTCCTTCTCCTTGGGCAGCGCCCTCTTCCGGTTGGTCGGAGTACCCGGACCGTCGTCACTGATATCCGGGGTCGCTATCGTTTTCAGGGCAGAACGTTTTCGCATCCTCGGCGAGGCTGCTCGCTCCTCGGGTTCTACTTCCTGGGGCGTTGACTCATTTTTCCCGGGCTGCGTCGGCAGATTCGTGTCCACGTTGGGAGTCGCAGCGACGATTTCCTCGCTGGAAACTTTTGCCTCGAGTTCAGGGGAAACTTCCGTCGACGTTTTGGACTCAATTTTGCTCTCGTTTTCCGGGACGGCATTTTTCGCAGCTTCGATTATTTTTTCGGATTTTTCCGAGTCCGGTTTAGTCGATGCAGGACTGCTGCGAACCTTCGCCTTTCTCGCGTCTTCAAATTTGTGAGACTCGACTTGCTTCAGGATGACTTTAGCCTCCTTCGTGAAGACATGGGAAAATTTTGTTTGTGTCTTCGCATTGTTGTTCATCTCGGTGTTGCTGGAGGAATCCGACTTGACGATGCAACGCGCCGCCTCGGAATCTGCGAGTATCATGTCGCGCCTCTGCCTCGTGTATCTCGAGACTATCGGTACGCAGGGGATCTTGTGCCGCCTGGTGATTTGCTTCGGAGTCGCTTTCTCCGTTCGAGGCTTTTCGGGTTCCGATTTGGCTGAGGAAGTTTCCTGAGTTTCCGGGGTGTTCGCATTTTTTTCCGATGTTTTTTCTTGAGACGAGGGTTTGGTACTTTTCTTACCTGGGGGTGGGACTTGCAATGAGGCTGCATCCACCTTCCCATTTTTTTCATTTGGGGCTGGGACTTGCGAAGAGACTGCATCCACCTTCTCATTTTTTTCGTTTGAGTCTGATACTTGCGAAGAGGCTGCATCCACCTTCTCATTTTTTTCGTTTGAGTCTGATACTTGCGAAGAAGCTGCATCCACTTTTTCATGTTTCTTGCTTGGGACTGGGACTTGCGAAGAGGCTGCATCCACCTTCTCATTTTTTTCGCTTGGGACTGAGACTTGCGATGAGACTGCATCGACCTTCTCATTTTTCCCACACTTTTTCTTACTTGGGCTTAGGTCTTGTGACGAGGCTTTATCTGCCTTCTCATTTTTCTCGCTTGGGGCTGGAACTTGCGACGAGGATTCATCCATCTTCTCGTCCAGAACTGGCAGAGCCGACAAAGATTGACCGTCCGTTTCACCTGAATCCGGTAGCTTCGATAACGAAGATTCCATTTGAACTTCCTTTACCGGTGACGACAGCGTCGAATCTGTTTTTACATCCGTAGCTGGCAGCGCCGATGGCTTTTTCTCATCCGAAGACAAAAGCGCCGGTGAATTTTCCTTTTTGTCGTCTAAAGACAGAGGCGATGGTTGATGTTCGTCACCATCCGGCTGCTGAGGCTCGTCTGATGGTGAAAATGACTTTTTATCATTTGAAGACTTTTCCTTTGGTTGCTCCAAAGGTTTGGTGTCCAAGGATGCGACAGGCGGCAAAATTTCGTTATCACAATCTGAAGATGGCAATGGAGGTTCCTGCTTTCCTTCTGGAGATGAAAGTAGCGGTTCATCCTTCGTTTCCGCATCAGGCGACGGAGCAGGCGGCAATTCCGGCTTCTTCGGAGTCGAAGATGAGGGCGGCAGCGGGGATTGGTCCTTCTCGACTGGCGACGCGGGCGGCAGTGGCGGTTGGTCCTTCTCGGCTGATGGTGGAAGCGGCGGTAAAGATTGCTGCTTTATCTCCTCGGGATAAGGAATCGGCGGCAGCGGCGGTCGGTCCTTCTCATCCGGGGGAGGAACTGGAGGCAGCGGCGGCTGCTGCGTCTCGTCCGGCGGCGGAAGCGGAGGCAACGGCGGATTCTTCTTCTTCACCGGCGTGGAAAGCGTCTCCAGAAGCAGCTGCTCGTTGACGGATATATTCCCGTCATCCTCCGAGTTACCAGTAGAATCAACGACCTCTAAATCCGTACTCAGTGCATCCAGGATGCTGCTGGTCGAGTTGCAGAGTTTGTCCTCGCGGTTCGATCCCTCCGCGTCGACGTCGGCGATTCGGCAGCAGAGAGTCTCGTCGTCCTGATAGTTTTGAATGAACTTCTCGATGTTCTCGATTTTTTCTTCCCTGAAAGATCTCGAGCCTGCGTCGCTGGGTGGTTGGCTCTCAGTCGGAGTGGACGGTAGTTCGGTGTCGTTTTCCAACGCTGAGGATATCAATTTATTCGCAGTTTCTATTTCACTGGATTTATTTGGTAACGTTGGAGTCGTCGTCTCTGTGCTCTCATCCTTTTGGCATTTTTCTATGATAGAAAGCTCAGTGGATTCTAGTTTTGAAGGCAAATTTTCAGTCCCCGAAACACAAGAAGCAAGTTTTTCATTTTTTATTTCTTTCTCAGATCTTGTGTTCGATCGTGTCTGAGTTTTTGGCTCAGAATCGTGATCCTTCTCTTTGAGATCCATTGGTTCAAAATTCTTCGACTTTGCACTCGCGTCGTCTGACTGTTTCGTTATTTCTTCGGCATCCAATTCGAGTTGCTTGTTAGTTTCAGGCGTCTCATCTGATTTAGCTACCAAAACTACACTATCTGACAATTGTGTAGGAAGAATTAAATTATCATTCGTCACTTCCTTCTCAGAACTCTTCGGCAACTCTGCAGGGGAAACGAGTTGCTTATTTGTCGCCTCTTTATCGCAACTCGAGCTCGTTGCAGTTTGTGATTTTAATCCGGAATCCCGATCTCTGTCTTTGGCGGCTGTAGATTCATCATTCGATTTTCTTTTCGAACCGTTGCACTCCTTTTTTATTCTATCGCGTGTGGCTTTCGATTCCGGTAGCGCGAGTAAACCGTCGGTCAATCGCGTAGACAAATCAAGTTGCTTATTCGTCACGTCGTTCTCAGGACCACCGAGCAATTGTGCAGATGATTCTGCTTTATCATTCCCCTTTTCATTCTTGGATCTTGATCTCGACGTTCTCTCCATTTTCGTCTCTAAATCTTTCCGATCAGCCACTTTATGTTTGGTATCGTTCGACCTCGTATTGACACCTTTTCGCTCCCTGCTCGATTCGTCACTATTCGAAGCGTTAGCCAACCTGTCGAAAGATTTCCCCAGTCGCGTTCGCCTATCGTCGACCGTGTTGCAGTCGATTCTTCCTCCGCTGCGACTTCGGGATTTATTCTTCTCGTCCCTATCTAATTTGCTACTTTTATAATCGCCGTAATCGTATCTACCGGCGATCATTGGCTCCGCTCTGTGCTCGACCTTTATTCGCAGAGCGTCCTTCCTGAGTTTCCCGCTGTAATCTTTGCTCTCACCGCTGCGTGGACGTTTTTCATTCTTATCCATATACTCTCTGTACTTGTCGGTGCGATGACGATCGGCCCTTTTCTCCACGTGTCGCCGATCGGGAGACCTGCTGCGCGATCGGTAATTCGACTTGCCGCGATCGCCGCACCGAGCTCTCGAAAATTCGTCTCTATTGTTGCTCCCTCGGCGATGACCCAAACGTTTGGCGACGTCTTCCGAGGCGCGAAAATTGTCTTTGCTCTCGAAACGACTCTCGCGCTTGACGTTCCCGTTGTAATGTCGCGAGTCGTCGCTGTGGTACCGATCGTCCTCTGTCCTCCGCCTTTTCGACTCGGGATGCGCAGCGTCTCGGTCGATTCTGCTGCCTACAAATTTGCTAACGACCTCTCGACACTCGGAGAGATTTCTGTCATCCTCCTCCTCCTCGTGGGACGGCAAACTGACGTCGGTCAGGCTGTGCGCGGAAGATTTAACAGACGGTGGAGTTTCCTCTGACGAAACTTTTACCACTTCCTGGAGTTCAACTTTAATGACTTCGCTGGTGGTTTTGCTCTCGGCGATCGCTTCTGTCTTAATTTGCACCGCGCTCGCTTGACCCTCCAGCTTCATGAGTCTTATCTCCTCCTTCTGAATTCTCTCCGCCTCTTGCTCCAACAGAATCTTCTTTCGCAGTCTCTCCCCGAACACTGTACAAGCGATTTTTTCAGGCTCGTACTTCTGCTCTGGTTCCTCAACCTCATCTTCCGACTCTTGGTGAGATATCGGCTGACTCGCAACGGGCAAACTTTCCTGACCACCACTGGCATTGTAATTGTTGTAATTATTGTGTCTCGGATACTTTGCTACTTTTTCCTGAGGTTTAGGCTTCTTTGGTTTGCCATGGCCGTCTCTCCTGAACGCCATATTATCGTGCCTGAAAATTAATTAAATTTTTTTGCTGCAGAGCCAACGACAGTGCGATTTGGACCAAAGTAAAAATTTTACTCACTGTTGCCTGAGTTCCGCAATCATCCTGTCCTTCCTACTGATCTCCGCTTTAGCAGTTTTCAGCAGAGACGACAAGTTGTTCGACAGCGTCTGGTTGCTCTTCGATAATTCCTCGACCTTGAGCTTGAGCTCCGCGTTTTCTCGCTCGAAATCGCTGCATTTCTGCGACAACTCCCTGATCTCCTCTTTGTACTGGAACAAAGACAAGTTACCTAAAAACCCCGCGAAAAAAGGGAACATAACCTAAAACTGCGATTCTCACCTTTTCGCAGTCGCGCGCCTCGAAACTCGGAAGATCCTCGTAGATATCGATGTCATCTTCCATTCTCGTCTCTATTTATTAAAAAAAAATATTCAACAATCACCGCCGTTCATTATTTACAACTCCTGGATCGTCACTGTGCGAGCGCCATAAAAATACGAACAGCTGTAGCGCCGCGACGGTTCCGCTCACTACCGACGGTCACGCGTGTGTTTTACGAGAATGAACGAGTCGGTATAGTAAAACGACGCACCCACCATCTAGTGGACGAAGGCCCTCCGATTCATAAGAACAAAGTATTCGATTTACCGACTCGTAACAACTTTAATTGCAAAATTCCTCAGTTTCCCGACACGCCGCATGCAATTATAAAAAAAAGAAAGCAGCAATTTTTATTTCCAGTGCCAACCTCCGATGTCCTCTTGACCCACAATCTTGCAGTTGCATAAAAAGTGCATATCTAAAAAAAAGTGTTTAAATATATAATTTCTAATTATTTTCGGTCCCACGTTTTCTCGCTCGGATCCCCGAACCCGTTTATCCGCAAACGCAACGAGCCAAAGGGCCGCGCGATAAGTGGAGCGCAGGTATCGCGTACATCGCGGACGAGTGTATATAGAGCGTCGATTATGCGGTGTGTCCGCGCGCCGGGTATTCCTTACAATACGGAGCGCGCGTTGGCTATATATACGGGATTCAGGGCGGTCAGCAGGTAATCGCCGCACACAGGTGTACGGCACATGCGCAATGGAACGCGGCCAGTGGTTGTCCATTGGCGGAGCGAGCGGCGGAGCCAGGTACACGCGGACGCAGGATCGCGTGTGATAGGCGCGCGCGCGAGAGAGAAGGAGAGAACGCTTCGTAGGACGCGCGCGGGGGGAGGGAGAGAGAGAAGGAGAGAGAAAGCGCGAAGCCATCAAGAGACACTGGGCGAGTTCGCGGGGCCCTCGCCGATGTAGCGACCGCCAGTCAGTGTTCAGTGGTGACGCGCACCGTCGACTGCGTGCATCGTGTGCCGGATCGAGCCCCGAAAAGTATTACCTTCCTTATCGCGACGATCTCGCGGAAACTTTCGTCGAGCAACAACAGTCGTCACAAAGTTTCATCGTTTGTTTCCAGCGAAAAAAAAAAGTTCGACGAGAACGGATTAAAAAAATTCCATCAAAAAATCCCACGAAAGTTCGGATAAGTGTCACACGTTTAACATCGAGGATCTTTTTTTTTCAAACAAAAAGTCCGAAAGATATGCAGAAGAGTGCGGGAAGTGCGCAGCGTGACGATAAACCAGCGGGCATTGGCGGACGGTCTTTAAAGCCGACGACGATGGAGCTGTGATTTTTTCAAGGAGAAATCTTCGCGTGCCGGAGCCTCTTACGTGGAAAACAAGGTACTGTAGCGTTTGTATATAGTAACCTAACCATCGCGAGCAACTTGAAGAGACTGTGGATGTGAAATATATATATATGTATATACGACTATACACGCGCTTCGCAGCCACCGGGTCTTTTGCCTCTCGCTTCGCTCGCGTAAAGTAGCGGACCTGTTGATAGCGTCCGCGCTCTCCGCGAGAGTTTCTTCTCGGCGCGAGGCGCGCGCCTCGAAATCGTCTCCTGCTGCTCTCTTACCGACAATTGCAAATCGCTCCGGAATCCCAGCGCATCGACGACAAAAAAAAAGATCTCAAAATCCGCGTGACCCGACGTCTTCTGCTTTCGTCGCGAATCGTCGCTGCGTTACACAGATGTTGGGCGGAGCGACATACCAAAAGACGACCTGGAGTGGGGGGGGAGTACGTTTTGCATCGGTGCACAATTCGGCTGAGCCGCGACAAGTTCCATCGGGGAGTCGACGTCATTAGCCGTGAACGCGAAATTGAAGTGTCCCATCAGTATCGCTTCACCTTGCCGGCTCCGTCGCCGTCGCGGCAGTCGGCGGTTTTTTTTTTCTCTCCTCTCTCTCTCTCTCTCTTTCTCCCTTCTTCCTTCGGTCGGGGGGGCCCGGCTCGAAGCGGGGTTGCCAAATCTTGTCGCCGCGATACAGGTACGTGCGAGCGTCGCTCGTACCTGCTCGATCTTCCCGTTCTCGCGTTTATCGTCGCTGTTCTCGTCGTCGTTGCCGCGTCGTCAATCTCCGTCTCTCTTTCTCTCTCTCGCGGGAGACGAATACCTTTACGCGCATGCGCGTAAAAGCCTCGAGAATAACACGCGTTAAGGATGTTATACAGCTCCACACTAGTCAAATGAGTGCTGATTTTTAAAAACATTTTATACATAGTTTTAAGCATCTGTTGATTATTTTTAATGGTGATTTGTATTGCCAGATATGTTCTTGACCTGGGGAAAATTTAATTGCAATCGATTTGCAAGAATAATCATCGATTTACGCAAACTTTCGAAAAGGTACTTTTTGTTCCGTTTTTTTAAAGAATAAACCGCGTTTTTTGCTCGATTTGGATGTTTCGCGGCTCGTTGTCTTTCTTAGAAGATGCTTAACGAATTTGCCGCATAAATAATTTTTAACAATTTCCGTTGAAAAATTACAGCTGTTTGTTTACAAAAGATTCTTGTAGATGGGTAAACAAAAGGTTGTAATTTTTAAACGGAGAATGTTATAAATTATTTGTGAGGCAAATTCATAAAGCATCTTTCAAGAAAGACAATGAGCCGTGAAATCTCCAAATCGAACAAAAAACACAGTTTATTCTTTAACAAAACTGAATGAAAATAACCTTTTCAAAAGTTTGCTTAAATCGGATGATATTTATGCAAATCCGTTGCAATTAAATTTTCCTCAGATTAAGAACATACCTGGAAATACAAAAAACCATTCAAAAAAATCAACAGATGCTTAAAACTATGTATACATTATTTTTAAAAATCAGCACTCATTTGACTAGTGTAGAGCTGTATAACATCCTTAATACCGCAACCGGCGACGGGCAGCATTAATTGCGATAAAAGATCGTCGAGGTCCTGCCGATGGCGGCGCGACGATCGCGCATGCGCATTGTGCATATATATATATATCAGTGGTTATGGCGAATATGGAATACGGACAGTGACAATGACGAGAGAAACAGGTGGTTTTACGTTACAACCGAGCGGCGAGCGGCGACTGGCAGACTGCGTTGCCGCCGCCGCGGCGCCCGATTCCTCGAAGCTTTGGACGAGACGCGCGTTGCGGTTCGATCGGCACACCGTGTATAACACCTTCCACCGTCTCGTGCACAACGCGCGCAGCGTTTCGTCACCGGTCGCGCGCGCGTTTCGCGTATATGACTCACGCGAGGCGCGAGGCGCGAATGATATCGAGGAATGCGCCCGGCGTTTACGGAAGATTTTTACGCTGCCGATAAAAGCGCACGATTCAGTCGAGGGGACGAAAATTCTTATCGGCCGTGAGATCGGCGGCGCGCATCGTCAAAGGTGTGTCGCAATGAGATAAGAGATAACGCGTGAAGTCTCTTCGCACGTACGACTCACACCCTGTAGTTATTTATAAGTCTAAGGTAATCTTGACGCGTCAATTATCTGCCAATTCTCTTCAGTCGCGACCATGAGGAAAAAGTTCTCTGACAAAAAAAATAGCATCTCCGAAAAAAAAAGACGCGGCTTTTCCGCGAGGGGATTTAATTAAATGCGGATCCCTAAAAGCCACGTTTAAGTCTTTGCTTCAGAGATTTTTTTACGTAAAGAAAAAAAAAAGTAAAAAAAAGTTGAAGCTAAAAGAGTTGGTTATAATATACCCGTTAGTGGTCTTCGAGGATTTTAATTAAAAACCGCCCCGCGTGCGGCACTTAGTACATCGCAACGTTGCGCAGGTATCACCACTGTCGGTCGCTGCGCTGCGTCGACGGCGGCGGCCACGTGTCTCTCGCTCTCCTCTCGTTTAATGGTGTTCGAGAGCCTCTCGTGGGGGCCCCGCGCGTTCGTTTCCCATATTCCCGGGCGTCGTAAAGTCATAATCGCCGGGATGTGTTTCCACCGAAATCCCCCGCTGTAAATTAGCCTCGTAATGGGCGCGCGCGCCCGTCTCGCGGCCTCTACAGTTATACACGGGTTTACGGGACGCGAATACCGCGGGGATTATCCAGCGGCGAGACCGGAAACTTCGTCTCCGAGTTCGCAGCTTCGGACGCAGGACGCGTGGAGAGCGCAGCGGGAAATGAGTTACCTCGGATAATCAATTGTCATACTCGTATAATAAAAAAAATAATAATAATAATAGAATAGAGAATAGAGAATAGATAGAAGATTCCCGAGCGTCTCGATGTGTGAAAATATTGATATCGCCACTGGGTCAACTATTTTCACACGAATTCCGGTCAATTACGACTTCGGTCATGAATTAATAGATCCGGGCTACGACGCAAACGCGTAGGTCGACGCGCATTCGACATAACCTCACATTAACGCGGGATTGTCGCTGGCGCGTCTGCTGAGTAAACAAGCGCGACGTCGCCCCCGCCCACTGTTGATAACGAGCGCGTCGATGGAATGCAACGTCTATCATGAAATATATTTTTTATATCGTAATTTTTAATTGAGCCGCTTTCGTCGTTGCAATTTCGCAAAATTTGAAAAGCCTGTCCAATGGAAAAATTTTTCCGCTGATTCTAAAAATCACTGTTTGCCCGAAAAATAAAAAGTTCGAACAGAAATCGCGAAGATTGATTTTTTTCTTTTTAAAAGGATATTAGATATGATTTTAGACGAACCCATGGGAAAAATTATTTTCGCGCGGAAAACCCTGCTCAATGGAAATTTTTTTCGCTGATTCTGAAAATCACTGTTTGCCCGAAAAATAAAAAATTCGAACAGGAATCGCGAAGATTGATTTTTTTATTTTTAAAAGGATATTAGATATAATTTTAGACGAACCCATCGGAAAAATTATATTCGCGCGGAAATATTTTCGACGCTGTTTTTTATTTTTCTTCGCCGTAAGGAAGAGCCGCTCACGAGCCGTGGCGAATGGATCCCATGTTCGATGGAGCATCTCGCATTAGGATCGTCGGATCGTCGTCCCCCTAGGTACCTCGCCACTCCATTCATAAAGCGAGTCGTGAGCTCCGTACGCGTATATACACCATATATATAAATGCATACATATACACATGTATATGGTATACACGAGATCTTTAATCGTGCGTGCGTGCGGCTGCTGGTCCCTCTCCTCGAGTTTCGTCTACCTCTCCTCCCGGGTGCCTAGAACGCCCGGAGGTTCGTCGTATACCAGCGAAATGTTTGATCGAACCTACGGTAGTCATGGTGCAATTTTTTTTTCTACCCCCTCTCGGTTGACCCTCGCGCGCCGAGAGCTCCAGACATGGTAAATAGCCGCGACGAACGCCCGTAGTATATAGATCGGGCACTCCTTTCTCTTTATCCTCTGCTATCTCTAAAAAAAAAAAAGAGAAAAAAAAAATAAACGTGTGCTCTGAACTATCTCACGCGTTCCCAGCAGACAAATAAAGTGTCCTTCTCGAAAGCGTGAAGCATTAGAGCGTCAACCCTTTGTCCGTAGACCGGCAAAAAAAAATCTTCATTGTCGCGTTGAAGGACCATTTTTTACGATTATTCTCGCTCTTCGTTCGACCGTCCCGGGCGGCGGGAAAACAATTTTTTTTAGGTGAAAAAAATTTAATTAAACGATCATACGAGGAGATCGAATAATTTGAATTTTCACTGAATGCGAAACGGAAGGAAAAAAAATCTTGTTTGACTCGTTTAACGCTTTTTGACTTGCGCGAATCTATCGACGATGCTCGGGGCACCAAACGACTCGCAGACCCATAATCGTCACGGTCGGAGAGATCGTCGATTGAATTTCATTTGGGAATACACCGAGCGGCAGTACGATCGTTAATTAAACGCGCCGTAACGAAGTGACGACATCCGAAAGGCAATTTCGAAAAGCCATGTGCATTCGAGATACCGCGCGCTGTGTATTCCCCGGGGCGGAATTAAAACGTCGATTGTACGGCTATCGTACGGCTGTTTTGGCAGCAGCAGCGACGTAGTGTCAATCCTCTATTGTATGGCTGTAGTAGCAACAGCGGCGACGTAGTGTCAATCCTCTATCGTAAAGCAGCAGCACCAGCAAAGTAGTCAATCCTCAATCGTAAGGCAGCGGCAACAGCAACGTAGTCAATCCTCGATCCTAAAACTGTGGCAGCAGCAACGTAGTCAATCCTCGATCCTAAGACTGTAATAACAATAGCAGCAGCAGCGGCGGCAGCAGCAACGTCGTCAATCCTCTATCGTACGGCTGTAGTAGCAGCAGCAGCGACATAGTGTCAATCCTCAATCGTAAAGCAGCAGCAATAGCAACGTAGTCAATCCTCAATCGTAAGGCAGCAACAATAGCAACGTAGTCAATCCTCAATCGTAAGGCAGCAACAATAGCAACGTAGTCAATTCTCAATCGTAAGGCAACAATAGCAACGTAGTCAATTCTCAATCGTAAGGCAGCAATAGCAACGTAGTCAATCCTCAATCGTAAGGCAGCAGCAACGGCAACGTAGTCAATCCTCGATCCTAACACTGTGGCAGCAGCAACGTAGTCAATCCTCGATCCTAAAACTGTAATAACAACAGCAGCAGCAGCAGCGATAGCAGCAACGTATTCAATCCTCTATCGTACGGCTGTAGTAACAGCAACAGCAGCAGCAGCAACGTAGTCAATCCTCTATCGTACGGCTGTAGTAACAGCAACAGCAGCAACAGCAACGTGGTCACCTCTCGATCGTACGGCCGTAGTTGTCCGTAGTAGCAGCAGCAGCAGCGGCACCGGTGGAAGGAGCAGGAGTTGTAGTAGTAGTAAGCAGAGGCGAGACGAGCGGCCCGAGGCCTCGGCTCACCGGCCGCAACTGCCGCTGCCTTCCACACCGAGAGATTCCTTACACTCGACTCCTTTCAAGTTCCATCGCCGTCGTATAGCCTCCGATCGTCGCGCGGCTCCTCGTTGAGCTCTCTCCGTCGTCGCACCCGAAGGTCGCGCGCGCGAACCTTCTCTCACTCAACTTGTGTGTGTGTATGTTTTTTTTTCCTCTCTTTTTTATTTGCGCCTTTTTGCTCTCCGCGATAAATTTTCCGGGCAGCCGTCCTGCTCGCGTTCGGACGATCACGATTCACTGGATACCGCTGGAAGCTCGTTAGGGACGACGAGCGGTTTTGTGGATTTATGATATTTCGTTGTGTTGCCCTTTTGTTTTGTTTTCTTTGGTTTGGTTTGTTTTCGGTTTGCTCGCGTTGCAGCGCGTCGGAAATCTATAGTATATTTTTTTCTCGCACTGTAGATTTTTCGTTGCCTCGTTGGACGAAGGGTCACGCGGACTTTGTTTGCTTTTGGTTCGATTGTTTTTTTTTCCACCGTCGATTTTTTTTTCCCGCAGCGCGATGACATAGCGAGAATCGAAATGTTGAAAAATTGCGGCTCGTTGGCGGCAGCGATGCAGGTGGAAAAATCCGGGAAATTTCTTTCGTCCCTCGCGCGTCGTTTTTTTTTTCGCGCCGACATGCCGGCAACTTTTTGTCCGTGGAAAAGCGACTGCCGATCCTCGGGCACCTTTGTCGGTGTCTTTTACGAGGAAAAGTCAGCTTCAAGACTGCGACAGCAGTCAGCATCATCGTTAATGTCGCACAGCTCCGTAAAACCATCCGGAAAATGCAGCAACGAGTTTTTTTTCGTCAAATTCCTCTGTCTCCTTGTTCTTCGTCCTCCTTCCTCGTACTTAGTATTTTTTCTTTCTTTCATTCCTCTTTCCTTTTTTTTCTTCAACTTAGCCGAAGCGTCTCAATCGTCGCGTTTATTTATTTCAATTTCGAGGTCGAGGCCCATTTACCATCCAAGCCGGTCGATTTAAATCGTACTCAGGAGTTCCTCGCTCATCGCGCGCGCCGCACGGGAAGGGTGGGGGGGGGGGGGGGGGGGGGCTCTGGTAACTCGAGGCTTTCACCAAACATTTCCGAGTAGAACGTGCAGCTCGGCCCGCGTGTGCGATACGCACGGCTGTATATAAGTGCACGTCGGCCTCTGGTGCGGCACCGAGTACTCCACTGTCTCTCGTCCGCTTTGTTTCCTCCCGGTAATCGGAGCGCGACAAACACGCCATCCGAGAGCGCCCGCCACGCACACCTTGAAATCCAGACCCCTTTCCAGAGATTATTGCGCCGTCTTCGTTTTTTTTTCCTCACGCTGTTACCATTCCTAAACGCTTCTCGACAATCCGACGCTGTTTCCACGATAACCACGGTGACTCACGGCTTATCTCGTCCAATCGTTCGTACACCTAAAAGATAAAAAAAAAGGTGTTGTAACATGAGTGACGCAAATATTATTTTCATGACGAAAAATTAATTGCTAGAAGTATTTTTGAGACTCGAGTCGTAATGGCAACAAATCCACGTGGCGCAATTCTCTCGGCCGACAAATAGTGACATCACTGTTAACGGTGGTTTTCACTCGGCTAATCGTGCTCCGCTAATAGCCAGTAATTTTTAATGTTGCCTCTACCTGGACTTTGGTAATCGTCGACACGGCGATAGGAATCAAATCGCGTTTTACGACGTCGTGTCCCGCATCGGGAGGGATGAATCGGTGAACACGTTGCGCGTGAATCGCCGCCAGCCCCGTCGTTAAAGTGTCATTTGCCCGGGTTCCTCGGCTCGACGAGGCGCCGCGCGGGACCAGTGAGAAAGTTGCAGGAGCGACTATATTCGCCACAGTTCGTTTCGTCCTTCTCTCGTCTCTCGTGTCCACGAGCCTCGCGACACATTCCCGGGTCGCATTGACGCACGGCTGACGTTCCGGCGTACATACTATTATACTATAATATTGTATTGTGCTATAATAGTCGTAAACCCGACGGGAATGCCCCCCAAACGATTTCGCATCCTCGAGTGAGACGGAGATATATTTATCTCTCCGTCTCACTCGAGAACGAAAGAGAGAAACGAAAACGCTTCAGCCTCTTTCGCGTATTATACACGTCGGGTCACGCACTACATTTCGCGGTAGCGTGCACAGAGCGAAATTATCGCTGCGATTATGCGTCCCGAGTTGCGCTCGACTCTCCTTCTCGCTCTCTGCACATGTTCAATTGCTTTTATGCTCCTCGGCGCTTGCATTCGTCGCTACAAGGGACACGACCGGACCTCCCCGGGCCACTCCAACGTCCACCCCACGAATATCCGACAATTGAAATGCATTATATAGCACAAGCGAAAAATATTGAAATTTTATTTTCATTATTTCGATTTTTTATTTTCGTTTTCCCTTTGGCGAATAATTTTATTTGCATCGGTGATTCGACGGTTCAAGTCCATCTGTCAGCGCTGACGATTTGCATTATTCTTCTCCCCAGCTCGCGCTCCCGTTTTCACGGTCCCTTCAAGGTCGAATCCTCTCGCTCCCTTTTTTTCGGTTTCGGTGGTCGGGACGTTCCAGCGCCTCGCGCGAGTTTCTCCGGAACTTCGGCAGCTCCTCCCTGGCTCCTCTCGTCACAGGCGGCGACGTAACTAAAAACGAAACACGTATCATTCGGTCGTTAGCGCTGCGGAAACTTTGGGTGGTTTATTATTCATGGGCGTCGCGAATTTTTTACGATTTTTCGCGACACGAGAAAACTTTTTTTTTTTTCTAAAATAAAAAGGGATTTAACATAACAATAAAAAAATGCTTCGAGTTGCGTTGTCTTTGCATCATTCTCGCATTACGTGTCGCTGCGGTCGGAATCCTAGCATCGCAGTCCATAAACATCCGAGCATTACGCCCGAGCGGCAGTGCCACACGTCAGATGCTGGCAGCAACGATTATCGTGCCTCCATTAATGAATAAACGGAGGCGCGATGCGCGTTGCGAGGCATTCGCCAAACCGAGTGTGAAGCAGCCTACAACGATAATAATAACGGTCGGAAGAAGCGAGAGTGAGGAAAAATATGCGGGGGGCATCGGTGCATGTTTCTCACGATCGCTTCGTCGCGCTTCGCCACTTATCACGTGTAGCTCTCGTCCATTCTTAGCTGCCGGTCGCCTCGCTTCTCGTGTCTCGGCAGCGCCGAATTACGCACGCGCTAGAGTCTACGTATAGCCAATCACACACAGACACACAAACATCGCTGCCGGAAGTCACAGAGGGAGCGATAATCCGATTAATTGATCCGCGTCCTCGGAAAACAATTATCGGCAATGGCCGAGGGGCAAAATCGAAGCCACCAGCTTGCGTCGTCAGCCGACACCTTCAGCGACTCGCGCGCCTCTCGCGGCCATCTTGGAATCTCAGCCGCTGCGATAAATACATACATATATCTATTTCTACAAGTTACACGAGGAAAAAGGCGCGTCAATTTCCTGTCGGCCGTCGGAAAGTGTATTAAAAGCCGTGGGTCATACCGTTCCGTCTCCTGCATCGCGCTCTCCGTGTCTCGGACCGTGAGATACATAACCTATTTACTTCGCGGCCGAACGTCCATTACGTTTCCCCGGAAGTTAAACGCGATTTCCTTCGAGAATTCCAATCTATGGACGTATAGAAAAATCGTCGACTGCAAAGACAACCGATGAGGCAAACAAAGAGCGATATTTTTCGATATTTCGCTCGGTTTTTATCAGAGAATTTTTCCAGCCGGGTCACGTTTGCCCGAGACACACGTATACACAGCCCGAGGGCTGTACACATAGTAACAATTGTCTGCAAAAGCAACAGCAGCAGCAGCAGCAGCAAAAGCAGCAGCAGCAGCAGTTACGGATTCGCGAATCCAATGCAGCTCCTCTCCCGCTCGCCCATAAATAAGGCGCTACCCCCGGGGTGACTGGATTTAGAATTAGCGGAGTACAATGAGGGATCGCGTAATGCCGACGGAGGCCGACGTGGAGCGAGGAGCCACGCGAGACGATCTTTCGAGTGCGAGAAGGAGGCACTTGCATGCATTAATAAGAATTAAAATCACAATGGCCTATTGCCCGTAGCCCTCTCTCTCTCTTTCTCTCGTCGGAGATTTCGGTTTCGTGGCCCGATTCCTCCTCTCTCCGTCTCTCTCCATCTCTATCTGTACGTCTATTTCCATCTCTCTCCGTCTCGTTCCTTTCAACGTCCGCCTCGCGACTAGAGAGAAAGAGAGGAAGAGAGCGAGCTGAATCGTCGCGGAATCAAAGGGAACGCGCGTACAAACCAGATTTTTCTTCTTTTTCAATACCGGGACTGGGGCAGGGAATCGACCGAGAGAGCCCCGAGAAGCAGCGCGTCCTTCCTTTAGTTGTGTTTTTTTTTCCCTTCTCTTCCTTTCTTTCTACTCGTTCTCTCTTCCTGTCTAGCCTGTCGCTCCTCTGTATACACACGGCGAGCTCACGCACATCCACTGAGCAACGTACACACGCACTCTGTCTCTCTCTGTCTCTCTCTCGGCATAGAGATACGAAATTCTAAGCAAACTTCTCGAGAGTGTGCAGAAGAGTCCGAGCGACGGCGCTGCCGCTGCTGCTGCTCGTCTGCTGAGCAGCAGACATGTTGGATTCTATAGCGTCGGCTGTTATGCTCGCCGCACACAGACACAGGACGCAGGTACACGCGACAAAGCCGTTTGCGATCCTTTGCTGAAAAATAAAACTAGCAGGAATATGTATATGTATATATATATATACTTGTATAGCGGCGAAGGGAGCGTAACGATCGTCGTCGAGCGAAGCCTCGCGATTGGTTTAATCGAGCGATTGAAAAGTAGCCGGAAGTTCGAATTCCGCGAGTTGGCTGAAAGTGCACTGCGACTGAGCTTTCGGCTCGCAGCGCGGAAAACGCCGCCACTCGAGGAGAAAGAAGTAGAAACAGCGAAAAAGCTCGGAGAGAAAAAATATATAGCTCTGCCTTCCGCTCGGAGGCGCGCTGCTCTTCTTCCGAACTTTTCAATGACCTTCTGTTTCTTCATTGAAACGCTCAATTGCGGCCCCGTCGCGGCTCGACCGCCATTGTAAGCTCGGGCCGCTCCACTTGTTGGCGCCACTGTATCGCTTGTGTGGGTCGACTGAAAAAAATATATAACCTATTGAGAGCTGAGGTCGTGGGAGAAGTAACATTGTCAAGAGGTTTCCCTTTGTCGAGACTTTTGGCGCAAGTGCGCTGTTCCCGTTTACGAAATTCGTCGCGGGACGGAAATATATATATATACATACACACATGTACTTCATTAACAGAGAACCCACTGTAAATTAAAATTAATTACAAACCAGAAGGGAAGTGACTGCAGAGACGGTAAGACGGTAAGTTTAACCTGTGCAGGACAAGCGAAAAAAAAGTCAGGTGTGCGACGGATATATCGACGCCCGTCGCCCTCGCAGAACGCCCTCGGGGCCCGATTTACCGACAAGCTACGGGAGAAGCAGCGCAAATTATGTGTACCCCCGTCAACACACGTGTGCAGTGAAAGGGGGGGAAGGGGGTGCCCCCCTCCCCCCGTTGGTATATACACACCGCGACGTTTTACATAATGCTACAGAAGAGCTGATGCTGCTGCCGCCGCCGTCGCTGTCACCGCTCTACCCCATAGAGCGAGTAACGATGACTTTTCCATGAAACCCCCCCTCCCTTCCACGCCCCACCACCGACTCGCACTCTTTCCCCGGCTCGGAGAGTGCACACACCTTATCGACATTGTCCAACGTGTGCGCCTCGCTCCTTTGACACCGCGCGCGCCGCGTTTTCTGAAGCCGAGTCAACCGGGGCGCGCTCGGCGTACACGCTGAATAATGAAAAGACCCGGCTCGCCGCAACCAAAGACGACTTGATAGACTCTCGGCTACTTCGGGCTTTATTCCGCGCTCTTTGCTCGACATAATGGTCACTCTCTCGCCGAGAGGCTCCGAGCAGCAGCGGCAGCAGAAGGAGTGGACTCCTCTTCCCCTTCTCTCGCGACCTGCCATCCTATGCATTCTTACCTCAAACCGCGCGTTTAGCAACAACCCGAGACGCACGATGTCTCAGAACGCAACTAATCGAACGACTGCGATTCCTTTGTCTTCCCTCTCGCCTTTTTCTTACACTTATTATTTTTCCCGAGCTCTCCGGCTCTGAGTGACTGAGTTGCGCGACCTGCTGCGACGCAACGATCTCCGATTGGCTACTCATCGGCCACGAGCAGCGGGTCCTCCCCCCTCTCCTGACCCTCTCGCAATTTCCCATCCACGTCTCGCACGTCTTTCCCTTCAAATCGCGCGTTTAGCAACGCGAACCTCGGCACTTGCGTTTCCCCCTGTTTCCTCGTGTTGCGTCTTCGCTCCCGTCGAGCCACCAGCTAGGAGAGACACGCGAAAGGCCGTGCAAGTGTTTACGGCGTGAGCCGAGATCCTTCCAGTGTCGCCTGGGACAATAGTTCGCGCCGATATCCCAGCCCGTAGCTAATTGAGCGGGCTCTCGATTTCCTTTGTCTCGTCGAGAAATTCGAGCGCCTTTTTTATTATTATTTTTCGATCTCGAGAACCCCCCTCGCGCCATTTTTATATCCCGCGATGGCCGCCGGCGAAGAGTGTCGCTCTGGGTCGACGGGGGGCTCCGGGTATCCGAATGTATAATTATAGCTGCGTCGAGCCGGCAGCTACCGGTTCATTGAAAGCACAACAAAGCGCAACGCTGCCCCTCGTTATTGTTTATGTCCAGGTCCATTACCGGCGGGGGGCAGAGGAAGGGGGGAGGGGTTGTTTTAAGGCCGGCGGGACAGGAGACAAAGAGGAAGAGTTACAACTTACAACAATGGCGACGATATATAAGTGTTTTACGTGCGTGTGCGCGGTGTATAGAATATTTCGAGTGCACCAGCGGGACGTTCGCTGCCCGCCGGCAGCTAAAGTTCGCGAACGGTCAATTGGTGTCAAGTCCGCGGGGTCAATCGCGTTACTGTAGTTTAGTCGGGACGGGCGGGAGAGTCGCCTCGACGATTCAATTCAAGAGGGAAGTCGAGTCTCTCTCTGCCACCTTCGGTGCAGCCCGGCGTATGTATACATAATATATATACATACATACAAACGCACAGCGAGAACGGCGGCCCAACGCCCGACATCTTTGATCGCGGAAGGCGAGAAGTTACGGCAGGCCGGTGGCTACCGGAGAATTTCCTAACCTAACTCGGAAATTCGCGCGACGCGGCGCGTAGCCGCTGGGTATTCAATTTTCGGCAATATGGTCGACGTGTCGTAGTGAATCGGTGTTACCTCGGAAATTATTATTCGGACGAAGGAGTTATATCCTCTCTTAAAAAGTTCGTGAGCAAGCATTGTTGTCGATTTATTCAGCATCTGATTGGTCGTTGGGAAAACGGCAGCAGTTTGATGTTTAATATCGCGAAATTTGGCAGTTTGTCAGAAAAAAAAAAGTTTTTCGCGTTTTTCTCCTCGAACTTTTGATTTTTCGAGCAAACACCTGTCGTTTTTGGAATCAGCGGGAAATTTGCCATCGGATAGGGTTTTTAAACTTGGCAAAAACGAAAATTTTTTTTTCGCAAAAAACGCAAGGGGTACCCCTTCTAAAAATTTGCGATTTTTGAGGGTCAACTTAAAAAATCTGCAAGAAATCGAAAAATCGAGATATCGCGTCCCGCCTGGCGGCATTCTCTTCGTTGAAGAGTTTTCTTTCGAATGCAAAAAGAAAATCCCGATTATATTGATCCAAAGAAAAATTACACCGATTTTAGTAAAGTGCTAAAATTGGGAAAAAGTGAAAAATCGTTTTTCCCGTTTTTCTCCTACATTTTTTTATTCTACAGCCAAAAATCGGTCATATTTCGAATCAGCGGGAAATTTCCCATCGAATAGGGTTTTGAAACTTCGTTAAATCGAAAAAAAAATTTCGCCGAAAATCGCAAGGTTCACGCTGGCTAACCGCAGACCGCTCGCGTCATTGTTCGTAGTATCTCAAATAAAATATAGCATCTAAAAAAGACATTGTATTTTCATTTTAAACGGCGCATGTGCTGCACTCGTTTCGTCGTTCGATGCATATCGCGGTCGGAAGGCGACAAGACGTCGCCGACGTGTCTGACTCGTCGTCGCGGGCCGCGCAGATCGAGTACGCAAGTGCATAAAGCGAGCCGGGGTAAGCAGGAAGCGGCTGTTTAAGCGCGATAAACAAGCCGTTAACACCCGCGCGACAGCAGCGCCACGCGCAGTCGCGCGGACCATTGGACCGGACTGGCTGGATCAACTCGCAGGCGGCGCAACAATTACGCGTTACCCGCGGTGTGTGTTGCGCAACTCGCTCGGAAGGAGAGACGGAGACGCGCGAGCACACATCGGCCGCGCTAGACGTCGGATACACGACTCGGCGGTCCCGAGGGGTGGAAAAAAATAGAGGTCGATGATCCCTCGCGAAAAAAAACGTATTTTTTTTAAGACACGCGGGAAAATTTCCACTTAAGAAAATTTGGGCTGATTGATACGTCCACAGCCAAGACACGTCGCCCTCTCCCCTCCCCCTACCCTCCTAAATGCCGGGCGGCCGAAGATCCGGAGGCCTAAATGATGAAAAGAACACCAGGACGCTTCACCGGCCGAATATTCCGCTCTCCAATGGCCGAGAAGGAAGCCGACCCTAATCCGCGCAACGTCGACGCTTTTACGTAAGTTCGCGAGACGCGAGAATCTCGAGGTCACGGAAAATAACCCTCGGTACATTTTTTTTTCTTCCACAGTGAGGAGTAGTGAGGGGAGAGAAAGAGATAGAGAAGCACGAGGAAGGCGAGGAGAGGGAGGAAAAAAAACCTTCAACGAGACTGGGAAACCCGTTTGCTCTGTTTGCCGACGCGAAAAGACGTTCCGACGCACCGAGCGGTTTACCCGACGACCTTAATTCGTCACAGAAGAAAGCCCCGCACGTGCGCCGCGCGGCGTTTTGTGTCCCGAGCAACGCGTGAAAGTGCGCGAGCGCCGCACCAGAGGAGCCGGAGAACTTTTCTCAGCTGCCCAAACGGCTCAGGAGCAGAGAGAGAGGCTGAGGAGCTGACGTTGGGTGATTGCGTTAAATCGACGATTTTTCGCCTGGTATCCGAAATGAAGTCGCCCCCTCAACGCGAGTCCCTCCCGCAGCGACTGCAACGATGACGCCAATGAAAATTCTCGCCAGACGTCTGCTTTACTTTAAGCCTGGCGAACGTGTCCACGCTTCGATGACGGCCGCGGTCGTTGCCGCAGATGCGGAGGCTCCGTGAATGGGATCCCTTGTCCCAAACGAAGCCCGCGGACTTTGCCTCGTCACGGGCCGGCGTCGAAGCTCGTTCGGTGGATTTAGCGAAATTCCGCTTTCAACGACGCTTACACAAAGCGTCGATTGTAAAGTGAGTATATTATAGCGCGCTTATGTATATACAGTCGATCGTGGGTCAACCATCGGCCAGTACGTTACTTTTGATGCATCACTCTCGTCACTAGGCAGCCGCGAATCCTGGAGCCTGTGGACAATGCCAGGATTTTTCGCCCAGGGGAGCAGCGACGCTCGCGTCCGATCGTTGGATCAAGATTGCGCCACGTGGGACCATTGAATTGACCCTCGATGACCTACGATTCGCCCTCGAGGGAAGGACGGGTCGAAATTCCTTCAGAAATCATTAAAGCGTCTGGAAGAAAAATGCGAGGCGACGAACGTGCACCGTCCTATCGTCTATTTCGTCCGCTTCACTCACTCGGAGTTCTCATTACGGTCTGGAAAGATTCGTTGAGCCTCGTGAAAAAGGAGGGGATGAAAAGGCCGGCACAGTCATCATTCGACGCACTTTATATGCACGCTGTATACAGTTATGTAAACAGTAGGACGTACAGTGCACACAGTACACCCAATGTACCCGAGAGTACACAAGGAACGTGGAAGCAGCGACTGCGCCGTAGATACGGCATAGCCGAGCGGCACGACATTGCGACAATTAAAATAGCTTCTTACGTGGCTCATTCCCACACCAGGGAGGTCCGTTGACTCTCCAGGCTCGTCCGTTCGTCCGTGCGAACGGCAACGGCGGCGTTCACCGCGCAAAACAATGAGAGACCCGTAAACGACTCTCCGACGAATCCCGCGGATCGCGGTCGACGGCCCGCGAGTCCCGCGACAAACTGCGCAATGTCGCTTATCCGATCCGCGTCGATGCGACGACCGCGGAAGTGGCTACGGTCGTTTTGCGCCGTTCCGAGGATTCGACGGCTTGAGATTGTCATCACCGGGAAGTGCGAAATACCATGACGACGTCGACGGGTTGGAAATTCATTCGATATCCGGTGAATCGAACTTCAATGGTCTACGATTATTGCCAGGGGTCTGGAGAAATGCCTGCACAGAGAAAAAATTAGTAGTTGCCATTACCAATCATTGGTCCGATTTACCAAAATATTGGTTACAGTTACTAAAATATTGGTAGCTCTGACCAACGATTGGTAATCGCAACTATTCATTTTTTTCAGTGTGGATTTTCGGGAGCAGTGATCAATCGCTTCCTACTGGAAGTCAGAGGAGGTGATAAGAATATTTCTCCCGATTGGGTACGATGAACGAATTTGCGGACGTAAAAAAAGCGGAAAACCGGGGGCGTGAATTTTGCAAACCGGAAATGGAAAATACGGCGTCCTTCATTATTTTAATCAATATTGAAGCTAACGGTTGGAATATATTCCCGGGCAGCAGCAAAAGCAGCAGTAGCAGCAGCAAAAGCAACAGCAGCACATGACGAGAGCACTCGGGGTCCGCCCGACGGTCGTGCAGTTGCGGCGAGAGAAGCCAGTGTGACCTCTGCTTTGCTAAGACTTCGGCCAACCCCGCAACGAGCGACCGTCACAACCCGACGTATCTTCGTGGCGCACTTCCTCTCCGACTAATGCGACGCGGGAAGAGAAGAGAAAGGAAACAGGAAAAAAAAAAAACCCGTGGAAGAAAAATAAGAGACACATTCCGTGGAATATTCTACGGAAATACAGAAACGTCAGCGAGGACCAAAAAAATCAGGACGATGCAAAAAAAAATCCTCGCTTCCGACGGCGTAGTACAATGAAAAGTTTATATTTCGCGCAGCGCATCGGTAGCGTATAATTATCGGCGAGAGGAGAAAGAGCGACGGACAAATAGAGGAGAACGCGAATTCCCGGCTCGTTGCACCGGTATAATGACGCCCTCTCCTCGACGTCTCTGCTTTACTTCTATTTACTATGCGAGTATATATAACGCACACCCGGTGTACACAGTAACGCGGGGCAAATTCGAGGAGGGAAAAAAAATGCCCGGCAGCTCCTCTGTCCAGTTTTCCCTCGGCGGGGAATATTTTTACGTACGCTGAAGTACGTCACGGAGAAAGGAAACTGCTGCGAGGCCTTGCGTAACGGTCGCCACGACTCGGCCGATACTTCTTCGAGGGATTTCAATTAAGTCGTGCGTTCGCTCGTGTCCGAGGAGCTGAAACGCCGGCGAGTGTTATACACACCGGAGCCGACGACTCCGCACGCGACGACTTCCTTCCTGTGTCTTTCCCGGCGCTCCGGTTGCGCTTTGAATCCGTTGAAAGGTGACTTTGTTGACCGCTTATTTATATTAATTTTTTTGTCGCAATTAATAATTTTGGCCGCAAGGGAAAGGCAGGGTTAACATTGGATTGTGAAGTAAGTGGGGGAGGGGTATGTAAAAGCCGAAGAAGGCATACGCAGGAAATATAAATAAAAAAATAATATTAATTTTTTTGCCTTGCCCGGATGATTATTAAAATTCAAATCCAACGCTTTTATCGTCTCGGCTGTTGGACTGAGAATTTTATTTTTACAGGAGATCGAAGGATGACTCGGAAATTTTTCATATCCTAGGAACGAGCGGCTGAACGAAGCCGAGAAATTGTTACGCAGGAAAAGATGACGAGGATTATGATGGAACCTTATCGCGAATTGAGGCGAATTGATGCGGCACGCGTGTCCGTGCCGGATCGTGCGCGCCACTCGGTCGTATTAAGGGCGCGTCTGACTGGTGTTTGCGCAACTTCCACCGGCAATTCCCGACGTGCCGGCGCGACGGAGTCGTGAGTGCGTTGCGACTGTGGGAAATCGTGTCGAGAGTTACAAACCTTGGAAAATAATAATTTCTCAGAGACAGATAAAATAATCTGTAGCCTGACAAATTATGATTCCTACTTGAAAAATAACGTAAAAGTTACGAAGTTTTTTTTCTCGATTTTACGAATTTTTAAAGCCCTGTCCGATGGGAATTTTCTCGCTGATTACAAAAATCACAGGCGTTGGCCCGACAAATCGAAAATTCGAGGAGCAAAAATCCATTTTTTTCTGCCAAGTTGCCAAATTTCGGGATATTAAGAAACTGCCGGATTCTCAAGAACCAATCAAAGGCTCTATAAATAGAGAACAATGGTTGCTCACGAATTTGTTAATAGAGCAATATACCTACACTCGTTCCTCTCTCTCTACATCTCAGGTCAGAATCCGACCTCCGGATCCAACGCCGAAGTGTTTGGGTATTGCCGAGAAATCGCCCTCGCCTCGACAGCGTCACGTAATTCGTGATCTCCGGACCGTCCTCAACGATCCGACGAGGTCGTAGGACGGTAAATTTGCCCGACGCAAACGCGCGCCGAGTCTCGCGTTGCAGTTGGGTTGCACCACAGCGCGTGAGGGAGAAATCAGCGCATCCATCCTCATATGTGCTCTGACGATTCACCTGCAAATTGGCCAAACACAGCGACGCGGTCCTCGTGTCTGAAGTGCCACGCCCCATCGTTTCTCACTCTGCGCTGAGCGAGTGCAACGTTGATGCGGACCCGAAACCAACACTGTAACTATATTCTGGGTGTTACAAATTTTCCCCGGGTGCCGAGCGCGTTTCCCACAGACCCGAAAGTCCTTTTCATCGCATTGCGGCGGCTACCATATATCTCGTGGTCCTGCTGCTGCAGCAGCAGCAGCAGCAGCAGCAGCTCCTCCTTCTCCTCCTCCTCCTCCTCCTCCTCCTCCTCCTCCTCCTCCTCTTCCTCCTACTCTCATTCTGTCGGGAGGAGCAGCAACGAATTAATGCACCGAGAGCCTCGGTTCGCGTAATTGCTCGTCGAGCCAATTTGACGAATAACAAAACGAGAGTTAATGCGCTCGACGCGAGAACGCTCGGAACTTCGAGGACATTGTTCGAACGCCACTCGACTCGTGCGTGACAATTCGTGCGTTGTGTCGTTACCGCTGTTACCATGAGTCGCCTCTCGTTAGTAGACCCGTCGCGTATGCATTTTAGAAGTTTCCCTCGATTGTAATTCACAATATTGTCGACGGGAGACGAATCTTTAAATCTAGAGTTGAAAATTATCGGCATCGCAGATACGTCAGTAATATTTATTTTTAATAAGAGAATTTTTTTCGATTTTTCAGAATATTTTTAATTAATTCTTTTGTATTTTCGTGACATGGATTTATACTTTTTTCAAGTTCTGATAATAGATTTTTAATTTGGAGGGTTTTTTTTTAATCGCGAAATCGACGGCAGAAGTAATTACGTAGACAAAAGGACTTTATTGCATAACGTTTGCCCGACACTTCCGCAACGATCGACGGTTCAGAGATCAGCGGTACGAGCGTTCATCGAGCGTTCCCTGTCAATTCCCTTCCCGCGCCTCCGCCGCCCTCCGGATTTTTCCGCAGCCCTGCGCCCGGCACTCGATTCAAAGTGATTTCATCGCGTTCGCGCCGAGTGAGAGTCCACCGCGCGGGAAATCACGTGCTCGTTTGCATACTTCCACGCTATTTCGGTGACCTCCCCCTCGACGCGGTGTCGCCCTGTCGCTCGGCGTTTGCCGATAATTACCGACATTCGACGAGCCACCGGAAAATCGAATCAATTACATTTGACAAAGAGCCTGGTTCATTTTGACGCCAACTGCGAAGAGCCGCGCGAACGGTCGGAATAAAAACAGAATCAAGTCAAACTCCAATCACGCAACGGCAAAGCCCATCAGCTACGTCGTCGAATTTCCCTCGCGCGCTCTGACGTCATCGAGGGAATTAGAATTTAAGTAGTATCGAGCGTGAGCGTCGTGTCCGTTGGGTACCTGGCGGTGTTGGCCGCGTGCTCGTCCTCGTGTTCAGCCTCGTTGCGAGAACAGTCCGCTTGTAATTCGAGACTCTGAAGAAACGAAGGCGCGCACGCCGTTCCCGTTCAATAGAAACCGTACAAAAAGACCTGGATACAAGCGTCACCGTCGCCTCCCAAGTCGACTTTTCTCCCACGTTGATCATCGTTCTATGTCTACTAAAAACTCCAAGCAACATTTTGTGACGTAAGAACCAGCCTCATTACTTATCAGTTGCCTGGCAAATTTCCTGATTAATGAGAATTACTCTGAAGTACAAAATCCAAAATCGTTCTATGTCTACTACAAATTACAAGGTGGCAATATTTTGTGACGTATGAACCAGTCTAATTGCTTATCAGTTGCCTGGCAAATTTCCTGATTAATGAGAATCACTCCGAGGTATGAAATCCAAAAATTTATCAATCAACGTTGATGTCAGTTGATGTACCAATTTGACTAAAGCTTGATTATTGCAGACTCGACACGAGGCTTTGACGTCACGCGAAGTGCAGTCGAAGCGAAGAGCAATTCGGACAAGGAGGAAAAATAAATCGAGAAGACGAGAGAGGGACTTTGATAACCGAACCGAGAGAAACCGCACAGTTGTGCAGCACCCGAGGAGCGTAACCGATAACGCAGCAGCGGCAACAGCGGCGACTCTCTCAGGGAGATTCGAGGCTCTTCTGTGCACTCGTCCCGTTTGGCGCATCAAAACGTTTCGCCCAGAGGAGAGGTATATCCCTCCACTCGGTGGCGCGTTATCGCGCTGTAAAATTCATGCGTCTTTGGCCATCAAACTCGCTGGCTCGTGACAACGACCGAACGAAAATATCACCGGCAGCAGCAGCAGCAGCTGCGGTGCTTCTGCATTATCTTCTGTCTTCTTTTTTTTATTATTTTTTATCTGGAGTAGACGAGGGAACAATAGCGAGATGGTTGGCGCTCGAATGGCAAAAGTACAGCAGCTCCACGTCGGGTAATAGTCAGAATTATTGTGTGTGGGCTCTTCGGGCCCGCAGCATCTGAAACGGGAGATAAAGTCTCTCGCTGGCTTTTTATATGTTCCAACGTGGAAAGGAATTGCAAAAGTTTCGCCGCAAGTTTTTCCAAACAAAAGCAGAAAGTTTAAGCGGAGCAACGACGACTGCTCGCTGCTTTCGGGCTTCGCTGTAGCTGACAACAATTTTTCAAACGCTCCGCTTCGAGCATTATTAGCAATTAAAGAAAAATTGATCTTAAGAGGCGACTTCTACTAAATCGATTTCTAGAGGCGACTTATCGACGCACGAAACCCTTAAGGTTTCAGCTGTCACTCAGTGTCACTCCTGATATTCCGGGCTTTGACCTTCCCGTTGTTTCCCCTCGACTCCACGTGGAACAAAGTAACGCGATGAAGCTCAGAGTTTTGAAATCAGAGATAACAACTAACGTCGACACGTTCGCTACGTTTTGTCATGCCTGCGCAAAGAGTTGCGAAGGAGATTTCGACACCGAGTGGCAGATAGGACAGCGACACCGGTCGCGAGGGTCCGACGACCCCGCTGATTGCGATCGAATAAAGCTTCTGCGTTCCAGTCCCCAATCAGAGCGGCTGGCGCGAATCCAGAAGAAGTAGCGGCAGGTTTTACACGAGTTTTTCTCGTGCGGGTCCTGCAAGTCCTGCATTTGATTTTTTTTTTATTTTTATAAAAAAAAATCTAATGCAAGATAAAAATTATTTTTCTTCTTCAATTAACTATCAGTCTAGCAAAAAAAAATAGTGAGTCAAAGCTAAAATATTCCGAAAATCATTTCGCAACTTTTTTTTGCTACAATTTTTAAGGCTTCTAGATCCTGCAGCCAAAACGCGCCGACTACGTAGTAGATAATTATTATTCTTCTCCTGCAAATTAACGATCAGTTCAGCAAAAAAAAATAGTGCGTCAAGGCTAAAATATTCCGAAAATCATTTCGCAATTTTTTTTTGCTACAATTTTTAAGGCTTCTAGATTCTGCAGCCAAAACGCGCCGACTACGTAGTCGATAATTATTATTCTTCTTCTGCAAATTAACGATCAGCCCAGCAAAAAAAATAGTGAGTCAAGGCTAAAATATTCCGAAAATCATTCGCAATTTTTTTTTGCTACATTTTTAAGGCTTCTAGATCCTGCAGCCAAAACGCGCTGAGTACGTAGTAAAGCACACACACGTCAGACCCGGCGTCGTCGGTCTCTACGTGCACCAGCTGTTGTTTGGGGTTTAACCGTGTAATGACGCAACGTACGATATACCGTACGTCGTACGAGAGGCGCGTACGCCGGGTCAGGGCGGGGCGAGAGCGTCGTGTACGCACGTACGACTCCAGCGGTCGCACATGTTCCAGGTAGTGCGGAGTCCGCAGACTCGCCCTAACCAACCCGACCATCGGCCCCCGTAAAAATGCTAACTCGCCGCGGCTGTACAAAAGGCCACGCGAATGCATCGGCAGAGGGGAAACCATATTTCAGGCCGCGTATATATTCGCGCGCCTATCGATTATCCTCCGAGATCTATAATTACAGCTGTGGTCGTTGGGGTCCGTGAGTCCCGCGAAACGTTTTTCACTTTCAACCGATCGTCGCTCAACCGCGAGAATTCGAAAATTCGAAATGAAACGAAGCGAGAAATAAAAATATTTCGAGAGGGATGCGTTACGACCGTTTACAGTGGGCTCGATGCGCGTATACGTAACTCGCTCGTAACTCGTCGTACCCGGGCGAACGGATCGCAAAGAGGCTAGCAGCCCCGCGTACGGACGATTAAAGTGAGGTTAGGGCTCGCCGCGCGCGCGCGCACCACCGAGCATCGATAAATAACGGCCCTGGGGTCGGTGCGTCTACGCTTTAACGTTCCGATACATAAATTCCGCCGCGCGACGAATCCCGGCGATGCTTCGGCTTCGGGACTGTCGCGTGTGTAGCCCCTGAAAATCCTCGTCAGCCGTAAATCCGGAAAGTCGGAGCGAACGGCGGAAGCGACGATTTCCGTGTGTACAGGTTGACTGCCGTCTGCCGTGTGTCGCATCGACTCTGTCGGTACGGCAGGACGAAAGGGAAAAAAAAGGAAAAAAAAAAAACACAAAAAATAGGAAAGTGAGGTTAGGAGACTCGGACACGCAGCGACGATGCTCGAGAAGGCGAATTTCGAGCCGATGTTATTACCGTCGTCGCTTCCGACCCCCCTCCCTCCCTCCCCCGTTTCCCCCGCTATTGAATTTTCATCGTTCCCTTCGAGATATCCTCGTCCCATTCGACTTGGCCCGAACTGCGGTGAAGTGACTCTGCGGCGGCTCGTGTAAGCGCAGTTCGAGGGTCGAGGGACTCGCTCTCGTTTTCCCCTCGCGCACCGATGACTACCGACGATTCGAGAGGATCGCATTATATTTCCATCGACGATTTATACCGGTTTCCCCGCGCGTTCTCTTCTTTTTTTTCCTCGTCGAAAAATGGTCACGCGAATATTGCCGACACAACTCACGGTCGTTTCCGCAGGGAGAAAGGTCTCTCTGCCTTTCGTGTTTCACTGTCGTTGCCGTTATTATCATTATCATTGTTGTTATTATCGTCGTTTGTTATTGTAGTTATGAGAGAAGAATGCGGAGGGCTGGACGTACGATTTTTGAAGGATGGATCGACGTGTCGCATGCAAAATAAAAAAAATAAGATTGTGTGTGTGTGATGTGACATTGACGAGAAATGCGGTGCGTTCCCTCGTCGCGACTAACGCGAACGCCGCGAAGAATGAGAATATATTTCGGTTCGTCATCTTTTCGCTCGGTGACTCTTTTATATTCGGCGAACGTGCCCCGCGCGGCTCCTGCGCCTCTCGCGCTCTCGATATGTATAGACGAGAGCAGCGCGCGGCGCCTATTGTCGTCGCCCATTGTCGCGTTTCCATCGTCGACTTGACTCGGCGCGGCGGCGGCTCGCTTCATCGAATCATTCCGAGCCTGGTGGCAGCGCGATAAATAGAGACTGGTTTGTCGTCTCGATGAGCAGTGTTTTGTAACGAGGAGTCTCCTCGTCGAGGAGGTTTCGTGGGATTCGCGCGTCTGTCACTTGAATCACTGATACAGCGATATCTTGGCTGGATTTAAAAAAATAAAAAAAATCGCCTGTTTCTCATTGAATTTTCTACTTTTCGGACAAATAGCGCTGCTGTTCAGAATCAGCATAAAAAAGTATTAAAAAAATGTTGCGATACCTTGGCTGGATAAAAAAAAAATCGCCTGTTTCTCATTGAATTTTCCACTTTTCAGGCAAACATCGCTGCTGTTCGGAATCAGCACAAAAAAGAATAAAAAAAATGTTGCGATATCTTGGCTGTATTAAAAAAAAATAAAAAAATGCGCCAGTTTATCATTGAATTTTCTACTTTTCGGGCAAACATCGCTGCTGTTCGGAATCAGCATAAAAAAGAATTAAAAAAATGTTGCGATATCTTGGCTGGATTAGAAAAATGTACAAAAAATCGTCAGTTTCTCATTGAATTTTCTACTTTTCGGACAAACAACGCTGCTGTTCGGAAACAGCATAAGAAAAACAAAAAAAAATGTTTCGTGCCGTCGCATCGCACAATGGTCGCCGCAGCCTAACGAAAGATTCGCGGGTGCATTTTCTCCAGGATTTCGCATCGTTTGGATCGTCTAGACGCGTCGCATGCGGCGCGCGGAGCGGACGAGGGAACCGAAAGCACCGTCGGCTTTCTAGCCCATCGCCCCGGATTAGCGGAAGAGCGGTTGCGAGAGACTTTCGCGGCCCAAATCCGAAACAATCGTCGTCGCCGTCGAAAACCGCGTTGCAATTTAGCCGACGTCGCTCGGTTGCTCAGCGGGTGTCGGTGTCGGTCACAAAGGACGCGTAAAAACAGAGGGAAGAGGGTATAGGGAACGAGAGAAAAAAAAACGCGAGGGGGAACAAAATAATGTCATTTAAAACACAGCGCGCGGCGCGTAAACAAAAATAAGCGCAACGCATTCCCATGCAGCTAAGCGTGGCGCGTTGTGCGGCACACCTGGTCGGCTTTCGGCCCTCGTGTGTCTCTCCCTCGCACCTTCGCCTCGCCGCCGAAGGGCTGAGCGGTGATTGGCGAGGGTATCGGGCCCACAGGAGCGTGTCCAGATTTCCCGGAACCCCATCGGCCCCCTCGACGATAAATTTCACGTTACCGTAATCACGGGATGTGTCTTGAATTAAATTGCGACAAATGCTTCTGTAATTTCGACCAATCCTACCGACAAACGGACATTCGTGACGATTATTTAAATTAAATTAGTATCGATACCGCCGAAGAATGCAGCTCATAAATATTTAATTCAAATAATTATTTCCTTGGCTTAAAAAAAAAACGAAATTTATCATCGGTTATCCGCAGGTTTATATCGCAACGCATTGCAATATTGAATGAGACAACAAGTGACGAGAACTTGAAAGCGAAAGAAAAAAGGACAAAAAAGCCAAAAACACGCCGCGCGCGGTGTCTGACCGGAAATTTTAATCATCGCCGCAGTCGCGCCAACCAACTTGCCAGCGGCTGCCGCGTCGCCGCATTAGCGAGTCGCGTCTGGTGGATCCGCAATTGTCGTAACCACGGCGGCGCTGTTGCAGCGAGACAGCCGCGGGGAATAGCGGACGAGAGACAAACGGGCGGGGGGACGACGAAAAAAAAAAAACCCCGAGTCCCCGCGCTCGTCTAGCTTCCCACGTCCTAGAAGCGCGCGACTAGTTGGCAAGTACTTGTGAAAACGCGCGAGCTCTGTTCTCCCATGCGTGTTTATATCCGTACGGGTAACACGCAGCGGAAAGCCCGCATATATAGACACACGTGTCGTATATATATGCGAACACAACCACGCGACCAGAGACACTCTCGCTGACTGCGCGCGCAGTACGCCAGGAAGATCAGTGAGAGACACACGTCGTTAGTCGAAATTTCATTGTCAAAGACGTGCACAACAGATATATATATATATGTACCTTGAATACATATAAACACAAAGGCTGCGCGGTGTTTACTCGGCTTCCGCCTCAAGATCAATCGAGAGCTTCCCTTGACCTTGCCCAAGCCGATACACAACACACACTCGCGATCTCCCGCGGAGCGTAAAACCGAGAGCGTTCGAAATGCCTCAGCTGCAGCGACAATGAAAAAAAAAAAAAAGAAACCAAGTCGCGGGGCACTTAGAAAGAGATAAGCCTAACGCGGAAAAAGAGTGAGAGCTTTCACGCTCGGATAATCGAGGGATCTGTCGCATCGTTGCGCCCGTTGGAAGAAGAGGAGGAGGAGGAGGAGGAGGAGGAGGAGGAGGAAGAGCAGAGAAGGAAGAGGAGAGAGGGGCGAAGGAGCCGCGGGAGGACGTAGCCTTGCCCCGACTCGCTGCGCGCGCGTCTCGCGCACCTCTCCGGAATTTCATCCGTCGCTCCCTCTTCGCCCCCCTCGCGGAACTAATACTGACTGAGTCCCCTCGACTCCCCCCCCCCCCCCCCCCACTACCTCGGCTCCCCCGCCGCCCTCTCTCTCTCGCTCTCGCGACCGGCATACCGATTCAACGAGCGACTGAAACGTCCGACGCATACAAACCCGCTCGCAAGGCCCCGCCGCTTCGGCCTCGGCTACAGTGCGATCTCGCGCACAACGTACGAGTCCTTCTCCGTAAATTCAGACATCTTTTTTTTTTTCCTCGGAGCAACTCGAGCTCCAATCCAATCTCGAGCTCCAATGCGCGGGATATTTTGGGACAGGTCAAGAGTGCTTTCCGCATTCTCCCAATTTTCCGGACGACGTGTGAGCAATTTTACGTAAGAATAATTTCATCTTTGTTTCGCTATACTCGAGCCGCTTAATTCGACCCATCCACGAAAATTCAGGAGCCGAAAGCTACCGGTTAATTACTGTATTAGTCGAGTTAATCGCTCGCGCCAACACAAAAAAAAAGTGTCAGAATGACAGAGAACGCCTCGTACATACAAAAACATATGCGCCGCCGGCGATCCATGCGTCGCACTGTAGTCAAATCGGAGGACTACCACAATGCGGCTGCGCGCGGCTTCGCCGGTCTCTCCGAGCGGCAGCCGCGGAGGTGCGCTGCCGATCGCGAACGTTGCCGGAAACGCCCGAGCGTCGTGTCGCGTATGCGCGCGCCTCTCACTGTAGACATATATATATATCGCTATAGTGCGCTGCGCGCGCCGAAGCCGGAGAGCGAGCGTCCCGAGCGCTGGATGCAGGTAGGGCCCTGCTGTACATATATATACCCCAGCGTAAATATATTCACACACACCTATATACACGCACGTAGCGGTGCAGGGACATTCCAACGTGTCAGTACTCTCGGCTGAGCCGCCGTGAGCCTCGCGAGCACACGAGTCGCCTATATATATGACGCCTAACGGCGGAGTGGAGGGGGAAGCGGCAGCAATGGATGAATTCGAGTGGCACGCACACCAGCGTCGCTGGGGAAACACGGACACGACGGACCCCGACAGTCCCCGAAGGGTAGAGAGCTGCGCGTTGTGTGTGCGCAGAGGGGGGAGAGTACGCAGAACCACCGGAGCCGGGGTTGCATAGCCGGGCAGGAGTGGCGTATCCACGCGGTAAACGAAACTCCCCCACCTTTTTTTGGGACCGACTGCGATCCCTGCTGCTCGGGCGCCGCCGCTGCCGCGCGCCCCGTCAGTGAGTCAGCGTGCACGACCGCGCGCGGTTTGTCTACTACCGGGCTTGTCGTTGTTTTCCCCTCTCCCCCCCCGGTTCGACACCTGGAAAAGTCGGCGAAACGACTTATCGTTACTAACCACCGTCCACAGTGATTATCGTGCGCAGGCGCGATGTCGCGATAGACTCGAAAGGGAGAGACGCGGCGGAGATGAATAAAATAATCGCGGCTCGTGATTCACGCGAGCGGCGATCGGCGGTCGTGTGATTGTTGTCCCCCCTCCCCCACGCGTGAGAGTGTCGCTTCCGGCGCTCTATGTTCGTTAGTCACAGTCTCGTTGCTGCGGTCGGTCCGGTGTGTCGTGCGTAGGCGTCTCACGCGCCGAAATTGCGCGCAGCTCGCAGGCGTTTCGCGCGGCGCGAGGAGAACACGGAGCATTCGCGAGCCGCGAATGCTTTGACCTCCCCCGCGGGGTATTTTTTTTATGCTCGGGTGTTGTGCTCGCGCTTGTGTCCTTGTGTCGCTGTGTTGTTTGTGCTTGTGTCGGAGGGAGCGTCGACTGTGAAGCTACTGTGTCGACTCTGTGCGTGCGTTTGGGATACGAAGCAGCAGTGCGACGCCGCCGTTGCTGCCGCTTGTTACTCGACGTACGAGCGACCAGTTTTTGTCGGATACCAGAGAACGTCGGTATTTCCGGGGGGCCCCCGCCGACCGGGACTCGCGGACGCGCGTCACGCGCGGCGCAACGACGGCCGGGGATAAATTCCTCGGTGGCGGTCGTCGAACGGGGCTGCTGCTTCTGCTGCTGCTGCTCGCGACTCGTCCGCGGAATTGAATACAGCCGGCGAGGCTAGAAATCAGCCGGCGAAAATGACGGTCCCCGAGGAGTAAGTACACCCGGGCTTGTTCCGGCGGAATTGATGCACGATATGATACGATGCGCACGGAGGCGGCGCGACAAATTGTAATGACGCGCGGTTGTGAGAACTCCGCGCGAAATCCGGTAAACAGCGCTTCCGGGACGCATGCGCGAGGGGGGCGGAGGAGGAGGAGGAGGGGGGAGAAACCGACGAGACGCGAGCGACGAACGGAAGTCGAGGCGTGTGAAAGTCGACGATCCTTCCGCGTTTCGGGGGGCGACGCCGCGTTATACTTACACACGTGCACTGCGAGCTAGCTCATTCGTTGTTGCGGCTTATTGGGACAGAAAAGCCGGGCGCTACCTGCTCATTGATTATATTGAAGTTTGCATCGTTGGAAAGTAACGAAAATTAAAAAAATATATAATTCTAACGAATCTAAAGGATCGTATTGGGTATAAAAAGATATTAGATCGATTGATCGTTATAATAACTTTTTAGAATTTTTAGAATACATATATATATATTTTTTTTCATTGTTTTCTAACGATGCAAACTTCAATATCATGCTCATTGTCATTGGTCAAGCTTCGTGGGGCTTTAGAAATTAATTGGGTGTCGCTACTATTTTTTTTTATGGAACTACATTTTTTCCAGATTTTTAGTATTATGATAATGATAATAATACGTTACTACGTATCCCAAACCCAGATGATATTATTATTATTATCATCATCATTATTATTGTCGTTAGTCTCGCTATGATTTATGATCGTGTAATTCACGTTGCATTTCTCATTCTATAACGTTGCGAGCCGCGCGCGGGACGAGTCGCGGATCCGCGTCGCGCTTCTCGCCGTCTTCTCTTTATCCTCGCGCGGGGAGACGGATGCAAAAACCTCCCGAATGCACCTGCAACCGCAAACGCACCGAGGCCGGATGAGACGGGAGAAAGAAAGCCGCTTCCCCCTCCCCGCACTCTCCTCATCCCCCTCCGACGCCCATCTCCGATATATCTTCTCGGTGCTCTGCATACAGAGCGGCTCGCGTGTCTCTCACGCTGCTGCTGCTTTCTCTCTCCCTCGAGTCTCTTTTTTTCGGTCCCGAGAAGCTCCGATGATTCACGACGGCGACGGGGATGATCCGAACCACTTAGCCCTCGTCCCGCGCGCGTTTCCCAGGGAAAATATTTATCGAAAAGTCTCTCACGCGCCTCTCGGAATCAGCGTCGTCGTCGTCGGCGCTCGAGAAGTTTTACGTCCCAAGGGCACCTTGGAAACAATGTTTTTTCTCTCGGCGGCGGAGACCTCGATAATCCGGCAACCCCTGCGGCTCGTTCGGGTCTCGCTCTTGAATTCCAGAGCAGATACGCTTGAGACACAAGAGGAAGAGAGAGAGAGAAAGAGAGAGAGGGGGCGGTTCACGTACTTCAGATTACTCGGCGGGACTCCACCGAGCCCGGCTAATGTACACAACTTATCACTCGAAGCCGGAAAAATTCTCCGCGACGGTTCCAGAATTAAAAAAAAATTATTGACTTAACTGCTATTTATTTAAAAAAGAAAATTGAATCCTACATTGGGTCAATATCGATCAGAAATATTAAAAAATAAAATATAAAAATATCTAAATATTTGAAAGATTTAATAATCCAAGGGGTAAAAAATAATTAAATCCTAAATTTGGTCAATATCGATCAGAAATATTAAACAATAAAATATAAAAATATCGAAATATTTGAAAGATTTAATAATCCAAGAAGGGGAATAAAAACTGAGCTTCGTGAGACTCTGACGTTGATAAAAGCGCATTCTCCCCGATTTAGTGCCAGTCAAGTCGCTCCCAAGAGCTTCGACTCAGGTCTGACGAGTTGAAAAGCCTTCCACCGTAAAATTCCTCGCGACTATTTCTTCCTGCGCACTTTGCGGTCCTCGAGTAGCCGCACTCGGGGACAAACAAACGTTTTATATTATACACGCAGTGCGTGTTTCTCGTCGAAATATATTTTTTTTTACTCTCTCCCCTTCGCACTCAGCACGATCTTGAGAGGTCTTAGCCGGTGTCACGTGCCCGGGGGGAGGGGGGCTCGTTCACGCATTGCCAAGCGAAACGGCCGCGGTTACTACGATCGCGCTTCGCGCTCGGTCAATGAATGAGGCGACTGCTTCGCCGCCGCCGCTCGTCTCGAATTAAGCGCTCAAGTGGTGAATCATAATAACCGAACGACGCTTCCTCGAATCGCCGACGACTCGAGCGTTCGATTCACTCGACTCTCACTCAGCTCCCTTTTTCTTCGCTGCATCGCGTCCTGGACTTTTCATTGGCCCGTTGAAAATGTGCTGTGATTAGATTGAAGCGGCCAACGAACCGACGTCGATTAACTCGATCCTCAATCATGAAGACATTTATTTTTTTAAATGTCAGAGCTTCATTTTCCCAACCAGAAAATTCGTGAACATTTCCTCTATCCTTCACCGCAAAAATTGTCGAGCATTTAAAAAAAGTTATTTTGATAATTATTATAGATGAATAATAGAAAAAAATATATATAGTTCCGGGATTTTTTTTGTTTACTCTGCAAAATTGCGGATTGATACAAACGATAAAAATTAGTAGCTCGCTGCGAATATCAGAAAATCAGAAGCCTGCGTCTCGGGTCTCGCAGCTACCGTGATAATAATTGGCAGTTAACCGAGCTATGCAATTTCCTATCGAGGCGGATCTCTGCCCCCTTCCGAGCCCCTCGGGCTATTGCTTTCCCATCCACCCCTTCCGTCCCTCTCGCCTGGGGTTCTCTCGTTCTTCCATCAAAGCCGCGTGCAATACGCGCAAGAGAGCACTTAATATACCACTCCCCAGACGTTGCGCTTAGGAAACGCGTTTCCTAAGACGCAGCGTAAAGCCGAGCGGGCGTTGTGTTGTCTGTCTGTCGACTCCTCAAAAGCGCGGGAGAGACACTCGAGGTTCGCCCGGCGTTGGTTTATATACGGACGAAGGATTTCTGGCGCCGGGAAAGACACTCGAAACAGGGACCAAAGGTCCCGGGTGTCTCGTCGCCTCTCCAGTCTCCTCGAATGTCCTCGAAAAAAATAAATAACTAAATAAATTGCTGTGAATTAAAGCAGATAATTCACATCAATTTATTTAGTTAATCATAATATTACCTTTATTTAGTAAATATTTCGAAGCTCAATTATCCTAGATTTTTTTTTTATCTAATATTGCATCAAACATTTCTTTACAATTTTTTTATGGATATCAGATAAGAAAGCCAAACATAAAATTATATTTTCCAATATTTATCTTTTCACTCTGGAGCGGAACAAAACCTTGACACCTCGGATTATCCTCCCCCTCCCTCCGTCTCTTCGCGTTCGGCACGCGACGCAACCCGCGCGGCATCCGAGGCACACCGAAGAAATTCCTCGGGACGGGGCGCGTCGCTTTCGGCGATACGAGGGGCTAAGGGAAGTTCGCCGCCCCTCCCGGTCCAAAATCGCGACCGACGCGCGTCTAGACTCGAGTGGGCGAGTGACTCAGATTTTCCAGCGCGATATAGCGACGATCCCAGCCGCATACAGAAACACATAGACGTATCGATGGTGGATATATATATCGAGACACTTTGGGGGGGTTGTCGTCGCCACCGCCGACGACGCTCGTCAAGTTGATTATTCTCGAGATTCTTCGGGCCATCATCGCACTCGGCGATCCTCTATTAAAAAGTGCATGGGCCACCATTGTTGTCGATATAACTCGGCCTCTGATTGATATTTTGAAGAAATAATGTTCGTGACCCCGATTTGGGCGGTTTTCGGACCGGCGGCCAGATCTACGATTTCTGACAAACTGTTCGGCCAAAATTTTTTTTATTCAAAATCAACTAAAAAAGGGTTGTAACCACTGTTTTCAGGGGTAGAATATGCGACTTGAGAACGATGGTATAGGTTAAAAGTCGATATTTTGAAAAAATAAGTTTCGTGACCCCGATTTGGGCGGTTTTCGGCCCGGCGGCCAGATCTACGATTTCTGACAAACTGTTCGGCCAAATTTTTTTTTTTTTCAAAATTAACTAAAAAAGGGTTGTAACCACTGTTTTCAGGGGTAGAATATGCGACTTGAGAACGATGGTATAGGTTAAAAGTCGATATTTTGAAAAAATAAGTTTCGTGACCCCGATTTGGGCGGTTTTCGGCCCGGCGGCCAGATCTACGATTTCTGACAAACTGTTCGGCCAAATTTTTTTTTTTTTTCAAAATCAACTAAAAAAGGGTCGTAACCACTGTTTTCAGAGGTAGAATATGCGACTTGAGAACGATGGTATAGGTTAAAAGTCGATATTTTGAAAAAATAAATTTCGTGACCCCGATTTGGGCGGTTTTCGGCCCGGCGGCCAGATCTACGATTTCTGACAAACTGTTCGGCCAAAAAATTTTTTTTTCAAAATCAACTAAAAAAGGGTTGTAACCACTGTTTTCAGGGGTAGAATATACGACTTGAGAACGATGGTATAGGTTAAAAGTCGATATTTTGAAAAAATAATTTTTTACAAATTATATCCGCTGTTAAAAAGTTCGTGAGCAACTGTTGTTGTCGATTTAGTCGGACCCTGTTTCGTCGTTGGGATACAACGGCAGTTTAATATAAAAATTTGTTTCACTTTTTATTTTCCATTATTATTTTTATTTTTATTTTTCGTATGAGAATTCGACTGTAAATGTATCCACAGTTGCGAAAAGATTGCAACTGAAGTTGAAGAGCACAGCTGACATTGAGGCCACCGCGCGCGTATAAACTCATCGCGACCTCGCTCGGCTCGCCGTCGTGTAACGAGCGGCCGTACTACTACGACAATTAATATAACGTTTCGGCCTCATTAGCATTCCGCTCTTCGGCCGGTGCGTCGGCATGTTCTCGCGTTAATATACGTGTCCTTACACACAGGATGTAACCAACATTCCGTACGTGCCCCGTGGTTTTCTCCCTGTGGCTGCTGCCGCGCTGCTGCTGCTGCCCCGCCGAATCGGTATTTAACCCAAGTCCGAGCGCGCCGCACGTAAACCGCGTTTTATACGCGCGTGCAGCGATTCGGCGCCGTAAAGTTTGTCGGAAATAATCAAATGTTATCACGGGCGGAGTTTGTCTTTCCTACTCGCACAATGGAGATAAAAACTACGTGAGATCCGCGTGGCGAACGTGGAAAAATGAAAAAAAAAAATTCATCGGGGGCGAGTTACGATTAGCAGTAAGAAAAAAATGAATAATTGGCGCAGTGATTCTTTTATATTTTTTTATTTCAGAAATTTGTTGCCTGAATTAACGATTATTTCCGCCACTTTTTACGCTTGAGAAAGGGGAATTAAAATTTCGCAGGCGGATACTTTATTATTATTATTATTATTATTATTATTATTATTATTATTATTATTATTATTATTATTATTATTATTATTATTATTATTATTATTATTATTATTATTATTATTATTATTATTATTATTATTATTATTATTATTATTATTATTTTCCCTTTATATTTTTTTTAATAAAAATATTAGTGATACGTTAATTATCTTTCGCAAAACGCAATTTCATTGATTCTCTCGAATGTCATTAAATTGAATATTTAATTATATGTCATTAATTCGAACAATTATCATTCAATCGAGACTCTGTTTCTCCGACTGGATGAAACGTCTCTCAGTCTAATGAATTCTCCGAGTAACAGAGATCTCGTTGTTCGATCCTTCGTCTCATTGTTCGTCTCGCGAGTCGCGACTCGTACCACGTCGTAAGTCCGATGTACCGGGTGTGGCCGCTGACGACGACGAGCATTGTGTGTTAATTGGCGTCGCCGGACGCATCGGGGAAACTCTCCGGGTTGATGTAACACAAAGGAGACGATCCGATGACGAGTCCGCGATGGGCGGACGAGCGGACGACACGAGACATTCGTACGCGCCGAGAATCACCGAAACGATTTTTTTGTCGCGACTCGCAGACTCACGAACGACCCATTGACATGTAAACGCGCTTTACGCTGGTCATGGGGGACGGGCGAACCGTTAGCCGGTCGGTCAACGAGTGACCGGAACGTCCGAGCAGTCGAAATGTGTCACGAGTCGTCGACAAAAAAATATAAAAATAATTTTGTAGCTTTTGCCCAAAAAGTCGGAGGAAAATTATTGGAAGCGAGCGCAATGACCTTCGGGTTCACTGATGACCTCTCAGATTGGTCCTCGATAATCGCTTATAAAAAAATTAAAAAATAATTTGGTAGCTTTTGCCCAAAAAGTCCGAGGAAAATTATTGGGAGCGAGCGCAATGACCTCCGGGTTCACTGACCTTTCAGATTGGTCCCCGATAATCGCTGACCGTCGAAGGTGGAACAATGCTGAAAGGATGAAATAATTCGGTCCGGATATACGCGATTTTATTTCCAATCCAACCTCCGATATTTTTCACGACACGAACTAACGAGGGATTCTTTTTTTTTTTCCAGAATGGCTGCGGAAGCGGCGAATAAAAAAGCCGAGCGAGAGGCTCTTCGAGGTGTCATTCAACAATGGAACGCCAATCGTCTGGACCTATTCGAACTCTCCGAGCCGAACGAGGTGAGCGGATTTTCTCGTCGGGCTAACGACCGTTGGAATATTCAGGCTAATTCTTTCCTCGATTTTTCATTATTAATTTGAATTCTTTTTTCGTCTTCCAGGATCTGGAGTTTCACGGCGTGATGAGATTCTACTTTCAAGACAGCGGACAAAAGGTCGCGACCAAGTGTATAAGAGTCGCGTCCGACGCCACCAGCCAGGCGGTCATCGAGACGCTCATCGAAAAATTCCGTCCAGATATGCGAATGCTCTCGGTGCCGGAATACGCGCTCTACGAGATTCACGAGAATGGAGGTTGGTATTATTTTTTTTATTGATGTTATAATTACCAATTTTTTAAATTTAATCTACAATTGATTCCAAATAACTGCATCATCTTTGTAACACAACGAATTATTTTTATTCGCAGAAGAGCGAAAGTTGGGCCTGGAGGAGAAACCGCTGCTCGTTCAGTTGAATTGGCACATCGACGATCGCGAGGGCCGTTTCCTGCTTCGCCGAATCGACGACAAGACGAACGCCCAGGGCGTCGGATTCGCCGAGGGCACGAGCTTCCGTAGGAAACTGAGCAAACGCGAGAAGAAGCAGATCAAGAAGCAGGAGAAACTGAGTCGACTGAAGAGCGCCGGCGAGCCCGAGGAGACGACGTTGCCCGTCGATCAGAACGGAGTCGCCGAAAAGCTCTACACGGGTCAGTTGAATTGCCTCCTCGAGTCTCCGGAAAAACCTGCGATTTCCTGAAGTCAAAAAACCGTATTTGCTCTCGCAATTTGCCGCGTGTAAACATCGCGTTGTCAACGGTGTGTGACTCATCTCCTCAAACGAGCATATCGACCGCATTCATGACGCCGCTCGCACGGTTCGCGCGATAAGAAACGAGGCGTCATCGATTAGCCGACGAGTTTCGCGTTGCCAGGTTCCCTCGTTGCGCGCCTGGATCGATATTTCTTTAATCACAGATTCAGTCCGCAAATAGTCGAAGCATTTATAGAAATTCGTGTCAGGGAACCGGCGAGCGTTCACTGAAATCCTCGTCCCGGCGGCCTACCCAAGGATTTAATTTCCTACACGCGACTAGATTTATCCCTGATCGCAGCGACGAGTCGCAAAAATCGTTGCGTCGTCGCCGTACAATAAATATAATGAAATAATTAAAAAACGAAATTGTTTACAGAACTTCCGGAGACGAGTTTCACGCGGAGCATCTCGAATCCCGAGGCGGTGATGAGGCGTCGACGGCAGCAAAAGCTCGAGAGGAAACTCCAGCAGTTTCGCAGCAAGGACGGCGGCCCGGACACGGGTGGGACTTTAAAAATTTACGGCGAGGCCCTGTGCAAGGACGTGCCGTACAAAACGCTATTGTTGAGCGTGCGGGACTCGGCGGCCCAGGTAGTCAGAGAGATGCTCGCCAAGTACGGGCTCGACAAGGTGGATCCGCAGCAGTATTGTCTGGTGCAGGTGAGCAGTTGGGCGGGGGCAACACTTTTGGGACGCTAACCGGCGGCCACTGTGTTACAATGTAACCTACGACCGCCCCGTCGACGTTTCCCCGCCGGTGTCGGCATCGCGTTTCTTCCTCAAGTATATTCCAATAGCCAACCAGCGTTATTCATCCTCGAAAAAAAACCCGGCATTGAAAAAGAAAAAGTATATAAATGCAAACGTCGAAACACGAAACGCTTCTCGTGATCTTCAAATATCTTCTTTTTATTCTCGTTAGCACGTCACGTCTCCTGACTGACGCGTTTTTAATAACAGCCGCTGCGGTTCATTGCACAAATTCGAATTACCATACCTCTCGGATTTTTTTTTCTTTGATTTGCCTGCAGTTGCCTCGAGCGGAAATTCGTCAAACGCAAGGGACGCATTTACCAACGAACAAGTGTAATTTATTTCGGTTGTAGAGTTTCCCACGGGTGGAAACTTCAGCGCGTTTTTCCTCAAAGTCGCGTTTGAAGCAACTGTCGATAGAACAGGTCGCGCTTCTTCTCTCGTCAGAGCGACGCGACTGTCGGTATTTGTCGCTCCTCGATTCTCGCGGTGGAAAGAAGCGCGAGGCTGTATTAAACCACCGAGGGCTTCTCAATTAAATCCCGATCGGTTTCCTCCGAGCGCCAGGAATAATAAACTATTTATGAATCGATGAATTTATTCGATGGACAAATCGACAATAGTTTTCTATATCTTCTCGTATCATTTTACAGGTAAACGGGGAAAATACGAACGGCAACGCCCATCAGGAATACATCCTCGACGACGACGAGTGCCCTCTGGCAATTCTCATGAATCACCCCTCAACGCGCGGTGAGTTTTCTTTTCATCCCTCCGTCTCGATGCCCGATATAAACCATCAGCGCGAGGCGCGAGTTTTGCGTTTTCAGAAATAGTCTTCGGTTCGTCGGAATCGAGGCAAAGCTCTCGATTCGCATCTGCGGAGGTCTTCGGACCTGTCGAAGTGGTTGCGATTGTCACCGTCGTTTCCAGCGATGGAACAGCCGGCGCCCCGAGGCGATAAGATAAGGACCAGCTGGCTATCGGTGTCGCCCGTTCCCAGGAGACGAGAGCGACAGAAATATATCTCGGAATAGCTCGGCGCCACGTTGCGCGCTTACTGCACCGTGGAGAATTCCGAAAGTGGGACGAACCGGTGTACAAGCGACTCGGCACAGACACGTGGATTCGACGAACGAGCTGCGGGGGTTCCAAGAGACACATTTATCACCCGGGGATCTTTCGTCGTGTGCGTCGATCTTCGACGACCGATGTCGCGCAAGATTCGACGCAGCGCTCGACAAGTTTCGCTACGCAAATTATCGCCGAACGGAGAAAGTTCCGCAAAACAGGCGATAATATTTTTCTCCATAACGAAAATGTCGAGCAATTTGAACGACTCTTCGAAGACTCCGACTCCGTCTAACTTGTTGAATTCGTTCCTACGGGCTCCGCCCGCTTTCTCAATTACCGCGAAAGTTTTGTATGCACAACTGCTATTTATACTCGAGAAACGGAAAAGAAGCGAATGAGTTCTACGCTCGAAGCTGAAGTAATAAGAAGTGGAAAATAAGAGAACGATTCAATCGCGAGTTGACTGTAATACCAACGATAAGATGGTACCGCGATAAAAATGGTTCCACCGTCGTGTTGCGAACTTTTCGACGAGCGCCGACTTCCGCGTCGGCCTCTCGACTCTCCGGGTCTTCCGACATCATTTCGCCCGCGAGCAAAACAAAACTTTTCCGAGACTTCGGTTTTCTTTGCGGTTCTTTTCGATCCGACAATTGAAACCCGACTCGAGATCGACGTTTCTTGTACGTGTTTTTTCCTTTCACGTCATAATCGCTGAGCCACTCGCGGACAAAACAAATCCTAAAATGCTAAGTGCATCGCATAAACCTTTCGGCGACTACTGCGTATCTCTGTCCTCCCGAGAGACGCGTAAGTCACCGTGGATAAGTGCAGGAAGTGCATCTCGTCGCCAGGTAAAATGCAAATGCTACCAGACTCGAGCGAAAGTCGAGTTAGCGCGATGACGCAGCGTGGAAGGTTTTACGCTTTTCCGTATCTCCTTCAACTTTCTCGTCAAGCAAAAATAAAAACAAAACTAAAAAAAAATCTCAGCGAAATTGCGAGTGCGAGTTGCTATGACAAGAAACGCGATAAAAGCTCCGCAGACGAACCTACATTCTTTTTTTTCTCGACTCGCTCTCAAACGACAAAAATACGAGACACTGTCAGCCCGCAGGATTTGTCCGGAGTTTAGAATTTTTAACGAGCTGTCTATATCGTTAATACGAGTAGCTTACGGAGCCTGAGAGACGGAGGATTGTCTCGGAGTTGGCAACTACGTTGGAGATCGCCTCCAGGAGTCCCGGCCCGGAGGTTTTCGGTACTCTTTCTCGGGTGCGCCACCGGCGGCTTGAATTTTTAACTCGTCACTGTGCCAATTAGCGCGCGTCACAGCCCTCGGGCCAAGTTCCTCCTGTTCCCGAAATTCCGGCACGTGTGTGCAAGCGCAACTCGTCGTCGGTAGCAGCGTCAACGCCGGCTAAGGTAGAGAGCAGCATAGCAGCGGTTATGCCTCGACTTGGTCGAGGACAAAGCTAACCCAAAGTCATGGCTCGCGGCTACTATGCCACACGTACTTGTCTCTCCTTCTCCGTTTCTCGCTCACATCGTTCGCTCGTTTCCCGTCCCTCTTTGTGGACGCTTCCAGCCTACATTTTCGACCGTTCCGTCACTCCGCCGCCGCCGGTTCGCTGCAAAGCGAACCGGCGACGAACTCCGAGCGAACTATCGGAGAGTTTATAGCCAAACGTGTCGGCGCGCGCGACATTTTCATGTGACGTTGCAATCTGTGTCAATGGCATATCGATATTGCATGACGTGACGTCACGGGGCTTTGCCATAGCGTAGGATATAATATTGACCTGACCCGCGAGGAGGCAGAACCTCGTCACGGCTTCTTTGGTGCGCCGTGAGTTTCACCCTGGACAAACGAGCGCAAACTTATCGACCCAGTTTTGCAACAAAAGCGTTTAACGAAAGTTTCAAACGGGGGGAAAAAAAATCTCTTTCTTTTTCTCTCATTGAAAAGTGACTGATTGGCGGGCGACGGTTACGAGTGCAAAACCACTTTCAAGGGGGGAACGTGAGATACAGAACTTGGAGAGCGCTATTTTACCGGTCTCACCGGGAAGTTGCGATAACGGAAAACCGGGTGTATTTATTTTTGCACCTGTCCGAGTCATTCGCACGCGACGTGCGCAGAAAATCGTAGGCGACTTGAGGTTCGATTTTTTTTTTAAACACTTGAATATTTTTTTCACGTGTTCTTTTTATTTTTTAGGTGACTCGATTCCCGTCGAGGAGCAAAAATTCGAGCTTCGAGACAGCGAGCGGTAGTTTACGTCAACGTCGCCGATCGACCGAGGCTTTCGTATTCAGCGGGGGGAGAGAGACAGAGGGAGACAGAGACGGCGGTCGCTCCATTAATCCCTTTGCATACTTTCTCGCTAGAGCCACGATTCCCCCTCCGACAGAGTCGAGTCTGCATGGCAATTATAGCGACCTTTCGATTAATAAATAATCTGATGAAGCGTTTCCACGTTACGTTCTTCATAATAATCGTCCGGGGCGTCACGAATGTTTTCGGGGCCGACCGGCCGACCCGTCTCCCTCCCTCCGAGTTCACGAATGTTGTACGGTGTTTTTTATCTGTATTTGTGCACGAGGGAAATGAGGGAACGAGCGTTAGTCTGCTCTTTATACTGTGACGATGATATCTCTTTTTTATCGGGGGGATAAACACAACCGAAACACGGGACATTCGTTCTCTTACGATTGCTTCGGTTCCCTCCTCTTCGTATTTACCGCGAGCAATTGTGTCCCTATCGAAGTTCATTCGTCCATCGATCCGCGTATCATTCGTATCGCTGACCCAGCGACGCACGTGGAAGCGTGCTGCATTCTCGCGATAATCAGTAATCGATTATCTCGTCGCGGACGCGTGCGCCGGGTGGATTAATCGAAAAAAAATATAAAAAAATAAAAATAATCACCGTGTCGTCGCATCGTTTCGTTGCTGCTGGCTGGGATCTATTTCCGCACGAATCTTGAGATTGTTAATTTAATTTTGTCTTTTATTTCGAATTGGTTTTCGAACCAGCGACCAACGATTCGATTAGACTACAATTAATATTTTTTTTCCACGGTGAAAAAGTTGGAGAACAATTTTTTAGGGAATTCATATTCATAGAGAATCATCATGATTCTATTTCATTTAACAAGTCTGCAATTAAAACTAATTCTTTTTTATTCTGTCGCCGGGATTCGGAGGAACGAACCGGACGAAGAGAGTAAAAGGGCTCGCAAAGTGCAGTCGACCGGAGAGAGGACAAGGAGATTCGCTGCTGCCGTGACCCCGTGCATTCCAGAGCGGATAATTCGATTTACCGGAATGTCGAGCGTGGCTCGTCGGCGTCGTCTGGATTTTTTTGCGCCGTTCGACCTCGATTGCACGATTAGCACGTGCAAAACTGCGACACTCTTGGAACGACAAATGGATGCCAGGAACAGGGCTTTTGCCTGTGGAATTATTCGCGTTCGCAGCAGTTCGTCGGGGATGCGAGATTTAATCCTGGAAGCAACAGCAGCAGCAGCAGCAGCAGCAGCGGCAAAGTGCACAAATATCTTCATGGAAGTCGGAGCCACGCGCGTCCGGAGCGGCGGCCTTTCGGCGAGTTCGCGCATACGGTTAATGCTATTTAAAGGTAAAGAGCCGTAAAGCGGGGAGAGAAGAGGAAGAGAAGAGGAAGAGAGAAGGAGAGACAGAGAGAAAGTGCGGGCCGTCTGGTTGGGTTATGGTTCGCAGCAGGCGTCACTTCCGTTATCTTTATTGCGAACGGCTCTGGTCTCGCGTCGGGGGCTCGCTTATACGCGCCGGATGTGCGGATGTCGACTGGCTGGTGGCGTCGTCGTGCGTCGTCGTCGACGGTCTGGGTAATTGAAGTCAAAGTCACCCTCTCAAAGAGCCACCAGAGACGGCGCGACGAACCCAGATTGAAACTCGAGTACGCCTCGCGCGGACGACGACGCGCCCGGAGCGTTGTTGTTGCCGGGGTCAGACGAGGGGACAACGACGAATTCACCGCGACGTGATCCGTCCCGCATCGCGTACTCCAACATTACCCCACTCTCGGTCTCCTGCGGCTGAATAAAATGTAACAGGAGGAGGAGAAGCGAGAAGGGAAATGAAATGACCGAGAGGAGAAGAGAAGGAGGAAGAAGAAGAAGAAGGCAGAAGAGTTTATCAGCAACCTTCGAGTCGACTCAGAGGCCACGCGACACGAAGAAAAATATTTCAACTGTCTCGAAAGCCCCGGGGGACTAGTGTATCGCGGAAAATCCCATCGACGGAGCGTCTCCCGTTGGAATATCCGATAAAACACGTAAACAAGATTGAACCGACATTAAATAAAACCTAAAAAAAAAGATTGTACCGAATAAAAAAAAATACGCATAGGAAAAGAGAAACTTCCGTTGAGCTTGACTCGATCGGCAAATCGTTTTATCTATGACCGCTAATACTGGGTTATTGGATTTTTGGGGACCAATTCGGGGCCAATTGAATATCGAATTTCAAGATCCACGTCTTCGTCTACCCGGATGTTCGCCAGGATTCGCCAAGATCCGAACGCAAGATGCACTCCACGGCGGAATTCGAGCCTCTCGCCGCCAGTCTGCTGCACCGAGTGTTCGTTATCGTTGTAACGAGCCGGCGCAAATACTCGTACGTCAGACTTGCAGAAGTGTGCGATAGCTCCGCGAGATCTTCAGGGGATGCAGACACACTTATGGCCTCGTGGCTGCTCGATGGGATAATTGGACATCCGAGAGCCTTCGTCTCGCGCCGTAAGAACAATCTCATCGCGTCGTCATCATCGCCTTCAGCTCGCGGCGGTTGCTGCTCCTCGGCACTCCTCCGGACCTCGTCTTAGGCGTCTGTAATCGCGAGGAAGTATATCGATTGAAAAGCGTGAAAATTGTAATCAAAGGGAATTTTGTTCTTTCCCCTTTGACGCGAAACGCACGAGCGGCGATGTCGAAGCAGGAGTCTCAGCGTCACGTGTAACTTTGAGAGCAAAGAGCTGCGCGAGCAAAAGCTGTGAGAGCAAAAGCAGCGAGAGCAAAAAGCAGAGGTGTCAATGTGCTATTAGGAGCTAATTGGATAGAAAAGTAACTAGTCGTGGGTGTCCCGGGTGTCGCGGGCACTTTGTCACGAATCGATAAATAGCGCGCAAGTTGTGCGGCAGGCGCTGCTCTCGCTGGCTCTTCGTTCTCCCTGAGCCGTAAAATAATGCACGGAGCCCGCGCGTACCGACGATCCGAGAACCGGCAACAGCACCGACCTCTCTTTATTGTACAGCGCTGACCCCGATTCGCGACGCGACGTATGAGTTTCGTTATCCCGGAGATTCATCGACGCTCTCTCGGTTTACGTTTACGTCCCTCGGCTCGAACCTCGCAAACGTTGCGAATTGTTTGCTCGACGCGTTTGCGTTTCCCGCAACGTTTTCCTTTGCCGAAGGTAAAGCAAAGTAAATTTGTTAATTAAATTGCGTTGGAAGCGGGAAATAATTTGCGGAGATTTTTTTTCTTCTGCTTCTGTAAAGTTGGCAAAGGGTTTGGAAATGGTTTTCCGGGTTCTCGGAGAGTTCAGGGAATAATTCTTTGTAATTAATTTTGCTGCGACTTATTGTTGTGACTTACAACGTAGAGTTGACTTTGTAACGATCGTTCCACCGTCCGGACTTTTGTATCAACAGTTTTGGCGGCTCGCGCTTCACCTCTCGTGCCGTATAATTTGGTACACGGCCCTCCCGAATGATCGATAGCGCTTCATCTCCCTCTTCTCGTTCATCCCGGTATCCGCGATTCTCCGCCTCCGCGAACCAATTCAATTTTCGCGCAAACAATTCGCTCTCGACGCTCTCGACGTCGATTCTTCGCGAAAGTTTGCGCGCCTCGGTGAAAATAAAAAAAAGAAAAGTAGTTACCGAGTTCGTCGCGATATTTCGCGAATCAATCAACGTTGGTTCGAAGTTCGCGTCGCGATCGAGATCAGGTCGTGCCTGACCTTTTCGTCTTTTTCTCGGTGTCTTCGTTCCCGACTTGTGTGATTTTTTTTTTCGTGGATCGGAATCGAACGATTTTTCGTCTGAGTAGTTTTGGTGTCGGGAAATGTGTTGGATAAAAAAAATATCGGCCCGCGTTGTGGCCACGAATTCGTCTCGTTTCAGATAACTCGACCTTGCGGAGAGCCCGCGATTATTTTCCCGGGTCTCGAACGAGGGGGCCTATTACCCGTTCTCGGTGGTCCTCCGCTGCCTCGGCTCTTTCATAGACCGATTCATCCCTCGGTGAAACTCAGCCGTCGCTATATAAGAGCGCGAGTCATTTGCAGCAACCCCATTCAACCCCACTTTCCGCACGCCTGAGCCTCGATCCTTTCTATAATTCAGAAGATCTCGGACGACTTATCTGTGCGTTTGGATTTTTTCGACGGCTTTCTGGAAAAAAGATACCGCAATATTCGAATGGGAATTCGTGCAAAATACTCTGACAACTGTAGTAAATTATTACTAATTAATTTTGGAGTCAATTAATATTAACTCTTCATGAAACGAAAAAAAAAAAAAAAAAAATTATCTGCTATGAATTCTTAAAGCGAAAATATATTTTCAGTCGAGGGTCCCATTGAATAGCTCCAACTTTTGTTGCTTCTGTCCCCATCGCGTCGTGTCACGAATCCGAAGACAAAGTAGAGACTCCGGTAATTTGTAGACGAGAAAAAGTTACGTCCATCAGGCGACTCGGCAGCGCCATCAAAGGTCAGCCGAAAGAGTCGCAACCTCTGCCAGTCTGACGATAGTTTCGCGAAATGTCCCGACGCTCTTAACGCTCCTTCATTTTTTTTTGCACCTGTCCGGTCGTTTCGAAACCCAACGGGCCAATTGGAAGTTATCTCGACGGCAGCGTCGAACATTTCCCAGCGACTGATAAAACGTTTTCTGTTTCATTTTTTGCAATCGCGCTCGGGTTCGCCGCTTCGCTGATTTATCGACGATGCCGCGGGAAAAATTGCAAAAAATACCTGAGAAAAAGGTGTCACGACCCATCGAAGCCATCACCAACGCGTTTGAAAGTTGTGCCTCGATCCTCGTGACGATCGATTAATCAAGGCGATTTGTCCAATGGAAACCAGTGTCGCTGCGAATATCAATATTCATTATTATCACAATTCCCACCGTGATAACAGCGAAACGGATTTTTTGCCAACCGTCTGATAATGTTTCACTCAATAATTTACCATCTAGAAATTAGTGCGAACGATGTCCCGGCAAATGCGAAATTAATGGAAGAGCAAAACGTCGGATGAATCATGTTTAATATTCCATCGGCCCCGGGGTTATTAAATATCAATAGGGGGACATCGCCTCGCTGACCTTTCTCAATAAACCAACGTCCCTGGGATTCTTCGAGCGTCTCGAGTACCTCGAAAGTTATCCGACAGCCTCCGATCGATCGTAGCCGGTGTCGCGATTGAATTCACTTATCGATAATCGAGTCCAATTAAAACGTTCATTACCTTCCGGTTGTATCCCGGAGGTCCGGAAATAATTACCAGCAAAACGCACTTTCCTCCACTGATTTTCTCATATCATTCGCAGGTCGATCTGGAAAAAAACCGTGGTTGAATTTCAGTCGAAGGAAGAGAATTGCAAAAAAAAATCAAGAGTGATCTTCAGTTGCACCGATTGTCCCGGGTTCGCCGCAGGAGCAGCAACGGTAACAGCAACAGCAGCGACGGCGGTTGACACGGGTGCCAAGGCGAGATTGATGGTTTCACGAAGATTGAACGTCGCTTCTCCCAACTCGACAAAGTCGACGAAGAAGCCGAGTTGCGGTTGACTCGTGAAAAATACACCAATCAGCCTGAACCTCATCAGCGCTCCGAACAACCCGCTCGCTGCGAGCGTTGCCAAAGCTGGCAAATAGCCTTAGGCAAATCTCTCTGCTCGACTGATCGAGCGACTCTCGTATTTACCACTAAAAGTACCTCTTTTCGGTTTCCTACTATTTTATTTTTCCCTCGAGTCATTTGCGGAGCATCGTTCATTTATTTCTCTGCCTTTTACTCAGCCACTGAACATCAGGGAAATTGTTTTGATCAACAAAATTAATATTGAATTTTCATTGAATCTTTATTCAATTCTAAGACCACTTCTCCAGACTGTCGAATTATTTTCCTCTGGTCCCCGGATCAATTTTTTCCCACCCCGGAGACTTTATTTCTGTTTCTAATTTTCTCGGTCTTTATTTTTCCCTCGAGTCATTTGCGGAGCATCGTTCATTTTTTTTTATCTGCCTTCTGCTCAGCCACTGAACATCAGGAAAATTATTTTCATCCACAGAATTGATATCAAATTCTCATAGAATCGTTATTAAATTCTCAGACTGGATCTCCAGTCTGTCGAATTATTTTTTTCCGGTCCCCGGATCAATTTTTTCACGCCTGGAGGATTTATTTCTGTCTCTAATTTTCTCAGCTCCAAATTGGACGTGACTCCTGTCACTCCGTTGATTGAATTCCAGTTGAGGTTGCTCCTCGTTGCCAGTGGCGTGTATCCTTTATCCAAGAATCACGCGCGTCGGTCTGATGTGACGGCGGTTCCCGAGGGAGCCCCGGAAGTCGACGAGGCGCTCCGGTCGCGTCTTGCTCTCCGGTCTTTCGCCTCGGTTAACCTCGGTATCCCTCGCGTCGAGCCGATGTTGAAAACCCAAGTGGGGGCGCAACAATCTCGGCGTTGTTCGCGCTTTATGGCCACCAGCGTGGCTCTTATAGAGAGAAAAAGCTTCTTTCTCCCGAGGGCGATCAACATTTCGCTGACGTTAGCGCTGGTAACATTTGGAGCGTGGATTATGAACGCTGTTCCTGATTATCCGTCTACGGTCGAGATTCTCGGTACACGCCGGATTCCACGTTAGCTATTCGGACGTTGCGTAAAATCCTGAAAGTAGGGTAACCGTCTTGTCGTAACCGTCTTTCGCCGTCGATACTTTTCCTTCCTGCATGCGGGAATTTTTTTTTTTAGAGCTCAGGAAACGAGGCATAAAAATGTAGATTAAACGAAGCGATTAGTTTCCTGATTTAAAAACAAATTTGGTTAAATATAGAGCAAGATTTGTTTTATTTTATTAAAACGTTTCTTGGATACATGTAAGTTGTTCAAATGTACGATTATTCGGTTTCACATTCAGAGAAGCTGGAACAGGTGCGAGTTATTAAATTTATTGCTCCAAAACATGCAATTCGAGATGTTACATCTAAAGGGAAGCGACGAGAGGCCTGACGAGGCATTCGCTCTCGATGAAAACGAATTCCAGATCGAGAGACACTGCGAGGTGTGCGTCTCCGTCGCCGGATATTGAACTGACTGATATTTCCGGTTCGGCCGAGCCGGGGGGGGGCCCAGGGGAGACTCCGAAGAGGAGAGGCAATGAAGCAAAACGATACGTGTAGATCTGCAGTCGTCGAAACGTGTATTGCAGTCACACAGCGTTGCGATTATATTTGTGTGTACTGCAATTCACGCTTCGCAGTTGCACTCGGAATTATTTATGTATCCTGTCGACGACCCATTGCGTCACGATGACGAGGAATTGTGACAGCCGACTTTCGATCAATTTAACATCTGAATAATATAATAATAATAATGAAGTTGCGGGGTCATTGTTATTAATTTCTTGAATTTTTTTTCTTTTCGTGAAGCTCGTGCGGTGCCGGAAGTTGGCTGAAATCGCATGTTCGGTCCGCGGACCCCGAGACCTTTAACCTTTCGGAGCCAAACGAGCGAGTTTCTTCCGGCAACTTTTTTGTTCACCACAGATTCCGTACGACTTCTCTTTCGCTCGAGAGTCGACTCTTCGCCCCTGGCCCTTCACTCGGCTGGGACAACGCGAGTCCGAGGGCCTCGAACTAGGAGTGCCCGAGAGTTAGCGTCTTCGTCCCGTTCCCTCCGCGCGGCGAGAAGGATAAGGAACCAGTGGAGAGAGAGAGAAAGGTTATAAATATAGACAACATAAGAAGAGGAAGCAGGAAGAGAACATAGACAACACAAGTCGAGGAATAAGGTTGGGGACCATAGACAACATAAGAAGAGGAAGCAGGAAGGGAACATAGACAACACAAGTCGAGGAAGAAGGATGGAAGGCGAAAGAAGGATGGAGAACATTGACAACGTAAGCCAAGAAAAAAGGACGGAAACGCAGGTAACGCAAGTCGAGGAAGAAGGATGGAAGACGAAAGAAGGATGGAGAACATAGACAACGTAAGTCGAGAAAGAAGGACGGAAACGCAGACAACACAAGTCGAGGAAGAAGGATGGAGAACATATGTATACAGACAACATAGGTAAGCCAGCGGCGTCGGGTGCCGCGCTGTCGCCGAGGGCGCATCGCGCGCGGCGGAGGACCGTGGAGGAGGGCCGATAGGATTGGCGGATACGGGGTGAGGCTACTGCCGATTGGCCGGCGGGGTTGGTCGGGGTCACGCGGCTCCGGCGTTCGCGAGCTCAGTCGCTTCTCGGTTGTCACGCCGAGTGCCTCGTTTTCTCTCGTCGACTCGCACGTGGCTCGCGTGTTACTCCCTCTCGGCTGCCAACGCCGCCGGGAACACCGCCGCGAGACACCGACGAGGAGGAACAGGGAGATTCCTCCACGCGGGCTTTTTGCGCGAACTTCCGCGGCGATGTTGCGGCTTCGCCGTGGGACCACGAGACCCGAGCGAGATCCGCGAATCTGCGCGGCAGCGGCAGCGAGCGCTGCCATTGGCCTCGTCGGCGGCGTCGTGTGCAGCCGGGCGGCCCGTTGTTTACCGCGCTGCCCGACGCGATTCCCGCGATAACGCGCCGCGCGCGGAGTTATCGGACTGTAAACGGGTGCTCAGTGGCGGCCGGGACTCCGGGAATCGCATCTGTTTATCGCGCGATTATCGTTTGCATGTGAATCGAATAAGGAAGATCAAGGTCGTTTTGACGTAAATTAAAAAAATGAGTCTAAAATAATGTTTAAATAATTTGAATGAGTGAAAAGTTAAATTGGAATAAAGTATAAATGGAATAAAAAAGGTGACGGAGATCTGCGGCGACTCGTCGTGAAAAAAGAGTTATTTTTTTTTTATTTATTTTTTTTTTTTATTTTTGTTGCTTCGACAGTGCATCGCCTTGAAAATACCAACGACGACGACGACTGTTTATGGAACACAAGAATGGAATAAAATAATTCAGAGCCGCAAATAATTTCGACCAACGGTTTTGCTCTGAACGGAACCGAACCCGCATCGCTTGAAAGGGGACGAAAAAAAATAGTCTCACGCATTGAGATCCAGCCGCACGTGCATCGAGCGAGCTGCATTCGCCGGTCAATCGTGTGCAAATGCGTTTGATCGACGTAGCGCGCGAGGCCGCAGTCGATCGAGCGGAACGAGCGATACGGGCGTTTCGAAACCCGGAAAATCCTGCGGAAAATGCGCGGGAAAATAGTTCTACGAACCGCAGGAGCCGCTAAACCGTCGCAGCGATCCAGAGGACCAACTTTCTGAAATACTTACGATTTTATTGTTTCACTCCGTAACCAACGAAGGACCAATTTACGGGAACCAAGGTAACCAACCGAAGGGGGATCAACGTGACGGGATCAAGAGACGCGATGTGAAGCGAGGATTTACCCCGAGACTTCACCAGCCCCGAGGACCAATCTACTCAATCTACCCGGTAGCTGAATTTTTAATTCTACCTACGACGGATTTTACTCCGTTTCAACGTCCAGTAAACGAAAAGAAAAAAAAAGAAAAAATAACCAAGAAGAGATTTATATACCTGAAGAGGACCAATCGACGCTGCGAATCCGTATGAATTTTCGAGGAACCAATCAGAATCCCCCGAGGACGAATATTCCGGCCAGACATATCACGAGCGATAACGAGTGGACCAAGTAATCCTCGCGGGAGGCGCGGGATCTAGTCGAGATAAAGACAAACGAGGAAAATATATATACACACACACACAGCGATATATTTTATTCGGATTATTGGGAGCAAATATTAACCGCGGAGAATCGGAGTTACATCGGTGATAATTAAGATTCACATCGCATCGGGAAGAGACTGCGCAGCAGCCGCAGCAGCGACTAAATCCAAGCAACATGATGGATTGGGGGATCAGACGTAAGCTCCTTAGTATTTCTATTGTGATCTGTGTGTGGTTTATAGTCATTCGCGCTCTGTGCTCGACTTTACCGAGCACGATCGCCGCGTTTGTAAATTTATGTGCAGAATCCGGACTATATGTATAGTCTCGACTATACAGAGTCCGGACTATATGTATAGTCATGATTATACAGAGTCCGGACTATATGTATAGTCTGACTGTACAGAGTCCGGACTGTATGCATAGTTTGGGCTACACGCAGTCCGGACTATATAGTCACGACTATAAAGAGTCCGGACTGTATGAAGACTCCGGACTCTATAGTCCGGGCTCTGTATTTTTTTACACAGAGTACACACTATATATGTGGTCATGACTATACAGAGTCCACCCTACATGTGTGGTCTTGACTATATACAGAGTCCGGATTATAATAATCATAACCATACAGCGTCCGGATCTCAGTGCAATCCTAGTTCAAAGGACTGCGCGACGCTTTGACGGCGAACTTTCGATTTACGCTCTCTCGCCCGCTGTTAAATCCGCGGACGAGGCGACCGCACGTAAAGAGGTCATCGAGTCGACGCGCGCGGCACGCGCCGCGCGACATTTTCGTCATTTTCCGGAAAAGCGCACTCCGTTTGATCGCCCTGAGGCGCGCGTAGCGATTTTTTTTCCTACAAACGCGTCGTACGGGAACGAGGGAGTCAGTTTTTTTCCACGATTAAGACGCGGCGCGCAGTTATTGCATTAATATGCTGTGAGAATTCCATTCCCATAGTTTCTATGCAAACAATTTTTATACCTGCCGACTCGCTCGCCTACGCGAGCTACGTGAGCCTCGCGCATAGCATTCAATTTTTATTTAAAATAATAATAATAACAACAAAAAAAATAATAACATTAATGATGATAATAATAATTCATGACCATTATTCCTGGCATTGTTTTCGAAATATCACTCGCATTCCGTGCTCAATCAATTTGAGGCTCTGTCAGGAATAATAAAAATGAAAAAAAAAATGCGACGCAAAGTTTGTTAAAGGTTGATCCCTCGAGACGAGTGGATGAGCCGCAAGGTGAGGGAGGAGGGGAGGGAGAGGGCCGAGAGGAGCGCGATCTGATCATTGTCGAGTGCGCGTTGTTTATCGGAGCGAGAGAATAAATTTTCATAATAATTCAGTCGTTGAACTAAACAATGCGTCGGTGGAGGGGGGAAGCGACGAGAGTCGACGCTTTCGGTATTTGCATAAATCTCGTTCGCCGCTCTCGCTTAGGCTACGCACTATATATATAAATACGGTGTACGGGACACTGCGGGTCTTTGAAAAGGTGCGGGCAATTGCATAACGAGATCTCTCGTCTTCTCGCTTTTCCCTCGCGGGTGTCTCTCTCTCTCGGTTCCTCCCGACCCCCCGTGGCGCGTTCCTCGCCGGAGAACGAACTTCCCATGCCCAGCGGCTTCTTTCGACAACGACGAAGCTGCCCCGAGCCCTCAAAATGCAAATGGAACCAATGCAATTACAGAGCCAGGGCGACCGGGCCGCCTTCGTCGTCCTTCCTCGGCCTGCGCCGATGTATAACGAACCGCAAACACAAAATGATTTCCCCTGTGGAAAATGTAGCCGAAATAAAGCGAGATTTGATGCTTAATATAATTAATTATAAATTAATAATACACGTGTCGAATATTTGCAATGCATGTTTTAACGCGTGGATTCTCAAACATGTTTTCGTATATTTAATATTTTTCCTGGAATTTCACGTACTCGTTTTAAGCCGTTCGAACGGGTTCGAAACTTTATGCGTGTCGGCGCGCAACAATTAGTTCCTTGTTTTCCTTTTTATTTTCACGAGCCGATAATTATCGCGACTGGCAAATGCGTTCGAGCTAAGCGGCGGTTCTTCTCTCTGTAATATCTGGCCCGCGGGTTTCTCAGCACGCCCGGAGCGTCGGAACGGTCTCGGCCGCCACTTCCAACGTCGACGGCTCGACGCCGCCGCCGCCGCAGCCGCCGCCGTCGCTCCTCCTCCTGTAATTAGCAGCGCGGCACTCAATCAGCCCACGAGGATCTGTCGGGGAAAGCTCTTCGAGTCCGTTTCACGCCCGATCGATGAATCCCACCCGAGTGCGATTCGCGAATCTGCCGTCGAGTGGCTTTCTGAATACGCGTTTTGTTCGTTTCTCTTCGTTCTTCAATTTTTTTTTCCTCTCTGCCTTCATCGAGCCATTTATCTTTTCGCTGAAAAATCCTACCGAGACACGTGCGGCTTGCCGGTGACTCCGTCGCGATTCGATTGCTCTGCCACTTCGAGGTTTTCTCAGAACTGAGAAATTTTATCACCGCACTCCAATGAAATTTTATCCGCAGTCTTAATTCGATTTTACCTCTCAATATACCCCTATTATATTTGTAGAGAAAAAAAAATTGTTTCTCGACGATTTTTTTTTCACACAAACACAAGGCCAGCGTATGGGCTAGTTAAAATAAAAAATGCGTAGGCGGACGGATGGGTATAAGCAAGTGCGACTCATTCCGAGGTCGCTCGCAGACGCCAATTGACTCTTGAATATAATATAAAACCGGGCGCGCGGGCGCGTTGCATCGAAAAAAATCGATAATTTATTACACGTTAGTCTATTCCACAAGTATATACGTACGACAACATTACGATTGCAATGTCACGCGCGCGCCGCACCTGTCGACAGAAGCCACTTTCAGGTATTCCGCGAATTGCGTTGTACGTTCCGTGCTTTCTTCGCCTGCGCGTTTGCCTTTTTCCCCGCTCGTATTGGCGGCAATAACAAAAAAAAATTGCTCATCACAAATTTGTATATTTTTCTGAATCCCTAGCAATTTCGAAATGATTCTGATATGGCCCGATCAGGGCCTGACTAAGGCCTGATTAGGGGCGTACCGGCCCTGCCAGGGCCTGACCATTTCCCGGTTTGAGCTGAAAACAACGCTGCTGACTATACTTCGCTCCAGAGTGACCGACTTGGCGTCGCGACGTCGCCGACCGTGAGGAGAGTCGAACGAGGAACGACTTGGAAGTACGACGATAACGCCCTCACACCCGATCCATTGTTCGCCTTCGGCTCGGATCTCTCTCTCTCTTTCTCTCTTCGCCGTTTTCCTCCGCACTCGCAGCAGATAAGCCGGAGATCAGAGTTCACGCCCTCGATGCCTTCAGGAAACATTTGCTCGGCGAACGTCGCTCCGCAGAGGTTGAAAATATTTTTCTAACGTCCGGCGCCGCGTCAGCTGCCGCCCTGGAGAAAATTGATAACGCAGAGAGAACCTCACAAAGCCGCGAATTTGATTCCGCGAGGATCGCCCGAGGCGAACCATGACTTCGGTACCGCCCGGCTGCGATCCATAAATACAGTCCGTATTCATAAACGTTCGCTACGGTTTGTTGACTCCCAGCCGGGACCCGGGATATTATTCAACTCGAAAATGAAGCAGCCGAGTGCGTTTCATTGCCGAGAGTCGTCGTCGGCTCGAGCGGAGGCGGAGCGAATTTCGCGGAGACGACCACGCGTACTTTGAACGTAATTGTCGAAGTGACGTACGAGACGACAAATTTAGTATCACAAACAAACAAAAATTAAATTCATTCTGGAAATGGATTTGCAATAGATAAACAAAACTATTTCTCTAAATGGGTTGATAACACTCGAATGCAGATGGGAAACGTGCGTAACCTCTGAGATTGGAGCGCCACGTGCGCTATCAGTCGAACGCAACAATAAAGAAATAACGACCGCGTCGAAGAATAATGAATGAAACGGCGCGAAGAGATCGCCGCCGGCGTCGCGGAATCGATACCGATATATAAACCCCGGCTCGGGACTCCGCCGCCTTTTCGCGTTCTCCAGTGCGCGAGGCTCGATTGCAACAAAATAGAGCGACCGCCGGACGTGTGTACCGGCCTCGATTTAAAAGTCATGAACGCTCCATTTTCTAAAAATAAACCCTGAGCTTTGCATATCTTTGCGGTTCGTCGACAAGTTTTGTATATAGAAACGTTTGTACATAGTCACGTATATAGTCATGTTTATTATTTTTATTAGCCCGTGGATCGTCGCGGGTCCTGGAAAAAATTATAAGTTGGATCCATAGATCATACGAAATGCATTGAAAATTCAGATTATTTTTTTTAGACAAAATGCAACTGACAGGATTTTTATTTTACGATCTGGTTCAAATTCCTGCTTCGTTCCGTTTGAAGAAACTTTTTTAAAGAAGCAGAATAAAAAGTTGAAATCTTTTGAACGATCGGCAGGATAAAATATCACGACCGAATGGCGCCAGCATTTACGGCGTAGCAGCTCGGAGGTCACTGAAGTCCCGAAGCGGAGTTCACCCACCCCCCTCGTGTATATTTTCTCAATACCGCGGCGAGACTCGTGGAATCCCGACATTTTCCTGTCCCACGTTCTTCCGCGAGTAAACTCAGCTTCAACAATGAGCAACACTTCGGGGAGCGGGATTTCCGTGTAAATGACCTTCCCTTCGACTCTGTACCCTCGTTCTCGATCAATCCTGGATTTTTTTTGTCCTGTCGAAATTTTCCAATCGAAAAAAAAATCATTCAACAGGACAGGTCACTCGTTGTCAAAGAAATCGACTGAAAAATAAAACTGCATTTATCTCAATAATTACGGTGATCACTTTCCAATCGAAAAAAAAAAAATCATTCAACAGAACAGATCACTCGACGTCAAAGAAATCGATTAAAAAAACCGCTGCATTTATCCTAACAATTACCGTGATCACTTTCCAATCGAAAAAAATCATTCAACAGGACAGGTCACTCAAACGTCAAAGAAATCGAGTCTAAAAAACGCTGCATTTATCTCAATAATTGCTGTGACCACTCCACTTCAGCTCGTAAATGGTCACAGGTCGATAATTCGGCAGCGAGTTCGGTTTGTGTGCACAGGCCGAGAGTGCACAAACGCATCGGCGATACCCGGCTGTTTAAACCTAAATGCCGTCCCGGCCTCGGTCCTCGCGAACCTACAAACCTCGTTAGCCAGTCTGGGGGGAGGGGGGCTAGCCGATGGCGCGAAATCCTCGAGCGAACTGGGATCCCGCCGCTCGCGTCTGGATATCGATTTAACTCGCGCTTACCCGTTCCCCACGGGAATTGCCGGCCATGTGCAACAGCCACCGCGGCACGAAATGCACCGCCACACATTTGACGGGGCGCTCGCGCGCTTGCAGTTTCTGCCGGAAACGAGAGCGCATAACCAACGTGGAAGCCCGTACAACCCATAGTATAGTCATAGCGGCCGGCGACGTTGTCGACGCTGACCTCGACTCTCCGCTTCGGCTGACCCACTCGGCTCGTAAACCGTCCCGGCGCCGCGCGCGGGAATTCGCCTTCCGCACGCGGAGATTGGATCTGCCATTTTGGCTTTTCAAGGTCAGACTTTCTTCCGAAGGTTAACCTTAAAGGAAGGTAACCTTAAAACCGACACACACGGTTTTTTTCAGGAATTTGTCGCGTAGTCAATGAATTTATCATGACGCCTTCTAAGATTAATTTTCTCTTCTCGCACTGAGATTAATTTTCGAGATTAATTTATTTACATTCCATTAATGAATTGTTATCAGAAGAAAATGAAAAATGAAGATAATCGGGGAACGAAAATAGGTCGCAATTTTAATTCAGACATCGAACTTTCCGTCGACGTCGAAATTAAATTTCTTAAGATTGATCCTTAATGCTGCACTTTTGGATCGAACTTGAGATAACGAGGAGATGATCCGGAGCTTAAGATTCGTTATAAGATAAGACGAGGTTCTCCTATTCTAAGCGGATAATATGGGCGCGCTCTTGTGTTCGCGGGTCTGGTGTGTCTGGCGTGTCTGGCGTGTCTGGTGTGTACAACAACCCCTCCTCTTCCACTCCACTCCCCCGAGGAGGGGTGTGGAGTGGGAGGGGATGGAAAAGCCCTGAGGGTGCAAAGCACGAAGAGGACATCGGCCGAGTCGCCGAGAGCCTGGGGTGCCATCTCTGGTCAAACTTTCCAAAATGTTCTCGCGGCGGAGGCTGCGGGGGAGGTTCTGGTCTTCGCTGAAACCGCGCGAGGGAGCTGCCCCACAACTTTATCCGTCGTGGAGGCTGCAGAACGTCGCTTGTACTGACGGAGGGTCGCCGGAATTCCGAGGGACTTGCTGCTTCGCTTCTCGACCACCCCGAGTGATGTTTCCCTGTTTTATCTCTTGATAACTGATAAGAGTTTACGAAATATCGGTACAGTTTTTTTTGTTGATAAGAAACGTCGAAAAAAAAATTTGCATATTTAATGGGACAAATTGATTGATTAATTAATGATTAATTAATTATTTATTATTTATTTGTAATGCTTGAACATTTTAGATTGTACGGAAAGTCTTGATCTTTTTTTTTTTTTTGCAAATTACTGAAAAGGTTTTACTGAAATGTGATGCAATGAAAAAGACTGAAATTTCGTCGCTTTGTAAAAATCCAACCTGAACAACTTGGCATTTTTCGTATTTATACGTAAATTCGTGTAAAGGCCGGCAAAATGCAACGCAATTAAAACTCTATATGTCATGAGACAGCAAATACTTCGTATACATATGTATGCGTATAATCGGCGAACTCGCGCGTGTTCGCTGGGGGGTAAAACAGCAGCAGCGGCTCTCGTTTGCCGTGGTAATTCGTTTTAATTCCCGAGCGCCGAGCAAATAGAGAAAACCGATGGGTCAGTCGCAGTTCGCGTGGCGCGAATGTTCGCCCGTGCGTCGGTTACAGTCCTTCGAAGGTGTTTCAACTCGGGATCAATTGGACTTAATGGATGATAAAATCGAACCGGCAAATCGTCGCGTGCTCCAATTTCGTTTCCTTTTCGCATTTAATCCGATATTAATTCATATTAACTGACCAACACTGAAATAAAAAATGAGCATAAATAAAAACGATAATTAATTAATTTATTCAATCGACTCTGAAAAAAGATTTAAAAAACAGCCTCAGTTTTGCCAATATATTATTTTCATTATTCTTCCCGAATCGTGTGGCCACAAATAATAAAATAAAATAAAAATAGACGAGAAACTCGACGACCCGTAAATTGTATTTTCGTTTACAACCCCCGGCAAAATAATTTTCCTCGGTGGCTAAAAATACATCGTCGACGTTCGCTTTGTGGTTCGGAAACGATGATTTAGTGCCCCGACGCTGCTATAATTTTTAGCACGAGACACGAGAGTCCATTCTCCTGATGAACACGGCCGAACACGTTGGCTGCAACGTGTTCGCCGTGTTCACGGGGTCAGGAAACAATTCCGAAGGTTATTGCGTGATTTTTATTCCCGGGAAATTTCGTTTCGACAGTAGAACGACGACCACGGCGTCGTTATATATGTATTAATGTACACAGAGAGCCGATGAGTTCCGACGATAATCGCGGTCGACCGGACAATACTTCCTTGTAACGCAAACGAACCCACGGCGTCTGCGCTGGACTCACGTGCGCCGTAGGGGCGGTTTCTACGTATGTGTTTGCCGAGCGGCTAACGAGTACGCTGCAGTTTTGTTCAAGGAGCCGCGCGCGGTGGACGCGACGACGACGGCGCGAACGCTCCGATCGCTTGGCGCGTGCGAAGCGACAACGCGGCGATCGCGATACGAATCTGTGATCGATAACGCGAATGTGATCGATTATTCAATTTCTTTGAATTAATTCAAAACATCCATATTAAAATTCTGACAAAACAAAAAAAAAGTAATAAATTAATTGAAATTAAATGAATAAGATACCGGCTAAGGAAACGTTAACAAATAATTTTCTGGGTTCGATGGACTCAAATTTCTGGGAATTTTTATTCCGGAAAAGCGAATAAAAAAAGCTGGAAGAAAAAACGATATCGCAGTGAAGGAAATTGAGTTCGGAAGTAAAATGTTTTTAACGGGAATTAAAGGAAACAAGGAGGATTGTGATTGGCCCTTGAGAATGGACGTAACTTCGGGTGGTTCGCGGGCAAAACTTTCCGCTCGACGGTCGCTCTCGTCCTTCGGCACCGGCCGGCGACGCAACAGATCGCAGTAAACTGCCAGTCGGATTTCAATTAATTAGACTAATGAGGCGCGAATCGCGTCGGTCGCGTCTCGCTCCGAGTTTCGGGGAAAGAGGCCAGTCGGCCCGCTCGTCATGGACAATTAATTAAGCATAAGCGAAGCACTCTCGGTGCGACGAACGTTTTACGTTTATTGTACGCGAATAAAAAAGTCAGAGTCAAGTGCGTCGACTCGAGTGCTCGATAAATAAACATAATAATCGGTGAAGTATGATTGGTCTGTGGTCCTTCAAGCCCCGACGAGATGGCAAAGTGGAGATTATGTTGGGTGAGTGCTGAAACTAATATAAGATTTCTTTTCTTTTTTTTTCTAAAAACAAAAATACGTCAGAAACGTCACCGTTTTATCATAATTGACAAACAAATTACTAAAACCGAGACAAAAAATTATAAAAGTATGGAAAGAATATCCATTTATTTATCGCGTCTCGGAAATTCTCAAAATTCAAACCCAGCGCGAAAAAATGAAAAAAGGGCGCATATTCCCCTCACGGAGGATTCTCTCAATTATCAATAATTAATTATTCAAACGCCACCCACTGCACGTCGCATCGGCGGAAAAAGCGTAATCAACGTTTCTTGCTCTCCTTCGATCTCCGGACGCACGCGAGACACAACACAAAACAATGTCCGCGTTGTCACGCAAACGCAAACGCCTGTAAATTGTGTCAACCAAAGCGGTTTTCGCATAAATACACAATTACCCGGCACCAGCGAGATTACACCATGAATACATGAAAATACCTCCTGGGTTCCCTTAGCGATCCCTTCGACCTTAAAGGGCGCCATAAAATATTAAACATCCGCGATGGGCAAAGACCAAAAATAAAATAAAAAATGAAACAACAACGGCGCCATTTACCCGTGACATTTTCTCGCCCGCGACCCAATTTGTCCCTCGATCATTTTGCTCGTCCGATGCCGCGCGGCAGATAAGTCGGGGGGGGGGGGGGGGGGGGGGGAAATAAATAACGAAACGACGGAGATGAAGAGAAAAGCAGGACCAACGATAATTTCTAAACGCTGTATTATTCACGTTGCGTGACACGCGACGAGCTTCCTCCGTGTCTCTCGGCATTTTCCTGGTCGAGTCTCTTCACTCGCAGCAGCGACGGTACGAAACGTCTACCTTACTTCGCTTCCAGGTTTTTTTTTACACTATAAGCAAATTTGACTTCGCGGAAGATCCTCAAAATCCTGACCTAAAAAAGAAAATATCCCATTTTTATCTAACGCAAAAAAAAATAATCCCACTTGGAACTGACCTACAAAAAAAGAACACACTTGTGTCTGGCTACGAAATTCCCTCAAATCACTCAATCTCCTCTCAAGGTCAAATTAATTTCGCGACCCTTTGTCGCCATTTTTTTCCATCCAGAGAACCACAAAGACCACCCGGGATTACCGTCTCACCGTAACGAAGGGGACGAAAAAAAAAGAAAAAAAAATCCCAGCGACTACTCAGTCGCTCGACGACGCGTGTAAGTGCCCGGAGTGCTGTACAAAGTACGTAACGTGCTCCGTTCGAGCCGGTGCGGTTGGCTATTATGCATCGGTGTCGTTCAGTGCACTCGGCGAGGCCTCCTGCGTCGTCGTTGTGTGCCCGATACGGCGAGTGACTGTAACGCGGGGAAAACACGAATGGAGCGCAGCAGCAGCAGCAGCAACACCAACAACACGGGAGGATGAGGAGGAGAAGGACGGAGGACGCGTGGCTGGCACGACCTGCGTGTGACGAGCGTGCACACGCGACGACGACGGCGCTGCGCGACTGCTGCATCATCGTGACGTACCAGCGTCGTGCATTGCGCCTGGTGCAATGCAACAACGTACTGCGTCTGAAAAGCACCGCGGCAGGTAGAAGGAGAGAGAGAAAAAAAGGTCGGAGGGAGAGGAAGAGAGTAGAGACCGGGAGTCATCCGTGTTGCACTTTTGCGGCGGAAGGAGGCTAAGGAAAAGTCAGCGGGGGAGCTCGTGACGATGGTTCGTGGGTAGGAGACGTCAGAAGCGGCGGCGGAAGCACCAACAGCAGCAGCAGAAGCGGCAGCAGCAGCAGAAAC